>OY757934.1:59903503-60033503 GCA_963585895.1 Sepioteuthis lessoniana
ATGGGCAGGTAGAAGACAAAAGAGAGAGAGAGAGAGTGAGAGAGAGAGAGAGAACATCAGAAAGATGGATGGGCAGGTAGAAGACAAAAGAGAGAGAGAGAGAGAGAGAGAGAGAGAACATCAGGAAGATGGATGGGCAGGTAGAAGACAAAAGAGAGAGAGAGAGAGAGAGAGAGAGAACATCAGAAAGATGGATGGGCAGGTAGAAGACAAAAGAGAGAGAGAGAGAGAGAGAGAGAGAGAGAGAGAACATCAGAAACATGGATGGGCAGGTAGAAGACAAAAGAGAGAGAGAGAGAGAGAGAGAGAGAGAGAGAACATCAGAAAGATGGATGGGCAGGTAGAAGACAAAAGAGAGAGAGAGAGAGAGAGAGAGAGAGAGAACATCAGGAAGATAGATGGGCAGGTAGAGGGAAAAAATAGAGAGAGAGAGAGAAAAAAAACCAGATAGATGGGAAGGTAGAGGGGAAGGGAGATAGATAGATAGATAGAGAGAGAGAGAGAGAGAGAGAGAGAGAGAGAGAGAGAGAGAGAGAGAGAGGGACAGAAAGATGGATGGGCAGGTAGTGAGGAAATGAGAGAAAAAGAGAGGGAAATCTGTTATATAGAAAGTTATTGTAAACAGACAATGGAGCAACTCAGAGATTGATGAGAAGAGGCAGAGAGAGAACATAAAGAACAGATTGACAGACCGACAGACAGGCAGACATACATAGAGAGAATTAAGAGAGAGGGAGGAGGGAGAAAGACGTGCTTCTCGATGGAGTTGAAGCTGTAAGAGGAAATAAAGAAAACAGGTTACAAAGAGAGAGAGAGAGAGAGAGAGAGAGAAGGACAGAAAGATAGATCGGCAGGTAGAGGGGAAGAGAGAGATAGGGAGAGAGAGAAGGACAAAAAGATAGATTAGCAGATAGATAGATAGATAGATAGATAGATAGATAGTGAGAGAGAGAGAGAGAAGGACAGAAAGATAGATCGGCAGGTAGAGGGGAAGAGAGAGATAGGGAGAGAGAGAAGGACAAAAAGATAGATTAGCAGATAGATAGATAGATAGAGAGAGAGAGAGAGAGAGAGAGAGAGAGAGAGAGAGAGAGAGAAGGACAGAAAGATGGATTGGCAGGTAGAGAGGAAATGAGAGAGAAAGAGAGGGAAACCGACAGACAGGTAGAAATATAGAGAGAGAATTAAGAGAGAGGGAGGAGGGAGAAAGATGCTTCACAATGGAGTTGAAGCTGTAAGAGAAAATAAAGAAAATAGGTTACAGAGAGAAAGAGAGAGAAAGAGAGTGAGATTGAGAGAGAGAGAGAGGCAGTAGAAGCTTTCCGAGTCTTGGAAAGAGAGGCACTGCAAACGTCTTAAAAAAAGACAGCAATAACATTATTATTAAATCATATGTTTCGCTGAGGCAAAGCAGAGGTCATGGAAGTAAAGAAAGCACACACAAAAACAATGTTACTAAACTCCGGGAACACATTACAAAAAAAAAAAAAAAGAAAAAACATCGTCATGGAAAAGCTTAAAAAGCGTTGACAGACAGACCACACACACACACACACACACACACACGCACACACACATGACTATTTACAGGCACACACACACACACACACACACACACACACACACACACACACACATATATATATATATATATATATATATATATATATACATCCAAACGATGTGATATATTTATACTTGCAGACGCACACGAACGCATATAAGTACACTACCACCCTAAAACTTACACCGGCAAGTCCACTTGGCGTTGTGGCTAAAGTGCTGATCGGTGACGTCGTAGCAAGCAAGTTCGAACGCCAGTCGCGTCATGGCGTTTACTTTCAGTCTGATACTCTTAAGAAAGCTGTTAGCCCTATCCAGCAGCAATATTTTGTTTGTGGTATATCAACTCTTGTATGTTATTTAATGCCGAATTCATTTTTATAAAAGTAAACAATTCTATTTATAACAATACAGTTTTACATAAGTATACAGTTTAATTGTCAAAAGACGTTCTATTTCAACATTTCAGTTTAGCATAAGCACGCAGTTTAAATGTAAGTGTAGTTTATTTGTCAAAAACATTTCTATTTCAAGCTATTTAATTTAGTCAAACAGTTCTAATTCAAACAATTAAGTTTAGTATAAGTATAGTTTTTGCTTACACACAGTTAAACGTTAAAGCAGTTCTATTTAAGACAACTCTGTTTAGCATAAGTACACAGTTTAAATGTCAAAACAGTTCTTTTTCAAACAATTCAGTTTAGCGTAATAATACAGTTTAGTTCTATTTAGCCCTATATAGATAGTTTAGTTCTATTTGACCCTATGTAGATAGGACCCTATCAGAAACTACCTCTTCAGGCCTGAGTGGACCTGGGAGTGATGGCGATAAAGAGATACTCCACATTCCCTAAAGCTCCAGCATTACTGAAACCTCATTATCAGCAGGAGAGCAGTCAGGGAGATTTCGCACTCACAAAGGAATTGTCGTAATTGGAACAGCCAGCGGGAACTGACTTAAGCCAAATTTTAGACCTTATATAGTCTTAAAATTTCCAGGTGACCCACGTGGTCTTGCCTCTTCCCCCACGCAATGCTTGTTCTCCATTGGTCAGGCTTGCACTCACGCATTTTTTTTTTTTTTTTTGCCTCAGGAATCACGCCCACGCATTTCTGTTTTTCTGTTTTTGTCATTTTGTTGATTTTATCAATGACCGGATGTTTCTGTTTACTACATCCGCCGAATATAGACAGATATCAGCACACACATACTGATAGATATAGAAACAGGCACATGGTCACGTACATAGTTACACTGAAGTAGACACACAGGGCCCCTCACGTACTGATACAGATATTGACACATTCAGAGGCACACGCATACTCATGGAAATATACACACACTTGGACACACTTTTACTTATGGAGATATAGACACACACATGGGCACACATATACTGATACGGATACAGACACACACGTGGATAAACACATTCTGATACGGATATAGATACACACATGGGCACACACTTACTAAAAGTGATATAGGCACACACATACTGATATGGATATAAACACACACATGGGTATATATATATATATATATATATATATATACTTAGCCGCACACTTACCAATAATGATAGAGACAGACACATGGGGACACACATTGATATAGATATAGACACACACATAGGCACACACATACTTATGGAGATATAGACACACACATTGTTCACATATATACTGATATGGGTATAGACACACATATACTGATATGGATAAAAACACTCACATGTGTATATACATACTAATATCTATATATATAGTCATACATTTACTAATAGTGATATAAACACACGTATGGGCACACATACTGATACGGATAATGACACACACATGGGGACATATATTGATATGGATATAGACACACACATGGGTACACACATACTGATATATATATATATATATATATATACATGGGCGCACACTTACTAATAGTGATATAGACACACACATGGTCACACACATACTTATGGAGATATAGACACACACATTGGCACATATATACTGATATGGGTATAGACACATATATACTGATATGGATAAAGACACACACACGTGTACATACATACTAATATATATATATATATATATATAGTCATACATTTACTAATAATGATATAAACACACGTATGGGCACACATAATGATACGGATAATGACACACACATGGGGACATATATTGATATGGATATAGACACACACATGGGTACACACATACTGATATATATATATATATATATATATATATATATATATACATAGGCGCACACTTACTAATAGTGATATAGACACACACACATGGTCACACACATACTGATACAGATTTTGATACACACGTGGGCACACTAATACACACGCAGCTATCGACATACACAAGGTTGCACACATACTGATAGAGATATTATTATACACATGGGCATGTACATACACATGCAGACGTAGACACACACACACATACCGATACAGATAAGGATACACTAATGAGTACACGCATACACATTTAGTTATTAATAGAGTTCGGGATAGACATACTGACAGAGTTATACACACACATGGGACACATATACACATACAGATAAAGACACACACTTAGCCACTCACAAACTGATAGAGATATAGACACACACATGGGATACATATACGCATACAGATAGAGATACACACAAATAGGCACATACATCCGCATACAGATATGGACACACACATAGGCACACACTTACTGACAGATATATAGACATCAACATGGATACACACATCCGCATACAGATAAGGACACACACATAGGTACACACACACATAGGCACACACATACCGACAGAGATATTGACACCAACATGGATACACACATCCTCATACAGATATGGACACACACATAGGTACACACACATAGGCACACACATACCGACAGAGATATAGACACCAACATGGATACACACATCCTCATACAGATATGGACACACACATAGGTACACACACATATGCAAACACATACCGACAGACATATAGACATACACATGGACACACACATAGGCATACAAATATGGACACACACATAGGCACACACATACCGACAGAGATATAGACATACACATGGATACGCACATACGCATACAGATATGGACACACATATACACACACACATACCAGCAGAGGTATAGACATACACACAGATATACCCATACATAGAGATATAGACATACACATCGGCACACATAAACTGATAGAGATATAGACACACACATAGGCACATACATACTGCTACAGAGATGGACACACACATAAGCACACACATACTGATAGAGACATAGACACACATCGGCACACACATACCGATAGAGATAAAAACACATACAAGTGGACACACCTACACATACAGATATAGACACACACATATGCACACATACTGATAGAGATATAGACACACATCGGCACACACATACCGATAGAGATAAAAACACATACAAGTAGACACACCTACACATACAGATATAGACACACACATATGCACACATACTGATAGAGATATAGACACACACATGGACACATGCGTACTGATAGATACACACGTACACGCACACAGTGAAACATATATAGACACTCACAAGGTCACACGCATACACACACACCCATGGGCATACACATACAAAAATCGATATAGTGATACAACCTGACACACATACCAATACAGAGAGGGACACACATGGATACACACATACCAGTACAAATAAAGATTCACACGTAGATACATGCAAAACAATATAGTGATAGATATACAGATACAGGTATGGACATACTTATGGACACACATGTGCCAAATGACTCATATATACATAGACACATTCATACATACATATATACATATATACTCATGGAAAGAAGATTTTACAAAGAATAGAAATAAAGAGAATACAAATGAATAGATAAAAATAAAATGAAATATAAATTGTACGAATTCAACATCCGAACGGAGAGATAGAATAAGTAAATAAATAAAAAAAAAATTAAACAATAAATAAATGAACAAAAAAAAACACTAAATAAGAATAAAAGAAACTACAAAGAATGATTACCAGTGGGGATTGAACCCGGGCAAAAGAATTTCCGCTAATGCAAAAAACCTACTACATGGCAGATGACGTTGGCATCCGGAAGTCAGCTCGTCCATTCGCCGGATGCCCTCTTTGGTCTCAATGCACACTCCTTTTCCAAGTGATTGGACGAACTTCGTTTATTTGTTTATATTTTTTACCTTCTTCTTCTTCTTCTTCTTCTTCTTCTTCTTCTTCTTCTTCTTCTTCTTCTTCTTCTTCTTCTTCTTCTTCTTCTTCTTCTTCCCTTTTTATGAAAGACAAACCACAACAACAACAAATCTAAATGACTTTGAATGCTGATTATCTGACGTTTTCAGAATTTACTCGTTCGTTCCTTTCTTTTGATTTTTCTCTCTAGTCACTGAGCTTAACTTAAGTCAAAACTAGCTGAGGTACCTGTCTATGTCAGGTAAGAGGATCTATCTATCTATCTATCTATCTATCTATCTATCTATCTATCTCAGTCAGATCTATCTATCTATCTATCTATCTATCTATCTATCTATCTATCTATCTATCTATCTCAGTCAGTCAATTCATATCTATCTATCTATCTCAGTCAGATCCTATCTATCTATCTATCTATCTATCTATCTATCTATCTATCTATCTATCTATTAAAGCTATGTGCCAGTCTGTCACATTATAAAATCTTCTGTCTCTATTTAGGCACAGTAATGCAGACACGTTTAGTTGTGAGCGTGTCAATTTGAGTATACATGCTATTGTTAAAAAAATAAAAAAAACAGTAAGCTTACCTATCAGTGAGAGCTGTAGAATACGCCAATTACACGGCTACAAAGGGGTAAGCCCCTTCTTTTAATGTAAGCAGCAGTTGACCTGTGATTATCATGCCTGATGAGAGGATCCTGGTGGCTGAGCGGCCTGTGATGTGGGTACAAAATTGTCAATTGACCTTCAACACTCCACTTTTGCCCTTAGGTTATACGAGCCCCCGGAGAGAGCTGATCATATCAATCGGCTGGTCATGTCAAGTTCTTGCTCATTTCTGAAGAAGTTCTGACCATATTCTACGAATAGAGCAAGCACCTAACCCATATTTACCAACACCTCCGCTCGGGTAGAATATGACACAAGGTCAATTTTTAAGCGGAGTTTAACAGGTTTGAATTCAGAGTTTTCCTTCTCCTAGACTAGTGGCGTCACCAAGGCTGAAGAAATCAGTCTGCCCTACTACTTACCTATAGCTAGAGAGAGAATTACTAGATTCATACCTTTCCCAAGGGTATTAGTGCTATGTGAAATGCAATCAGCCTCGTCCAGGATTTGAACTCGTGTCGCCGAGTCAATTTCCCACGACGATAACAATTACACGACGGGCCTCTCCCTTATTTTGAAGGTGCTAGATGATAGTGGCTGAGGGGCAACCGTGTCGAGAGAAACAGTTAATGAAAATTGCTTATGCCAATTTATTAATACACATGAAATAAAAACAAACAAGTTTTAGCATTAAATTGCCCATAAGTATTGATATGCAAAAATGACCATCTATCTATCAATCTATCTAACTATCTCCTCTTGTCTTTTCACATCTATCTATCGATCTATCTAACTATCTATCTTTAAATATTTTATTGGGGCGACAAAATTTTATGAGACTTATAAACAAACCAAATTTATTTATGTTAAAAGATTAAAAAAATGAGCAACGAACCGGTTTTCGTCCTACCGGTCACAGTTAAACTAGGACAACGATTAAGAAAAATTGGGGAAATAGAACCTGTAATGTTTGGGGAAAAATTAATATCCAAGAAAGGAGGCGGATGTTAAATTGTTATTACATCAAGACCCAATAAACATTCCCTCTGCTGACAGAGGGACGGTTTATGGATCAAAATATATATGGTCTCTAACACGTTAAAGTGGGAATCTGAGTGGGACCTGCTTGAAATAGTAAACAGATCCGCACTGTGCAGGTAGATACACCTTTCAGGTTATTTATATGGTGTCCCGGGCTTGCAGACCCATATGTGTTGTTGATATAGTCAGCAACGTAGTTTCCTAACCGTATTTTCGTACACACATGCTATATTTAGTATATACACCTGTTTGTGACATCATAAGCTCTTCTGCCCTATTTAGGGACACCGATTCAGATGTTTTTAGGTGGCGGCGGGACTATATCCGTGTACATGCTATTATTAAGAAAAAAAACTGTAAACAAAATACAAAAGTTAAAAAGATAACTTTTTTAATTACCATCATCATCATCATGTCGTGCCGCCAGCAAGGATATCCCTGACCCTCTCTCACCACTTCTCCCTATCGTTCATTGCTTCTGGCAGGTCTTCAGGACTACATCCCGTATCCTCACATAGCTGTTCTTCGAGTTCGAGCTGGTCTTCCTGTTTTTGTTCGGCCGTATGAGGGGGTCCATAGGAGAACATCACTTATGAGCTCCTCCCTGTTTCTCCAGCAGTGTCCTGCATGTCTGGTTCGTCTAACTTGGATAGTTTTCGTGATGGGAGGCAAGTGGCCGTATAGTTGGTGCTTTGTGGGGTGTTGCCTCCATGACTTGTTCAATATCGCTCGCAGCATTTTTATGTAATTGCCGTCTAGATTTTTCTCCAGCCGTTTAGTTAGCGTCCAAGAAGTTCATCTATATAGCAGTATCGATACGACCGCTGCTTGGAAGAAACTGCGTTTTATTTATCGGTCAGATCTTTAAAAAAGTTTTGTTTCTTTATTTTATACCATATCAACCTTCGGGGGTTATTTAATGCAAAATCTGACATTGTAAAAGGAAGATGCACTAACTCATGATTCAAGCGATAAGGAAACTTCTCCCTTTCCAAAGATTATTAGTCTAGATGAGAATGTAATACCACAACTGTACTTCTTATAGAAATAAAAAATGTGCCAATCTTGGGCTTCAAATCTTCTGAATAATGAAGCTTCATCTGCAGTTTTATAGGTACTTCTTCACAATCAACATCACATCACTCTGAAAGTACCAGTACCTACTAGGTCACTGCAGTTAAGTAGTGATGAGTCCGTTCAATACTTCGAGCAGGGATCACTTCAGCGAACAGCAAGTACTATCAATAACCTGAGGCCTGTGTACCACATTTAAGCAAAACTTAAATAACATCACTAAAAGGCGAAGAGAAAATGTTTATGTATTGGATGAAGAGCCGTATGGATCGACCTGAAGAACTGAATTTAGGGATTCCTCTTGAAGAGTGTCTGGTTTAAGCCTTGCTTCAGAATGATTAAATGGTAAGTAAGGTTTTCTACCATATGAACCCTTGCTGGTTATTCAGTTATATATATATATATCTATATATAGGTTGGTTGATTAGTTGGGTTTTACGATATATCAACCTTTGTAGGTTATATAACGCCAAATCCATCTATATGCAAATAGTCAAACAATTCATTTTAGCATGAATACACAGTTTAATTGTCAAAAACATTTCTATTTCAAGCTATTCAGTTTATTCACACCATTCTAATTCAGCAAATTCAGTTCAGTATAAGTGCAGAATTTGTTTACACACATTTAAATATCAAAACAGCTCTATATTAAACAATTCAATTTAGTGTAAGTAGAGTTTCAATGTCAAAAATAGTTCCATTTCAAACAATTCAGTTTAGCATAAGCACGCGGTTTAAATGCAAGTACAGTTTATTTGTCAAAAACATTTCTATTTCAAGCTATTCAGTTTAGTCAAACAGTTCTTATTCAAACAAGTCAGTTTAGTATAAGTATGCAGTTAGTTCTATTCAACCCATATATAGGGCCCTATCAGGTGCAACTATTCCAGGTAAAGGTGGACCTGGGAGCAATGGCAATGAAAGGGTGCTCTGCATTCCCAAAAGCTACAGCATCTCTGGAACCTCACCATCAGATTGTTTATTGCCAATTCAGGACATTCATTGGAGTGGGGTCTTAGTCCTCTGCAGAGGTGCAGTTGGTCTTTTCTACAGCCCCAGCCGACTGAGCAATATATATATATATATATATATAGGTGTGTGTGTGTGTGTGTATATATATATATATATATGTGTGTGTGTGTGTGTGTGTGTCTATATATATATATATATATATATATATATATATATATATATATATATATATATGATTTATAAATGAGTCATTTGTTGGTAACATTTTTAAATTATCAAGAGCTCATTTATTTGAATGCAGTTAAATGGTTTCAGTCAATGCTATTTATTATTTGGCCAGTTTAAAGGTTTCAAGTATTGCCATTAATTGTTTGCCCACAGTTAATATTGCTTTTTAACTCGAACAATTCAACATCAGTCATTTGTACTCAGTTAAATGGTCAAAATTGGCTGCGACGAAGAAAAGGTTAAAAAAGAGTTTTACATAGAGAAATATAAGAGTTAATCTTAAGAGAATATCTGACTAAAGTTCTTCAGCTTTGATTTGCCTGAAATCTTAACTCAGTAATTAAAAAACCGGCTAGGTTCAGACTCTTTTACGAGGGTCATTCAATAAATAAGGTGAAATATTGTCAAACGTTTTAGTAATAGGAAGCACTGCATACAATTGCTTCTTTTTCAAGGAAATCGATAGTAAAACTTCGAACATAAAATTAATAGCATGACCTTCTCCACTGAACCATGCGCCCGGAAAGTTTTCTTTTTGCTAGGGAATCGCTGCGTTCCAATTCCACGGATCTTTTTTTCAACTTAGGGTCTTATGATCAAATCCATATTAAACATATTTTTAAACATCTTTTGTCTAAAACATGCTAGTGATGAGTTTTCTTATGTCAGATTGTCAGAACGACCATCTGTACTGACCATTGCACCCGGAACGTTTTCTTTACCGGAAATTCAGTGTGCTCTCACTCAGGTTCGTATTGTCAAACCCATGTTTATCCTATTTTTAAACATCTCCTTTTGTCTAAAACATGCTAGTGATGAACCTTCTCAAGTCACACTGTCAGCTTGATTTTCATTACCGACCTCTGCCCCTGGATCGTGTTCTTTACCAGAGAGTCTGTGTGTTCCTACTTAGGCTCGTAGTGTCAAACCACTGATTAACATATTTCTATGCATTTTCTTTTGTATAAAACATGTTTCTTCGGACACATCACTTGTTTTTCTATGAATTTCATATGGCTTGAACTTCTCAGCCTCCAAAGATTTCATGACAAACTTTTGGTGAAGCATGGAGCTCTCTGATTTGCCGCCATTTTGAAAAGCCTCAAAAAAATTTTTTTTTTGAGATTAAAATGTTTTCTTTCAACCAATTCCCAACAATGCAGAATTTACGTTTATCGAAAAATATCCAGAAAAAGTTTTTTGCTTTATTAAAAACAGGTTGCCTTTATTTATTGAATGACCTTCGGAGATAGATAGAGAGAGAGAGAGAGAGTGAGAGATAGATAGATAGATAGATTTTATTTGTAGAAATATTTACCCTTGTTAAATATTTTAGACTTTAGATCTTCATAATGGTGTGTAAATATTTCCACAATTGAAATCATCATAGATAGATAGAAAGATTCCTCTTTTTCAGTTTGTTCGTTATATTTTATGGTATATCAATCCTTGTAGGTTATTTATTATCAAATACTATTTAAACACAGACACAGACACACACACACACACACACACACACACACACACACACACACACACACACATATATATATATATATATATATATATATATATATATATATATATATATATAAAATATATGATGTGAAATCGAATAGTTTTAAGGTAACATTTTCAGCAAACCAAATATCATTTGCTTGCTCATAGTAAAATGTTTTCAATTATTGTCATCTACCCCTAATATTTGTATTTCATATTAATCCTTTTTTATACACAGATTGTAACAAGTATTCTTATCGAACACGAATAGTTTTAATTACACACAATTTAAGGATTTCGAGTCTCGCTATATTACACAAACAATTAAACAGCCAAATGTGCTGTCTCACTATACTCAAAAGATCTTTCTCATGAAGTGTAGAATCGCATTTAAAACATTTATTTTTTCAGCCATTTGGATCCGTTTGATTAGGTCTGGTTTTTTGCTCTCTGACTTTTGAATCAATTTTGACCTCAAGGGCTTTGGGTCACGTATTATCAAAATAATTAGTTATTTACTAAGCTTAGCTTAGTTGTTGCAAGAGACTGGAGCTAAGAACTAAACTCAATTACTATGGTCTGCTAATTAAGCTTGCAAACAATTAATCCACCCGATGTGCACATTCCAACAATTATCAGGTTTTTATTTGGATCCCAACGAAATCAGAATGTGGCACTAGGTCGAATTAGCGTTGGGGAATATCAAGTAGGAATCGAAAAACCTACGAGTGGGAGGCAAATGTTGCTTACTTACGGCATCCCTGTTTACGGTCGCTTCAGGTACCAAGAAATAAATCCAGGCTTTACTCCTTTAAGGGGATGCTTGTTAGGAAAGTCCACTACGTTGATCATTAAA
Source organism: Sepioteuthis lessoniana (assembly GCA_963585895.1). Lineage (NCBI taxonomy): Eukaryota > Metazoa > Mollusca > Cephalopoda > Myopsida > Loliginidae > Sepioteuthis > Sepioteuthis lessoniana. The sequence continues at coordinate 59,915,617 of OY757934.1, forward strand.
CTCTCTCACTTGGCGGGAACGTAAAGTAGACATTTATCCGTCTTTCCAACAAGTTAAATTTGGCAGAAAGTCATTTTTTATCAGGAGACCACGCTCGAATCGTGACTCCTTCGTGACCATTATAAAAACTTCTTGTTCACCTCAGCATTTCTCTTCAGCGGTGTCTCAGGGGCTAAACAATAAACTCTGATATTTCCCTTGTGGAAAAGATTGCAGGTGCTGTTTAGTGGAAGGGCCTCAGGGATTAACTTTAAACCACCCACGAGGTGTAAACTCTTAGTGAGTCCTTGAGTTCCAACTCAACCCCTCTTTTTGTCCCTGGTAGTGGAAATTTGATAAGCTTTTTGTTAGATGTGACACAAGGCCACATGAATGGAGAACCTCATGTGACTCAAACTTATAAGTGAAAGGTCTAGCTTGGTAAACATTACACTACCCGACGCGCCCTGTATTCTTGGTAGTAGCTTTGTAGCTGTACTGATGTCACACCATCTTGTGAATCTTTAGTAATAGAAGTTTTACTGTGTGACAATTCAGTTTAACAAGTGCGTATTCATACGTAAATGTACCAGACACGGATTCTAAACAAAAGTGCCTTGAACTGACATTGAGTAAAAAAAAAAAAACCCACAGATACAACATTTTGATCCTTAACAGAGTTGCCTGTGTGTATGTCATCAACCTCATCATGTCGAGTCGCCAGAACGGATATCCCTGACCCACTCTCGCCACTTCTCCCTATCGTTCATCACCTCTGGCAAGTCTTCAGAGCTACATCCCGTATCCTCACATAGCTGCTGTATGTATGTTCGAGCTGGTCGTCCTGCTTTTGCTCGGTCATATGTGGGGGTCCATTGGAGTACATCACTTATGAGCTCCTTCCTGCTTCTCTAGCTGTACCATGTATGTCTGGTTCGTATAACTAGGATAGTTTTCGTGATGGGAGGTAGGTGGCCGTATAGTTGGTGCCTTGTAGGGTATTGCCTCCAGGACTTGTTCAATATTGCTCGCTGCATTCTTGTGTAATTGCAGTCTAGCCTTTTTCTCCAGCCGTTTTGTTAGCGTCCAAGTAGTGCATCCATATAGCAGTATCGACACGACCGCTGCTTGGAAGAAACTGCGTTTCATTTTATCGGTCAGGTTTGACTTAAATAACCCTTACATTTCTACCAGGATTATTCTATAAGAAAGAACTTATATGAATATTGAAAAAATATTTTGGATTCTCCTAAGATGGAGCTACTTTGATAACTCTTAATATCCAAGAGGCATTTCTAAATATGTATTTTCAGAAATGTTAGTAAACACGAATAGACGACAACAGGTTCTTAAGAATTCTACCATTCTTGAGACAGTTCTTTTTTTAGCGCTAGTCTCTCCATTTATAACGGGTTATGGAGTTTGTTTTTGGCTTCGTATTTGGTTGTAAAAATGTCTTTGTTCTAAAAGCTAAAGAACAATTTGCTAAAAACTAGTAAGTGAACTCAGCTTTTTTTTTTCACGACTTTCTTGTTCAAATACTTTTAAAATCATCAATAAAAGGAAGAAAAAATAATTCTGAAAAATTAATAAACATTTTCATCTAAGAATTCAAATTAGTTTAGACTATTAATACTGCTCTTGAATTGGTGTAATGCACTCAAGTGTATTGATGGGAAAGTTTGGTTCGGTAACTCAGTTTCTTCCAGGCAGCGGTCGTATCGATATTGCTATATAGATGCACAACTTGGACGCTAACTAAACGGCTGAAGAAGAAGAAACTAGACGGCAATTACACAAGAATATTGAGAGCAATATTGAACAAGTCCTGGTGGCAACACCCCACAAGACACCAACTATACGGCCACTTGCCTCCCATCACGAAAACTATACAAGTTAGACGAACCAGACACGCAGGACACTGCTGGAGAAGCAAGGACGAACTTATCAGTGATGTACTCCTATGGACCCTCACATATGGCCAAGCAAAAGCAGGACGACCAGCTCGAACATACATACAGCAGCTATGTGAGGATACGGGATGTAGCCCTGAAGACCTGCCAAAAGCGATGAATGATAAGGAGAAGTGGGGAGAGAGGGTCAGGGATATCCGTGATAGCGGCACGACATGATGATGATGATGATGCATATACAGTACCGAGTTAAAGACTCATTCAACCCAATAAGCTAAGAGGCGCCTTGCGTGATGTTATGTTATGTTAAACAAGCTAAGCTAACAGACTGTTCCTTGGAAGTTCAATTCTCACTAGAAGCTCCATAATCCTATCGTTGTACCAAACCAACATTAACTCAATAAGGAACTACACCTATGGCGAGGTATTTGAATACCGGGTCAGAATGTAGTATCTGTTTCAGATAAAATCTCAAATAATATATAAGATATAACAGATACCAAAATTAGAAAAATCAAATAATTATCTATATATATCATTATATAATCAAGTCGTGCATCTAGCACAGGTTTCTTTGACTCTCTCTCTCTATCTCTCTCTCTCTCGGCATTCGTCTCTATCATCCATCACTCCCGGCAGGTCTCCAAGACTATATCCTGTGTTCGTACAGACCTGTTGTGGGTTAAGTTCTTGTTGGTCCGCCAGCACTGGCAACGTCCATGCGAAGGGGACCATAGGAGTACATTACTTATGAGTTCGTCCTTACTTCCCCAGCAGAGTCCCGTATGTCTTGTTCGTTTTATTTGGATGATTTTAAAGATTTGACGTCGGTGATATCTGAATATGTATACATCTAGTTAGGGAATTTTAGGAGGTATTAAATTTTATATATTTCAAAATAATAAAAAGTTATTGCTTGTTCAGGAACTTAAATTCCTCTCCATCAGTTTTTTAAATTATGAGATAATATTCATTTTAATATTATAATTTAATAATGATATTTAATTATGAAATAATCTAAATTTGGAATTTAATTTTATACTTTTCGAAATAACAGAAAACTTTGCTTGTTCAGCAATTTAAATTCTCCAACGACGGTTTTTTAAATTATGAAATAATAATAATTGTTATAATATTATTATTTGATAGGGGGAAGATGACTTGCCAGCATTGAAGACAGCGTTGACACATCGATACAACGACTCAAAGACTATATACAAAAACACGAAGGAGGACTCGTTACAGCTACCAGACAGAAAACTGAAAACACGATGAACAACAGAATGACAATAACTAGGAAACAAAAATGGGAAGGAAAACAACTCTATGGGCGGTTTAAACGACTAATAAACAATATCTCATACGACAAAACTTGGACATGGCTAAGAAAAGGAAATTTTTGAGAGAGAAACAGAATCTCTCCGAATAGCAGCACAAGACAGCGCCATAAGAACCAAACATATCAAAGCGAGAATAGATAAGACTCAACAAAATAGTAAATGCAGGCTATGTGGTGACAGAGATGAAACCATCAATCATATAATAAGCGAATGCAGCAAATTAGCACAGAGGGAATATAAGGCGAGACACAACTGGGTCGGCAAGGTGATTCATTGGGAAATGAGTAAGAAACTTAAATTCGACCATACTAACAAATGGTATATGCACAACCCAGAACCTGTCCTAGAAAATGCCGTGCATTAACTCCTATGGGACTTTAACAGACAAACGGATCACCTAATCCCGGCCAGAAGACCAGATTTAATAATAATCAAAAAAAAAAAAAAAAAAAAGAAAAAATAACTTGCAAAATAGTCGACTTTGCTGTCCAGGCTGACCACAGAATAAAACTGAGTGAATGTGAAAAGATGGATAAGTATCTCGACCTTGCTAGAGAATTGAAAAAACTGTGGAACATGCAGGTGACAATTATACCAATTGTAATTGTTGCGTTTGGAACAGTAACTAAAGGATTGCTAAAGGGACTAGAGGACTTAGAAGTTGGCGGACGAGTGGGGACAGCATTGTTGAAAACGGCCAGAATACTAAGAAGAGTCCTGGAGACTAGAGGAGATTTGTTGTCACTCAGACTCCAGTGAAAGACTATCGGCTAACGCTGATGTGAGAAGCTCTAATGATTGAATAAAAATAACAACTCCTATGGGACTTTGACATACACACGAATCACCTAATCTCGGCCAAAAGGCCAGGCCTAATCATAAGCAATAAAAAGAAGAGAACTTGCAAAATTGTCCCCTTTGCTTTCCCGACTGACCACAGAATAAAACTGAAGAATGTGAAAAGAAGGATAAGTACTTCAACCTTGCAGGGGAATTGAAAAAACTATGGAACATTAAGATGACAATTATACCAATTGTAATTGGTGCGTTTGGAACAGTAACTATAGGATTAATAAATGGGCTGGAAGACTTGGATATTGGCGGACGAGTAGAGACCATCCAAACTGCTACCTTATTGAGAACGGCCAGAATACTGAGAAGAGTCCTGGAGACTTCGGGAGACTTGCTGTCAGTCAATCTCCAGTGAAAAACCATCAGCGTTAGCTGATGTTAAAAACTCTAAAGGATATAATAATAATAATGATTATTATTATTACTCATTAGAGTTTTTCACATTAGCGTAAGCTGATGGTCTTTCACTGGAGTTTGAGCGACAGCAAGTCTCCTCAAGTCTCAAGGACTCTTCTCAGTATTCTGGCCATTTTCAATAATGCTGTTGTTTGGATGGTCTCCACTCGGCCGCCAACTTCTAAATCTTCCAGGCCCTTTAATAATCCTTTAGTTACCGAGCCAAAAGCACCAATCACAATTGGTATAATTGTCACCTACATGTTCCATAGTTTTTTTCAATTCTCTAGCAAGGTCGAGGTACTTATCTCTCTTTTACCATTCTTTAAATTTTATTCTGTGGTGTGCCGGGACAGCAAGGTTGACAATTTTGCAGATTTTCTTTTTTCTTTTTTTTTTTATTGATTAGTATAAGGTCTGGTCTTCTGGCCGAGATTAGGTGATCCGTTTGTATATCAAAGTCTCTTAGGAGTTTGTGTGTGTGTCATTTTCTAGTACAGGTGCTGGGTTGTGCATATACCATTTGTTGGCATGGTCAAATTTATCATTATTATTATTATTTATAAATAATATTAAATTATGAAATAGAAAGATATCAGTTATTGATGAGTATAAGGTCGGGTTATTTAAAGTCATTCTTGTTGAAGGACAGTAACGGTAGTATTTAACCAAAGCTGGTGGTATTTAACCAGTAACTGGTGGTATCAGGGAAATCATCCATTTCACTAGGATATTAGTCCAAATATGAACGTAATAGCGCTACTGAAATGCGAACATACTTACAAGGATGTCGCAGTTCAGCATGTCAGCCGCGACTCCATGAGGGCTCTCCGCTTTGATGGAAAAAATTATTAAAAGAATCAGATTTCACGCCGTAAAACATGGAGGAATCTTGATTTAGCAATGTGCATTATTTACTTAGCAAACAGGGAAACTCTTTGAATATAGAAAATGGTGATTTGCGATTCAAACTCAAAAAAATGTAACCTCAGAGATCTCCTCAGTGCCTACTAAATCCATCATTCACATTAAAAATAATCCAAGAATTAAAGGATTATTTGTATCTATACTTTCAACATAATCGTCGTCATGTCGCGCTATCAGCATAGATATCCCTGACCCTCTCATGCAACCCTTCTCTATCGTCCATCGTTCCCGGTAGGTCTTCAAGGCTACATCCTGTATCGGCACAGTGCTGTTTTATATAGGTTTCGAACTGGTCGTCCTGCCTTTGCTCGTCGATGTGAAGGGATCCACAGGAGTATGTTGCTTATGGGTTTGTCCCTACTTCTCCAGCTGTGTCCCACATGTCTTGTTCATCTAACTTGTGTAGTTTTCGTGATAGGAGGTCCGTGGTTGTACATCGGCTAATTTGGGGAAGGTGCTGCCTCCAGAACTTGTTCAATATTGCTGGCAGCATTCTTGTGTAATTGCCGTCAAGCTTTTTCTCCATACCTTTAGTTAGCATCCATGTAGCACATCGATGCAGCAATATCGATACGACTACTGCTAGGAAGAAACTGCGTTTCATTTTATCGGTCAAGTCTGATTTTATATGACCAATAGTCTATCGTGAGCTGTCCATGCCTTTGCTAGTCGCGTGTTGATGTCTGTTTCGGTTGACGAGACACTGCTTCCTAGGTAGGTCAAATTGTCGACTAGTTTCAGAGAACTACCGTTTAGTGTGGAGATGTCGCCTCTTTGATTAGAAGCACATGTATTCCGTCTTGTGTGCGTTAACATGAAGGCCTATGCCTCTAGCTGCTCATTCCAGAATATGTAGCAGGGATTCAACTTGGGTGGGTGTATTTGCCAGAAGCGCTATGTCATCGGCGTTGTAATTGTATGTACGGGTTATCTTCTGCTTCTTTCTTTTGTCAGCTTGCAACAGTTGTCTTTTATTTTATCAATAGACGTTCAAAGCACGTAGTCTAGACAGATGATTTATACTTTACTGATTATTTTCTCATATGAATTGTAATAACATTGATGGATTAGTTATGTCTTGTTAATCAATATTTAATCAATTCATTTGAGGGCAAATGGATTGGGTTTCGTTTCATTTCATTTTGTGGCTTATAAGTCATTGTTGGTTATTTAATACCGAATCCTTTTTATACATGTATATTAAATATATAGGATTTGATTTGGTTTGGTTTTATGGCATATCAACCATTGTTAGCTATTTAATTCCAAGTCCTCTTTATACATATATATCAAATATATGGGAATTGATTTGGTTGGGTTTTATGGCATATCAACTATTGTAGGTTATTTCACGCCAAATCCCTTTTATACATGTATATAAATTATATATGATTTGGTTTGGTTTAGTTTTAAAGTATATCAACCACTGTAAGTTATTTAATGCCAAATCCTTATTATACATATGTATGACATATATATGATTTGGTTTGTTTTATTTCATGGCATATAAGCCATTTTAGGTTATTTAATGCCATATCCTCTTTGTACATATAGATTAATTTAATATGATTTGGTTTGGTTTGGTTTTATGGTATATCAACCATTGCTGGTTATTTAATGCCAAATCCTTATTATATATATATAATTTGTAAACACATTTTGATGATACCCTTAAACGAAACTGAGCAGTCTTTTGCTCACAGTTCAATGATTTCAAGTATTGCTATGTAAGTCACAATTTAACCTCAATCATTTGATTGCACACAGTTTGCCCTATTTGACCCATAAATGAAGCCCTATTAGGTCCTACTACTCCAAGTCAGTGTCAACCTAAACACAATGGCAATAATGGGGTTCTCCTCATTCCTCAAATCTCCAAGGCTGAAGTCTTGCCATCAGATAGTTTATTATCATATCTAGGACTCTTGTTGGGATGGGGGTCTTACTCCTCTGCGGCGATGCATTCGTTATATTCTACAGCTCAACTGACTGGGCTTGAGATTAAATGGAAATTAAATTTAGTCACAAGAAATGCATCAAGTAAAAAGTCTGAAAAGCCAGTGACACTATAAAAGGAATATTTCAAAAACCAGTTTATTAAATCATTATTAGTGGAAATTTTCCTCCGACTCAATTGGTCTAGATCTTCATTTTCAAGTCAAATTCAGGATTGCCAGGTATTTTTGGTTTCAGTGTTAGCGTATGATTTAATATTCCATTGATAACAAATTTTTGAAACCAAAGCCTTTTTAAAAGATCAGCTCTATCAAACCGATCCTCCTCGTTAAAGATAGTTCGAGAATAAAAGGTTCATTGGCGTTTTTGGTTCTTGATTCTTTTCTCATATAAATTGTATTAAACATGGGGAAATTAGTTATGCTTTCTAATTAAATATCTGAATAATTTATTTCACGGTGAATTGGAATTAAATTTGATTACAAGGGCGGACATCAAGTAAAAAGTCTGTACGAGTCGATCAATCCGTAATTTGTTAGTTGCAACACATCACTAGCGAGTTTTAATGAAAAGAGTGGACTGCTCATCCTTAAAATACTGTCTTTTTCACATCCTCAGCATTTTTGGATTAAGAGAAAAAGTCAAGATGAACGATAATTCAAGGAAAAGCAATGCAGAGAAACGGAACATTTGGGGGTACATGTCATTCTATAAATTAACAATTGTTTGATCGTGCAGCATCTGGATTATATGCAAAGTGCATAGGTAACCTTTTACGGAAGCCTTTCAATAAATAAGAGGACAGTCCAGTCAGCTGGGGGTGTAGAATGCACCGACTGCATCTCAGCACAGGGCTAAGATCCCCCAACCAGTGTCCATGATATGACATACTACAATCTGATGGTGGGGTTCTAGTCATGCTGAAGCTTTGGGGAATGCTGACTACCCCTTCATTGCCATCGTTTCGAGGTTCACTCTGGTCCAGAGTAGAACACCTGATAGGGTCTTATCTATGTGTCAAATAGATCTGTTTATTTAAACTGGATGCAAATGATTTGTTTTAGATTTGATTGTTTGAAATAGAACTGTTTGATCCATTATCTGTGTGTAAACAAATGACTGAAGTTAATTAAGTTGTTTGTGTTACATTGTAATTCTTGGAACCATTTTACTTTGTTGACTCATGTTGGATTGAATTGTTAGAAATAGAACCGTTGGATCATTTAACTGTGTGTATCCACAAAATGTGTTTACAAATCATATATTTAATGTATGTGCAAAATCAGGATTTGCCATTAGATAATCAACAATGGTTGATATGCCTGAAAACCACACCACACCAAACCAAACCAAACCTATTAATGAGTCAAGTAGAACAATTTAACAGATGTTAAATCGTTAGAGTAATATAGCAATACTCAAAAACCTTTAACTGTGTGCAAATAAAACTATTAGTTTTTGATATCAATAATTGAAAATATTTAACTATATTCAAAGAAATAATTAATGGAAAATGGAATTATTCATGTTAGATCAGAATCCTTAGAATTATCGAACTGCATCCAAACAGATTATTAATATCAAATACAATTGTTAGTGTTAGATATCAATAATTGAAAAAAAAAATTAACTGTGTGCAAACAAAAGATCTCTCGGTTGTTCAAAATGTTACCTAGATAATATTCGTTTAAAAATCATATATATATATATATATATATATATATATACATGTAGCACCAAATAACCAGAGAGGGTCACTTTGCTGTAAAACCCAATGAACCAACTAAATAACAGGAATCTACCTATCTATGTATCTATCTACGAGGATTTTATTTGAAGAAATAATTACAGGCCTTTGTGAAAATCTAAAACCCGAAATATTTAACACTGGCAAATATTTCTACAAATTCTATCTATCTATCTGTGAAGGTCATTCAATAAAGAAGGGGAATCTGTTTTTATAAAGCAACATCTTTTTCCAGATATTTTTCGATAAATTTAAACTCTCGGTTGAAAGAGAACATTATTTTGATATCCAAAAATTTATTTTGTTTCAAAATGGCGGCAAATCAGAGCCCTACATGCTTCACGAAAAGTTTGTTATGGAATCTTTGGAGGTCGTGAAGTAAAAGCCATATGAAATTTATAAAAGAATATGTTCGGAGAAGCATGTTTTAGATGAAAGAAGATGTTTAAAGATATGCTAAACATGGGTTTGAAACTACGAGCCTGAGTGGGAACATACATACTCTCCGGTAAAGAACACATTCCGGGCGCAGAGGTCAGTAATGAAAGTAGAGCAGATAGTGTGACTTTAGAAGGCTCATCACTAGCATGCTTTAAACCAAAGAAGATGTTTAAAAATTGGTAAACATGAGTTTGTCACAACGAGCCTGAGTGGGAACCCTAATTTCCGGTAAAGAAAACGTTTTGAGAGCAGTGGTCAGTAAAGATGGTCGCGTTCACAATATGACATAAGAAAACCAATCGCTAGCATGCTTTAGACAAAAAGAGATGTTTAAAAATAGACTAAATACGGATTTCACAATTGAAAAGACGATCCGTGGAGTGGGTACACACAGACTCTCCGATAACGGAAACGTTCCGGGAGCAGTGGTCAGTAGAGAAGGTCATACTGTCTGTTTGACATTGATTTCCTTAAAAAAGAAGAAGCAATTGTAAACAGTGGTAATACTTCACCTTATTTATTGAATGAGCCTCGTAAAAGGGGCCTAAACCTAACCGATTTTTGGTTAACTGGGTTAAGATTTCAGGCAATTCAGGACTAAAGAACCTTAGACAGATATTCTCTTCTGATTACCTCTCATATTTATCAATTTAAAACTGTTTTTCGACATTTTTTATAGTGGCCAATTTTTGTTGGCATGAAAATTTCCTGCTCACATAAATACGAATAGAATTTCCGTATAACCGGAAATATCATTTATCTACAAAAGCAAAGTGTATTTGAAGAAATACATCTTGACTGATGAATCCACTATCTCTGATATCAATTGGATTGTCAAGTTGAACCTCCAATTGACCTATGAACTGGGGCTGTAGAATACGCTGACTGCACCTCTCTGAAAGTTTAAGACACCAACCACGACTTACAAATCTCCTCGTGTTACATAATGAATAGATCACCCATTAATTTTGTAAGGTAAGTGAAGAATTCAAAATATCTTGATTCAAAACTTAACTGGTAAATCGTTAGAAGAGTCATGGAAAATAACCAGGGATATGATAGACAAGACTTGATCCCTGGTTGACCTTTTTTTGCAGTTCACTGATTTGTTGGTTCTGTCGTGAGAACGGGTCATTTAGGTAGAGTGATTAGATTAGTCCAAGGCGCCGTAACTGACGGAACATAAAATGGCTATCTCTCCAGCCATATGGTTGACTTGAGAAATTGGGTGAATAAAGACGTCGAAAACCGGCAAAGTCGTTGTGCCTATTTATAAGAACAGAAGTTGACACAGAGACCAAGATAAACCCAAGTCGACCAAAAGAAGTGCCAGATTGAAGACCAGAGAACGCAGCCAAACAGACAAATATAACAAATTAATGTTCCCTGTCTATCCCGAATCTCTCATCACACAACTATTTCGCAAAACATTTCCTACCTTTCATAATCAACAAAAAAGAAAAGATCAATATTTTTATATATCAGTGCTCTTGTCTCTTCATTCCTGTATTATACACTGAGAATGACACTAAATAATCAGTTTTTGAGGCTCTAGTCCAGGTGTTTTGGGGAATGTTAAGTACACATTCATGATCATTATTCCCAGATCCATTTAGATTCGTAGTAGTAGCACCTGAGAGGATCATATCTATGGTTTAAACAGAACAAACTATGGGTGCAACAAAATGACTAATTGTAACTTATATTGCTATACTTGAAACCATTTAAGTGTGTGCAAAAAAGAACTCAGCTGTATGTAAGAATGTTATCTACAAAATGTGTTTACAAATTATACATATGTTTAGTATATATGTATAAAGAGGATTCAGGATTAAGTAACCTACAATGGTTGATATGTCATAAAACCAAACCAAACCAAATCCATTTAACCTAAAAAAATCAATTAAATATTATAATATGATAAATAATAGTATAATAATACCTGTTAGGATGCTTTCAAATCAGTAATTGATTTTACATGGAATTATTCCATTGAATACAAATAAATGATAAATATTAAATTGAATTATTTGAATTATATAGCAATATATAAAAAAACATTTGTGTGCAAACAAATCATTAATACTAAATCGAATTGTTAGTGTTCGATATTTCTTTTTAGGTTCTTTCTTTCTTTCTTTCTTTTTCTATCTGTTTTTCTCTGTTTTTCTCCTTTTTTCTTTCTTTTTTAGTGTTTTCATTCTCTCTTCTGCTCTGATATCTTTCTTGGTTTTCTTATATATTTCTTGGTTTATTTATTTATTTATTTATTTATCTATTCTGTCTCTTTCTTTATTCAGTCTAACTTTTTTCTTATATCTTTCTTGGTTTTCTTATATCTTTCTTGGTTTATTTATTTATTTATCTATTCTGTCTCTTTCTTTATTCAGTCTAACTTTTTTCTTATATCTTTCTTGGTTTTCTTATATATTTCTTGGTTTATTTATTTATTTATTTATCTATTCTGTCTCTTTCTTTATTCAGTCTAACTTTTTTCTTATATGTTTCTTAGTTTTCTTATATCTTCATTTTTTCTTGTATCTTTCTTGGTTTTCTTATATCTTCATTTTTTCTTGTATCATTCGTGGTTTTCTTATATCTTTATTTTTTCTTATATCTTTCTTGGTTTTCTTATATCTTAGGTATCATACAATAACTGCTGTTTATACAACAGAATTGCTTCTAACAAAGCCTTCATCAGATGATGACTCTAGGTTCAGGCATGGTTTCGGGGCCGAAGCATCATTACCACTAGCCCAGAGCGCCCAAGCAGTATCTCACGATACCAACAGACTTTGTCAGATTGTTGTCGCTCTGTGGGATAGCAAGATCCACGGTGATGCAGTTAGAGCCTTATCTTGGATCTTTTCCATGTATTTCATCTTCTCTGATGGTGGAAGTCCAAGATTAGTTAAGAAAACGGAGGTTTAGTTGGCAATAAAACCTCTGCATCCGACTTCGATAGGAAATACATTCGTTATCCAGCCATTTCTGACACATTGTTCTCGCGGATCTTCATATTTTTCCAACTACGCTGATGTGCCCAGTCGAAATTTTCTTCATAAGGGACCGTTAATTCAATAACGAAGACTTTTTTTTTGCTTTAACGGACCAAACGACAATATCTGAACGCTTTGTCGTTGACGCTATTTCAGTTGGAAATATGAAGTTATGTTTTAAATCGGTTACGACGTGCCAGTCCGTGCAACCCTCAAGTAATGATGTTTACGCATATTTTCAAACGCAATTTTCGAAATATTTCCTTCTTTAACGAACTGAATTGCTATGTTGTTGATAATATTTAGAGCTTTATTAGCAGTCTCACATGTTTTTGAACCCGCAGAAAAAATCTCCAGGACTTCGTTATGTCTACAAGTATAGCTTTTTAGAGCATACTCACATCCAGTAAGAATATGTTTGAGGCTCGCAGTTTTCCCACATGCCCAGCATCGGTCGGATGTAGTTTACCCCCAAGCATGAAGGTTGACTGGTGTTGGTAAGACATCGTAGACTGTTTTAATGAGGAAACTTAATTTCTTTGGTTCCATGTGCTTGAGGTCTATCCATGTGACAGCTCTGTCTTTTGCATTCTCCCACTTAGTCCACTTAGTACAGCTGTGGCAAAACGCCTAACTTCCTCAATATGATGAATTTCTTCCGACGCCATTTTTCTTCTGTTTGCCGTGGATTCTTTGGATCACCAACGCTGTGGATGTAGGCCTAGACCTGCTTTTCCATTTTCTACAATGCCAATTATTTCTTTCATCCTGAGGTCCGATTCTGCATTCTCGACAGCTATTTTTGTCTTCCTTTTCCGACTGGTTATCACAAAAGGCTGGGAATTCTTCACCAGAGGGTCACGAGAGTCACGCAGCATTGGGAAGAGTCACGCTTTTCTTAATTTGTATTCCTCAACAAGTGACGATGTTGGAAGTTTTAGTTTTGTTGATGAACTATATAGTGCCACGTTTATTAAGGAGTTAGGTACTCCCAACCATTTTTTATAAATTTACTGATTAACCACTCCATTGTTTCAACTTTTGTAAGTGATACTTCATATATTTGCAATGGCCATGCTTATTTGGGAATTAATCCAAAATAAATGTACCATATTTTATCCTTGTTCATGAGGTCACATTTATCAATGGAGCGTAATCCATTTTGTAGCTGTTTCTTTAGGTTCTGCCAAAGATGTCTATCAATAAGTGGAAGGGAGTAACAGCGACTGAGACTCTTAACGCTTTTTCCGCGGATCGTATGGATTTCGTTTCCACTGACAGAAAACTTTATTTCTTGCAGTTTCCTTTCAACAACGATAAACTTCGGCACTTTGAAGGCTTTATTTTCATAGCAGCCCATTTGAAGAGCTATTGCAGGCGGGTCACCAGTTGTTCCATGTGTGATCTGGATTCTGCAATTAGAGTTACATCATCCATAAAAGCTTTCATATATGGACCCGTTATTTGATAGGTGTTGACAACGGCACTACGTAATATCATCTCCATTACCAATACGAAAAGTAGTGGAGAGATAACACAACCCATCATGATGCCAATATTCAACTTTTGCCTGTTGGTTGAATATTTATTATTAGAAAACCTCACATAAGTACGATTAAAGTACTTTGATATGGGGTTTTTAATGTCCTCTGGAATCCAAAAGAACTTTATTGCTTTGTCAAGTAGTTGGTGTCTTACTGAGCCATATGCGTTTTCTAGATCTAACCAAATGACGTGGAGTTCGGTTTTATTATTTTTCGCCGTTTTTATTCGACCCCACAACATAGTGGTATGTTCAATACAACCTGGAAAGCTGGGAACTCCAGCTTTTTGGATTGATGTATTGACATATCTTTTGTTTATCACGAATCTCATCATCCTCTTCGGAATGACACCAAAAAGAACTAACCTTCTACGTTGAGTAATGAAATTGGTCGAAACTGTTCTATTTTTCTGGAGTTTTTATCTTTTGGTATGTGGATTCCATCTGCTAATACCAAATTCTCTGCAATATATTTCTTTGTATAAGCTTCTCGTTAAAGCTTCCAAAGGAGTGCTAATATTTTAGGGCATCTTTTGTAGAGCTTATATGAAATGCCGTTAATCCCCGGTGAGCTCTTAGCTTGAGCATTTCTGACGAAGTCTTTAATTTCACTTAGTTTCAAAGGTGAATCGTTAAATTTTTCTTCCGGGGGTTGTGGGCGAATGGGTTCATTAAGACGCCTCAACAGAGTGTCGGTGAGTGGGTCGGTATATTTTTCCAAAGGTGTGCTTCTAAATCCTCTTTTGGTATATTAAGGACTCCGTTTTTCTCTCCCTCAAACAATTTCTTAGTGAATTTAAACGTTTTTTTTTTTTTTTTCGAAATTGTGCCGAGCTTTGCGTTTCTTTTGTCGATGCTTCCTTGCGTTTTCTGCTCTTGCAATGATAAGGATCTTTTCCTTAACTTCGGACAATTGTCTCTTTACAAACTCACGCTCGTCTGGCATTTTTTTAAGCCGCTTCTTAAGAAACCTTTCCTCTGCTCTAAGCCGGCCCTTTCCTCGCTCTCTTCTATTGGCTGTTAGTATGTTTTCCCCTTTTTGGACGTCTTCAGCTCCAATATGCTCAAGGCAAACTACATTAATAATTTCAGTAAAAGAATGTAGTTTCCCTCCGATAGATCCTCTCAAGCTGTTTCGGAAAATAAAGAACACCTCTTCATCGAAGACCTTTCATCTATCGTCATTTGCTTTAGGCCAATTAATGCGAATTGCATTCCCTTTCACACTGGGTGCATTAGGTTGACAAACGAAGTGAGCCTGAGTACTGTAGTAGTTCTCCTGACTCTGGTTCCCTTCAATCGATTTATTAATCTCGGATTGAGATTTACATCGTTGTCGACTAAGGCATCCCATTTTTGTCCGGTGGATTCGCATCGCCTTGATGCTTGCAAAGCTGCGCCCGCAACATCATTGTATGTTCGTAGACGATCCAGGTTCGTTAACGGAAGTGTTCAGTTTGATGATCTCATTCTCCCCCCCCTTTCGGATCATCATGGGGGGCATGTTTATTTTTTCTTATATCTTTCTTGGTTTTCTTATATCTATCTTGGTTTATTTATTTGTATATTTATTTTTTTATTCTCTTTCTTTCATTATTCCGTCTAATTTTTTTTTTGTCTTTTTTTCTGCTTCAATCTTTCATTCATTTTTCTCACTTTTCATTGTTTTTTCGAGTTTTCCTTTCTTTTCTAAATAATTATTCATATATTCCTTCCTTCATTCATTCATTTATTATTGGGCCAGAGAACAACAATTCAACCGTTTTTTGTCAACCAGTGATTTGTCTGACATTATTGTAGGAAAAATGATCGGCAATGTTCGGTCTGAGGTAGAGGCAGCCGGATCATTTCATGCTTAAATGTTATCTTAGAGTGGTCAAAACTGAGCTGATAGCCACCATTAATATATGTAGATGTAGTCGAATAGGTTGGATATAATACTAACTTTATTAATAAAACATTTTGTAATCGCGAACCTATATTAATACTGAATACTTGATAATTCTATAACAAGCACCTAGGTGACCTTGCTTTAACGAGATAATTATATTTTTTTCCACGTTTGCTGTTCGCAAGATTGTGTTTCCCTTCATGCAAGTTTGGGTATGATTGAGTGGGTACATTTCTATCGGGAAAACCTAGTTTTGGATTTTTCAAAAATAATTTGAGGATAATTAAGAATTAATTCTAATGATATCTGGCAATTATTATTCTTGCTGGACGTTTATTGATCTTTGAAAAAGAAAAAACTAGAAGAAAACTTTCACGCATGCGCACAGCTCTCGCTTCTTCCCCGCATAATATGTAACTGATTCACCAGAGGGGAAGGAGGAGTAGAAAAAAAGAAGAAATTTATAACATTTCAGCAATTTGACAGAAAGAAAGAAAGAAAGAAAGAAAGAGAAGGGGGAAGGTATAAAGGAAAAAGAAAGACTCAAAAGGAAAGATAAAAAATAGGAAATAGAATTAAGTAAAGAAGACAAGAAAAAAATTTAAAAACACACACACACACACACACACACACACACACACACACACACACACACACACACAGATAAAACACTGCCCGACAGCTGGAATGAAGAAGAAGAAGAAGAAGAAGAAGAAGAAGAAGAAGAAGAAGAAGAAGAAGAAGAAGAAGAAATGAAACAATGAAAGAACTCAGTAAAAAAAAACACAAGCAAACCTAAAGATGATTAATGAATAAATAAATAAATAAATAAATGAATACATAAACAAGAAAAGAAAGAAAAAAGAAAGTAAGAAAGAATAAAAAAAAGAAAAAAAATGAGAAATGATAAAGACAAAACATATACAAACCAAAAAAAAAAAAAACACAGCAAGAAAAAAGGAAGAAAAAGAGTGGAGAAAGAGAAAAAAATCAGAAAGAAAGTAAGAAATAAGGCAGGTATAAAAAAAAGAAAAGGAGAAAAGAAAAGAATTAGAAAGATATCAGAAAGAAATCAGAAAGAAAATGACCGAAAGAACGAACGAAAGACAAGTGAAAGAAAAAAGAAAGCTAAAGAAAAAGCGATGAAAGAAAGAAAGAAAGAAAGAAAGTGATAAAGAAGAAACTAAGTAACTAAATATATAAATAAATATATATATAAAGAAAGAAAATCCTTTGTGATATGCTAATAATTTTAAGAATTATTAATTCTTTCTGTCAAAATGCCGACTGATCCAAACTCTGGCGTTTTAAAATTTTCTGCAGGGATATATTATTAATTGAATGATAAAATTAACTAAAACGACATTATTTTTTTCGAAAATAATCTGCCTTCTCGGCTGCATGAAAATTTGGTTCAGTTAACAGACTAATTATAAAAGAAAAAAAAAATGAAGAAAAGGGATAAATATAAAAAAATTGAAAATAAAGTCGGTAATTTGCACACGAAATCCTAAGACCTTGGGATAAATTATATTAACTGTTTGTTTTTAATATTTTAAATCATTTAAGTACAAAAACTACAGTCCTTTAATTATCTGAAAAAGCAAAATATTAACCACCCTCCCCGAAAAAACAAAACAAAACAAAGAAACATAAAAGAAACCAAACATTTTAAATGTCACAGAAGTTCTTGACTATCCAAGAAAATCATTTTCAAGGGAATGCTGAAAGGATCTTGGCCCTACAGAGAAAAAAAATGATCAAAAATCGTGAAATTTTCATGTTAGACCCAAATATTTAGCCTGCAGTTCAATAGGCTTGGTAAAACCTTTTTATAGTTCATTTAAATTTTACTATAAGTTTCAATTAATGGAGGTGCCTGTGGTGTAATTGTTATCGTCGTAGGAAATGAACACGGCGACACGAGTTCAAATCCTAGACGAGACTGATTGCATTTCACATAGCACCTTCATACCTTGGGAAAGGTATGAATCCAATTATTCTCCCTCCAGCTATGGGTAAATAGTAGGACAGACTAGGTTAGGCAACTAGTCTAGAAGGAAAAATCTGAATTCAAACCTGTTAAACTCCGCTTAAAAATTGACCTAGTGTCATATCCTGCCCGAGCGGAGGGGTTGGTAAATAGGATAAGTTTCAATTAATGAAAAAAAAAAGATAATTTTTCTTTATATTTTGGGAAAAAATTCACCTCTTAAGTTGATACATATTCGCTAAATTCTGGAGCTGACGTTGATTCATATACTGGTTTAGGAGTACGTCATCGGTCTGACATAAATTTTGGCGTATTTCGATCCAGACTTGGAGCGTCTCGCGGGTCAAGCCATACTGAAGAGTAGTGATACACGAAACGGTCAATCTGTACTAGACAATATTTAGGATAGCAATTTTAAATGAATAATAAATAATAATTTTAACTCGGTATTAATATTTGAAAAATTCTTCGGGTATTGAACAGTTCACATTTAGTTTTAGTGGCTTCCTCTAAGAAGGGAGATTTAGAATCATAAAAACTTAGGAAGTTAGTGTCATAAAAAAAATAAACAGGGAAAGGAAAGCGACCCTTGAAACTACCTGTGACAATCAAAAACTCGTGTAGGTGAGGACAGACATGTATATAGATAATAAAATTAAATAAAAAAAATTACAAATTGTCAAAAAGCAGGAGAAATATAGGGTGTACGGAGACAGCAGAATCTTATTTTAAAGAATCTTTTCTAAGAGTATATTCATAAAAAAGCCAAGGTGCCTATAATGGATGTCTAACATTGATTTTTATGCTTCAAAAATAGATATCATAATTATTTCATATATATATATATATATATATTGGCCTAGTGGGTAGAGTCTTTGTCAATGGTCCGGGAGACCAGGGTTCAGTCCCAGGTCGCGTCATACCAAAGACTAAAAAATGCTACTTGATACCTCCTTGCTTAAAACTCAGCATTATAAGGTACTATCAAGGGTAAAGTTGGGCAATCCGGAGGAAGGAGTAGCTCCCTCCCCTACACCTCGGTGTAGTAGCTATTGAAAAGGGAGCCTACAGGTCGCCCTCGAATACGGTCGCCAACTTTACACACATATATATATATATATATATATATATATATATTCATCCACAGACTTTCTAGCACAACCCTTCAGTGTGGCTAAAAGCTGGGATCGAAACCCGCCTAATCTTACATCTGTCCGTAAACATACCTCTCTCCCAAAAGGCGTCCTAACGTCAGCACTGAAACTGAACGCATATGTACTGGAAGTAGATATTAATCAGGATGTTTTAATTACCATTTTGTTGGTATGCGGTTATTGTCTGTCAAGATGAAGCAATCATTATCAACATCATCGCCATCTATATCAATCCCTTCCCGTAAAATTTTCGTTAAACAGAAGTTTTCTTATCTTTCATCCAATTAGATAGATTTTGTTTTTTTTTCGGTAAACTGCCTTCTTAAGTCCAGATTCGCATTGGCGAAACTTATCTTCAAAGATTTTCAGATGTTAGATACATTTGAAACTGATCTATTACGATTACCAGATAGATTTATTGTTTGTGATTTCATGCTTTCTGACCATTAACTCTCGCGAATCCAACTTGGATTTCGAGTACACTATGATCTTACGTTAAGGAATTTATTATCCTTTTTTTTTCTTGGAGGTGCCCGTGGTGTAATGGTTATCGTCGTAGGAAATGACACGGCGACACGAGTTCAAATCCTGGACGAGACTGATTGCATTTCACATAGCACTAATACCCTTGGGAAAGGTATGAATCCAATTATTCTCCCTCCAGCTATGGGTAAATAGTAGGGCAGACTAGGTTCTTCAGCCTTGGTGAGGCAACTAGTCTAGGAGAAGGAAAACTCTGAATTCAAACCTGTTAAACTCCGCTTAAAAATTGACCTTGTGTCATATCCTGCCCGAGCGGAGGGGTTGGGTAAATATGATTATCCTTTTTCCCGCCTTTAAAGATTCTAACATGATGTGATTAAAGAAAGACTTACTTTTCTTACACTTTAACGATGCTTACATCTATGTGACAACTCATCATCATCATGTCGCGCTGCCAGCACGGATCTCCTTGACCCTCTCTCACCACCCTTCTCTATCGTCCATCGCTTCCGGTAGGTCTTCAAGGCTATATCCTGTATCGGGACAGAGCTGTTGTGTATAGGTTCTAGCTGGTCATTCTGCCTTTGTTCGTCCATGTGAAGGGGTTCATTCGAGTATATCGCTAATAAGTTTGTCTTTACTTCTCCAGTAGTGTCCCGCTTTGATAGTTTTCGTGATAGGTGGTAGGTGGCCGTACATCAACTGCTTTGCGGGGTGCTGCCTCCAGAATTTATTCAATATTGCTCGCAGCATTCTTGTGTAATTGCCGTCAAGCTTTTTCTCCATGTGGTTTGTTAGCGTCCATGTAGTGCATCCACATAGCAGTATCGGTACGACCGCTGCTTGGAAAAAAATCTGCGTTTCATTTTATCAGTCAGTTCTGCCTTCTATATGACCGATAGTCTATCGTAAGCTGTCCATGCCTTAGCTCGTCGCGTGTTGATGTCTGTCTCGGTTGATGAGACACTGCTTCCTAGGTAGGCAAACTTGTCTACTAGTTTCAGAGACCTGCCGTTTAATGTGGAGATGTCGCCTCTTTGATTCAATCCTATTTATTCCGTCTGCTGTGCGTTGATATGGAGGCTTATGCCAGTAGCTGCTCGTTCCAGACTATGTAACAGGGTTTTGGCTTGAGCGGGTGTATTTGCCAGTAGCACTATGTTATCGGCGTAGTCCACGTCCGTAATTGTATGTGCGGGTTATCTTCTGCTTCTTTCCTTTGTCAGCTTGAAACCGTTGTCTTTCATCGCTTTTGCCAGGCACGCGTTGATGTCATTCTCGGTTGATACGACTCTTCCTAGTAGGTGATCTTGTCCACTATACATCGTATAGAATTGTTAATGTTATATAGTAATTCATGAAAGCATTTTATTGTGTGTAAATAGCAATATTTGTATTATATAGTAATATATGGAACCCTTCAGTATTGGATTTATAAAAAATTACTGTTAGATAGTAACTCTTGTGCGTAAATAAAACTATAATATTAAAATATAAAAATTAAACAATTTAACTAGGTGCAAATAAAACTATTATTGTTAACTAGGTACAAATAAAACTATTATTGTTATATACAAATACTTGAAATCATAAGATTTTGAGCAAATACAACCAGCCCAGTGGGCTTGGACTGTAGAATACATCGACAGCATCTCAGCAAAGGAATAAGACACCCACACTAACGAGTGTCCTGGATATGATAACAAACCATCTGACGTCGAGGACATTTGGGGAAAGTGGAATATCCCTTCATTGACATTGCCCCCAGATCCACTCTGACCTAGAGTGGTAGCACTTGATAGGGTCCCATCTTTTGGACAAAGAGAATAAACTATGTGCAAACAAATGACGGATGTTAAATTGCGACTGTTGTGGAGCAATATTTGAAACGATTTGACTGCCTGAAAATAAAATTACAAATGTTACATCACTATACTTGAAAACATTTAAGTGCATGAAAATAAAACTATTAGAGTTTAATAGCAAAATTTGATGGTTTGGTTGGTTGGGTTTTATAGCATATCAATCTTTGAAGGTTATTTAATGCCAAATCCTTTTTTATGTAAATAATCAGTTCTATTTAAAACAATTCAGTTTAGCATGACTACACAGTTTAATTGTCAAAAACATTTCTATTTCAAACTTTTCAAGCAGTTATATGTAACAATTCAGTTAAGTGTAAATACAGTTTCAATGTCAAAAACTTCTATTTCAAATAATTCAGTTAAGCATAAGCACGCAGTTTAAATGTAAGTACGGTTTAATTGTCAAAAACAATTTCAAGCTATTCAGTTAACTCAAACAATTCAGTTTAGCATAAGGATGCTGTTAGTTCTATTTAACCCATAGATCGGGCCCTATCAGGTGCCACCACGCCGGTCCAGAGTGGACCTAGGAGCGATGGCAATGAAGGAGTACTCCGCCATCCCCAAAGCTCCAGCATTGCTGAAACCTCACCATCAGATCGTTTAATGTCATATCCAGGACACCCATTGGGAGGGTCTTACCCCCCCCCCCTGCAGAGAAGCAGTCGGAGTATTCTACAGCCCCAGCTGACTGGGCAAGCAATATTTGAAACCATTAAACTTTGTGCAAATTAATTCATTATCATTAGATAGTAATACGTGAAACCGTTTTAATATGTCCAACGAAAACAATTAGTATCATATTGCAATGCTTGAAGACTTTAATTGTATAGAAATAAAACTATTTGGGAGGAATAGCAATACTCGAAACTATGTAACAGTGTGCAAATAAAACTATTAGCCGAAGGTAGCAATACTGAAAACTATACCTGTGCAAATAAAACTGATAGTATTAGGGAGCAATACTTGAAACCATTTAACTGGGTTTAAAAATATTAGTGCAGGATTGCAACACTAAAGAATAGTTCGATTTGAACAAATAAAAACTATTAGTGTTAGATTGCAATGCTCGAAAATATTCAGCTGTGTGTAAATAAAACTATTGGTATTTAATAACAATACTTGAAAACATTTACGTGTGTGCAAACAAACAAGCTCTGGATCGTTTAAAAATAATGGTACCCTGAAACTAATCGCTTACCAATCATATATTTTCAATATATTTGAATAAAGACGATTTGGCATGAAATAACCTACAAGCGTTGGTATGCCATAAAACACAAGCAAGAAAGTAAGCAACCCATCAACTAATCATTTTTGAACACCTTCCAGAGGTTTACATTTTCAAATTGACTACATGTTATTCCCCCAACCCACCCAACACACACATTCACTTAGCGAATGACGATGTTTCATTAAACGTCTTCTGTCTCTTAGTTTTATGCTTAGCCAATCGGATTCTAAATGTCAGCATTTAAATATAGGTTAGTTTTATTTATTTATTTATTTTAAACGTAATTGTTTTATTTCTTATACATTACTTTAATATCTTTTTTAAAGTCTACAGTTTAAAATAGCCATACATTTTGTGTCATTTTACCATGAGGCAAATATAATCTTTGAGGGTAGTTATTCAAATTACAAGTCTGGAGTCTAATTCCAGCCTACGTAATTTTGTCGATTTTACATAGGTAGCTAAGTTATCTCACCTAAGGCCGGTACCTCAATTTGTTGTAATGGTTAAAGAGCTAGTCTTTCTATTATAAAGTAGTTATTTCAACTGTTGTTAAGTGCCTAATAAAACCGACCTTGAGTCAAATATAAGATTTTCTCATTTAATATGAACGCCTCATAAAGAGTAATCCCTACGTAGACTTTTTGAGGAATATTTGCGAATGCACAATGTCATGTCTCGGTAGTCAATCTTTCCAGATAGCACTTGACCCTTTTAAACAACCGGATAAATGTTGAGTTTACTGACTGACACCTGAGACCCGTCCATAAAGAAGAATGCCGACGGGACATTGATGGTTCAATTTTTGGTCGAGATTCTCACTTGTGGCGATTAAGCGTTTCATCAGAACCAAAGTGGTGCATATATAGAGTAGTACTGACACGGCTACATTTTCAGAGATTGGGAATTTTTTACAAGCAATTACAAATATAGAATTTGATTAGTTTATTTAGACGGCTCATGAAGAGTAATTCGAAGGAGTATTGTGGTGCAGTGATGTGCTAGCGAGGTACATAGACCTTTGTTACTGAGTTGTGCTAAACTATGAAAAATAATGGTAGCACCTACTAAGGTCCTATATAGAAATCAAATAGAACTGTTTGGCGTTTAAACTGAGAGTAAACAATGACCTATGCTAAATTGAATAATTAGAAAAAGAACTGCTTGATCGTTTAACTATGTGTAAACAAATGACTGATGCTTAATTGAATTCTTAGTGATACATAGCAATACCTGGAATCATTTTATTTTGTTGACTCTTGCTATATTGAATTTTTAGAAATAGAACTGCTTAATCATTTAACTGTGTGTAGACAAATGTCTAGTATTAAATATCAACCATTTTTGCAAACGGTTATATGGTTTTATGTAATTATTGCAATTTAATGTCAATTATTTGTCGACAAATAGTTATATGGTTTCAATAAATTATTTCACTTTAGTGTCAATCATATGGTTTTAAATAAGTATTTCTATTTAATGTCAATCATTTGTTTATAAATAGTTATATGGTTATAAGAAATTATTTCACTTTATTGTCAATCATTTGTTTATAAATAGTTATATGGTTTTAAGAAATTATTTCACTTTATTGTCAATCATTTGTTTATAAATAGTTATATGGTTTTAAAAAATTATTTCACTTTATTGTCAATCATTTGTTTATAAATAGTTATATGGTTTTAAAAAATTATTTCACTTTATTGTCAATCATTTGTTTATAAATAGTTATATGGTTTTAAAAAATTATTTCACTTTATTGTCAATCATTTGTTTATAAATAGTTATATGGTTTTAAGAAATTATTTCACTTTATTGTCAATCATTTGTTTATAAATAGTTATATGGTTATAAGAAATTATTTCACTTTATTGTCAATCATTTGTTTGTAAATAGTTATATGGTTTTAAGAAATTATATTCTATTTAGTGACACTCATTTGTTTACAAACAGTTACATGGTTTCCAGTCTTTATTTTTTTGCTCACTGCAATATGATTTCAAGTTAATAATAATTGGCAAACAAGTATAACTTTATATAAGTGTTCTTAATGCAAATACTTTACAGTTATTTGGCAGCAAGTATTTCTTTTGAATACAACATTTTTTGCTCCATACACTGGACTACTGTTGTCAGAGTGGATCTGAGATTTATAAGGTGCTTCATACTGCTTAGATTTCCAGAAAAGGAGCCTCAGCATCTTTTTCTGTTTAATTTTATTGACGGAACACTTTTTAGGGGTGGGGTTTTACTACCATCCGGACGATTCAGTCAGAATATTCTAAACCTCGCTAACAGAGTAATATATATATCTTGATTGCAGGACTTTATTATATATGTTGCTTAGATAAAACCAGCTCATTGACCTAGTGAATGTTCGCCATTGGTCCGGGAAACCCGGGTTCAACCCCAGGTCGCGTCATTCCAAAAACTTTAAAAATGGTTGTTGATACCTCCTTGCTTAACACTCAGCAATATAAGGTATGTATCAAGGGTAAAGTTGAGCAATCTGGGAGAAGAAGTAGTGCCCTCCTCTAAACCTCGGTTTAGTAGCTATTGAAAAGGGAGCCTTCTGGTCGCCCTCAACAACTGTCGTCAAATTAACTAAGTTGTGTTAACTTTTGATTTGAATTTAAAATGAGCTTTAAAGATTCATTCTCGATATTTTTAACCACACCTCAAACAGTGTCTATAAATTCTGAACATATATAAAACGAATTAAACAAAGTTCACTATAAACAATTGATAAAAAAGAGACAGTACATTTTCTGCCACGCCAACTGGGCTTCTGTTGAACATTCTAATGCTGACATGCTGAATATGAAATCTCTGTGTCTACACTTTAAAATACCGGTAAAAGCATGACGTAGCGTTTACTGTATTTAAAATTAATGACAAGGGGCTTTTGAAAGATAAATTGATTTTTGTTTTTACGATGGTGGCAATTTGGTGCACTTTAAGGATTCGAGAAGATTAACCAATCAGAAAAATGCATATCTGTCAGTCAGGATGATCTTGCAGTATTTCGAAGAAGAAATAGAATTTTTCTTATTCATAAAAGATGCATATTCATGGCATACAGCATAAATATATTAAAGAAAGCAACGTCCAATTATGCATTTAGCGACTGTCATGGTCAATTCAGTTTCGATGCATGGACGACATTGAACATATATGGATCAATTTTGAGCGTGACACGAAACGAAAGATGCCTTAAAGGCGGTTTACAAAAGAAAGTTTGGGGCGTGTATTCAATGTAGCCTTCGTGGCTATCCTACAAGAGAGATGATAAATTCAATGTCGGATGAAGAAAATAGAAGTTTTAAAATCTGTTTAGCATCATCAAGCTGAGATGACCGCACCAGCTCCTTTGACTCTTTTTTTTTTCGCCATCCCTCCCTATCGGCTATCACTTTTATTAAGTCCTTCAGACGGTACCCAGTGTCGGCACAGAGCAGATGAATGCAAGTTTTTTGCTGGTCGAGTAATTCTCGTGTGTCTATGCGTTGGAGTCTTAAGTAGAACGTCGTTTATGAGTTCATTCTAACGTCGCCTGCAATACCTAGCATATCAAGCTCACTTTTGTGAGATGGGCGGCAAGTGTCATGCAATTGCTGTTTAGTCGGGTGTTGCTTTTACGATTTGTTCTAAAAAGCATGCACTCCCCAAAGCTTCAGTATTGCTGGAACCCCACTATCAAATTGATAAGTGTCATATCCAGGACACTCATTGAGGGGGGTCTTATCCCTCTGCAGAGAAGCAGTCGGTGTATTCTACAGCCCCAGCCGACTGGGCAAAACAGCAATAGATAAATAATAATTACACTGGCCCAAAACAAATTGGTTGTCTGCGGTTTTTTAGCTGATTTTGGACGAATCTGATGCTCTGAATCAAAAAATCATATTGGTTTTGCTCAATCAAGTCAAGTTTTTTTTAGCTATGGCCACATGTCATTTTTTACGTTTTTGTTGACATGTACACATGTGTGGAGCATTTTAGAAGAAGTTGGTGGGGGTAAAATGCCATGTTGAATAACGTTTTGATTAGAAATGAATATTAGAATGACAAGAAGTATTCAGGTCCAATAGTTCTGTGTAATTATGTCGAAAAGGGATCAGTTTGAAGTCATAAAACCTCGAAATCTTCCAAAAATTGGCAGGCAAAGCATAAAGTTCGTGGATCAAAACTAAAGTTAATGTGGTAACCATCCAAGGAAGTGTATAGAAAACTCCACTCGCGCATGTACGGGTGTTTTCGTTTCATGTGTGTTGCGGAATATTTGCATTGTCGTGCTGGTGGCGCCAAAAATGGAACGCAGTGGGCTGCAGTGGCACTAATGTATGACTAATTTGTACCTATTTTTGTTTTGCATTTGAATGAGATGGCTTCGGCCAGAAGATTGTGCTGAAATAAGCACGACGTGTTCTGCAACATATGTGGAGAATACACTATTGCTCCTCATAGGAAGCCAGTCACAAGTTTCATAACGCGTGCTTACCATGTTTATTTTGGTATTAAACTTATTGACAAATATAAAACTTGGGCGCCACACATGGTGTGCAAGGCATGCACCGAGACTATGTGTGGGTGGACCAATGGCAAGAGGAGTCTGAACTTTGGAATTCTGATGGTTTGGAAGGAACCGACAAACCATGTAACTGACTGTTACTTCTACGCTGTTGATGTGACTGGAATTAACAGAAAGAACCGGGACCGCCTCAAGTATCCTGATCTTCAATCAGCACGTCGTCTTGTAGCTCATTGTAATAAAATTCCAGTGCCTATCTTTGGAGAACTTCCTAACGTTAGTGACGAACATGTCTCCAGTGTTGAAGGACATGAAGTCGAAGAAGAAGTGGTTCTTGAAGATGATGCTCCACATCCATTTTCCCAAAAGGAGTTGAAAGATCTAGTTCGCGACCTCGGCTTGTCAACGGACTCTGCCGAACTGTTGGCATCCAGATTGTAGGAAAAAACTTCCTCTCTGACAGTGCTTGCATCAGCTTCATC
Organism: Sepioteuthis lessoniana; assembly: GCA_963585895.1. Lineage (NCBI taxonomy): Eukaryota > Metazoa > Mollusca > Cephalopoda > Myopsida > Loliginidae > Sepioteuthis > Sepioteuthis lessoniana. Next base: position 59,943,340 of record OY757934.1, read on the forward strand.
CTCAACAGGCAGTAAGAGTACCTCCGTTTTTTCTCTACAATAAAGGACTCGGTGTACTGTGCAGATATTGCAGCTTCTGATCAAGTTTGGAGTGCCACTGTACGAACCTTAAGATTGGAGACTTCATTGACAGCAGCAAGCGATCACTGAAATGTGTTCGGCTACACAATGGCATCCAGTTTGCCTCTGTACCCATTGTTCACTCGACTACACTGAAGGAGAAGTATGAAGCGGTGAAGTATGTACTGGAGAAAATTGGTTATGATCAGTTTAAGTGGTTTGTTTTTGTTGACCTGAACATGGTGGACTTTTTGTTGGGACAACAGCCTGGCTACACCACCTACCCATATTTTCTGTGAATGTGGGATAGTTGGGACCGTGCTCAGCATTACACGATGAAGGACTGGCCTTTGCGGGAGGAATTGGTGCCTTGCAAAGAAAGGAACGTCATCAACGACCCTCTGGAGGACAGAGACAGCATACTCTTTCCACCGCGGCACATGAAGCTTGGCTTAATCAGGCAGTTCACCAAGGCTCTGGACAAGGATGGTGACTGCTTCACTTACGTTTGTCAGGCTTTTCCAGGATTGACCATGGAGAATTTGAATTTTACGGTCCCCAGATCCGGCAGCTCATCAGAGATAACAGAGTTCGAAAACTCAATGAACGAAGTGGAACTGGAAGTGTGGAAGGCATTTGTTCTGGTAATGAAGAAATTTTTTGGCAACAATAAGGCCAGAAACTACGCAGAACTTGTCAACAACATGCGTACTGCTTTCAGAAACCTGGGCTGTAACATGAGCGTCCAGATGCACTACCTATTTTCACATATGGACCGGTTTCCTGAGAACCTGGGTTCAATGAGCAGGGGAAGAGATTAGATCAGGACCTGAAAGAGATGGAGACCAGGTATCTGAGTCGCTGGGACGCAGTCATGATGGCTGACTACTGTTGGAATCTGAAGAGAGACCTCCCAGCTGCTGAGCATTCCAGGAGTTTGAAGAGACAGAAGTTCAAGCCCTGAAGTTTGAACAATGGTGAAGCAACATGCAATTTATGTGTACATACCTTTATCAATGCCCACCATTCAATTTACAGTAACCGATGTTTCTATCAGGTAATCAATATATGTTGTTGGCAAAACATTTTTGTCTCTTAAAAAACATATATAGGATGATATGTGTTGACAAAAATCAACTGATAATGCCACAAAAATGTAATTGATTTTGTCACAAGATCTGATGTTTTTCAAATCCACCTTGCAAAAAACCCCGACCTGATCGAGAGAAACGGATGCCATTTACTGGTTCAGCATTGCAAAAATACCCTAGATCAGTTGTAGAATACTAGACAACATTCAAAAAGTAAAACAATTGTTACCCAGTGTTATTATTAAGTTACAATAAACGACACTATATCCTTTAATGTACAAATGGTCATCTTATAACTCATATGTGATATAGGTAAGTATGGCTATCGAATAATTATCCTAAATTTTAATCAAACGGATTAAATGTTTATTTTTTTATATGGCTATCTTACAATCTATACGTAAGATAGGTAAGTATGGCTTTCGAATAATTATCCTGAATTTGAATTGAACCGATTTAATGTTTTAAATTATTTTTAATGATAAGCATCTTGCAATCTATACGTAATATGGGTAAGTACTGCTAACAAATAATTATTCTAAACTTTAATGAAAGAGGCTCTTTATTCTTTTAATGACCATCTTACAATCTATATGTTATATATTGAGTGTCTCAAAATAGATGCGACCCATTAATATGATTTCGATTTGTCTCAGTAGACAAGCGCAATGACTGTCACTTGAAACACGTCCTGTAAAAACATGCATCCTTTGAGTAATGTCTAAAAAACTAGTGGTGATGATAAAAAACGTATTTCAAATTTGAATTCAGCACCCTCAAATTAGGTGAAAACGGGTATTTTTGTGTTTACCTCAATTTCTTTCTAAACCAGTGTGATCTAACCTAATTTATTAGAGCGATATCTAAAAATACTAATCTATTATGATGCAAATGTTGGTGTCATATCTGGAATTTGTTTTAATAATACGAAGTAAAATAAGAAAAAAAAAACGCTGGGTGAATACTCTCGATGTATGGCGATTTCATAATTTCTTTAAGCTTTTGTACAGGATGATAGATTTTTCTGGGTCTGTATTATCCTTGTTTGGATACAATAAATAATCATCTCCATTAAAGAATTGGCATGTCTTTTAAGGACCCGTAGGTTGTCACATGACACTTCAGAAACTCATTCTCGAATACTTTTTGCCTCTGGTCTGTGACCAGTAGAGGACGTTGTCTCTCACTCGGCCAGGGAACGGTAAAGGCACATATCTATCCAACCAAATATTACAATGTTACTGGGGTGGATTATTGAAATAATAACTCGTAACTTACAAGGAAAAGGCTTAACTTTGCAAGATTTACAAAGATATGCTTATTACGGAGATATATTGCTTGCTTGTCTCACAGGGAAGACAGGTTATTCATCTGATATCCCAGCATGCCAGTTTATGATACTCAACTATTTTATAATGGGCACCTCGAACAGATTAAAACCAATGCGAGGCAGGGGTGAATATTTTTTGCCCCGTCAGCATTCCCTCTAATGAAGTCTCTCCGGCATAAACCAATGAACTTAGTCCTACACAGTTGGTACAGCCAAGTGGAACGGTCCCCTGAAGGTAAGTGATTTCAGCCATCCTTGTTAGGAAGGCGGTTCTTCTAACCACCCTCGCTTGGAAGACGATCTCGCCTAACAAACACTGTCAATACTCATATTAAAAAAAACAGTCCTGTCCATTCAGAAGAGAATCATCTCTCTATACACTTACTCCTCGAGATAATTTTCCTCGGAAATTAATATTTTTTCTTTTAGGATCTGGACTCAAAGTTTTAACCCTTTTTTTTTATCTTTTATTGGTTCGTTTTGGGACAACCATTTCAGAAATTCATATTGAGATCTCAAAACTATCATTTAGTACCTCCATCGGTAGATCTTCCTGCGTAGTTACATAGTCAGAGAATATGGGTCTCTATTGTTTCAGATATCTTTTGTGCTCCTATTTTGTGCTGAGTACCATATACATGACTCTTCCAATTCTTTTTGTAATAACATCATCTTCCCAAAAATCTCTTCCTCTTTTGAACATTCTTGAAAAAAATTTATCCTCAGGCCTGAAATATTTTATTTGGCTTCTAGTGTTATTTGAACTTGTTTGTTTACGTCCTGGCAACAGTTTTTCGAAAACTGGTTTTATTTAGAGAGCAAACAGTTCGTTTAGTGTCATTCCTGATACTGTGTTTAGGTGTAGTGTTGTTCTTTGAATACTAAAAAACTGCTGTATCATACCCTCTTCTACTTCCATACCGTTGGACTTTTTAAGGGTTCTCTTGAAACCTTTTGGCCGGCCCATTTAATCTTAGTTGGTTGGTTGGGTATCACGCCATATCAACCTTTGTAGGTTATTTAATGTCAAATCCATTTTTATAGAAATAATCAGTTCTATTTCAAACAATTCAGTTTAGCGTAAGTAGTTTCAATGTCAAAAACAGTTCCATTTCAAACAGTTCAGTTTAGCATAAGTTCACTGTTTAAATGTAAGTACACAGTTTAATTGTCAAAAACATTTCTATTTCCAGCTATTCAGTTTAGTCAAACAGTTCTGATTCAAACAATTCAGTTTAGTATGAGTTTAGATTTTGTTTACACACAGATAAATGTCTAAACAGTTCAATTTCTAAAAATATTAGTTTAACATAAGTAGTTTTAATGTCCAAAATAGTTCCATTTCAAACAATCCAGTTTAGCATAAGTACGTAGTTTAAATATCAAAACAGTTCAATTTCAAGTACTTTAGTTTAGCATAAGTACACAGTTTAGATCTATCTAACCTATAGATAAAATCCTATCTGAGCTGGAGTTGACCCTATCAGGTGCTACTACCCTGGGCCATAGTGGAACGGGGCGCGATGGCAATGAAGGGTTACTCTGCATTCCCCAAAGCTGCAGCACCACTGGAACCTCATAATTAGATTGTCAAGTGACATATCCAGGACACTCTTTGGTAGGGTCTTACTCCTCTGCAGAGGTGCAGTCGGAGTATTCTACAGCCCCAGTCGACTAGGCAAAATTAAAAACAGTTTTATTTCAGATAATTTAGTTTAGCATAAGTACGCAGTTTAGACATCAGAACAGTTATATCTTGAACAAATCAGTTTAGCATAAATACGCCGTTTAATTGTAAAATCAATAAACTCTCGAAACTACGGTTTAGTTCTATTTGAACAATTGATAGAACCCTTATCAGGTGCTAACACTCCGAGCCAGAGTGAACCAGGGAGTGATGGCAATAAAGGGGTACTCTGCATTCCCCAAAGCTCAGCATCACAGGAACCTCACATTGTTTAGTGTCATATCCAGAACACTTGTTTTGGGGGATGTCTTACCCTTTTGCAGAGAAGCAGTCGTTGTATTCAACAGTCACCAGCCGACTGGGCAATTTTTATCTTTTACGGTATGGAGTGCTAGTGATATGTTGAATCTCAAGAGATGTGCAAGATTTTTTTGTAATCACTCCCCGTGAACTGTGTCCCATATTTTCAGACAATCACTTTAAAGAGACCAATATGAGCGAGTAATTCCAGGAGAATACTTATCATAACTGAAGAAGTAGGCCTTCTGTTTCTGAATACCTCTGGCCATTTCCTGTAGCTATATACAACTACTTGATAATATGACCCGTTTAAAGGTATCGCATTATCTGCATTTAGTCTGCACCACGGAATGTCCGTTTTGGGCTCTGGTTGGAAATTTCACCAGCGGAGATTTTGCAGCAAAGTCACAATGTCATGATTCATCCGTGACTAATATGAATAGCTCCTCATTAGAGATTCCATTCGCGAAATGATGCTCAGAGTGAAATTCCTTCAAAATCCTTTTTTGAAGTGAAAGGGGCATTACTAGCCTATCCGCGTATATTACTAATTTGTCACATACTGGGAATACAGAAAATATTTTATTTTTCTCTTTCAGTTTAACCTGTTCTTGATCTTTATAATGAAATGATCCTTCTCAGCCTTAATTTTAATTTCGTCCAATATCATGGGCAATTCTGTATTACATTGTAACTCTTTTATTTTTTTCGGCTCCTAAGGTAGCTATTACAGTGTTTTTCTGTTGTTCGGCAAAACTTGGGATCAATCTTGATAGATCGTCAACTAGTTCTGATGTCTTCAATTGTAAAAACTCTATTCTATATTTATTGTTCAAATAAAACGTCTCCCAGCGCTGCAATTTGTTGGCTGTATGAGTAGGAATGCCTTTCTTCAATTTACATATGGACAATAAAGGATGGTGATCTGTTTGTAACACAAAGTTTCTGGGGGATTGTTTGGTGGGGGAAACCTGTGTGTCATCTGTCTACAAATTGTCAACAAATATTTATAGACTTTCCTATCAGTAGAATAGTCAATCAGAGACGACTAAAGAAGAAGCAGTAGATTAGCCAATCAGAATCGACTAAGTTATATATACACAATGGCAAAATAACAGAATCTAGACTTAATGCAGCCTTGTTACTTAGAAGGAGTTTCTTGTATCGCTCAACCAAAAACAAGATGGCTACCCGAATTCCAATACTTTCTTTAGTGAACAAATTTATGGAATTTTAAGAGTAAATATTATTGCTCAACTTTCTTTTCCTATCTGGGTGTAATTTTCGTCATTAATTATATTCTTGATGCAAGTGCTACTGGATTAGTACTTCTATCATAAAATTTGTGAAAAATCACTCTCCAATACCATATTCACTTGCTCCAACGCCACAGCAATCTCAAATTTAAGGTTACAATGTGTTAATGATAAGTCGGACACGAGAATATTCTTTTATTTTGTCACAAGCTTTCTGGAATTCTATTGACCATTCCCACGTAACGCCTTTTTTTTTGTAGATTGTTTAATCTTATTTACCAACCCCTCCGATCGGGCAAGATATGACACAAGGTCAATTTTTAAGAGGAGTTTAACAGGTTTGAGTTCAGAATGTTCCTTCTCCTAGACTAGTTGCCTCACCAAGGCTGAAGAAATCAGTCTGTCCTACTATTTACCCCTAGCTGGAGGGAGAATAATTTGATTCATACCTTTCCCAAGGGTATTAGTTCTATGTGAAATGTAATCAGTCTCGTCCAAGATTTGAACTCTTGCCGCCGTGTCCATTTCCTACGACAATAACCATTACACCACGGGCACCTCCTTTTTTTGTAGATTGTTTAATGCTATTCTTAAGTTTTACATACATACGATAATATTTTGCGAACCCCAAAAATACCTGCTGCGTAATCATATTTTTGGGAGGTTGGTAAGTTTTTTTTATCGCCTCTGCTTCAGAAGGATATGGACCTCTTCCGTTTGCATTGATAATTTGTTCTAAATACTTTATCTGTGGCATAAAATCTCACACATCTCGAGGCTAAGTTCGAAACCGTATTCTTTTATTCTTTCGAATATTTTTGCAATGTGCTCACAGTGTTGCCTTCAATTTTCAGTCTTTATCAATACATCATCGAGATATAAAATGGGAAAATCTAAACCAGCCAACATGATGTTAATAAGTTGTTGAAAAATGCCAGGCGAGACTTTCACACCAAATGGATGTCGGTTAAATTTATATAGCCACTTGAATGTATTGATGATCAACAATGTGTCTTCTTCATCTATTTGTATCTGAAGTTACGTATCTGATAGATCCAGCTTCGAGAAAACCTTTTCACAATTTAATTTGACAAAATGTCTTCTGGTGATGACAACAGATATGAGTGTGACTTAAGGAAATCGTTTAAACCAGTTGAAAAATCCGTGTAAACGTGTATTTTGTGATTTAAAAAAAATATACTGTTGGAGCCGCCCAGTCTGAATATTCGACTTTTGGGAAGATACTCAAATTTTCAAGTCACACCAACTCCTTGTTTATTGGTTCCAAAACTGCAAACAGCACATTTCTTTTAAGCTTGACAAAAGGCTTCATATTTTCTTTGACTTAAAATTTTACTTACATCTTTGTGCATCTTCCAAATCCTTGCATAAAAATTAAACAGTTGAACAGATCAGCATTTAGTTCACGCAAAAAAAACTTTTCATAATTCCTATTTACCTTCCCCATAAAGGTGACGACGTCCTCGTTACCACCTTCAAGAATATTCAAACCTTAGTAGCGAGTACGAAAGAACGAGATTCTCTCGGCAAAAATGTTAAACAAAATATTCTCGATTTCTTCAAAAGAAATATCACCTGTTCCTCTTGGAAGAACGAAATTTCTGTAAAGAGTTCGAATCCCGTTGCTACTATTGTAATTTTACATCGATGAGTTATAGGAAGGCGGGTTATTTATTTGACGCCCCAAAATGTCAGGATATGACATAAATCTGTTTTATAGTGGGCACCTCACAGAGGTCTAAACCCATGCGAGACAGGGGCAAAAATTCTTCGACTCGTTGGTATTCTTCTGAGGTGGCACCTCAGGTATCCAGGCTGGAGGGATGGACCCCTAAGACCAAGTGATCTCAGTCAATCTTGCTAAGGAGGCGGGTCTTCCAGCTGCTTTCGCTAAAAAGACGGGCTTGCCCGGCCAACACTGTGAATGATCATATTCAAAAAGAATAGTTCATTTTCTACAAAGAGACATTATTTCTTCGGTACAACACCTACCCTTATCAGCAAGCATTCGTCCATTTTGTGCCCCTTTCATATGTTGCTTGTTCATGGAATAATATATGTAAATTGTTGGCTATTAAGACACTTTTGTATATTTTTTTCTTTATAATTTCACCTGCATGTGTATAGTAGATTAAAAATTCTTTAGTTCTTTATTTCTTTTTAGAATCTGAAGAACTCCTTCTGTAAATAAAGAACGAAATATTACCATTAAACTCGTTCTAAGTGTTTTGATTTATCCACTTTTCCACATATTGTTATCATATGTAATTGACTACTTATATTTCTTTCCTTCAGTTTTGTTCCGTATTAGTATATCACGGATATACTAAGGCTAATATTAGTTTTCAGAGCATAAGGGCACAACAAAAATATCTTACCTACCACCAAGCTCTTCAATATCCTTATAATACTGACAATTATGCATAGACATTAATTAAAGTATCAGTAGCTTGTTAATTTAAAACGTATTTTGTTGTTTTTTTTTTTTCTTAACATTGATGTAAATGAAAGTGTTCGGCAAGATCTCTACATTTTCCTTTCTTTATTTTTTTTTTTTCATATATATTTTTGTTTTGTTGGTTTTTACATGTATCATAGGATGTCAAAGATTGTTGCCAAATGTGAGCCTCGTTTTGGATCTGGTCTAATGAGTTGGATTTTGCAAAGTAGTTTAGTTTTGAAGAATGTTTGGTATGTCTAATGGATTATATTTTAAACAGAATATAAGTTTATATAAAACATTTTACTCCTTCCACATATATATATATATATATAAGTGAAAAAATGTGATACGTATTTACTAAAATTATGACAAAATAATCTCCGACATTTACCCAGATGAAAAAAAAGTAAAGCTGATGCTGGCAGGCATTTTTAGAGAAAAAGAATCTCATAAAGAAGATTTAATGACATGGCAAATAGCAAAAAAATATCAAGAGACGGGAATTGGTGGAGAGAAGGAGGAGTTATAGAAAGAGAGTAGCATATATATATATATATATATATGTATATTATGGGGATGGCGTATATTCTAAAATGAAACAGAAAATCAAAGAAAACGAATTATGTTGAAATAATTGAGAGGGGCAAAAGAGCAAACGGTGATGGCTGATTTTAATGGCATGTCAACCTGCATGTTGTTATCTTATGCATATAAGTTTGGGAATCGCGTTCATTTCTTGTTCCTCTTTCCACTTTGGTGCAGTCGTTTCTGAAAAAGTTACTTTTAAACGCTCCTATTGTTTACAAAAAATTTTCAAACAGATCTTTACGATCCATAAGATAGGTTCCTTTGAAATACTTCCAGAGTGGACCTGGGAGTCATGGCAAAAAAGGGATACTTTTCCTTCCCAAGCGCTCCAAAAAGAGAAGCTTCACCATTCAATACAGTTTGGTGAGTGTTATACCAATGTCACAAAGAACAGATATGCTTATGGTGTAACGATTATGGTCGCAGGAAATGTACCCGGTGACCTGAGTTCAAACCCTGACCAAGGTTGTTTGCATTCGACAGAGCGCTTATACCCATGTGAAAGGCATGAATTTAACTATTCTCCCTCAAGTTCTGACAACAAACTAATGACTTTAAACTTGATATAGTAACGGGTCTGGGAGAAGGAAAACTCTGAATTCAAACCTGTCAAACACTTTTTAGATATTATCCTAATGTCATGTTCTCCTTGCGGTGGAGGGTTAAATAAATACATACATATGTCACATGAGGAATTAGAAGAAAAGAAGCGTCAAGGGAAATAATAGAGTTAAAAGGTTAATTGGATATGAAAATGTGAGAGACGAAGAAGAAGAAGAAGAAGAAGAAGAAGAAGAAGAAGAAGAAGAAGAAGAAGAAGAAGAAGAAGAAGAAATAAAAAGGCAAGAAAAAGAAAAAGAAATAGAAAGGCAAGAAGAAGAAAAAATAAAAACAGAAGAAGAAGAAGAAGAAGAAGAAATAAAAAAGCAATAAGGGGTGTCATTGTGGTGTATTGGTTAAAGTATCTATACTTTGATGAACTGTAGTCAGCAAAAAGGAGCAATTTCGTTTTGCCATGAAATTTAGGTCATTACTTGTTACTCTTTCGGAAACCATTTGTCAGACCTTTTTTTGTTTTTTTTTAAATCTCCAAACCTTGAATTTTATGATTCTTGGACCAACAATGGGATTTCTCATAATTCACTTTTGATGTCGGTCACACTGCTAAGCATCATGATCATTTGTGTTGGAGGCTGTTACAATATTACTAAAGTAGGAAACAAAAGACTTGGTCTCGGAGAAATTTATTACCCAGCGGCAATGTGCTTATTAAATACTAAAAAAATGCAGCCTTAGTTCTTTCAAGATACAACTGTGAATCAGACATCTTGGATCTTAATTAGAGAATACAAAGTCGTTTCTTCGTAGTTTTCCCGCCGCGAAAAGCCACACCATATACTTTATCGCTCGCGTCATTCAGCGTCGTCTTCAGTGACATCTACAATGCTATCTTCCAACGCTTCTTTCATGTGGTCCAACCGTCATGGTTATCACAATTGCACATTTAGAATCACAAGTTTTACCCCAAGCGTCCTGTTAGTGACCGGCGACACATTGAGTTACAAAGAAATGATGGAAGTTGATGAAGAACTCAGCGTCAAAGATAGATGATAGCTATCACCATCATCATCATCATGTCTTGACGCCAGCACTGATATCCCTGACCCTCTCTCGCCACTTCTCCCTATCGTTCATCGCCTCTGGCAGGTCTCCAGGGCTACATTCCCTATCCCCACATAGCTACTGTATGTATGTTCTAGCTGGTCGTCCTGCTTTTGCTCGGCCATATGTAGGGGTCCATGGGAGTATATCCCTTATGAGCTCATCCCTGCTTCTTCAGCAGTGTCCTGCATGTCTGGTTCGTCTAACTAGGATAGTTTTCGTGATGGGAGGTAGGTGGCCGTATAGCTGGTGGTTTGTGGGGTGTTACATCACCGGCATTGTTGTAAATAATAGAATCGGTGACCCGAGGCCCATCCCTGGGCAAAGATTTTAATGTTAATGCCCTTAGGAAATTCAATGATCCATTTTTTGTCCTTTTTGTCCTGCGATGAGTAAATAGTAAATCAGGCTGGATTCTTTAGTCTTCGTTTGGCAAACAGTCTAGGAGAAGAAAAAGCTTTGAATTCAAACCAGTGGTCCTTCTTTTAAGAATTTACCTTGTATCACATCTTACAAGAGGCAGAGCTGTTGAGTAAATACATACTTTAACTAATATTTCACGCATCTAAGTAATTAACTGGCTTATATCTGCTTAATCTCCATGATTCGTCGAAAACTGGCATTTTCAGTATGAATTGACGGGAAGTCGTAAAATCACACTGAGCAGGAGGCTGCATATGTGTGGCTCATTGTGGGGATCAAATAGATTATTTAATTGTTATTTGTATGCAAGACCATATTGTTTACCATTGTAACATGGCAAGGTGCCTAAGACAGAGATACTGTGACAAAACACGAATAAGATATTGCCAGCCCAAATAAAGATGAGAAAAAAAAGATGAACAAGTGTAGCACTATGGGGGTAGGCTGCCAAAGCAGACGATTCAATTGTCTGTTTTGGCGCGAAACCAGACAAAGGATTCTTGGACCTGAAATCTCGCCGTACCCGGAAGTGGTACGGGGAGGCGAATGAGAGTTGACGACGCGACCCAGGAGAGGCAGTTGGTGGCAGGAGACCGGGAGTTGGTGGATGGACCCGAGAGAGGAGTTGCGGCTGGACAGGAGAGAGGCGAACAGCAGAAGTTGGCGTGGAAGAACGGAGGGGCAGTCAACACCAGACACCGGAACAGAGAGGCGAGGAGACAAGATAGGGTCCAGTGAAGAAGAGTCTCAAGATGTCTGATTCCAGTAGCATTGTGGAATTTTCGCTAGTAACCCACGCTAGCGTTAGTCCATATCTGCTATCAGGAATGCACATGCATGTAGTGTTGCATACCTTCCTCAGCTCTTGGTTAACCCCAAGTTTGTTCGTCTGTTTTGTTTTCTCCTGTCTCCCTCGATCGTATTCTTGTGTGGTGGAAAGAAATGTGCGTTGCCCCCTCAGCCACTGGTTGATCACCGGCCGGCTAAGAAGTGAAATGGTTTGAAGACTGAGATAATGTGGTGGGGGTGAGAGGTAACGTTTTACACAAGTTCCACTGACGAAAGAGAGTTTATTTAAAACTGAATTCAAAACGTTGTAAAAACAATTTGCATGCAGCTATACGGAATCAAGTATTTCTATCAATCCCTAATAATTTGCAAACTGTTGAACGATAGAATGAAGAGAAAAAGTTAGAAAGGAAGGATTAAAATAAAAAAGAAGGGAGTCTTTGGAAGAAAAGAAAACAATCTTTAAAAAGAGAAATGAAGACTAATGTTGTTATTGTGCTTAAGTCACTTCGTTTAATGGTGTATCAACCCTTGATAGTTATTTAAAGCCAAATCATGTTTACCTGTCTTTTACGAGAATTGTTTTGAGGTAACATTTTTTTAAACAGATCATTTGTTTACAGTTTCAAGTATTTATATCTAACACTAATAATTTTATTTGCACATGGTTTTAAGTATTGCTATCAATTACTAACAGATCAATTAAATATTAATGAACAGTCTTATTTGACTCGTTTATAGGACCCAAATAGGTAAAACCACATCGAATCAGAGTGGACCTGCGAGTAACGGCAATGAAGAGATACGTGCCATTCCTCAAAGTTCTAGTGCTAGAGCTGTACCATCAGATGGTTTGATGTCATGTCCAGTTGAGGAGAAGTATTACCCTTCAGTAGACATGCAGTTGGCCGATTCTAAAGCCCCATATGAATGTGTTGTTCAATCAAGTGAAAAGAAAGAAAGAAAGAAAGAAAGAAAGAAAGAATGATTCAATGACGTAATGACGAGTGGAGTTATGGTAAAGAAGAAGAAGAAGAAGAAGAAGAAGAAGAAGAAGAAGAAGAAGAAGAAGAAGAAGAAGAAGAAGAAGAATTTGATGACAAGCAATATTTTAAGATAGCATTAAAAAAATGAAAGAAATAGAAATAAATATGAAGGAAGAATTAAAGAAGAAGAACATAATGAAGCATACTTAACTGAAATATGAATGAATCAATCAAAGAAAGAAAGAAAAAAACAAACAAACAAAGGAAAAAGAGAAAATAAATGAATGAGTTGATGAAATAAATAAACAAAAATGAATAAATGAAAGGAGATAAATGAAGGAATGAAAGTAAATGAATAAATTAATTAATTAAAAAGAAAATGTCGGAAGGAAGGAAAAAACGAATTAAAAAGAATGAATGAACGAAAAAAAAAGTTAGATGAAATAGATAAATAAAAATGAGTAAATGAAATGAAATAAACGAAGGAATGAATAAATGAAAGACTTTGAAGGAAGAAAAATGAATGAATTATATAAAATGAAAGTAGGAAAAAAGATCAATGAAAGAAAAAGAAAGAACGCCGCATTTTGACTTGGTGGAAAGTTGGATACAGACCAACGAATGAAAGATAATCAGTGAAAGAAAGAATTTAGATTGAATGAATGAATGAATTAAACAGAATGATAGTCAGAAAGAATAAAGAAAAGACTAATTGAAGGAAAAAGAAAATAAAATGTAATTTCTTTAGAAGAAAATAAATTTCTCTCTGTTTTTTTTTTTTGGCTTTCTTAGAAGAATTAAATCAAACGGTATTCACAAAGATTTGATGAACTGCAAAAATTTGAATTTTGAAACAAATGCAGAAAAAAAACACTACAGACATGCACGTGCTCTCTCTCTCTCTCTCTCTCTCTCTCTCTCTCTGTCTTTCACACATACACACACACACACACACACACACACACATATATATATATATATATATATTCGAATCTATTTTGATTCGAGGAGATACTTAAAATCAATGAATGACATCTGAATGCAAAGAAAAGTAAAGCAAATATTTTACTGAAGACGTTGGTGCATTTCCATAAATATCTTTATCTTAACATTCTTTCCTTCTTAACAAGACACTTTTAACATCCTATGCTCCATTAATAGAACAAAGAAAAGCCAAAAAAATCAACGAAAAAAAAAGCAAACAATGAACTTAAATCTAATCGAACCAAGAAGATATCTTTTATAGACGTATGTTTATAATTATTTGCACAATTTTGCTGTTTCGTCATTATGCGAAATCGAGAATCCCGCACATAAAATCTCTTTTTTGAAAAATAAAGAGCACTTTTCTATCAAAAGTGCTTGCCTTAATCCATAAGCACTGACAATCCGAACTATTCATTAACAATGCATTTAGTTTCTAAGTAGGATTGTTGGTTGGTTGGTTGGTTGGTTGGTTGGTTTTTAATGGCATATTATCCTTCGTGGGTTATTTAATGATACAGTCATCTTTGTAAAAGAAAAGCAGTGCTACTGTTTAACCACCCTATTAGCATAATGGTTAGAGCGTTCTTCGATGATCCAGGAGACCTGGGCTCAATCTTAGATCAATTTCTACGAAAGACTCAAAAATGATACTTGATGCTTCCTTCTTTAACACAGCTAAGGATCAAAGTTAAGTGGAAAAATCCAGTGAAAGGATTAGAACCCTCCCCTACACCTTGATGTAGTAGCTATTGAAAAGGGAGCCTTCGGGACGCCCTTGATTACCGTCAGCCAACTTACTTAAATACCCCCGTAGCTTGAGCGGTTAAGTGAGTTTATACCTTTCCCAAAGATATTTGTCAAAAAGCGAATGTTATAGAGCGACTGGAGTTTGAACTTGCTTACTAAAATGTCGTAGTCCAGCACGTGAGCAATTACACCGCGGGAACTCCTCCCTCGATCCTAGGGAACTTCATCATTGGTTAATTAAGAGGTAAAATTATCGTTGGTAAATTCATCGTATGATAATTTTATCGCCAGTTTGTACATAGTAAATAATTGCTGGTAAATTCATCATGGTTTATTTGCTCTTAAAATGTAGGATTTCACTAATCCAAACCGTTTAAAGATTTAATTAAATTCTTCAAAGCAAAGATTAAATTTTGAATTTATTCTCGAATAATTTACTTGTAATAAAGTCTCTATGCAAGTATAAGTGGACGTATTTTATTTCCGCGGACCATTCAATATAAATAAGGGGAAATATTTCCCAAGAAGTTAGCAATAGAATGCAGTGTTTACAGGGATATTTTTCAAGGAAATCAATAATGATGGATCCTTCCATGTCCCAAAAAACTATCGGCAAGACTTTCTTTTCTGACTGCTCCGCCAGGAACTTTTCTTTACACTAGAGTCAGTGTGTTTCCACTCTGTGGACTGTCCTTTCTCCTCAGGCTCATAGTAGCTAATATTGTTTAATAAATTTAGTAAATATTTTTTTTACTAAAACATGCTTCTTCGTACACATGAGTTATACTTCTATAAATTTCAACCGGTTTGCATTTTTAAGTAACCAAAAATTTAATGACATACCTGTTTTCAAGTCATTGATTTTCTGCCATTTTGAATGTCTTCAAAACTAATATTTTTGCAAAATCAAAGTAATATTTGGAATAACCCAATTCCAAACAATGCAATATTTTCAGGGTAAAAATTTTGAAAAAAAAAATTGTTTCTTTTTAAATAAATTTCCCTTTATTCATTGATTGCTCTTGTATATATTTAATCCATTTTATTCCAATGTGTTGGTCAATGTCTTAAATAATCAAACCTAAATTATCATTTATAGAACAATAAAGCTCAAATTATAATTCATCGAACAATAAAACTTAAATTATTATTTATCAAATAATAAAACGTAAATTATATTTCATTAAATTATAAAACCTAAATCATAATTTATCGAAAAATAAAACTTGATTGTGTAGTTAATCAAATGATAAAACCTTCATTTTAATTTTTATCGAATAACAAAACCTAAATTATGATTTATATCATGATAAAATTGAATTATAATTAAACAAAAAATCTAAATTATAATATATCAAATGATTAAACCTGGATTATAATTAAGCGAATTACAAAACTTGAATTACAGTTTATCAAATAAAGTGTTCACCAATGGTCTGGGAGACCGGGGTTCGATCCCAGGTTGAGTCATACCAAAGACTAAAAAAAAAAATAGTACTTGATACGCCCTCGCTTAATACTCAGCACTATAAGGTACAGATCACTGGTAAAGTGGAGCAATCCAGGGAAAGGAGTTGCGCCTCGGTGTAGTAGCTATTAAAAAATGAGCCTTTGAGTCATCCTCGACTACAGTCACCAACTTTACTTTTACTATACGTATAAAAATGGATTTGACATTAAATAACCAATAATGGTTGATATGCCATAAGACCAAACCAAATTATTTAATTTCTAAAGCTTTCTCCTTCAAAAATTGTCTGTATTAGTTTCTTTAAAGTATTTTTCTCAAATATAACGACAAAGGATAATCTACGGCTAAATATTATTATAGCAATGGTAAGTAATTGGCTTCTGAAAATTATGGCCTATCTAAGAAATCTCTGTCAATAATTTTCACCATATGTGATATTGAGTTGATAGTTGATTGTAGCACCATTAAAATTTGTGATACAAATATCGTTAATCATTTACTGATTAACTTACTAATCAGGTTCGCTCTGCTGGAAAAACTAAATGAGAATCTCTCCAAGAGATTAAAGACCATTCCACGTAGACACACGGCGTTACGTCTGTCGTTGTGCGAAATCAATTCGGTGAACTGAGTTCAAATCCTGAACGTGCCAGCTTGTATTTCACTTCGATCGAAAAGCACCTGGAAAGGTATTAAGCTCCAACAATGGATGAAATGACGGGACAGATTGGATGCTCTTGCCTTTGTAGAGCAACCAATCTAAGAGAAGAAAAACTTAATATAAATCCCCCACCCAAGCAGCTTGTCAGCGTGAGAGGATAACTTGCCCCGTAGAGTCATATTAAGAACCCCCCCTTGCCAATAATACTATGTAACCTTGTGCAAACTGTCACACATTACTTAGTCCAGTCGACTGGGGTTGTAGAATACAATAACTGCATCTCTGCAAAAGGCTAAGATCCCTCCAACAAGTGTCTTGGATATGACATTAAGCCATTTAGAGTTTTAGGAAATGTGTCGTATCTCTACATTGCCGTTGCTCTCAGGTCCACTCTGAACCAGAGAGACAACGCCAGATAGGGTCCAATCTACGAGGGAAATAAAACAGTTTGACTTTTCAAATGACTAACATTAAATTGAGTTGTTAGAAAGAGAACTGTTTGACTATTTAACTGTGTGTCAACAAATTAATGTCTAATTGAATTGTTAGTAATACAAAGCAATAGTTGGAACCATTAAACTGTGTACAAACGAATGAGTAATGTTAAATACAATTATTAGTGTTGATTAGCTTATACTTGAAATTCTTAACTGTCCCTAAACTGATTTATTAGGATTACATTGCAATATTTGACTGAGTAAAAATGAATGAATAGTACTGACTAGAATAATTAGTGATAAATAGCAACACGTGTAACCACTTTACTGACTGTAAATAAATAATTAGTATTGAATTTTGTGTGTTTCTCTTTGCATGTTCAGGTGTATGTCATTCTCAGAACCTTCTTCGAGCCCTGGTAATTCTTTTTTCATGTTATTTATCCATTCAGCCTTTTTTGTTATATTTTTTAATGCCAATTTTTACTCCAAAATTGTTTTGTATCTTTTGCATTAGGTTGTTGGTTGGCTCGAATGCATTTTTTACAGACTCGATAGAATTTTCTTTCGCTTTTTTATTAGGCTTTTTTAAAAACTTATTTTGTTAGACTCTTTACCAATATCATTTGATCCTTTTTTTTTGCAAATATTTTTACTTCAAAATATTTTTACTTCATTAATATTATATTATATTTATTTATATCTATATATTTATATTTATATTTATTTATATATTTATATTTACTTTATCATTATATTATATGTACTTTATTATATTTACAATATATTACTAATATTATATATTTACTTCATGTCATCCTCAGAACCTTCTTTGTGCCCTTATAATTCTTTTTTCATGTTATTTATCCATTCAGCCTTTCTGTTATATTTTTTGTGGCCAGTTTTTACTTCAAAATTGTTTTATATCTTTTGCAATTGATTGTTGGTTTGCTCGAATTCATTTTTCACAGATTCGATAGACTTTTCTTTCGTTTTTTATCAAGCTCTTTTTTAAAAATTATTTTGTTAGACACTTTACCAATATCTTTTGGTCCTCTTTTTTTTTTGGCAAATATTTTCTGATTTATTTTTCAAGTTGTCATACGTGTCTGTTCATTTGTTCTGTTTGTTTTTTTTCATTGCAATATTTCCTTGCATATTTTTGGTTCCTTAGTGCTTTGTTTGTTGTCTCAGTTTCTTTATTTGTTCCACGAGCGTTATTTCCAAAGACGTAAAAAAATGGTACTTGATACCTCCTTGCTTAACATTCAGCATTATAAGATATGTATCAAGGGTAAAGTGGAGCAATTCAGGGAAAGGAGTAGCGCCCTCTCCTACACATCGGTGTAGTAGCTATTGAAAAGGGAGCCTTCTGGTCACCCTCGACTAAAGGGAGACAACTTTACTTACTTTTACTTACCAGTTCCTTTGGGAGATACTTGTTTTATCACTAACTAGTTTTGCTCCAGTGTAAATTAGCTCGTTTAGTTCAGTGAGTTTGATCGTTGAGATATTTTAAAGTAATTTATTTACCTTTTTGGCTTCTAGCTTGAGTTTTTCTTAGTTTTGTTTGCTGAGAGATGGTAATGTACTCTTCTTTTCAATCATTATTTTCTTTATGTTCTTTTTGTGACTGCTTGTGTTAACAATGATGTCGTGTTGCTTGGTTCTATGGTGCTTTGGTTTTCAGTATTTTGTGTTTCAATTCCTGTCTTCATATTTTCCATGACTAGAGGCGCCTGTGGTGGTGTAATGGTTAGTAAGCTCGACTAGCAAACCTACACGAGTGAGTTCGAGTCTCATTGGGTGCCCCTTTCATATGACCTTGTGCCACATCTAAGCAAAAGCTTAGTAAATTTCCATATTTTTCATGACTAGCCTGTTTACAAATGTCTACTATCACAAGGTCAAAACATTCGGTGGTCTTTAAAAATCATCCTGGCGTCGTCAGTAAGTCTTGGTTTATCATGCTGAATCCAGCTGATTCTACCCAAATTTTTATAACATTTTTGTATTTTTCTCTTGTCCAATTTTTATGATGATGTCTCTCAGATAAATTCTTTCTATGGTCTTTGCTTGTGTAAACCTGAAATTAGAACTGCCAACATTCAGAGGATTCTGCCGGGTTCCTCAATTTGGCTATCTGATCATGTCATTCAGATCTCTCATTTGAGATCTACCTTGATTTAAATTAGGATTGGACCCCCTCATATAGCCGAGCAAAAGCAGGACGACCACCTTGAACCTACATAGAGCAGCTCTGTGAGGATATGGGATGTAGCCTTGAGGACCTGCCAGAAGCGATGGACGATAGGGAGGAGTAGCGGCATGACATCATGATGATGATGATATTGCATCTATATCAGAAGCAGGGTCAATTATTATCAGTTATCCGGTCACATCAGTGACCGGGTAATTTTTTACGTAAAAAGACACTTCAGCGGCCCACAAAAATTATATATATATATATATATATATATATATACATATATAATCCTATTACTTCAAATTATGTTAGTTTTAACTTATCAAAAGATCACATAACCCTTTACCTATGTCATGTTTGGTTGGTTGGTCTTAATGTCTAATTTGTGATTATGTTTCTCTTCTGTATCAGTTCTAATGTTACAATTATTTAGACATTCATCATATGTGAATTCATGACAGAGAGTTTAACATTTCTCTGGCTTTTCACTTTTTAAATATTTTTGTGGTTTGGGGCGAATTACATTACCAGATTTTCCTACTTCTTTAGCTAGTGGAAGAGGTGAAAAACAATTTTTCTGTTTTTTCTTTCTTTATTTAAATTTTAACAAGTAAGAAGATTTTAAAACTTACTGACAAATTTCATAAACCTGTAAAAAATTCACAGTTATTATAATGATAGTGATAGCTATTAATACGTATACATATTTACCAACCCCTCCGTTCGGGTAGGATATGACACAAGGTCAATTTTTAAGCGGAGTTTAACAGGTTTGAATTCAGAGTTTTCCTTCTCCTAGACTAGTTGCCTCAGCAAGGCTGAAGAACCCAGTCTGCCCTTCTATTTACAGAGAATAATTGGATTTATACCTTTCCCGACGGTATTAGTGCTATGTGAAATGCAATCAGTCTCGTCCAGGATTTGAACTCGTGTCGCCGTGTCCATTTCTTACGACGATAACCATTACACCACAGGCACCTCCTATTAATACGTATAAGAATATCGATTGTATACGCTAGAAATTTAACAAAACCTTCTGCTCGTATGAATTCAAAATCATCTTCTCAGTTCAGACGTTAACATTTATGTATTTTTACTTTTTTATTGAATACTTCGACATTGTAGCAGGAGTTCTACAAGGGGATACGCTTGCCTCATACCTCTTTATCATCTGTCTAGACTACATGCTTAGAACATCGATTGATAAAATCAGAGAAAACGGCTTCGAGCTGACAAAGAAAAGAAGCAGAAGGTAACCCGCAAAATCAATTACCGACGCCGACTACGCCGATGACATAGCGATACTGGCAAATGCACCCAACCGAGCCGAAACACTACTGCATAGTTTGGAACGAGCCGCCGCAAGCATTGGCCTCCATGACAATGCACACAAAACTGAATATATGTACTTTAATCAAAGAGGCAAAGTTTCCACGTCAGAGGGAACCTCTCTGAAACTTGTTGACAAATTCACCTATCTAGGAAGCAGTGTCTCATCAACCAAAAAAGACATCAACACACGGCTAACGAAATCATGGGCAGCTATGGATAAGCTATCGATCATATGGAAATCAGACCTGACCGATAAAATGAAACACAGTTTCTTCCAGGCAGCGGCCGTGTCGATACTGCTGTATGGATGCACTACTTGGACGCTAACTAAACGGATGGAGAGGGTTGACAGCAATTACACAAGAATGTTGCGAGCAATATTGAACAAGTCCTAGTGGCAACACCCACAAGGCACCAACTATACGGCCACCTGTCTCCCACCACGAAAACTATCCAAGTTAGACTGACCAGACTTGCAGGACACTGCTGGAGAAGCAGGGACGAGCTCATAAGTGATGTACTCCTTTGGACCTCCACACATGGCCGAGCAAAAGCAGGACGACCAGTTCGAACATACATACAGCAGCTATGTGAGGATATGGGATGTAGCCCTGAAGACCTGCCAGAGGCGATGAACGATAGGGAGGAGTTGCGAGAGAGGGTCAGGGATATCCGTGCGACTAGCACGACCTGATGATGATGATGATGATGATTTCTATTTTTGGAGCTAGAGAATAATATTTCCTAATATTCCAACTATTTATTATTTTACTACTGCTGGCAAGTTATTCACACAAGCGTTAACTGATGGTCTTTCACAGGAGTCTGAGTAGAGTCACTATCCTTAAGTCCCCACGACTCGTCTCAGTACTCTGGCCGATCTTAACATTGAATAGTCTCGGAACGTCCTCCGATTTCCTGTTCATTTGTTCCCCTTACCAAGCCTTTGGGGACTATTCCGTGTGCACACATTACAATTGGTAACACCGTCACTTTTATATTAGATAATTTTTAGGTTTCTGGCAAGGTTCAAGAACTTATACCCTTTTAGTATTTTTAGATTTTCACTCTGTGGTCCGCTGGCATGGCGAAGTCCACTATTTCGTAGGTTCTCATTTTTTTAAATGATCGCAAGGTCATATAAGCTTATATCAATTTTTTGTCTGAAATGATTACTCCATTTTGTAAGTCAAATAATGAAATAAAATGTTGAGAATCTAAAGCAAATGATAACTTAATAAGTTTGTAATCGCATTTACAGCTAAAACAAGGGACATAGCTGCTTAGTAAATGAAAGCAACAAAATTGATTTACAAAATGAATACTGTTAGAACTTAGCCTCACATATTTCATGGTCTATGTTACTTTGTAACAGTGATACACTTCTGACCGGGACCAGTGATTGATTTGTATTTTAAAATCACTACGAATTATTATTATTATTATTATTATTATTATTCACTCATTAGAGCTTTTCACGTCAGCGATAGCCGATGGTTTTTCACTGAAGTCTGAGTGACAGCAAGTCTCCTCAAGTCTCCAGGACTCTTCTTAGTATTCTGGCAGTTCTCAACAATGCTGTCGTTTGGATGGTCTCCACTCGTCCGCCAACCTCCAAGTCCTCTAGTCCCTTTAGGAATCCCTTAGATACTGTTCCAAACGCACCAATTACAATTGGTATAATTGTCACCTGCATGTTCCACAGTTTTTTCAGTTCCCTAGCAAGTTCGAGGTACTTATCCTTCTTTTCACATTCTCTCAGTTTTATTCTGTGGTCAGCCGGGACAGCAAAGTCGACTATTTTGCAAGTTCTCTTTTTTTTGTTGATTATTATTAAGTCTGGTCTCCTGGCCGGGATTAGATGATCCGTTTGTATATTAAAGTCCCATAGGAGTTTATGCGAGTCATTTTCTAGGACAGGTGCTGGGTTGTGCATATACCATTTGTTAGTATGGTCGAATTTAAATTTCTTACACATTTCCCTGTGAATCACCTTACCGACCCAGTCGTGTCTCGCCTTATACTCCCGCTGTGCTAATTTACTGCATTCGCTTATTATATGATTGATGGTTTCATCTCTGTCACCACATAGCCTGCATTTGCGATTTTGTTGTGTCTTATCTATTCTCGCTTTGATATAATTCGTTCTTATGGCGTTATCCTGTGCTGCTATTAGGAGAGATTCTGTTTCTTTCTTAAAGTTTCCTTTTCTTAGCCATGTCCAAGTTTTGTCGTGTGAGATATTGTTTATTAGTCGTTTAAACCGCCCATAGAGTTGTTTTCCTTCCCATTTTTGTTTCCTAGTTATTGTCATTCTGTTGTTCATAGTGTTCTCAGTTTCGTTTCTGGTGGCTGTAATGAGTTCTCCTTCGTTTTCTTGTATATAGTTTTCGAGTCGATGTATGGATGTGTCAACGCTGTCTTCAATGCTGGCAAGTCCTCTTCCTTCTTCTTTTCTAGATACATATAATCTGTCAACATCGTCTCTGGGATGCAATGCCTTATGCATTGTCATTAGTTTTCCTGTCCTTTGGTCCATTTGTTTAAGTTCCTCTCGGGTCCATTTAAGAAAGGGTCTTTGATGATTATTATTATTATTATTATTATTCCTTGAGAGTTTTTCGCATCGGTGTTAGATGATGGTCCTTCGCTTGAGTTTTAGTGACAACAAGTCTCCTCAGGTCTACAGGACTCTTCTCGGTATTCTGACTGATCTCAACTATATAGTTTGGATGCTCTCCTGTTGTCTTTTTATTTCCAAGTCCTCTAGTTCTTGTATTAATCCTTTAGTGACTGTATCAAGGGCACCAATTACAATTGGTATCACCGTCACTTTCATGTTTCACAATTTTTTCTATTTCCTAGTAAGGTCAAGGTACTCATCCTTCTTCTCGCTTTCTTTCTATTTTACCCTGCGTGTCAGTCGGAACAGCAAAATCCACAATTCTGCAAGTTCTCTTTCATGTAGATTATTATAAAGTCTGATCCCCTTTTATCGAGATTAGGTGATCCATTATCTCTGAAAATCCCAGAAGATTTTGTACGTCATTCTCAAGGATCAATTCTGGGTTGTGTATATACCATTGGTTCGTATGGTCAAATTTATATTTCTTGCACAGTTCCCTGTAGATCTCCTTTCCCACCCAATCGTGTCTAGTCAAATAGTCTTTCTGAGCTAGTTGGTTGTATTCGTTTTATGTAATTGATCATTTCTTCTCTATCACCTCATAACCTTCATCTGCGATTTTGTTCAGTCTTATCTATTCTTTCTTTGATTAGGTTAGTCCTTATGGAGTTGTTTTGTGCTGCTATCAATTTCCCTCTTCAGGTCCACTTTTTCTCGTGTGAGATTTCGCTTGAAATAGAGTTATTTTTCTCCACATTTTTGTTTTCTGTTTTTTTTCCCGTTCTGCTGATCCTCATGTCGTTACTATTTTTTTGGTGGCTGTGATCAGGGTTCCTCAGCAGTTTTCTATGTAGTCATTGTATCGATGCGTCAACGCTGTCTTCAGTGCCGGCAAGTCCCTATTCCCACTCTTTTCTTGGCGCTTATAGTCTGTCAACGTCATCTCTGGGATCCAAGGTGTTATGCATGGTCATTAGTTTTCTTGTTCTCTGGATCCTTTGATTAATGTCTCCTCTGGCCCACTTCAATAATGGTCCCAAGTATCTTACACGGAGGACAGTTCAGATAGCTATCTCTTTTATAAGTTTCCTGCTATATAGTTTTGTTCCGATTAACTTTCTGGTTCTTCTGAGATACGCTTTTTAATTTTTTTCTTTTTTCATCTCCACTTTTTGAAGGTGTCTACTTCCAATATTCCCAAGTATTTGTACGCTTCCGTTTCTCCAAGCATTCTGACTTTTTTCTTGATTCGGTAGTTAGATTCCTTATGTTATGGGTCGTTTCCTGCTTCTTATTACTACCATGGTGCATTTTTCCAGGCCAGATTCTATCCCTACATCTTGATTGTATATTCTCACTGCCTGTATTAGGGTTTCCAATTCTCTTTCGTTTTGGCAAACATGTACATTAAGTGGTTGATCTTTTCTTCTGATTTACTGAGTTTGTATCCGACCGTGCATTTTTTAAGAAGGTGACTGAGTGACTTTGTAAAGGTCATAGTTTATCTCCCTGGAATATACCTCACTGGATCTTTACTTCTGCTATGGTTTTTCCTCTAGCTGTCAATTCCACTCTCCATATTTCCATAGTTTTCTCGATAAACTTTATGACTTCTTCAGGAATTTCGTACATTTTTAGACAGTGTAATATCCAGGTTTGAGGTACCATATCGTAATCCTTTAGCAGTCAATCAACGTCATAGCTAGATTTTTGTGTTTCGGTTTGATCTATATAAGGTAGTTCTCCACTGCCTCTGATCCCCTTGCAGCATCCTTTCTGTTTTTAGGGGGAGAATAACAGCTTATCAGAGATTTTCTATTTTGTACCGTTAGTATTTTCCTCATCATCGGTAGGCACGTTATCGGTCTATAGTTGTTTGGGGCGGTTCCTTTGAGGGGGTCTTTTTGGATTAAGGTGGTCTTCTCTTTGGTCATCCGTTCGGATATCTTAGTTTTAGTTTTCTGCAAGCATTTATTCATTTCGATTGCCAGTCTGTCGAGGGTGGAGGTGAATTCTTTCAACCAAAATCCGTGTATGCCGGCCAGGTCATGGGGTTTCCAGTTTGGTATTATTTTAGTGAAGCCTTGAGTGCGTCGAGGTGTATTTCCACTTTAGGGCCTTCTTCCAGCATTCACAACTTTCGGCCTTTTTGTTATGATCTTTCTGTGCCCATATCTTACCCTAAAACCTTTTTGCCTCTTTCGCATCCGGTTACTGGTATGTCATCGCCCATTCTCTCCATGCTTGCAAGTAGAATTTCCTTTCCTCGTTTGGGAATATCCTGCTATTGCTTTATTTTTTAGTACTCTCCCGATATCTTTTAGTCGTCCTTATTTCGGCACTACTTTTCGATTAGTCTCTTCGAGTTGTACTTTTCGTTCTCGTTCTTGTGTTTTTTCCGCTTCGTCCAAATATATTTTCATGTTCCGTTTTATAATTTTTGCTTGTCGTAATTTTCTCATTTGCGATTCTAATCAAAGTTCTCATCCGGATTTTGACTTTCTATCTGTGGTCTTCAGAGAAACCCGGTTATTTTACCAATGATGGTTAGGGTGTTCGCCAATAGCCCGGGAGACCTGGGTTCAATCCCAGGTTGAGTAATACCAAAGACTCAAAAAATGGTACTTGATGCCTCCTTGCTTAACACTCAGTATCATAAGGTACGGATCAAGGGTAAAGTGGAACAATCCAGGGAAAGGAGTAGCGCCCTCCTATACACCTTGGTGTAGTAGCTATTGAAAAGGGAGCCTTCGGGTCACCCTCGTCTAACGTCGCCGACTTTACTTTTTACTTACTTTACATATTAAATCATTTAATTCGGTGATGTTTGTCCGGGTATTTGTCAGTACGTCTTTACTTTGTCGGTTTCGGACTTGACTGTCCACCAAACATGGTTCCTAAGAGAAAGCGGTGTAGTTTTCTTCTTGGACATGATTCTTTTCATGATTTCTACATTCATTGTTTCTTCTTGGGCCAGTGTTTGCGTCGTTGTGTTTGTGTTATTTCTGACATTATCATTTAGCGTTTGGGTTTGTCTGAGAGTTTCTGATTTTGTTATATTTAGTGTCTCGGTTATTGTATTAAGGGCCTGTTGATATGTTTGCCTATATATTTGTTCTTGGATTTACAGTATTTCCAATGAAGAAAACTAACCATTCCTCATTATTGTCCTGTGTTTTTTCATTCTTTTTCTATGCCTCCTTTCTGTAGGGTTACACCTAAGATAACGGTATAATGCTTGTTTAATATCACCTCTAGTCCCCTTTCTACGCTGTAGTGTCTGATTTGAGTGGTTAATTTGTTCATGGCTTGCGCACCTGAAAAAAGAATTGTTTATGTACCTGAAAGAACAGCCAACATTCACGGGATGCCGAATGGGTCCCCCATGTTAGCTATTCAGGGGGCGCATGCCGATCGTACTAGACCCATGTGTTGTTTATTATCGGTGCTTGACATAAATGTGACCAAGAATGCTCATGGTAAGAATACATTTCAGCAGGTCAAAAAAATTATTATTATTATTATTATTTTACCTGTTTGAGAGTTTTTCACCCCAGCATTAGCTGATGTGTTTCCACTGGAGTTTGAGTGGGTGCAAGTCTCCACAAGTCTCCAGGATTCTTCTCAATACCCTGGCCGATCTAAATAACGCAGTAGTGTAGTTGATCTCCACTTGTCCTTTTATTTCCATATCTTCCAGTCCCTTTATCAATCCTTTGGGGATTGTTCCAAGTGCACCAACTATTATTGGTATCCCTTTCATCTTCATTTTCCACTGATTTTTTATAGTTCTCTAGTTAGGTCGAGGTACTTATCTCTGTTTTTGTTTTTGTTTATTTTCAGATTGGTCTTCCAGGACAGCAAAGTTCACTATTCGGTAGGGTCCCCTTTTCTTTTGTTTTTCTTTTTGTTCTTGATGACTCTCACTATGTCTTTTCGTCTGGCTGAAATCCATTTGTATCTCAAAAGCTCCATTATGTTTGTGCGTCTCATTCTCCCGGACGGATTCTATGTTGTCTGTGTGCTATTTGTTCGAATGGTCAGATTTTAATTTCTTGCACAATTCCAAGTAGACCACTTTACCCCGCAGTCGTGTTTAGTCTTATACTCTTTTTGGTCTGCATTTGCTTTAATCTATATTTACTGTTTTGTTGCTTCTTGTCTAATTTTGCTTTAACATAGTTTGTCCTTATGGCGTTGTGTTGTGCTATTATCAGAAGATATTCAGTTTCTCTCTTAAGATTTCCCTTTCTATGCCATGTCCTACTTTCCCTTGTCAGACTTCTTTAGTTTGTCGTTTGAAATATTTATACAGTTTTTTTTCCTCCTATTTTTTTTCTGGTTATTTTGGTTCCGTTGACGCTAGTGTTTTTGTGTTGTTTCTGATTGTCGTAATTAGTCTTTCTGAGCTCTTTTTTCCGTAGTTTTCGAGTCATCGATATATCGACGCTATCTTCAATGCCAGCAAGTCCTCTTCCTCCTTCTTTTCTTCCCATATATAGTCTACCTATGTCATCTTTGGGATCTAAGGCCTTATGCATCGTTATGAGTTTTTTTTATTGCTTAGGCCGTTTTAAGAATGGTCCCGATTATCTTAAGAGTGGGACAGCCAAAATAGTTATCTCTTTGATGAGATTTCTGCGGTATACCTAGCAAGTTTATCCCACCAGTTTTAACATGGCTTTTTTTACCGAAGTCTGAGTGACAACAAGTCTTCTGCGGTCTTCTGGACTTTTCTAAGTATTCTTGCTGATCTTAAATATGCGGTAGTCTGGATGGTTTCAATTCCCCCTCTTATCTATAGTTCCTCCAGTTTCTTTTTCAAGCCATTGGGGGTCGTTACAAGGGCACCATCTTCAATTGCTTTCAATATCACCTTCATGTTCTTCAGATTTTCCATCTCTCAGACCATCCAGCTATTTATTTATATTTTCAAATTCTTTCACTCACGCATTCACTTTCACTTTACAACCAGCTGGAACGGCAAAATCCACTGGATGGCATTTTCATTTCTTCCTGGTGATTTAATTCTAGGTCTGTCCCTCTGGTCAGTATTGGAATTTGATGGGTCCTAATTTCTGGGACAGATTTTGCTCAGTGCTTATACCATTTGGTAGTATGGTCAAAGTTTAATCTCCAACATAATTACCTATACTGCATCTGGTGGTGAAATTCCTGTTTTGATGCTCTGGGGTAACGCTTCTGTATAGCTGCATTACCATTACTCCAGGCCCACTCTAACATGGATCCCATCTAATGGTCAAATAGATCTGTTTTTAAATTATTTGTATTTGGAATACTTGATATCATAGACGTTGCACAAAAATCTAAAGGAACATCCCGTTAATTTCTATAAATCCATCATTGTGTTTATCATATTTACCCAACCCCTCCACTCGGCCAGGATATGACACAAGGTCAATATTTTAAGCGGAGTCTAACAGGTTTGAATTCAGAGTTTTCCTTCTCCTAGACTAGTTGCCTCACCAAGGCTGAAGAACCTAGTCTGCCCTACTATTTTACCCATAGCTGGAAGGAGAATAATTGGATTCATACCTTTCCCAGAGGTATTAGTGCTATGTGAAATGCAATCAGTCTCGTCCTGGATTTGAACTCGTGTCGCCGTGTCCATTTCCTACGACGATAACCATTACACCACGGGCACCTCTATCAATCATTGTATTTATGTCTAAATCTACAAAGAGAACGAAGATTATTGATCAAAGATAATCCCTTGGTGTAATTCGATCCAACGACCAGTTTTGCTTTGGTGGAATCTTGTTTAGATCAATAAAATATCATTCCTAGATTTTTTGAATTGTTTCACGTACGCAGACCTCACTGTTCATGGGTCTTTTACCTTCTTTTCTTTCATGGATTCTATTAATGTCATCTATTGGGGGTAATGACTTTTGCAGTGATATCAATTCCTTGTTCTTTGGTCGATCTGAGTTCCTCACTTGTTTAGAGTAAATTTATACCAAACCTCTCCACACTAGTTGCATGTGATACAAGCTTAATTTGAGACTGGAGTTTACCAGGTCAAAATTCAGACTTTGCCATATCATGATTAACTAGCCAAGTCTGCCCAACAATTTGCTCATAGAAGGAAGGAGAATAACTGGAATCATGCCAAAGGTAGTGCTATGTAAACAGGATTTGAACTCGTATCGCCATCTCCACTTCCAACGACAGTAACCATTACATGAGAGTAACTATATATATATATATATATATAAGTAAACAAAGTAAAGTAGGCTGACTTTAGTCGAGAGTGATCCAAGGTCTCCCTTTTCATTAGCTACTACACCGAGATGTATGGGAGGGAGCAACTCCTTTCCATGGAATTTCTCCACTTCACCTTTGATCCATTCCTTATAAAGTTAAGCAAGGTGGCATCAAGTACCATTTTCTGGGTCTTGGGTAGGACTCGATCTGGGATTGAAGTCCGGTCTCCCAGGCCATTGGCGAATAATCTACCAATGATATATATATATAAAATGTAGGTGATTTAATGATTACCCACACCAACACTTACATATAGTAAATTTAAAGTTTGTGACATAGTCAAGAGTGACCCAAAGGCTCCCCTTTCAATAGCTACTACACCGAGGTATAGGGAAGGGCGCTACTTCATTCCCTGGTTTGCCCCACTTTACCCTTGATCCTTACCTTATAATGCTGAGTGTTAAGCAAGGCGGCATCAAGTATCACTTTTTGAGTCATTTGTATGACTTAACCCGGGATTAAACCCCGATCTCCCGGAATATTGACAAACACTCTACTCATTAGCACACACACACACACACACATATATATATATATATATATATATATTTACCTTCAAGAAAAACAAAATTCGATCACTTTGAGATTATAACTTTATTTCCATCCTGCTAAGAGCATTGGTATTAATCAATAACTCCAAAAGGATATAACAGGACTTTTTCAGATCTAGCATGGAGATAATAACAGCCAAAATGGGGGTGGTCACAGGAGGGAAGTGGGGGAAAAAAGACTACTCCCATATATGTTACTCCTGGTCTTATTTCGTTTCCGATTGAGGCCATAAAATAAAACGAGATGTAAGTTTTAATTTGCTTCCTTCAATAATTTAAACTTCATTTTAAAGAAATTCTTCAGTTTTAACAATAATTTAAGGAATTACAACAAAACTACAATTTCTATTAACAATAAGCAAAGACAACAATTTAATCAATTACAGTAATACATATCTTAAATTCCAAATTATCATTACGTCCATTTACTCCCCCTATATATATATATATATATATATATATATATATATATATATATTCAGTTCAGTTAAACCGGAGTCGGGAATACTTCAGTCAGGACAAAAAAATCATTAAACTATGAACATCTAAATATTCCTGGTAAAGAGCTCAATGTAACTGACATCACAGAGCAATAATTCCTTTAAGAAAAACAAAAAACAGTCACATTAGGATTATAAATTTATTTCCTTCCAGTTACGGGTATTGATATGAATTAATAACACCAAAAACAACAGGACTTCTTCAGATCTAATGGATAGAATAATATATTAAGGTAATTATTTCATCCGTTTGATCTGAAGAAGTCCTGTTATTTTTGGTGTTATTGATTCATATCAATACCCATAAATAAATTTTTAATCCTAATGTGACCAGTTTTCGTTTTTCTTTAACGTATATATAAGTAAGTAAAGTTGCCAACCATAGTCGAGGGTGACCTGAAGGCTCCCTTTTCAATAGCTACTACACCGATGTGTAGGGGAGGGCGAAACTACTTTCCCAGGATTGCTCCACTTTAGCCTTGATATGTACCTTATATCACTGAGTGTTAAGGAAGGAGATATCAAGTGCCAGTTTTAAAGTCTTTGGTATGATGTAACCTAGGATTGAACCCAGGTCTCCTGGACTATCTAGTACCATTTTTAAAATCTTTTTGCAAACAACCTCGTTTAGGACTTGAACTCGGTCACCGGATCTATTTTCATCAACGATGGCCGTTATATCACGAGCGCCTAATGGTCTAGAGTATGTTACAAGGGACATTCTTTGATGAGATTTCCGATGCAGAATTTGGTTTTGAGTTTTCTTGTTCTTCGGAAGATCTCCTATCTTTTTTTTTTTGTTTTTGTTTTATTTCCACTTCTGTTTACTTGATAGTGTCCACTTCTAAATGACGAAAATTTTCTTTTTTTTATTTCTTATAATTTGAGTTGCTTTTTTTTTATAACGCAGTTCACTAGGGTCATTATTTCTACGTCAATAACGAACAGCGCGTATCGGATACTTAGACTCGAACTTACGTTTCCCTTTGCCCCAGGGAAACCTGATAATCCGTTTAAGAAATACTCTATGAGTGCTATTGATTTAACATAAGACCAAAACACACATATAAACACCCTTTTTACTTCCACTCTCGATAGTTCGAGGTTAACACACACACACACACACACACATATATATATATATATATATATATATATATATATATATATAAAGATAGATTAAGAATAGAATTTTGTATTCTGCACTAAGAGTACTTCTCTAAGCGTAGTTAATTAGGCAACTTTTACGATTAATAATAATAAGATTATCAGCAAACGGTACGTGAGTTCGAATCCCAGGATGAGATTTACGTTTATTAATCTTCGTTGTTGTCTGAGTAACATATTGATTTTAATGTTAACCTGTCAGGGGTTATTTTAGGCCAAGAGATAAGGGAATCGTCATGAATGTAGCTGTATATTACATTTGCTATGTAGTGTCTTGGATGATTATATTGATTTTAACAGCATGTCAACCCGTCTGGGGTTAGTCTACATATAGTTTCCTATATTTATATATAATTAAATATAACGAAATATTCTACTCATCTCTCTGTCTCTCCTCCTCTCACTCTCTCTCTTTGTATATATATATATATATATATATATATATATATATATTGAATATATGTATATATTCAATTTGTATGTTTATGCATATATAAAGTTTTCTATATTTATAAATAAATAAGTATAACCAAATGTTCTAAATAATTCTCTCTCACTCACTCTCTCTCTGTCTTTCTCTCTCTCTCTCTCTATATATATATATATATATATGTGTGTGTGTGTGTGTGTGTGTGTGTGTATGTATGTATTTATGTATGAACATATCTAGTTTCCTGTATCTATAAATAAATAAATTTGACGAAATATTCTAATCACTATTCTCTCTCTCTCTCTCTCTCTTACTGTATATATATATATATATATATATATATATATATATATATATATGAGCTGTTGTTTTTCCTTCATGCTTTTTTGATTGATTGGTTAGTTGGTTGTTGGATTTATGGCAAGTCAATTTTCTTAGTTTATTTAAAGCTGAAGCCAGTTAAAAAAACAAAAAAAAACAACAAAAAACAATTATATGGTTTAAAATGACTTTTCCCTCCTACCACGCCGCTAGCAAAGTCCTTTCTTTTAGTTCCGAGTCTATTCCTGTTCCACTCTAGCCACTTCCTACTCTTACACTTTTCATCTCTCTTTGCTCCTCGTACATAATGATAATTTGTCCTCCTATCTAAATGGCATATGCACAAACTAGAATCCGTACTGGAGACACTCAGAATTCTGTTGGATTCTGAAATTTAAACAGATCATTTAATCCCGGCAAGAAGACTCCATCTAATGTCAATTAACTAGAAAAAACATAAAAAAAGAAAACCTGCCGAATTGTGGACTTTGCAATCGTGGTGGTCCACGGATTGAAAATTCAAGAAAAGGAAAAGAGAGACAAGTACTTTGACTTTGCCGGAGAATTAAAATCATATGGAACATGAAAGTGACAGTGATACCATTTGTAATTCGTGCACTCGGAACGATCACCAAAGGCCTAGTAAGGGGGCTGGAAGGGTTAAAAACCGGAGGTCGAACCGAGACCGTCTAAATTACATTTTTCAGACCGACCAGAATACTGAGAAGAGTGCTGGAGACTTGAGGAGACTTGCTGTTACTCAGACTCGAGTGAAAGGCCATCAGCTAACGCTGATGTGAAAAACTCGCAATAATAATAGTGATTAGTGCTTTTGGCACTGCGACTAAAGGATTATTAAAGGGCGTGGAGGATTTGGAAGTTGGCGGACGTGTGAAGACCATCCAAACGACAACATTATTGGAGACGGCCAGAATACTGAGAAGAGTCCTGGAGACTTGAGGAGATTTTATATCACTCAAACTCCAGTGAAAAACAATCAGCTAACGCTGAAGTGAAAAACTCTAAAAGAGTAAATATTAATAGTTATATTTCCATTGAGAATTATGCAAGAAATTCATATTTGACCATACAAACAAGTGGTGTAGGCACAAACCGGAATCCGCCCTGGAGAATGAGACATACAAACCTCTCTGGAATTTTGGGATAAAGATTTCGTAATCTCGGTCAGATGACAAAGTGATAGTCAACAAAAAAGAGAACCTGCGGAATAATAGATTTTGCCGTCCCGGCAGCACAAAGTAAAATCAAAGAAAGCAAAAAGTGAGATAAATATCTAGACCTTGCTAGAAAACTAAAAAAAAACAACAAAAAACAAACAAACTATTGAAAACGAATATGACGGCGATACCAATTAAAAATTAGAGCATTTGGAACAATCTCCAAATGACGGATAAAGGGAGTCGAAGACTTAGAAATCAGAGGACAAATGGAGACCAATGAGACTACAGGATTACTAAGATCGGACAGAATGTTGAGAAGAATCCGAGAGATTTAAGGAGACTTGCTGACACTCAAACTCCAATAAAAAAAAAAATCAGCTAATGCTCATATGAAAAACTCTCAAAGGAACAAAATAATGACAAAATTAATTGAGAAAGAAACAGAACACTTAGAGAAAATGAAAATTCCTTGTATTTGGGAATGCTGGAAGTGGACACCATCGAACAGGAAGAGATGAAAATAAAATAAAATTAAAAAGAGTATGTCAGACAAATGAGATAACTTCTTAAAACCAAGCTCTTTTGCAGAAACACATCCAACAGATAAGCACCTGGATAATCCCCCCTTGTAAGATATTGAGGACCATTCGTAAAATGTGTAAGACAGGAATTCAGATAAGTGGACAATAAGACAAAAATATTGATAGTGATGCTAAAGGCTTTACATCGGAGAGATGACATAGACAGTATGTGTCAAGAAGAAGAAGAAGAAGAAGAAGAAATAAGCAGTGAAAATAGCGTGGATGGATCAATACGAGCACTTTAGCTCTACATTAAAAAGAACAAAGAAAGAACAATTACAGCAACCTGTAATAGCACTGACAACAACTAGGAAACAGAAATGAGAATAAAAACAATTATATGGATATTTCAACTGACAAATTGTCGAAATCTCAAACGAGAAAACCTGGATATGGCAACGAAAGCGAAACCGTAAGAGAGGAACCGAATCTCTCCTGACAGCAGCATCCCCCCCCCAAAAAAAAACGCCATAAGATCCAGTCGTATTAAAGCCAAAATTGATGATCTGCAACAAAATAGCAAGTGTAGGTTATATCGTGATGAAACTATTAACGACATAACAAGCGAATGTGGTAAACTAGCGCAAAAAGAGCATAAGACGCAGGACGACTGGGTGGGGAAGATGTTCCACTTGGAATTGTGAAAGAGACTGAAATGTACCTATTCTACTAATGGTATATACAAACCAGAATCACTCCAAGAGAATGAGACATATAAAATTCTCTGAGATTTTGAGATATAAATGTATTACCTTGTCTCAGCTAGAAGACAAGACCTTATGATGATCAATTGTAACCTCCTAGGGCCCCCTTTTCAACTTGGCCTTGGGAATAGACTACGGGTTTCCTATGTGAACTAAGAGTAAACTTTTCCTTGTCTTTTTATCTGGGTCATTTTGAATACTATCTTGCACGGCCCATTGTTTGTTGTTCCCTCAGCCCCCATTTTGGCCTTGTCCTTTAAGTTGAGACTACTATTTTGGTCATGTGACGCTTGTGTCTCTGGCAGTTTATTTAGAAGGATTCCGGCCTCGAACAGAGTAAGACGTCGCTGAGATTTCTCACGGGAAAGGAAACGTACCAGTAACTTTATTACTTGTTGTATTCAACTTTTTATTCAGGTTTTTTATTGCGTTTGTTTTCGCTGGCCAAACGTTGAATAATCTTTTAATTTTTAATCCAAAATACATTTCATGTTGTTTATAGCCTATGTTTTTACTTCCAACCCCTTGTTGCTACGTGTTACTATTTTGTTTTTAGCTTTGCATGCCTCCTCGTCCCCTGTACATTGCCTGTAAATAAATTTAGGTTAGACCCAGTGGGTAGAGTGTTCGCCAATGGTCCAGGAGACCTGGGTTCAATCCCAGGTCACGTCATACCAAAGACTTTAAAACTGGCACTTGATACCTCCTTGCTTAACACTTAGCAATATAAAGTAGGTATCAAGGGTAAAGTCGAGCAATTCAGGGAAAGGAGTTCTGCCCTCCCCTACACCTATTTTGCGTACGATTTATCTGTGTTATGACTGCATAGGACCAAGTCTACCCCTAGACACATATCCTAAATTCACTGTTGTTATAACACAACGAATAAGAAAACTAGCAGCTTTGTGGATTTTACCGTCCCTACGAACAACAGAGTGAAAATTAAAGAAAGCAAAAAGAGAAACAAGTACTTTGACCTTTCTAGAGGATTAAGAATTCTGTGGTGATGGTGATACCAGTTGTAATAGGTTCACTTGGAACGCTTCCAAAACACTTAGAAAGAAGACTGGTAGAGTTGTAAATCAGAGGTCAAATCAATAGTATTTAGACTATAGAATTACTGAGATCGGCTAGTATACCAAGAAGGGTCATGGAGACCTGAAGACACTTGCAGTCTCTCAGACTTCAGGAAAAAACCATTAGCTACCGTTGGTGGAAAAATTCAAGGAGCATAATAATGCAAATAATAACAATTTGCCCATAGTGATATAGTTTCAAGTATTCCTATCTAATACAAATAATTTGCTCACTTATACGGTTTCAAGTATTCCGATCTAAAGCAAATAATTTTCGCATTGTAAAATGGTTTCAAGTATTCCTTTATATTATTAATAATTCACCCACCAATTGATAGATTAGTATATAAGTGAGTCAAACATTTTGTTATATTTTAGTAGCACAATTCAGCAGCATCGGATACTTTTGCCGTGATCGCAAAAGTGACTTATCACACTGGACTATGAAATTTCGAGCTCGCCTGATACTCTCCGAGTACTACTCATTTGATTTGCTTCTGTGCTTTGGAGCACAGCCTCGGAATCTATGGTCTTAAGCTATGGAGACCTTTTGTAAACATCAAGGCACTTACAAGTGTCACATACTAATATGCAGATGCATGCAGAAACATATTCAACGCAATAAAGACGAGCAGATACCGTTCTTTTGAAGAATAACCTCTCACTTTATTTGAAAGGGTTCCAAAGGGTTACGAAAGGTATTATTTGTGAGAGGTGAGTTGGAGACTGAACAGAACTGCAACATATTGACCCCCACTCTTCTGGCCATAGCAGCATTTCTTTCCCGTTCTCCTGGGCTGCTCAACCGGGGGCCAGGGGGGGCCCCAGCCTCTGCTGGGACATGGTTCTCATTTCAGGATCTTTTCTCCAACTGCACTGAACTTCCTGTCGCCGGGTTTATATAATAATTTGACGTCTACCTACTTCTTGCGAGCGTCACAATTCGCACTCAATTCAACCCTTCGACAGTC
The DNA here is from genome assembly GCA_963585895.1 of Sepioteuthis lessoniana. Classification (NCBI taxonomy): domain Eukaryota; kingdom Metazoa; phylum Mollusca; class Cephalopoda; order Myopsida; family Loliginidae; genus Sepioteuthis; species Sepioteuthis lessoniana. The sequence continues at coordinate 59,980,213 of OY757934.1, forward strand.
AAGGTTGTCCCCTGATATCTTCGACCGGATGCACCTGTTATTTACATGGGTACATTTTTTTCTTTTGACAGCTTGGCCGAGGTCAATATGTTCCACTACCCGTTTGAAATTTCTTGAACCACCTATTTACTGTAACATGATCAACGACAATTTCATCTTTCGCAGAAAATCTAATTTAGTTGCTTCTGAGGTATTATGGCCTTGTCAAAATTCGTAGAGTATAAGTTCTTTAATTAGGCAACGTTACACTTTCATTTGTGCATCTTTCAAATCACACTCGGAATGAAGCAATGCACATCGTATCAGCACACCAATTCGATACTACCAACACAAAAGGTAGCTTTCACAGCTCGAAATTCTTTGTCACATGATATACGCTCTTTAAACTAGCAAATTCCTTAATATTTGCAAAGCTCTTGTGATCCATCATGGTATATTTGAATCAGTTGTATTTAACTGAAGCTCATCTATTTTTGAGACCATTCTGTTTTGCGAAAAAAGAAAAAAATGATTGAGCCTCGTTTTCAACTGAAAAGACCGCCATTTTGATAACTTTCTTGTGCGCATGACTTTGAAAAGACTCTGTTTGAGAAAATCGTTTAAAAAAATGTAGAAAAATGCAGAATATCTAAAGCTGTAAAAATGTACCCGATGAATGATTCTATCTCAGTTCAATACGAATGCAGGAGAGAGAAGATAGTAAACTAAAAAGAACGGAAAGGAAATTAATTCTGCTAGCATAAACATCTGAGCATCTATAAATACGATAAGAATTAATTCACATTGTCACTCTTGATAGCCTTTTTAAGAAACCCTAAAGTGTCTTAGGAATATGTTGAATAATATTACATACACGTAGCTAGAAAAACATAAGCTAAGATAAACATACCACATCACATCTTTCTGATGAGAGACCTGTCTAGAGGGAGTTTAATATATATATATATATATATATATATATATATATATATATATATATATATATATATATATTAGCATTACTCGAGAAGACAACGACGATTTTATGCGGTATATATATATATATATATAGGGTAAAATATATACGATATAAATTCTTCGTAGTGTGGTTGAACAATTTTATATCGTATACATTTTACACACACACACACACACACACACGCACACACACGCACAGAGTCTTTCTCTCACCCTCGCTCTCTCTCTCTCTATATATATATATATATATATAGTTTAAATATATCCAATATAAAATCATGATTATTTTGTCGAACAATGCTAATACATATATTGCAAGACAGCGACGATTTTATATCCAATATATTTTACAAACACACACACACACACACACACACACACACACACACACACACACACACACACACACACACACACTTATATATATATATATATATATATAAAAGATAGACAATATAAAATCGTCGTTGTCTTGTCGATCAATGCTAATATATATACATGTATAAAGATTAAAAAAGGATGGTTTTTACCTGATCAGGTTTAAATACAAGGAATCTTCAAGGGAAAACTGTTTCCCGTGAAAATCCGTCGAGGGGAAACCTGAGTTAGGAAAACGACCCTTTTTATATCAATTGACTCTATATCAGAATTGAATTCTTTTTTTTCATGATTGTTTCTTTCGACTTGTTAGAAATACTTTTTTTTTCGACAAAGCAATGATAATTTATATATTTTATATTTGCTTAGTATTGAACGTTAAGACAAAGGCGATTTTATATCTAATTTATTTCACATCTTTTATAAATTTATATATATATATGAAGCATCACAATAAGCATGATTTACAGATAGTAGAGAAATGGGTCTTGATCAGGGAATGATCGTTTAAGATACACAGTTGAGTCTACCAGCATTAACATCATCTTCAAGCCGTGCCTATAACACGGATTCCTTTGAATCTCTCTCACAATTCGTGCCTATAACACGGATTCCTTTGAATCTATCTTACAATTCGTGTCTATCAAACAAGTCCTCGAGATAGCATCCAATGTCTGCAAAGAGCCGATGAACATGTCTTTGATGGTCAGCCAACATCGGTGTGTCCATGTCTAACAGTCCATTGGATAACATGAGTTCGTCCTTACTTTCCACCAGTTCCCAGCATAACGAGTTCGTCGTATATGGATAGTTTGTGAGATGGGAGGTAAGTGGCTTTATGAAAGTTCTTTTGTAATTTTCTGCTTTCAAGTTCTGTTCAAAACAGCTTGCTGCATACTTGTGTTGTTCTCATGTAGTTATATTTACCTTAAGATGTAACTTTCTGACCTAGTCTCTCTGACTGACCCTTTCCCACTGTGAGTATATATATATATATATATATATATATATACGAGGGTCATAGAATAAGTTTCCAGAATTTTTTCGTATAGGCACTTTTATTGATAGTACACACATGAAACTCTCGTCCCCTTTGAAGTAATCTCCTCCGACTGCAATGCACTTCTTGTACCATTACAACAACTTCTGCAAGGCCCCATGGAAGTCCTCTTGTGTCAGCGTGTCAATGACCTTCATCACAGCCCCTTTTCATCTCCTCAATTGTCTCATAACGAAAGCCTCTGAGCTTAGGGAATAGCCAAAAGTCACAGGGAGTAAGGTCTGGATTATAGGGACGGTGAGGAACTGTGTTGATACCCATTTTGATCAAATAGCCTGTGACAAGGATGGAGTTGTGGACTGGTGCATTGTCCTGGTGGAAATCCCACTGACCCGATTTGAAGAATGCTGGCCTCTTCCAACTGTATCTCTTCCTGAACTCCCTTAAAACCTCAACATTGTAACCATAACCGTAACCCTTTGGCCAGTCAACTCTGGTGTATTGACTTTCTTACTCCTCCCACACCTCTCATCACCGCTCACAGACTCACTGCCTTCCTTGAATCTCTTATTCCACTCAAAAATTGATGCTCGATTCATACAAGATGGTCGAAAAACAGTCTGAAGTATTCCATACATTTTTGTAGCATTTTTTTCCAAGTTTAAAAAAGAATTTTATTGAATATCGTTCTTTCTTCTAAAGTGTCCTTACGTCCAGATTGCATTTTTGAAATTCACCTGCTGAGACAATCAGGCTTTAGTAGGGTGTATTCCAATTTCTACTGTAGCTGTCGATTTGAACCTGAAATCATAAAACGTGGTCAGTCATCTCATAAGATGTGTAGCCATAGCATAGTGAATTTTCAAGAGTCTACGACAATTTTAAATGCCTGTACAAAAATAGTCTGGAAACTTGTCGTATGCACCTCGTGTATTTGCTAGTTTGTGATACCCATAAATATAGTACTAAATAGCAGTGATAAAGCTTGGTTTGATGATAGTGGAGGTGAGACACTTACTATCACCAATCACCGGACTTTGTGTTTATACTATACACACACACGCATGCACCCACACACAAATACACACACACACACACACACACACACATATATATATATATATATATAAATGGAAAGTCAACTTATTTGCATGATAAAAAAGGATTAATTTTTATTCAAAATATTTGGCTGTAAGCTGTAATTTTTCTATCTGTGTTTTTCCACTTATCGACCAATCAACTGGTTTTAACATTTCGAAATACTTTGCTGACAAGAAGATATGACTTACCGCGAAAAACTTGAAGGATCAAAACCCAAAATAACTTAAGAAAACTTTTCCCTCGAAGAATATTGCAAATAGTTTTTTTTAAACTTATTACATTAATAGGTAAATCATCGCCTTTTTTTAATCTAGCCAACCAAAATTATATAAATAAGCGAAGAAATAAGTATTTCATCCGCAAGTAATGAATTATTATGGTTTATTTCTTTTTAGGGGAAATCTTCATTCTTTTCTCTCAAGAACACACTTTATCATCGCTTATCTACAGAGCGGATATGTGAGTGTTTACATAAAATGTTATTAATACTGATATTACAGACCAATTTTGCTGATAGATATCAGTAGCAGCGTATATGCTTTAAGGCATAAATATATTTTTTTATGTACAAAGATTTCTCTCGAACAATGATTTTTACACACAAAATATGTCCCTTTTGTTTGAATTAACAATTACTACTATACTTCATTGCCCAAATCTTGACTTTATATATTAAACCTACCTGCGTTCTAACTAATTTTACCTTTTTTTTAACAAAAAAAATGTATTTTTGTTTTTCAACAAATGATTTACTTAATTAAAAGTAATGGAAATTTTAGACTTATATATTGGATTTTAATACATTTTTACACATTCATCCACTATATATATATATATATATATATATATATATAAAGTAAACTTGACAACCGTAGTCGATGGTGATCAGAAGTCTCCCTTTTCAATGGCTGCTACACCGAGATGTGGGAGAGGATGCTGCTCCTTTCCCCGAATTGTTCCACTTTATCCTTGATAGTACATTATTGTGCGGAGAGTTAAGTAAGGAGGTATCAAGTAGAAATTTTCAAGTCCCTGGTATGACTCGACCTTGGATCTAACCCTGGTCTCTAGGGCCATTGGCGAACACTCTAACTACTAGAAAACTGGACCACGAGCAGAGTAAAGTTAGTGACCGTAGTCAAGGGCGACCCGAAAGCTCCATTTTCATTAGCTACTACACCGAGATGAAGGAAAAGGAGCTACTTCTTTCCCTGAATTGTTCCACTTGACCCTTGATACTTACCTTATAGTATTGAGTTTTAAGCAAGGAGGTTTCAGTACCATTTTTTGAGTCTTTGGTTTGACTCGACCGGGGATCGAACCCTGGCCTCCTCGGCCACTGGAGAACACTCTTCCCACAAGAATAATGGTCTGGTATATATATATATATAATTCATGAAATTTATGTTTTATATTGACCCTTGACCGAGCCGTCATTCAAGAGATGCACCTGTGTAAATAAGCGGAAGAATAGCAGAAGCAGGTGGAGGTTAGAAAATAATATAACCAGGTGACCGGGCGGTTCGAGTCAGAAGTGAGAACCAGCTCCAGACAGGGGGTTTTGGGTCCTTAGTGACCCCCGGTTGAGCAACCCAAGCCAAGATGCGAAAGAAGTGCTGCTATGGTCGAGGAAGAACTTGGGTCAATATAGCAGTCCGTCCTTGTCTCCACTCATTTCTCACACACAACAAACATCACCCTTTCGAAAATAAAGTGTGAGAGATTTATATTTTTATAAAGAAGTGTATTCGATCGTTATTGAAGTCGTCTTTAAAGTTGATTATGTTCCCGTGTATATATGTATACGGGCAGTTGTATGTGGCTATACAACATTTAGACTGTGACTCCAGGGTTTCATGACGATGTTTTGTTCCTTAGCTATAGTCACCTACTCATACAGAAATAAAATATTGTTGCAAAAGATTAAGATACACCTTCGAATTCACATCCGGCTGAAACAACGCGCTGCGTTTGTAACTTCACTCAAAACCATACACAAACGTATTAATACGCAACTATAACCCACACAAACACACGCGCACACCCACTCACACACTTACAACCACACGTAAAGAATCATACAAAATCCTAAAGGTTTTTTGACTGTATTTTTTCGATTTTCGATTCATTTCATTTTGTTAACTGCCTGATGATTGTTGTTTTGCAAAAAAACTCCATGAAAACCAGGGGTCGCAGTCTAAATTCCATGAATTATATATATATATATATATATATATATATATATATATATATATATATATATATATTATATATATATATATATATATATATATATATATATATATATATATATATATATATATATATATATATATATATATATATATATAATATATATATATATATATATATATATTATATATATATATATATATATTATATATATATATATATATATATATATATATATATATATATATATATATATATATATATATATATATATATATATATATATATATATATATTGTGGAGTGGGACATTGGCCCAGCGGTTAGAGTGTTCGCCAATGGCCCGGGTTCAATCCCAGGTCGAGTCATACCAAAGACTTTAAAAATGGAACTTGATACCACCTTGCTTAACACTCAGCATTATAAGGTACGGTTCAAGGGTAAAGTGGAGCAATCCTGGGAATGGAGTAGCGCCCTCCCCTACACCTTGGTGTAGTAGCTATCGAAAAGGGAGCCTTCGGGTCACCCCTCGACTATGGTCGCTAACTTTACTTTTTTTTATATATATATATATACATTATTATTATTATAGCTCTATCCTAGATATTGAGCACTCTCCATATTATATTGCTCTTGGGTGGACACAAACCCACAAAGTGATTTAGTGACAACCAACACTGTAATAATGTATATATATATATATATATATATATATATATATAATTGTTCTCATGTTTGAAGACCCATCCAGAAAGAAGACACTGGATGAACATTTTTGTTGTGGCAACACATGAATATTTCAAATGAAACTTGAAAAATATGATTTAGTTTTTTAGTTTTATGAGAAGTCGTAATACGTTGCCATAAAGAAAATGTTCAACCACGGCTCTTTTTTCTTGCTGAAGCTTCGAAGTTTTAGAACTTTTCTCTGATATATATATATATATATATATAATAATAATATAATATATATATACACCAACCCCTCCGCTCGGGTAGGATTATGACACAAGGTCAATTTTTAAGCGGAGTTTAACAGGTTTGAATTCAGAGTTTTCCTTCTCCTAGACTAGTTGCCCCACCAAGGCTGAAGTACCTAGTCTGTCCTACTATTTACCCAGAGCTGGAGGGAGAATAATTGGATTCATACCTTTCCCAAGGGTATTAGAAAAAAAGAACGAGAGAGAAACAGAGAGAGAATGAGAGAGAGAGGAGCGGAGTTTGCCATACTACTTCATTGATTTGTCATTTCATAATATGAGAAATGACTCAGTACTGATGAATTTGTATATGTGAATATGTCTACATTTTCAAGGGAGATATTCACGAAGGTTATATTATAGGGATCAAGGGTAAGATGGAGTAATCCAGTGATATGAGTTGCACCCTTACCTACACCTCGGTATCGTAGCTAATGAAAACGGAGCCTTCGCGTCGCCCACGACAACGGTCGCCAATTTTACACACATACACACACACACAAACATATATATATATATATATATAAACGCGTCGATAGTGGCTCACTTAAGGATCGACAACATAAAAATCAGAGTCGTGAGTTTTTAACCTTTTTTTAGAGTTTGAAGATATTGTATTATTGATGTGCACTGTTATGCATAAAGGACTCAAAAGTCTTTATTTATTAAAAATCTCTTTTTAGTATGGTGCATGTGATAATAGTTCAAAACCATATTTAGTTGCAACTTTTGCAGAGTGAATGGGTGTATTGTCCTGAAGCAACAACATTCCGACTGGAAGTTTCCTTCTTTCAAATGTCACAGCTCATGCCTAAGAGTCACTATCAATCATTTGAACTTTTTGCAAGAAGCCAATCATGGACACTCTTTCACCGCGGCAAGACACGGAAGCCATCAAGTTGCCCACGGATATAACCTGCTTGAACTTTATTTTTGTCCGTGAGAATCAGTAGTAATTCACTAAGTTTTTTTTGGTTTTTTTTTTTTTGGCTTTGATGAGGTACACGGTCGTATTAGTTGGGCACCCACTGAGACTCGAACTCACTTGTAATGGTTTATTAGTCTAGATTGCTGACTAATTCAACAGCCGAGTTAACCTGGAGAGAACCAGTATATGAGCATTTTTTCTTTAATCCTTTTGTTCGATATCAAAATCGGTCACTCAGGTGGGAGACAATCTCTGAGATGAAGTCAGAGGTTTATTTCAAATTACCTGTATTTATTTGAATTAATCATTTAACTTAGACATAGGGTTTAGTTTGTTTGTTTATTAGCATATCAACCTCCACGGGGTATTTAATCCCAAAACCATCTTTGTAAAAAAAACAGTAGAAGTACTTTTTAAAACCACAGCTGGTAGTGGGGATAAGGGAGTTCATACCTTCCCCAAGAGTATCAATCCGAAAATGATCGTAATAGCACTATAGGCGTGTAGCATAGCCATGATATGGAGATGTGTGAAACGTACATACAATGTTCATAACATAGATGTATAGAACATAGTGATCCCGAAACACAAAACACTTATGACTTCTTAGTTCAGGTACGAAACTTTTTATTACCTTTGAGTTTAAAGATTCTTCGACATAAGGAGAGTGATACACATTCTTTCTATTCTGGCTTTTTCATCTGCCCCCACCTCAAACTCGTCTGGCACTCGCCACAAGGCCACTGGACTGGCTTCGGCGAGAAAGTGAAAGTCAACCGTCTTCTCCCGTGGCAGAACTCAACTTCACAAACTGACTTTTTCAAAATCCCCCAAATCCTCAGCGCGCTTCTGGTGCGTGACGTCACCCGCACTCTGTAGCCCCGTTTCCCATCTGGGCTATTGTGAAATCTCTGAGTGACACGTCCGCTCCGCCCGCGTTCGCGCGTGAACACCCGCGTTAATGTTGCACCTAAGTAACCCATGCACTGAGCCGAAAGGTTCTCAGCCTAACTAAACCCAAAGACATGAAACGAAATCCCTCGGCCATTATATTACTGGCGTTCGAACTCGCTTATTGCGATTTCGCAGTCCAGCATGTTAGCCACTAAGCCATTGATACTCCCCTAACTTAGCCATTTGTTTATTTAGATGTTTATGCGTCCACCTGTCTGTCTACTCTGTTCCAAAGAGCTATCACTGTTATTCACATTGAATTCACCTTTTATCATCCTTACCGTCAAATGTTGATCATATAGAGCGTCTCACCATATATGGGATCCATATAATAACTCTACTAATAATAATTTTGTGTTCTTTTTTGTTTAAGATTTGAAAATTGTGTTCTATTACAACAATTAATCATCGATCACAACGCCTTGAACAAGAGAGTAAAAATACTGGTTCATTGGCCTAGTGAGTAGTGTTCGCCAATGGTCCGGAAGACTTGGGTTTAATCCCAGGTCGCATCGTACCAAAGACTTTAAAAATGGTACTTGATACCTCCTTGCTTAGCACTCAGCAATATAAGGTGCGTATCAAAGGTAAAGTGGAGCAATCCAGCGAAAGGAGTAGCGCCCTCCCCTACACCTCGGTGTCGTAGCTATTGAAAAGGGAGCCTTCTGGTCGCCCTCGACTACGGTTGCCAACAACAACAACAACAACCAACTTATTTGGAGGCAAAATCATTCAAAACTGTCTCAAAACGGATTCATACCATTAGTATGAAAACGATTATTACTGAGACAAATAACTAAAAAAACGGTTGCATGCCCTGGAAGCTGATCTAATAAACCACTTCTATTTCAAGCTATTCAGTTTAGTCGAGCAGTTCTAATTCAAACCATTCAGTTTAGTATAAGTATGGTTTTTATTTACATACAGTTAAATGTCAAAACTGTTCTATTTCAAACAATTCAGTTTAGCATAAGTACGTAGTTTATTTTTATTTGACCTTACTTACCGGGCCACAGTGGACTAGGGAGCGATGACAATGAAGGGGTACTCCGCATTCCTCAAAGTTTCAGCATTACTGGAACCTCACCATCAGATTGTTTAGTGTCATATCCAAGACACTTGTTGGGTGGGTGGGGGATCTAACTCTCTGCAGAGACGCAGTCAGTGTATTAAACAGTCCCAGCCGACTGGCAAGAACTGAGTTTGACATTTTTGAATTCAAGAACAAAGAGCCCAGTTTACTTTAGTATTTACCTTTGTTGTTGGGGGGAGGAGAATAGTTTGATTCTTACTTTTCCGAAGGATATTAGCGCCGTGTGAAATTCACATAACCTCATCCTGGTTTTGAACTCAGGTCTCCTAGTTCATATTCCTACAAGTATCTTCAGGACGATAGAGCTCACTTTTGAAGCATTTTTATCAGTTCCTGAAGTAACCAGTCGACCGATATTTGATTGGTACATTCTCCGGTATTCTTCAGGTGTTATCGGCATTTCTTCCAGGAAGAAAGAAATTCTAGTTTTACTCTTTCTATGTTAGTGCAAAATAAAAGGAGTATCAATCCCTTATAACCAAAATTCTTAATTTTCTAATTAATAATGAAATCATTTAATAAAACTAGATAAAATTTATGGCAATTATTTCCTTTTTTTTTTTTAAATTGGCACACATCGTATTGTGTGGAGTTACTTTGTTTGATGAAATATTTATTTTACAAGTTTTCAGTAGTTGCACCCATCATTTTATTACCTTTCATATGGAGTTTTATTACTTGGGTTTTGGGGACCCTTCCCCAGGCATTACTTGCTTTGCAGAGCTGATTTCATTGCTTGGCTCCTGAGGTACCCCAATAAAGGTAATGCCGAAGGAACCAAGGATTTTTGTGACGACCACGTATGCGTCTCGATTCGTGCACCCACCTAGGAAAACAAACTAATGTCATATATCGACATTTTGTGAAGTCGGTTAAATCCCAACAATACGTAGGTTTTGCCAAGTTTTTAGTGATTTTTGAAAATGATGTCAAATCATAAGGCTTTGGCTCTCCTCAAAATGGAGTATTGATTCTCATGCTGCAAATGCTATTTCCTATCGTATTTTACAAGTTTCTGCAATATTTTTTTTTGTTTTTTAAAGTAGTTTCTATACAGGATTAATATCAGGATTTCGAACTGTTTTTAGTGATTTTAAGTATACATAAGTTTTGTAGATCATTTCTAATTTTTCAGCATTGGTTTCGCACTGCGAACCCCCCACCCCCACAAACAATATTCACGTACTTAAAACTTGTTAAATAGAATTGTAACTTTGCTATATCTTGCGAGTGCCAATGCTAAAAAATGAAAAATAATTAGCGAAAATTATATATGTTTAAAATCATTAAAAGAATTTAACCTTTATAATTATAAATATGAATATGATGTTTGTTAATGTAAAGTATGCATTAAATTAATCAAAATTTAAATTGGGAATGTAGGAGTTTGCGTTTCAGCCGGTATAGTATTTTGGGTGAACTCTGCCTCCAGCACCGGTCGCTTCCGGGTGAAAGGTGCAAGAGGACCGGCTGGGGCGAATTCGGCATTTTTTAAAATTGACCGGCATGCGAGACTGACGTTTTCTTTGTTGGTCACTAGCAAGGCAAAAAGTAGTAAGCACGTGGATTCTCTTAATTCATTCGATTCAAATCATCACTGATATTTCACTTTCGTGGTGTGTTTCCTTTTTTGGAACATTGCTGAGTACATTTGTTTTTTGTTTTTTTTCAGTTTTCCCGTTGAGGAATGTACGCTTGCTTGCGCTGAACACATGCGCAAATAAAGAAATACACCTTCATCAGTTCTAGACTCCTGTCTTTGATTTTTGACCCCAGTTGCTGCTGTTACAGTAAATATTAAAGGGAATTTTCATATTCATTTTAACAATCCTCAAACAAGGATATTCGGTTATCATTGGTTGGTTGTTTGTTTTGTTTTACAGCGTATCAACCCTTTTCGTGTCATTCAACGTCAAATTAAGTCATTTCGATAAAATTTTCTTACAATTCACTTTAGTATAAGTGCAATTTTTGATTACACATTTTGATATTAAAACAGTTCTATTTCAAACATTTCTGTTTAGCGTAAGTACAGTTTTGTGTACACACAGTTAAATGTCAAATCAATACAGTTTAAAATAAGTACATATTTTTAACACATAGTTAAATGTAATTTGTTGGCGACCCTAGTCGAGGGGGACCTTTTCAGTAGCTACTACACCGAGGTGTAGGGGAGGGCGCTATTCCGTTCCCTTGATTGCTTCACTTTACCCTTGATCCTTACCTTATACTACTGAGTGTTAAGGAAGGCAGCATCAAGTACCACTTTTTGAGTCTTTGGTATGATTCGACCTGAGATTGAACCCCGGTCTCCCGGAAAATTGGCAAACATTCTCCTTATTAGGCCAAAAACAGTTAATTTCAAACTTTTCATTTTAGCGTAATAACACAGTTTAGTTCTATTTAACCCATAGATAGGGCCCTATTAGGTGCTACCACTCTAGGCTAGAGTGGACCCGGGAGCGATGGCAATGAAAAGGTACTCTGTATTCTACAAAGCTCCAGCATTACTGAAGCCTTACCATCAGATTGTTAAATGTCATAGGCGGGACACTTATTGAGGGAGTTTTACCTCTTTGCAGTGATTCAGTCAGAGTATTCGGTAAGCCCAGCTGACTGGGCCAGTTATCATTGGCAAAACAGATTTTTTTTAATAGAATTGTTTTCAGATCTTTTCAAAAAACTCTATTTAGCGCCTGATTTCTATTCCTTTGAACCAGTAGTTGGTCTGATTTACATATTTATCTGAAATCTGGATCTAACGAATTCGGGGGGAGCATATTATATACTTGGTATACCCGAAATAAACTGGATAATCTTCTGCTTGAAACTCTGTGTGTAAAAAGAAAGGTTTCAGATGTTCGAGTGTTTACAGAAGTGTGTGATTTAATTATAACCAAAATTTTTATGTAATTTCGTCAAAAATTGTGAAGCTTTGTGCGATATGGAGTACACCATCATAACAATTAACCGGACGTCCACTCTGACCCTGATTCGTAGTATTTTTGATGGTCCCAGCTATGGATCAAATAGAACTGTTCAATTACTTATTATTATTAGTTACTTGAAAAAAAAAATAAAAACAGCTGTTTCCAAATTATTTATATTACATAGACATATCTGATGAATAACTATTGTTATATTTCAATAATTGAAACCATTTAACAGTGTGAAAACAAATACTAATCTGTGTACTTTAAGCCCACCTTCACCGGACAGTGTCTCAATTTCAACTCTCATCATGCGTATACGGTAAAGAAAGGAATAGTCCGTTGCTTACAACATCGAGTAAAAACCATCAGTAGCGATACTGATGCATATCAAGAAGAAATGATTAGTCTGAGACACAACCTCCATCGTAACAACTATCCAGAGCGCATAACAACGGCTCCAAGAAACCTAGATAGGAGGATAGAGGACAATACTCGAAAACTCACCACGGTAGGTCTGCCCTATGTCAAAGGACTTGCCAAAAGGACCCAAAAGATATGTAGTCCATATGGCATCAGGTCAGTATTCACAAGTGGTTCAACTCTCCGGTAGTATCTCTCCCGGGTCAAGCCACCAACGGAATTCAAGATGACCAAGAACTGTATTTACTCCAACCCTTGCAGTTGTGGTAAAATATACAAAGGTGAGACAGGTCGCCCACTAAAAGTAAGGCTAGAAGAACATCAGAAGGCAGTAGTACGAGGTTAGGTTGAAAAGTCGGGTATGGCAGACCATATATGGAAGGAAAAGGGAAACCATCTGACCTAATGGGATAAAGTTTAAATAAATGATAGGGCTGAACATTGGAGGATTAGACGCCGTAAGGAATCAGCACATATGTTGTCTAGTAGGACACATGGCGTAACAGTTAAAGGCGTTGGTTCCCTAAGCTTCTAAGGATCCAATCATCTGGAGGTTTCAGGTTCAATCCTGATAGCAGGCGAGTAACAATACAGGAATACTTAGCACTTATACCCGGTTATAGCTAACGGAATCAGAACAGGCGACCACTGTGGATTTAATAAAGGACGTAGTTCGAAGTTCCGTGAAGGTTCCCGAGTTCGACAAACACCTGAAGAAGGTCACTGGACATATTGGCCGAAACGTTGTGGAAATAACAATACAGACGAAGACAATAGCCCGAAAACCCTTAATGATAAAAATCACGAAGCTTCGTCTCAGAAATTTAGACAACTAATTATAAACAGTTTTATTAGTGTTAGGGATGCCTTTTTAATGGCATATCAACTTTCGTGGATTATTTAATGCCAAAGCCATCATGTAGAAAAACAGCAGTGATCATATTTAACCCACTTGGCTGGGGCTGCAGAATAAACTGACTGTATCTCTGCAGAGGGACGAGACCACGTTCACAACGAGTGTCCTAATATGACATAAGACAATCTGATGGTGAGGCTCAAGTAATGTTGGATTTGGGGGGATACGGCTACCCCTTCGTGGCCATCACTGCTAGGTCCACTCTGGCCCTGAGTGGTTGCATCTGATAGGGTTCTATCTATGAGTCAAATAGAAATGTTTGACATTTAAACTGACTGCAAACAAAAAAACCTATGCTAAATTGAATTGTTAGAAATACAACTGTTTATATTATTTAACATTTTGTAGGCAAATGAGTGATGTTTTTTGGTATTCTTAGTGATATATAGCAAAAGTTAAAACCATTTAACTTTGTTGACTTATGTTTAGAAATCATATATATCTAATATACATGCATCAACCGAATTTGGCATTAAATAACCTACAATGGTTGTTATGCCATAAAACCTTGCCAAACCAAATTATATATATCTAATATATATGTATAAAGAGAATTTGGCATTAATTAACCTACGATAATTGATATGCTATGAAACCCAAACAAACCATATATATTTAATATATATGTATAATAAAGATTTGGCATTAAATAGCCAACAATGTTGATATGCCATAGAGTCCAACAGAATCAAATATTATATATTTGATATGCATTGTATAAAGAGAATTTGGCTTTAAAAAACCTACGTTGTTTGATATGCCATACAACCAAATCAAATCCCATATAATTGATAAATATGTGTAAAGAGGATTAGGCATTAAATAACCTACAATGGTTGATATGCTATAAAACCCAACCAAACTAAATACTATATACTTAATTTATATGGAGAAAGAAAATTTGGTATTGAATAACCTACAGTGGTTGTTATGCCATAAAACCCAACCAAACCAAATCATCTATATTTAATATGTATTGTATAAAGAGGATTTGGCATTAAATAACCTACAAGGGTTGATATGCCATACATCCCAACAGAACCAAATCATGTATATTTAATATATACTGTATGAAGAGGATTTGGCATTAAATAACTTACGAGGTTTGATATGCTATACAACCAAACCAAATCCTATATATTTGATAAATGTGTGTAAAGAGGATTAGGCATTAAATAACCTACAATGGTTGATGTGCCATAAAAACCAGCCAAACCAAATAATATGTATTTAATATATATCTATAAAGAAGATTTGGAATTAAATAACTTACAATGGTCGAGATGCAATAAAACTCAGCCAAAGCAAATCATATATATTTAATATATGTTTATAAAAAGGATTTGGCATTAAATAACCTACAATAATTGATATGCCATAAAACCCAAACCAACTATATATATTTAATATATATGTATAATAAAGATTTGGCATTAAATGACCTACAATGGTTGAGATGCCATAAAACCCAGCCAAACCAAATCCTATACATTTAGTATATATTGTATGAAGAGAATTTGGCATTAAATAACCTGCAATGTTCGAGATGCCATAGCTGGGAGCGTAATGGAGTTTATAACTTTCCTAAGGGTAATAATCCGAAAGTAAATTTTATAGTTCCACTATCCAGTACGTTAACCATGATGCCTCGGGGGACTCCCTTTTTAGAGTTAGACAGGAACACTAATAAATATTTAACTGTGCGCAAAGAAGTGAGCGCTAAAAACTTGTTTAAAAATCAAGTTACTTGCAAACTATTTGCTTACGTATCATATATATATATATATATATATATATATATATATATATATATATATATATAACCAGGATTGGCATAAAATAACTCACAAGGGTTGATATGCCGTAAAATATCAACCAACCAACCAACCAACCAACCAACTCTAAAAATGAATTTCCAGATACTTGCACCCACTGTTCCATTTAACTAGATAAAGGTAAAATTCATTAAAAAATATCTTCTTAAAACGTGACTAGTTTCCATCACCTACTCGTTACCCTATTTCCAATGTTACCTTTGCGAATACAGAAAATCAATAACTAAATAATAACAACAACAACAATAAAAATAATAATTATTATAGCAAAATGAAGTAGAAAAACAAAAAAGAAATTAGCAAAATTATTTTTAAAAAAGCAAAAGACGTTTTCTCCGGTTTATGTCCTCACGACAATCCCCAGAAATAACTTCCCAATTGATACATGTTATTTTTTATTTTCATTGTTTTGCCATATTAAAAAATGCCTGAGGTATTGTGTTCCTGCATTACTAGTGACCTTATTTGTTTATTTATCTATTTATTTATTTACTGATTTATTTCTATCTTTGATAAGGATTCGAACTATACATGTTCAAAGGTTGAAATTAAATAATACGAAGAAGAAAAATATTAATGTTGTTTTGTCATCTCTAAATTAACTCTCTTTTCTTTACCTCAGACTTGGATCCACGCATACGCCATAGCGAAACATTGAATCATATATGCTGAAAGATTATTGGTTGATTGACAAATAATATCGGTATGCCATCCTATCAAAGGTTATTTTATTCTTAGAGGTTAAGAAATCGCGTTCATATTTACATTTTTCTGCTGTCATTCAAAATTTTCTTCACAATTCGAATAATTTCTAAAAGCAGATCTATTTTATCCATACATGGGGCCCCAAAAAGTACGAACTCTACGAATCAAATCCCCCGGCGTAAGGGCACAATTGGGAGAATCCACACACATCTGATCTCGAGAAATGAAGCTTCGCCACTAGATACAACTGTCATTCTCAGGACACCCTTTTCTTTGGGGGTGTCGTACTATTTAGTAGAGGATACAGTCAGCCTATTCTAAGCCCTTTTGATAGAGTGTGTAAGATTATTGGGTTCAATCGCGCCATTTTGTTTAATTTTGGGACTTATAACGCTTATAAAAGCAACGAGTGCTCTTATCCTCCCATACATAGATTACTTTGTACCATCACGGCCAACTATTAAATACGGCCCCGCATGTTACATTTATAGACTGATTTCTAACAGGCCGATGTAATGTAAGTAAGTAAGTATGTAAAGTTGGCGACCATAGTCGATGGAGACCAGAAGGCTCCCTTTTCAATAGCTACTACACCCAAGCGTAAGGGAGTGCGCCATTCCTTTCTCTCGATTGCTCCACTTTAACCTTAATACGTACCTTATATCGCTGAGTGTTAAGCAAGGAGGTATCAAGTACCATTTTTAAAAACTTTGGTATGATGCGACCTGGGATTGAACACAGGTCTCCCGGACCATAGACGAAAACAAAAAATAACCCAATCTTGGCCGAATACGAAATTAATCTAAAAAGAGAATTAACTTTAAAAATTAAACGGAAAAAATAATATAACAATCTTAGTAAAATTTATTCGACATCATCTTAATTCATTTCAGCATTAAAATACATATTTAACTCTTTGTCTTTTTCTAATTCCGAATTATACACGGCTGTCAATTACATTGCTTTTATGATTTTCACTCTTTGGTCTGTTTTTATGCAGACACATCGGCCTGTTAGAAATCAGCCTGTTAATGTAATATGCGGACCGTATTTATTAGCTGGCCGCGATATCTCTATTGTTCTTTAACAAGAATGACTTTGGTATTTAATAACCCACGAAAGTTGATTTATCATTAAGCAAAAAAAAAACAAATCGTTTTGCTATAAAGAAGTCTTTTCGAAAAAAAAAACTGCAACTAGGTCCAAACGACCAGCCCAAATTTTAAGAACTACTAAAAAAAACTCCATTCAGCTGGAGTAAAAAAAAAAAAAAGAAAAGAAGAACCAAAAACAAACACACATAACAGTGACAATATTATCAACAGAAAAGCCCAAATTTCAATAAAAATACACACAACGAGGGAAAGATCACAATATACCCAGTAATTTCCCACAAAAATCTAGAAAAAAAAACAACACCTAAGCAAAATACATTCTAATTGCCCGAGCAAAACGCAAACATCCCCTCATTTTGAATTTCCCAGTCGGCCGGGGCTGTAGAATACACTGACTGCACATCTGCAGAGGGGTAAGACCACCTCCAACGAGTGTCCTGGATATGACAGTAAACAATCTGATGGTGAGATTCCAGTAATGCTGGGGCTTTGGGGAATTCGGAGCACCCCTTCATTGCCTTTGCTCCCAGGTCCACTCTGGTCCGGCATGGTAGCACCTGATAGGGCCCTATCTATGGGTTAACTAGAACTAATGGCATACTTATGGTAATCTGAACTGTTTGGCAAAACTGAATAACTTGAAATAGAAATGTTTTTGACAATTAAACTTTATATACATTTAAACTGTGTGCTCATGCTAAACGTAATTGTTTGAATTTGAACAGTTGTTGACATTGAAACTGTACTTACACTGTTATATATAGAACTGTTTTGATATTTTACTGTGTAAACGAAATCTGTACTAACGTTTAGCTGAATTGGAACTGTTTGAATGAACTGAATAGTTTGAAATAGAGATGATTTTGACAATTAAACTGTGTACTCATGCTAAACTGAATTGTTTGAAATAGAACTGATTATTTACAGAAAAATGGATTTGGCGTTACCCAACCAACCAACCAACCAACCAATGAAGCTAATTTTGAAATTGGTAATATTTTTCCAACAAGTGAACAAAACGACTGATAATTTAAAACCCCTGGTCATCTCTATGCAGAGCCCCTTCAAAAGAAAAAAAGAAAAACTAATGAGACACCAAACATCAAACTCGACCATAGAAACAAAAAAAAATCAATTTCATTTCTAAGGAACAAAACAAAATGACAAAATCCAAAATAGAAGCGATAGTGTAGAAACTATTGAAACGGAAACATTGACCGTATAATTGTAACCCTCCAAGTAGCATATATATATATATATATATATATATATATATATATATACTACCTTTGTATATATATATATATATATATATATATATATACTACCTTTGTATATATATATATATATATATATATATATATATATATATATATGCTAATTTTGTAGCATATATGTAGCTGAGTACATTTGGTCAGTTGGTTTGTTGTTTGATTGGTTGGTATTTAATGGCATATTAACCCTCGTAGGTTATTTAATACCAAATCCTATTTTTAAACACACACACACAGACACACATATATATATATATATATATATAAAACTTGGAAGTGAATATTTTGTAGCTAAATACTTTTACTTAAAACGTAACTTTGTTTTGTAGGCATAGCTTGTACATATATATATATATATATACACAAACTATGCTCGTATTTACCAACAAAATATTCCCTTCCAAGTTATATATATATATATATATATATGTGTGTGTGTGTTGTGTGTGTGTGTGTGTGCGTGCGTGCGTGTGTGTTTAAAAATAGGATTTGGCATTAAATAATCTACGAGGGTTAATATGCCATTAAAACCAACCGATCAACCAACTAACCAACTGACCAAATGTACTCAGTTTTTAATTTTTTGAAGAATCCATCTTAGCATGCAATTAAAATTAAAGGCATCTCATTGGGTTGTAATAACCAACTCTTCTTAAAAAGTATTGCATTGTTACAGTGGCGTATCTTATGTTTAAATTAATATAAAAATCACCTGCTATAAAAAGTAGACTTTACCGGTTTAAAATTGAGTGAAACTATTTGTTGAAATTTGGCTTTTATAGAGTGTAAACCAGTATTTCTCAACTGACTTTGGGCCATGTATCCCTTTGGTACTTCTAAAATTCTGATAACATCCTTGTAGTATTTAATTCTTACATGTACAAAATTGTATAGCAATTCATGTGAAGGAAGCTGAAAAAGCCATTAACTTAGTCTCTAAACAAGACACCCCCAAATATTGCTTGCCCCACCAAAATATTACCAAACCTCACCGGCGGGTCATTGGCCCCACATTGGGTATTTATGACGTAAACATATTTGGGTTTTTCGTTTAAACAATATATGTTGGTTGGTTGGTTTGGTTTGTTGGGTTTTATGGCATATCAACATTTGTAGGTTATTTGACGCCAAATCCATTTTTATGTAAATAATCTGTTCTATTTAAAACAATTCAATTTAGCATAAGTACACAGTTTAATTCTCAAAAACATTTCTATTTCAAACTATTCAAGCAGTTATATTTAAGAATTCAGTTAAGTGTAAATACAGTTTTAATGTCGAAAAACAGTTCTATTTCAAAGAATTCAGTTTATCATAAGCACGCAGTTTACATCTAAGTACGGTTGAATTGTCAAAAACATTTCTATTTCAAGTTATTCAGTTTACTCAAACAATTCAGTTAAGAATAAGTATGCAGTTAGTTCTATTTAACCCATACATAGGACCCTATCAGGTGCTACCACTCCGGTCCAGAGTGGACCAGGGAGCGATAGCAATGAAGGGGTACTCCGCATTCCCCAAAGCTCCAGCATTACTGGAACCTCACCATCAGATTGTTTAGTGTCATAACTTGGAAACTCTTTGAGGGGTTCTTACCCCTCTGCAGAGTTGCAGTCGGTGTATTCTACAGCCCCGGCCGACTGGGCAAAAACAATATACGAGCCGGGACTCATTATTCTTTGTGACCACCTGTTTAACCTGTCTCTTTTGCATTGACTCAAAGACTCTAAGACATAAGAATTACTTTTCGAAATAAGGGTCAATGACGCATAATATATTCCGGAATGGTTAGAGTGTTCGCCAATGGCCTTGGAAACCTGGGTTCAATCCCAGGTTGAGTCATACTAAATACTCAAAAAATGGTACCTGATGCCTCCTTGCTTAAAAACAGTAAAAGGTAAGGATCAAGGGTAAAGTGGAGCAACCTAGGGAAAGGAGAGCGTCCTCCCCTGCGCCTTGGTGTAGTAGCTATCGAAAAGGGAGCCTTCGGGTCACCCTCGATTCTGGTCGCCAACTTACTTATAATACGGAAAATCAATTAACTGTCTGCATCGGAGTTGAGGCATTGAAAGCGAGGCGTGTAAACAGGCATCGGAGTGAGAATAACCTAAAATAGTTGATATGCCATAAAACCCAACAAAAAAAGAAAAAAAAATCCAACCAACCAACCAACCAATCAATCAACCATATTTGTATTAGATAGGAATACTTGATATCATATCATGTGCAAAAAAAAAATTCTTACAAAACAACTCTGCAAAAATGTAAATGTAAAGATACAATGAAAAGGCTTTCCTCACATTTATGTATAAAATAACCCTAAACAGTTTTACATGCCATTAAAGTTATCAACCAATCGAAAATTGTATAAAGCTGCTAAAACCGTTGAAAATAGTCGTTTTCTTATTTAAAAGTTTCATGATAAAGGATACATTTTCATAATCCAACTATTTTTTTCGGTTCGGTGAATACAGGGTGGAACGATAGAATTGTCGTCCTAAAGAAAGCAACACTACAGCTTTATTTTAAAACCTTTATTGAAAAAATCAATTCAGGTAACTTGATAATGTAGTAGAGCTGACATCTATTCAATGTAGCCGCCTTCAGCCTCAATCACCGTGTCGATACAAATCCGGAACTGGGAGCATGGTTTTCCACAAGCGCCGGTAGGAGCTCGGCGAATACTCGACGGATGGCGGCGATCAGGCTGGCTTTGGTGTTGTGAGAGGTCATGTTGGTGATGTTCCCGACGTATGACCAAACGAAGTAGTCCAGCGGGTTCAGGTCGGGGGTTGAGGGGGTCCAGTGAAAGAAGGGTACAATGTCGTAGCACTCTTTCTGAAGCCAAGCCTGGGTATCTTTGGTCTTGTGGGCCAGCGCCGAGTCCTGCTGCCACACCCAGGTTCTGCCACTGGCCACCTGATCGCACCAGTGGATCACCACACTCTTCAGCACATCCAGGTACACTTTGGTGTTGACTTTCAAGTCGACTTCGAAGATGTGAGGTGGCGTGATATGGCCCTCACTTGAAACCACACCAAAGACGATAACCGTAGCCAGAAACTTTGTTTTCATCACTCAGGGCACGTCGCTATTATTCGTGGCAATCCAGATTTGTATTTTGAGGGTGCTGGCAATGATCCTGTTGTCATAACTTGGATCAGTAGAGTGTATGAGTTGTACAGCGGCGCATCTTCGATCTCGCTCGTTGAACATTGTGTCGCTTTCAGACATGATAGAAGGCTCCTATCGCTCTTGGGATTTGTACACAACTGGCAAACTAGTAGATGGTCTGCAACAAAAAAAAAAAAAAAAAAGAAAACTGGTTTTCATTAAACGGAAAGGAAATCACGTCGTCTTTTCTAGGGCGACAATTTTATCGTTCCACCCTGTATATCTAAGAACTGAGCCTTTTATAATTCCTTATCATTTCAAACGACGTTTATATATCAACTTTTTTGGTTTGATGTGATTTGGTTTCTATTTCAAACAATTCAGCGTAAATGTCAATCAGTTCTACTTGACCCATAGGTAGGGCTCTATCAGGTGCTTTCAGTCCAAGTCAGAGTGGAACTGGGAGTAATGGTAATAAAGGGTACTCGCATTACTCAAAACTCCAGCATTACTAGGGCCGCACCATCAGATTGTTTAGTGTCATCACGAGGACACGTTGGGAAATTATTTCTATTCAGCAGAGATACAGTCAGTATATTCTAAAGCCCCAGGCAACTGGGTGGTATGAGTCAGAGTAGAGCTGGGAACGATTGCAATGAAGGAGTACTCCACATTCCCCAAAGCTTCTGCATTAACCGAGTCTTACCATCAAATTGTTCTATTTCAAATTCAGGATACTCTTTGGTGGGGTGGGTTACCTTCAGTAGAGATACAGTCGGTGTTCTCTACAGCCCCAGTCGACTGGACTTCATACTTTGTGTATTGTCTATTATTTTGACTTTACGGGTAACAGTTATCTTCGTATTCCACACGGAATGAAAATCAATAAACCACTTTATTCGCTGTCTACGAACGAACTTTTTTTTTCTTTTTAAAAGTCTTAATTGTTCTCTATTTGTGTTCATTTAATTTCACTTCATGCATCTAGTGCGATTGATCTAAAAATAACCGACTTTTAAACAAGAAATGCATCCCCGCCGCTGTCAGCCGCTTAATTATAAATCAACAAAAAAGAAAAAAAAATCTACACAAATTAAAGGCTTATTTTAGACCGACTCATTCGTTCCTAAACTTAAGACAATATTTTGCAATCATTATCTACTGTCAAGTCACCTGATATATAGATATTATACCTGGTTGGTAGGTTCTCCGTAGCGTAGAGGCTAACGCAAAGGATTGCGATATAATGATAATCAAAGGAAAATGAATTCGGTGACTCGAGTTCAATTCCTGGACAAAGTTGTCTGGATTTCACATTGCGCTCATACACTTTGGCGAGATATGAATCCAGTTATACTCCTAACAGTTAAGGGTAAGTAGTAAGGAAGGTTGGGCTCTTTATCCTTGGTATAGCAACCAGTCTAAGAAAAGGGAAAACAATGTACACAAATTGTAATATAATTAGAGACGCCCGGGTTCAAAATAGAGATGGGTCAGCAGCCAATCGGCAACGAGTTCTGATTATCTATAAGAATCTCAAACAGAAACACTGTTAGGGTAGTGGATGGCAGATAGAAAATCGGAAAAGGATCAGTTAAGTACTAGACACGACGATGTAAAGTCGACAGTTGGAGCCCAGATGCAAAGCTGTGAGGACGGACCCGTGAACAAACACATGCGAGAACTGAAAAAGAAAAAGAGAAAGTTAATATCAATGTCTGTCTACTCTCCCTTTCCTCACGACATATTTCTCTTTGTCTAGCTAAATCAGTCGACTTGTTTTTCAAACGCTGTTTCTATTTTCTTGACGTCTACTAAGTGGTGTAGTAGCGAATAAACTTTTGTATTAACGAACCAAGACCGGGTCCATATGTATTTGTCCTTTCTTCTTATTTTTATCACGCTGGAAGCTACAACAGGCGTCCGACTGACACTTAAAGCAAAGTGAGACACCCATCAACTTGCTCGGCACGTGGTACAGTAAGCGACTATGTGGTTTAGTTGTAGTAGTACAAACATCTATTCAGTCCTATTTGTGCCATGTAACGTTTCAAAATCTGCTTTAATTTGATTTTATGTCACATTCTCGCTGTTGCAGATGAGTTGGAATATATATATATATATATACACACACACACATATATATATATATATATATATATATATATATATATATATATATATAAGTGGAAAAGTGGATAAATCAAATACTTGCAACCGGTTTAGTAGTAATATTTCGTTTTTTATTTAAGGAAAAACGTCTTCCGTCTAAACATCTTTTTAGTTTTCTACATTTTAGCAATCTAGGAAATTGAAAAATATCAGTGAAAATGTAAAAAAGATATAAAGAGAGGGAAAGTGTCTAAAGACAAGAGACATACAAGGAAAGAAAAAGGAGGAAAAATAGATGTACGTTTGAGTGATAGTGGTAGGGGTTATTGGTCTTGACTGTAACCATCAGGATAGATGGTCAAAGCTAGGAGCCATCAGAGTATCAGGTTTCTTCAGAGATTTGACCAGACGGACGAGGAATAATTTCAGTGAGAAAGAGGGAAATATAAGGAGAGGAGAGGTTTTATGAAAGAGAAACAAAAGAAATTAATAGGAGGGAAGGACGGAGGCAGCAGTTCAGGGGTATGCCGTTTCATCGTCTGAAAAGTGTCTTCCTGAAATAAAGATGTACTTTTTCACTTTTTTATCATCTTGTCAGGTTTACCAAAATCTACCATTTCTCCATATATATATATATATATATATATATATATATATACATGCAGTTTTTATATTCTAAGTTTAATTTCTTTGTTTTAATGGCATGTCAGGTCTATTGGCGCTATGAAGTTCCTTTTCATTCAGATACCCTTTGGGCAAGATATGTTCCCCAATGCTCCATAAATAGTAGTTCTGCTATTCTACTATAATATAATTGGCATTGAATAACCCACGAAGACTGATATGTCATTAAACAAAGAAACCAAACCGAACAATTTTACTTGAAGAAAGACAGGGTCATCCAATTAATATAAAGGTTGCAGTGAGTAGATTTTGCCATCTTAAACTATTAATTTGTCATATGCGCCTTGTTTATTTAAGGTTTATCGACTGTGTGGCAAACTAGAGTCAGTTGGGCACAGTTACAAATGGAAGCAGTATGATGATACAAAAACAATTCAATCCTTCAAAAATTTGAAAACAGCATGATGTACTCTTTTGCAATCTACCCGGAATTTCCAAAGATTTCAGAGTGAATATCAATTTTAGAAAATACTTATTATTCGAAAAAAATTGGATGAGTCGAAGGTATGGCAGCTCGAAATCATCATTTTGATCGTTCTGATGAAAAGAGAATTTTGGAATTTCTCCCTAATATCCAGGTCATGATTGAAAACAATTCCAGCAAGACAATCAGATCCATAGCCAGGGATATGGGAGTGTCTTAATTTCTTATCAGGCAGATGGTGTATGTAGATATTCGTTATTTCTCATGCAAGATGAGAAAAGACAAAATTTTATCTCAGGCTCTGAAGAATAAGAGGACTAATATACACTGTCCTATAAATTTAACCAATTTTATTTGTATATATTTGATTGAATTATTTAGCTAAAAAAACGAAAGTTACAAAGTTCTTTTGTTGTTTTCGTTGTTTAGAAAATATGGATTCTTTAATATGGGAACGTCATGCATTTTACATTTACAAAAAACGTTCACAAAGTAGAGCGATTTGTTTTGTTTCAACTTGACTATAAGTAAAATATATTTTTGTGTGTAAAATATAT
Source organism: Sepioteuthis lessoniana (assembly GCA_963585895.1). NCBI lineage: Eukaryota > Metazoa > Mollusca > Cephalopoda > Myopsida > Loliginidae > Sepioteuthis > Sepioteuthis lessoniana. Next base: position 60,005,885 of record OY757934.1, read on the forward strand.
TCCCGTGCATATATTAAATTGTTTTGAGGAAAGTAAGTTTACTTGCTAATGTGACGCGGTAAGCCCCTGAGAGGGGGGAAGTAAGATTTAATTTCCCTTCCCCTTCTGTGTTTGAACTAACAAGCACAATGACTAACAGCTAAAACAGTTAGAATGCAGGTCCAACTACCTGCACTCCATAACCGGGTGGATGGAGAAGGAAATGTAGGTCGTGAGTAGCAGGACCGGATGAGGTGGAGAAGGAGGAGGAGGAAAGAGGCCAAATGATTGGCCAGAGCCCTGTTATATCGTCATCTGCAGCATCACAACGACACAATAATTAAGACGCAGTGACAAAGACAGACGCAGTAATAAACGACGCAGGAAGACTTCTTTACAAATATATTTACCTTTCACTTTATTGCAAGGGTTCGAAAGGGTTGTTCAAGGTTTGCGTGTGAGTAGTAGCTAGAGACCGAACATAACTGAAATATTTTAACCCCTCACTCTTATGGCCGTCACGTTGTGTCTTTCTTGTTCTCTTGATGCTTAACCGGAGGCCTAGGGGCTCACTCTGCTGGGTGATCTGCTACATCTTATCAGCAACTTCTCAGGTCCCCAAACTCCATCGGGGTTCCCGAGGGCCCCCTCGGCCGGGTGTGGCTTTCCCTACCACATCTCGCCTCCAACTGTCTGGAACTCTACTGGCAACTCCACTGGGCCCCTGGGCGTCGAACTCAGCTGGAACTGGAACTCAATTCAACTGGCTCGTCGAACTCAACTGAGTCATATAATCGTTCGACGCCCACTCGATCTTTGAAATCGAATGTTTAATCGACATCAAGCGGAAATAACTGTCATGCAGTTCAGAGGTCACCCTCTTATGTCTTTGAGTGTACCATGGGAATTTTTTTAGCTCGTCCCATTTCATCGGCCAATTTCCACCCACGTGATTTCCTCTCATAACTGCCATTAGAATGTGTCCCCTCCTTCCAGTGCATCACCTTGGAATGGCATTTTTGGTCGGGTTGAAAGGTCAAAATATAACAGCCCTTCGCACCAAAAGTAATGGCTTTTCGTCGGAGGAAATTTGGAAGGGAATCTTCAGTTTTTGGACAGACATTGACAAGAGAACCATGCCAAGTTAGCCAAGCTCCAGGAAAGAGTGGAACAGAATCTTTGGACAGAAGATAACAGTGCCTTCAACCAGATTCTACAGAATGCCGCCCGCCCGTAAAAGAAAGGAATCTGCGAAGTAAACCCGTGGAAAAACAAACTACAACTTAAAATCGTTTTTCCTTATACCCTTCCTAAATATTGAAATTATATGCACTCTCTCAAGTTAAAGAAAGAAAAATATAAAGAATTATATGTATTCAGAAAAGAAAAGAAAGAATGAGGAAAGAAAGGAAAAAAGAAGAGAAACATTTGTTTCACACTGCTGACCTGGCTTAACAAAACCGAGAGTTTAAAAGAAAAGAAAGAAGAAAGAAAGAAACAAAAGAAAAAAAGAAGAAAGAGAGACATTTATGTTTAAGACTGTCTGCTGGTGTAATATAGCCGGCACCTTAAATATTTTTTTGGTCCTCACCTATTAAAATTTTGTTATAGTTTAAATGTTCCCTTATGTTGAAATCTATTCGTTATGTTGTTTATCTATCGAGTTGTCTTCTTTTGCACATATCTTTTTCAGCTTCATTCGCTTCAATTTATTCTCACTAAATGTCTTATTCACTTTAAAAGGATTATACGGGAAATTGGAATTTCCGACTGCAGTTAATAATATTTTTTTTAACCTTGAAGTCCATGTTTTCCGTTATCCGAAGGGGTAGGAAAACGAAGGGACTTGGTTGGGTATATAAAATGAAACAGGAATCCCCCTTACCTGCGTCGAGATGAGTCTAGCCCCAAATTGACCCACCCACATTATTTGCCAGTTACATTATGCCCGAAACAGGAGTCTTGACTAGGACTTATTTTGCAGAGGGTCAAGTGCCACACTGCCCCGATGTCACACGTGCGTAAAATAAACTCTCGTCTTGAGATAGAATATTTATGTACCGTTACACTAATTTGTATTTGTATACCCCGCAAAGTTTATCAGGACCATATACAAAGTGAAGTTCTCCATGTGGTTTGTATCAGTACGAATATTTAACATGAACGTAGACAGAAGGGTTAATACTAATTAGAATAATTACTTAGAAAAATATTGAATTTAAATCAATTTTTAAATGTTGACAAAATAACAAAACTCACATCAAGAAATATGAACGTAAGAAGCTTAATTGATTAAAAACATACCTTACGTAAATTTTTACGGAAAGACTAAAGGTTAAGTCATTATCTTGCAATTCATGAGAAAAAGTTGGATCGAAAATAGAATCAAGAATAGATTAATTCATGCAGAATTTTAAGTGCTTATGAATTTTAAAAAGTTTGTTTGTGTAATTTCGGCGGGAAAAGATTCTTAAAATATTTAAGGTTTCAAGTCTTCAAATTTCACGAGGCAAAATAAACTTTGTCGTCTTTAAAATCAAAGAAAAAACAGCGTTCTATTCGAAGGCGTTGATTGGTTAAAAAGAATACAAACATGTCAATCTAAATTTTCCACTAAAATTGACACTTTGGTTAGCTATGGAAATCAATCGATTTTCTTCTACATTTAAAGGGGAAGACTCAATTCTTGAGATCTGGGAAGTGAGGATTAACCCTTAATTCCCATAACTCCTTGGTTCACTCTAACCAGGTATGGTATTACTTGTAAAGATCCCATTCGATAGAATACTTGTTACCATAAAACTGTAAATTATCTGTATTAATTATTGTTACTTTAAGCTATACTTGTTTAATATTGATTATAATTAGTTAATTGAAGCAATATAACTTTGTGTAAGCAAATGACAATTACTCTATTGAAATAATTACTTGAAACTATATCGAATACAAAAAATTATATGGTTTCAAGTAATAATAATAATTACTTGAAACCATATCGAATAGAAAAATTATATGGTTTCAAGTAATAATAATAATTACTTGAAACCATATTGAATACAAAAATTATATGGTTTCAAGTAATAATAATAATTACTTGAAACTATATCGAATACAAAAATTATATGGTTCTAAGTAATAATAATTACTTGAAACCATATCGAATACAAAAAATTATATGGTTTCAAGTAATAATGATAATTACTTGAAACCATATCGAATACAAAAATTATATGGTTGAACGAGCAGCCGCCGGCATAGGCCTCTATGTCAATGCCCACAAAATGGAATATATGTGCTATAATCAAACGGGGGACATCTCCACTCTAGACGGAACCCCTCTTAAACTAGTAGACAAATTCACTTACCTAGGAAGCAGCGTCGCATCAACCGAAAAGGACATCGACACGAGGTTAACGAAAGCATGGACAGCTATCAATAGGCTATCGATTATATGGAAATCAGACGTAACCGATGAAATGAAACGCAGTTTCTTCCAGGCAGCGGTCACATCGATACTGCTATATGGATGCACTACATGGACTCTAACAAAACGGCTGGAGAAGAAGCTAGACGGCAATTACACAAGAATGCAGCGAGCAATCTTGAACAAGTCCTGGTGGCAACACCCCAAAAGACACCAACTATACGGCCACCTGCCTCCTATCATGAAAACTATTCAAGTTTGGCGAGCCACACATGCGGGACACTGCTGGAGAAGCAGGGAAGAACTCATAAGTGATGTACTCTTTTGGACCCCCATACATGACCGTGCAAAAGCAGGACGACCAGCACGAACATATATTCAGCAACTATGTGAGGATACGGGATGTTGTCCTGAGGACCTGCCTAGGGCGATGAACGATAGGGAGAAGTGGCGAGAGAGGGTCAGGAATATCCGTACTACCAGCACGACATGATGATGATGATATCGAATACAAAAATTATATGGTTTCAAGTAATAATAATAATTACTTGAAACCATATCTAATACAAAAAATTTTATGGTTTCAAGTAATAATAATAATAATTACTGGTAACTATATCGAATACAAAAATTATATGGTTTCAAGTAATAATAATAATTATTTGAAACCATATAGAACACAAAAATTATATGGTTTCAAGTAATAATAATAATTATTGAAACCATATTAAATACAAAAATTATATGGTTTCAAGTAATTATTTCAACTTATCAAATACAAATAATTATAAGAATACTTAAAACCATGCAAATGTATGCAACTTGTTTGTATTTGATAGGAATACTTGATACCATATAACACGGCACCAAAACGTCAAAAATATCTACACAAAAAGGTAAATATATTTTACACAATTCCCTAACTTACAGGCATAAAATAGCCCTAGATGGGTTGAAATACTGTTAAAAGCAACCAATTAATCCCTTTCTCAAAACTTTGTCAATGAAAATGTTTATTCATGCGAACTTGAGAATTTTTTCCGGAAGTGTTGAAGAAATTTACAAATGTCGTTTTCATGCCTTCAAACATTATGGAACGTTATTTTTAGAATTCAACTCCACATTAAGCTAGAAGAATATTTTCTATAAAAACTGAATTTTAAAAAGCTGTTATTGAAATTTGAATTAGAACTGAATTTTAAAATATTTCTATTGAGGTTTACATTAAAACTAAATTAAAAATATTTTTAATAGAAGTTTAAATCTAACTGAACTTTAAAATATTTTAATGGAAGTTTAGATTAAAACTGAATTTTAAAATATCTTAATAGAGTTTTAGATAAAATTTGAAATTTAGAATATTTTAATAGAACTTTAAATTAAAACTTAATCTAAAAATATTTTAAAAGAAGTTTAAATTAAAGATGAATTTTAAAATATTTTAATTGAATTTTAATTGAATTTTAAATCAAAACTGAATCTTAAAATGTTTTAATAGAAATTTGAATTAAAACAGAATCTAAAATATCTATCCATGAAAAATAGATTCAATAAACGGGTAGATTGAATCATTTCAATTTATTTAAACCCTTTTGCAGGCTGATAATTTTTAATCCATGTAGAGTGGGCGAATTATTTTCAGAAAACTAGCAAAGTAGATGTGTTCAAACATATCATTTAATCATATGTAAATAAAAAAAACAAAAAAAACATGATAGTTTGATTAGCCTTTGTGTCATAGTACCATAGCGTGAAAAGAATAATGTACTCAAAAAATGTTTTACGCAGTCCTACACCACAGTAGGCCGTCTTGGCGATGTTTCTACATATTATCATTGGTTAACGGACAGCCAATAGGAAAATGCCTCACATTGAGCACAAAAAATGAATTAAAAAAATCTGACTCTGCCTGTAAAAGGGTTAATAGAAAATATAATAAAATATCCTTCGATTTTTAAAATTTCATGTTACACAAAGTCAGGATTCCTTTTTAATTAAATAATTTTTAAAAATCTTTAAAAATTTGCCAACAATACGCGAATACTATAAATCTTCTACCTTCCATTAGAATCGAGGTGCACTTAGCGTGACGGTTATCGTTATAAGAGGTGGACTCGGTGACTCGAGTTCAAATCCTAGACGAGACTGCGTTTCATTTCACGCTAAAGTCCTTGGGAAAGGGATGAGCCCATCTGTCCTACCTCCCAGCAATAGGTAAATAATAGTGTTATATTTTGACCTTCGACCCGGCCAAAAAATATTATTCCAAGGTGATACACCGGAAGGAAGTGACACATTCCAATGGCCAGTAATCGAAAGAGATCGCGTGGGCGGATTAAGGTTTATGATATGGGACAAGGTGAAGGTCCCATTGTGCCACTATAGTGATGCACCGGAAGAGAGTAACCTCTGAACAGCATGACAGTTAGTTCCGCTTGATGACGATTAAATGTTCGATTTCAAAGATCCAGAGGGCGATCGTATGGGCGTTGAATTATTATATAATTCAGTTGAGTTGGGTGCCAAAGCAGTAGCCAGCAGACTTCCAGAGAGTCAGAGACCAGATGTGGTAGGGAAAGCCACACCCGACCGAGGGGACCCTCGGAAAACTTCCGATGGAGTGGACCCCAACATCAGGAGAACAAGAAAGACACAACGTGACGGTCATAACAGTGGGGTCAAAATATGAAGTTTATGTTCGGTCTCCAGCTCCCTCTCACATGCAACCCTTGAGTAACCCTTTTCAAACCTTACAAATAAAGTGAGAGGTAAAATATAATTGTAAAGAAGCTTCCTGCGTCTTTATCATGCGTCGTTTATTCATGCATCTGTCTTTGATATTGTGTCGTTTTGATGCTGAATGAACGTGTAAATAACTATATAACAATAGGGCAGACTGGGTTCTTTAGCCTTGGTTATGTAACAAATCAAGAAGAAGGAAAACTTAAAATTCAAACCGGCTGTACTCCGCTTGTGAAAAAGTGTACCGCCTTTTCAGGCCCTCGTTCATCTCTAGCAGAAACGCTTGGGAGTATTTTGTTGATAAAAACTTGTTTATGTAACACTACCTATCATAGTGTCTATAGAAATCAGTACGATACATTATCTTCGGGGGGAAATGCTTACAAACTCGCCTTACGAGTTCTTTTAAATCATTGGCAAAAAAATCTATTGCTATTGGTGATGAATATGTGCCAAAAAAGGTTTTGTAGCTGCAAGCTATCTCTGTTCAACGGTTTTATTGTATACTCCGAATTTCTTGTTGGGTCTATCGAAATAAATATGAGACGTAACTTTCAGAGCAATTTTCTTACAATTCGCCATGAATGTTCTTGTAAATCATTAAGGAAAATTACAAAAAAAACCGGAATATTTTTTAATTCATAGCTATTAGTGATGAACATGTGAAAAAATAACGTTTTGTAGCTGAAAACTTTCTCTATTCAACGGTGTTATTGTACACTCTGAATCTCTTATAGTGTCTATTGAAATAAATACGAGGCATTACCTTCGGAGCAATATTCTTAAAAGCCCGCTATGAATGTTTTGGTAAATCATTAACAAAAATGAAAAAAAGGACAAATTTCTAAAAATGTATAGGCAGTGGTGTTGAATATGGGAAAAAAATAGTTTCGTACCTGAAAACTAGCTCTATTTGGCAGCGTTATTGTACACCCTGAATCTCTTGCTTCTATAGAAATCAATACAAGGCATTACCTTCGGAGCAATATTCTTACAGGCCAGTCATGAATATTCTCGTAAATCATTGACAAAAAAAAAAAAAAAAAAAAAAACGAAAAAGAAAAAAGGTATCGGCAGAAGTGATGATTATGTGAAAAAACGTTTTGTAGCAGAAAACTTTCTCTATTCAACGCTGTTATTGTGCTCCCTGCAGTTTAAAAAACTCCAAGGAAATTAATAAAGACATTACTTTCGAGACAGTCTTCTAATACTATTGTCGCTAATTGATAAATTTTCATTACTATTAACAACCTCGACCGCTAACCATTGATCACGGTAATATCAAATTTCTGGTTTTTGTGACTATGAAACTCTTCGAATATACTTTATGTTCATTGGCCAATTCATGGAAGGAATATAAAAATAAATCTGCACACTAACAACCCTGAAACTTTATCTGACAGTTTGGACATATGGAAACATCAATTACTGTTCATTGGTGTGGTTTGGTTTGGTTTGGTTTAATAAGCATTGTCGGTTATTTAATGGCAAATCCTTTTTATAAATATATAAGTAAATATTTGGTTTTGTTGGGGTTTATACCATATCAACCATTATTGGTTATTTAATGCCAAATGTTCTTTATACATATAAATTAAATATATACCATTTGGTTTGGTTGGGATTTACGCCATATCAACCATTATAGGTTATTTAATGCCAAATTTTCTTTATACATATAAATTAAATATATACCATTTGGTTTGGTTGGGATTTATGCCATATCAACCATTATAGGTTATTTAATGCCAGATCCTCTTTATATATATATATATATATATATATATATATATATATATATATATGTATATTTAGGCAGCATTTCTTCGTTAATGCAAATTTCATTAAGCATAATAGACATTTTATGTCTATATATTTTCTTCTAGATCCGTTCGAATTCCCGTATTACTTTTATCGTATTCGGGGGGAATTGATTTATGTATTGTCCATAGTTGAATGTATCCCTAGTACTTTCTGCCCGACTTTGGGCCATCATCAGGGGAGGATCTATTACAAAAGTGATGTAACTTTTATTTACAGAGTGTAATTTGTCTCTTCATGAGATCACGTCTGTATTCCAAAGTGCTGTTATCTTTATGAGCTGCAGGATCATGGAGTTTAAAATATGTATATTTGATATAATATAATAATGTATATTTAATTATATATATATATATATATATATATATATATAATTTTTAAACACATTATTTGATAACATTTAAAACGAACCTGAACTCATTTTTAGCCCACAGTTAAATGGTTTCACTTATTTCTCTCTAATACAAATAATTCTATTTGCTATTAATCATGTGTTTGCACACAGTTAACTCTTTTTAAGTATTGCTATTTAACACTAACAATTAAATTAAACATCAATCAGTCATTTGTTTACACACAGTTAAATGAACAAATGTTTTATCTCAAACAATTCATTTAGCATAAGTCAACAAAGATAAAAAGTTATCGCTCATAATTCAATTAAATATCTGTCATTTGTTTACACACAGTTAAATGATCAAACAGTTTCATTTCAAGCAATTCAATCTAACAAAGGTCAATTGTTTGCGCTCAGTTTAAATGTTAAACAGCTCTATTCGACCCATTGAGAGGCCCTATCAGATGCTATCACTCCGTGCCAGAGTGGACCTGGGAGTGATAGCAATGAAGGGATACTCTGCATTCCCCAAAGTTATTTAAAGTAATATTAGGACATGCGTTAGGGACGACCTAACCCTTCTGCAGAGATGCAGTTGGTGTATTCTAAAGCCCTAGCCAACTGGGCCATCAGTTACTGTTGACGAGGATCGAATCAGGCAATGTATTTCACATCATATAAGCATAATGTTGCTGTTGTTGGCTACTGTAGTTGAAGGCGACCAGAAGGCTCTCTTGTCAATAGCTACTACACCAAGGTGGAGGGGAGGGTGCTACTCCTTTCCTTTGATTGCTCCACTTTACCCTTGATACGTACCTTATATTAACGATCACTCTACCCACGAGCCCAATAATGTAACGGATGGCAAATGTGCTGACTCACACTGCACTGATATCCTGAAAGGTGGATCACATATGAATGACTTACAGATGACCTCAATGTTTCCAGGTGCAGAAAAAAAGCTCGTGCTCGTGTGTCACCTTACCAATGACGCGTCAGTCATTGTTTGAGATACTATTTACCAACCCCTCCGCTCGGGAAGGATATGACACAAGGTCAATTATTAAGCGGAGTTTAACAGGTTTGAATTCAGAGTTTTCCTTCTCCTAGACAAGTTGCCTAACCAAGGCTGAAGAACCTAGTCTGTCCTACTATTTCCCCATAGCTGGAGATAGGACGGACACAGTCAGGTTGCAAACACTGATTTCCGCTTCCTCACAACGAGAAATATATGAGTGGTTACTGGATTGTCGAAAGATAGGTGAGTAATCGAGAGAGAGAGAGAGAGAGAGAGAGAGAGAGAGAGAAGAGAGTTTTTTAAGGTGTAAAAATTCTTTCAAACCTGAATGGAGAGAATTAAGGTTCATTTTTGGTATCCCTTGCCATTGTTCCATATTTACTAAGCTTACCTTGGTATAGCACAAGATCACTTATATGGGGCACTCAGTGATAATCAGTATCCAAGTACCTGTTTAAATATATGGATTAAAAAGTGCCTCAGACTCTCAGAGCTAGTTTGAAGTGGGTGTGTTAAAAATCAATAATTCACGTCTTTTGAGTCTTGTCCCAGAATAAGCCAAAAACCTGACAACTCGACAATCAACAGCAGAACATCTAATCATATTTCATATCGAAATACCAACGTGGTACCCATAAAATATCCTTTTCCTCTTTGCAGATTTAAGAGAACGCTTTCTCTCTCTTGCAGTCAGTTGGTCAGTAATTGATTCATAAGAATATAAATTTGTCTGCAGAATTCAAATCATGAGTACACCATTAAAAATTCTAGTACTACCTTGATTCCATGTTGTAAAACATTATATATGTGTGTGTGTGTGCGTGCATGTGTGTGTGTATATGAGTGGATGTGTATGTTTTGGTGAGTGTGTGTGTGTGTGTCATTATGTTTAATCCTGATTCAGTCAATTACATATTAGAAAGTTGTTGTTTTGATTGTTATCTCTTAGAAAATTCTGACTACTGATCTCATACATATTGTTATACACATAACGATTCGGCCGATAAGTCCTTCCACTTTCTTCAGATGTTTCATGTCGAACTCCTGAGCCCACACAGAACCTCGAACTGAACAGTTTATTTGATCTACTGGTGTAAGTAAGTAAAGTTGGTGACCTTAGTCGAGGGTGAATCGAAGGCTCCCTTTTCAAAAGCTACCACACTGAGGTGTAGAGAATGGCGCTACTCCATTCCCCAGATTATTCAACTTTACCTTTAATCCGTACCTTACATGCTGAGTGCTAAGCAAGGCAGCATCAAGTACCATTTTTTTTTTAGTCTTTGGTATGACTCGACCTGGGATTGAACCCTGGTCTCCCGGACCATTGGCGATCAGGTAGAAGTGTTAAATAATATTTAGTATTAGTTGTTGAACGTACTTTCAACTTTGTAGCAGGAGTACTACAAGGGAATACGCTTGCTCCATACCTCTTTATCATCTGTCTAGACTACGTGCTTAGAACATCGATTGATAAAATCAGAGAAAACCACTTCGAGCTGACAAAGAAAAGTAGCAGAAGGTACCCCGCAAAAACAATTACCGACGCCGACTACGCCGATGACATAACGATACTGGCAAATACACCCAACCAAGCTGAAACACTACTGCATAGTGCGGAACGAGCCGCTGCAGGCATTGGCCTCCATGACAATGCACACAAAACTGAATGTATGTGCTTTAATCAAACAGGCGACATTACCACACTAGAGGGAACCTCTTTGAAACTGGTAGACAAATTCACCTACCTAGGAAGCAGTATCTCATCAACCGAAAAGGATATCGACACACGGCTAATGAAGGCATGGACAGCTATCAATAAGCTATCGATCATATGGAAATCAGACCAGACCGATAAGATGAAACACGGTTTCTTCCAGGCAGCGGTGGTCTCGATACTGCTGTATGGATGCACTATTTGGACGCTAACAAAATGGCTGGAGAAAAAGCTAGGCGGCAATTACACAAGAATGTTGCGAGCAATATTGAACAAGTTCTGGTGGCAACACCCCACAAGGCACCAACTATACGACCACCTACCTCCCATCACGAAAACTATCCAAGTTAGACGAACCAGACATGCAGGACACTACTGGAGAAGCAGGGACGAGCTCATCAGCGATGTACTCCTATGGGCCCCCACATATGGTCGAGCAAAAGCAGGACGACCAGCTCGAACATACATTCAGCAGCTATGTGAGGATACGGGATGTAGCCCTGAAGACCAGCCAGAGACGATGAACGATAGGTAGAAGTGGAGAGAGAGGGTCAGGGATATCCGTCCTAGCGGCACGACATGATGATGATTACTTGTTAGTCTTACTGACAATTGGGATTAAATCTGCAATCTTCAAATGATTTTACTCGGAAGCACATTCCAACCAACTTTCGTTTTTAATTTTGGTCATTAAATTTCAGAAGTACTATTGAGTGGACGCGTGGTCTTTTTTTAACGCTTTGTTTTTTTCTTGCAAGATACAAGAGGTTTCTTCCTCCATATGAAAGACAATCTGGAAACTCACAGAGATGGCTGGCCAGAAATATTAACACAAAATAATATAGATGCATGTATGTTCATTTATTTCATCATCAGTGTTGTGTTGTGGATTTTGAATTAGTAATATGTTGCTTTCATTTATGTCGTTGTTGTTGTTGTTTATGGGAGGGTCGCATTTTTTTTTCAATTCGTTCAAATTCATAACATAAAGATAATTTTGTGAGATCATTATCGTGTACGTCATCCAATTTCTCAATGAAAAGTTAAGATAACCATGATACAATAATAAGAATCCTACACTCTTTCCAAAACAGAAGCAATAAAGGTACGCCCAAGAGAGAGAGAAAAACAGACAGACAGACATACAAAAGAAACATAGTCGTACTAACACTTCAATTTAAAATAAAAGGCAGTTTTTATCATAAAGGGTTTTCGTACAATAGTCTTCATCTTTATTGTTATTTCTACAACGTCTCGGCCGATATGTCCTCCGACCTTCTTATGGTGTTTGTCGAATTCGGGAACCTACACTGAACTTCGAACTACGTCTTTTATTGAATCCACGGGGTCAATTGTTCTGATTCCGTCAGCCATAACCCAGTACAAGTGTCATTATGGACCGCTTTCAGAAGGGAAGCCCAATGGGCTTGCGGATCGTCTCGTTATATTTCAGAACTCAAATCCTTTCACTAGAACTAAAGATTCAGTTTCCAATTTAGGACGCATAAATACCATAGAAAGGTATGAAGAATTTCATGAGAAGTCTATTTTTATTGTACGATGGAGTCGTAATGTAATGTCCTCGAGAAGTTACTCGTTAGCACGGTATCAATCACTCAAATCAGTTGCCTGCAGCGTCGCTAAAGGGTTAATGTTTGAGTTCAATCCATAAACACTACCCTAGCGTCAATTAATATAAAGTGATTAGCGCTCCTTCGAATAAATCAATCAATCTGCCGATCATTTGACCACTCCTTTCAGTGGTATAGGGTAAGGCTTTTGGGTTGAATTTGGAAAAATCCTCGTACGCCGTTATTGGGGAAGCGGCCAAGTCAGGACAGCATTTGCTTGCGGATACTTCGAACTTAGAGTGTTGGAACTCCAAAGTTCTCTTGCTCAGTAATTTCTCGGTGCAACGGAGTAGCTTAATGACGTCAGAGTAATTTCCTGCACCTCAGCCCAAAGATGATTAGTAAAGATTTTAAATGACCTCATAGTCCCTTGATTGCTATGAAAGGTTGTGGGTCAACACCTTGAGAAATTAGAACTGACTCTATATAATTGCACGTACTAAAACTGACAGCGTTCAATTCTTAAGTCACTGATTTACGGGTTTTACGGCAAGTTAACCCTAGGCTTAACAAAGAAATTAGTCAACCAATTACATGGCTTGTAACTATTCTTATTAACTAAGAATTGTTTTAAAATAATAATAGCTTATGGGTCTGTAGAAAACACTGACTGCATCTCTGCTGAGGTTCAACCCCTACCCAACAAGTATCCTGGATATGATTCTAAACAATCTGATGGTGAGGCTCCAGTAATGCTGGAGCTTTGGGAAATGCGGATTACTCGTTTATTGCCATTACTCTCAGGTCCACACAGACACAGAGCGATAGCACCTGATAGGGTTCTATCTGTGGATCATGTAGAACTGTTTGATAATTAAACTGAGCGCAGACCAGTGACTTTACTTAAATTGAATTGTTAGAAATAGAACAGTTTGATTCTTTAACTGTGTGTAAACAAACAAATTATGTTTAATTGAATTGGTGGTGATATATAGCAATACCTGGAATCTTTAACTGAGTTTGAATAAATGAGAAATGTTAAATTGAATTGTATTAAATACCAATACGTGAAACTCATTAAAAATGTTCCTAAACTGAAATTTTGGTTAAACATTACATAACAATGGAACTATTTGACTATGTGCAAATAAATGACTATTATTCAATAGAATGAGCAAAGGCATAGATAGTTAACGTTAGGCTATCGGTTATATGGATGTCAGACCGGACCGATAAAATCAAACGTAGTTTTTTTCAAGAAGCGACCGTGTCCTTACTGCTATATGGATGCACTACATGGATGCTAACTAAACGGATGAAGAAAAAGTTTGACGGCAGCTACACAAGAATGCTGTCAGCAATATTGAACAAGTCTTGGAGGCAACATCCCACAAAGCAGCAGCTATACGGACACCTACCCACCATCACGAAAACTATCAAAGTTAGACGAACCAGACATGCAGGACACTGCTGAAGAAGTAGGGACGAGTTCATAAGTGATGTACTCCTATAGACCCCTTCACATGGCCGAGAAAAAGTAGGGCGGCAAGTGCAAACCTACATAAAGTATTTCTGTGAGGATACGGGGTGTAGCCTTGAGGACCTGCCGGAAGCGATGAACGATAGGGAGGGGTAGCGAGAGAGGGTCAGGGATATCCGTGCTGATGGCACAATAAGATGAAGATGAGGATGATGATTCAATAGAATAATTAGTGTTAAATAGAAATGCTTGTAACCACTTCACTGAGTGCAAAGAAATGTTTAATATTGAATAGAATTATAAATGCGAGATTGCAATTATTTAAACAATTTAACTGTGTCGAATTAATAGCAATACTAGTGTGAAATCAAATCAGTTCTAATTTATATAAAAATGAAATTACCTACAAACTATTCACTTAAAAATCATATGTATATTCATTTAACTGTATAGAAACAAAAGGCTGATGTCAAATTGTTACTGTTACGTAGCAACACTTGAAACCATTTAACTGTGTGCAAAAAAAGAAAACAACTTAGGTCCGTCTAAAAGGGTCTAAAAGGGCTATCAACAAATTGTGTTTACAAATCATATATTTAATACATGTATAAAGATTATTTGACATAAAATAACTTACTATGGTTGATATGCCTTAAAAACAAACCAAACCAAACCAAAGTTTACGTAACTATTTTAAATCAATCATCATCAGCATCGTCTTTGCTTGGCTTCGTGAATGAAGATAAAGACGGGGCCTGTCCACGTCAACCGTTGGCAGGTTCGTTACTGATGTGGGAGAGGCAGGTACAGTTGAATTGGGTACAGCTGAAGAGCCTGATTGGAATTTGATGGCATAGTGTTGATTTTCCTTCTTCTGCGCCATTTGTCATTGAGTGTAACCCTGCTGTTATTTTCAAAGGAAATAGCGTTGTTAGTGGTGAGAAGCTAGACCTCACTGTTGTCAGATCTAGAGGATGATGTGATAGGCAAAATAAGTCCTTATTATATAGTTATTAATTATTCCCATCGAATATTTGTGGATATGGTTTTGAATTAACATTCCCATTTGATTATAATGAATCTCGTCAAAGAGATAAATACCTGGGCAATTGTCCTAGTAAAATACTCAAGACTATACTTAAAATGGGCAACGAAAGAGCACAGGCAGATGGACAAAAGCACAAGAAAGATAATGATGGTGCACGTAGCCTTACATCTGAGAGATTACTGTAGTACTATGGCTGGTAACGGCGCCAAATGTGATACTATGCTTATCACAGTACTATCTTGTGGCCTTGAGTTTGTGACTGCCACATGCATTTTCAGGTAGTTTGTTTATCAATCCCCTCAGTGCCCACAATGTCTTTGAACTATCCACAGATGGAGAATGGCACAATCCATCCGGAACTTCTTCGAGGTGGTCCGTTGGAGCAAGTTGCGTAGGTCCCAGCAACTCAAAGACAAGAAAAATTATCCGTTAACAATTAACAATTTTTTATTGGCATGTATTGGTGTAACAATCATCATCATCACCATATCGTGCTGGCAGCACGGATATCCCTGACCCTCTCTCGCCACTCCTCCCTATCGTTCATCGCCCTAGGTAGGTCTTCAGGACAACATCCTGTATCCTCACATAGCTGCTGAATGTACGTTCGAGCTGGTCGTCCTACTTTTGCGCGGCCATGTGTGGGGATCCATAAGAGTACATCTCTTATGAGTTCATCTCTGCTTCTCCAGCAGTGTCATGCATGTCTGGTTCGTCTAACTTGAATAGTTTTCGTGATAGGGGGCAGGTGGCCGTATAGTTGGTGTCTTGTGGGGTGTTGCTGCCAGGACTTGTTCAGGATTGCACGCAGCATTCTTGTGTAATTGCCATCTAGTTTCTTCTCCAGCCGTTTTGTTAGCATCCATGTAGTGCATCCATATAGCAGTATCGATGTGACCGCTGCCTGGAAGAAACTGCGTTTCATTTTATCGGTTAGGTCTGATTTCCATAAAATCGATAGCCTATTGATAGCTGTCCATGCTTTCGTTAACCTCGTTTCGATGTCTTTTTCGGTTGATTCGACGCTGCTTCCTAGGTACGTGAACCTGTCTACTAGTTTAAGTGGGGTTCCTTCTAGAGTGGAGATGTCTCCCGTTTGGTTATAGCACATATATTCCGTTTTGTGTGCATTAACATAGAGGCCTATGCTTGCTGCTGCTCGTTCCAAACTATGCAGAAGTGTTTCGGCTTGGTCAGGTGTATTTGCCAGTATCGCTATGTCATCGGCGTAGTCGGCGTCGGTAATTGTTGTTGCGGGGTATCTTCTGCTTCTTTTCTTCGTCAGTTCGAAGCCATTCTCTTTGATTTTGTCAATCGATGTTCTAAGTATGTAGTCTAGACAAATGATAAAGAGGTACGGAGCCAGCGTGTCCCTTTGTAGTACTCCTGCTACAATGTCAAAGTATTCTGTGTCTCCATCCGGTGATCGTACTTTTACTTTAGTGTTTCTATAGAGAATCGTTATTGCCGCTACGGTTTCTTTAGGTATGCCGTACGCTAGTAGTATTTGTTCCATCTTTCCTCTGTGAATGGAGTCGAAAGCCTTGGTAAAGTCGACAAATATTAATGTCGCTTGTAGGTTCTTTGCCCGTAGACCTTCAAGGATTCTGCGGATGGTTAATATTTGTGAGGTCGTGGATCTATTTCTTCGGAAGCCATTTTGGTTTTTTATATCGAGAAATTGTCGCTTTATTATCCAGACTACATACAGTTTTCTAACAGTCATCGAAGCATATGACATTGCCTGACTATATCAGCCCAGAAAAGAAGAACCACGAAGGCTCGCCTGATTTGAGGATTAGTTGATGTATGAACGCAAGGAATAGAGAACTGAATTAAAAAGAGCAAAGAAAGATTAACCTAAACGGCATATTGAAGCATTGGCACTATAAGTACAACCTGGAAAACAACAAGGAAACAGAAATTGGAAGGAAAGAACCGTACTGATATTTCGAGCAACAAACTGGCGAGATTGGACGCGAAAACAATTTGGTATGGCTACGAAAAATAAATTTCCAGAAAGTAAATCTCTTCAAATAGGTGCAAAAAAAAAACAAAGGCATAAATACAAATTATATTAAAGCCAAAATAGATAATACACATTAGACTAGCAAGTTTAGATTAACTGGAGAAAAAGATTAAATGATAACACACACAGTAATCGAATGTAGCAAAAATCTCAAAAAGGAGTAAAAGACTAGGCTCGACTGGGTAGGAATAGTTATCCACTAAGAACTGTTCAAGAAATCAATATTTGGTCATACTGCTAATTGGTATATACACAAACTTAAATCCATCTTTGAGAATGAGACGCATAAAATTCCTTGGGATTTTTAGATACAAACGGATAACCTACATCCGACCAGAAGATCAGAACGCATTTTATTTAACTATTAAAAATAACTATTTCTCATTAGATTTTGCCCTTCTAGAAGACCATGTGAACATATGTTTAAAAAATTCCAGTGAGCTGAAAAGGCTATGGACCTTTACAGTGATACGAATCGTAGTTAGTGCGCTAGGAACGGTCTCCGAGGGCTTGGTAAAATGGCTGAAAGAAACGAAAATCAGAGATAGCATCAAAACTATAAAGTCCACAGCACTAAAAAAAATCAGTTAGAATACTGAGAAAAATTCTGGAGCCCTGAAGAGACTTGTTATCACTCAGACCACCTTTTAAAACTAGTGTAAAAACCTCGCAAGGAATAATAATAATAATAATAATAATAATAATAATAATAATAATAATAATAAATGGTATATGCACAACCCAGCACCTGTCCTAGAAAATGACACACATAAACTCCTATGGGACTTTAACATACAAACAGATCACTAATCCCGGCCAGAAGACCAGACCTTATAATAATCAAAAAAAAAAAAAAAAAAAAAAAGAATTTGCAAAATTATCGGTTTTGCTGTCCCGGCGGACCACAGAATAAATCTGAAGGAATGTAAAAAGAAGGATAAGTACCACGATCTTGTTGGAAAATTGAAAAAGCTGTGGAATATGAAAGTGACGATTGTACCAATTGTGATTGGTGCTTTTGGCACAATAACTAAAGGATTATTAAAAGGCCCAGAGGACTTGGAAGTTGGCGGACGGGTAGAGACTATCCAAATGACAGCATTGCTGAGAACGGCCAGAATCCTGAGACGAGTCCAGGAGACTTGAGGAGACTTCCTGTCACTCAAACTCCAGTGAAAAACCATCAGCTAACACTGATGTGAAAAACTCTAAAGGTGTAAATATTAATAATGATAATAAGAAGAAAGTACCTCGACCTTGCTCGGGAAGTAACATAAACTATGGAACATGAAGGTGACGATCATACCAATTGTGATCAGTGCACTCGGTACAGTAATTAAAGAACTATTAAAGCGACTGACGGTCTTGGAAGTTGGAGGACGATTGAAGACCATCCTAACTACAACATTGTTGAAAACGGCCAAAATACTGAGAAGAGTCCTGGAGACTTGCGGAGACTTGCGGAGACTTGCTGTCACTCAAACTAACGTTGATGTGAAAAACTATAAAGGAGTAAAAAATGATTTCATTAAAGAGTGAAAGACAAGATGGACAGGGTGGGGAAGAGGATCTACGTGATATTGTACAAGAAATTTATGTAGGACCATATTGCCAGATGGTATATGCACAAATCAAAATTCTTACTGGAGAATGAGACTCGCAGAATTATCTGGAATTTTGATATACAAATAGATAATCTAATCCTTGTTAGAAGATCAGACCTTGTGATAACAGAGAAAAAGTTTAAATAGAAAAACTGCTGAATAATGAACTTTGCCCACTCGACCGACCACACAGTTAAAATCAAAGAAAACGAAAAAAGAGCCAAATACTTAGAACTTACCAGAGAACTAAAACAGCTGTGGATTATAAAGGTGACGGTGATTCCAATTGTAACTGGTGAACTAGGAACGATACCCAAAAGCTTAGCAAGAGGGCTGGAGCAGTTGGAAATCGGAGGACGCATGGAGACCATCCAAACTACAGTATTGTTGAAGTTGGCCAGAATACTGTGAAGGGTCCTGAAGACCTGAGGAGACTTGCTATCACTCAGAGTCCTGTGAAAGACCATCCACTAGAGCTCGAGAGAAAAACTCGCAAAGAATAATATAATAATAAAGATTATATATATATATATATATATATATATATATATATATATATATATACGTGGTGCATTCAATAAGTTTCCAGACTTTTTGTGCAGGCATTTAAAATTGTCGCTAAATCTTGAAAATTATTGCTATACATCTTATGAGATGACCGACCAATTTTTATGATTTCAGGTTAAATGAACACCTACAGCAGGTATTGGAATACACCCTTCTGAAGCCTGATGTGATAATCAGGCTGGTGAATTTAAAAAAATGCAATCTGACTCTTTAGAAGAATGATATGCAATAAAATTCTGTTTTAAACTAGGAAAAAATACTACAGAAACGTATAGAATGCTTCAGACTGCTTTTGGACAATCTTGCATGAATCGAGAATCAGTTTTTGAGTGGAATAAGAGATTCAAGGAAGGCAGGGGGTCTGTGGGGGATAATGAGAGGTATAAGAGGAGTAAGGAAGTCAATACACCAGAGTTGATTGCCCAAACGGTTAGGGTTAGGGTTACTATGTTGAGGTTTTAAGGGAGTTCAGGAAGAGATTCCATCGAAAGAGGCCAGCACTCTTCAAATCGGGTCAGTGGCATTTCCACCAGGACAATGCACCAGTCCTCGACTTCACCCTTGTCACAGACTATTTGAGCAAGATGCGCATCAAGACAGTTCCTCACCCTCCCTATAGTCCAGACCTTGCTCCCTGTGACTTTTGGTTATTCCCTAAACTCAGAGGCTGTCGTTATGATAGAATTGAGAAGATGAAAGAGGCTGTGACGAAGGTCATTGACACACTCACACAAGAGGACTTCCATGGGGCCTTACAGAAGGTGTTGTAACAGCACAAGTGCATTGCAGCCAGAAGAGATTACTTCGAAGGGGACTAGAGTTTCATGTGTGTACTATCAATAAAAGTGCCCATACGAAAAAAATCAGGAAACGTATTTAATGATCCTCGTATATATATTTTATATATATATATATATATATATATATATATATATATATATCGTATATATATATATATATATATATATATATAAGAAGGATTGAATTGAATCCGACTGAATTTATGTAGAAAAAGGTAAAAACGGTAAAAAAGATGTACGTTTGATGGTTCCTTTATTATATCAACGCGTTTCGACTTCAAGGTTTGTCTGATTACAAAAATATTTTATCAAAATTATTTTTGTTTAAAAAATAATTATAACTGATAACTTTTTTGATTCAGTTGGAACTCTTCATCGGGGCTAGTAGACTTCTAACTGAATCAAAATTTATTTGTTATAATTATTTCCCAAACAAAATTAATTTTGATAGTATATTTTTATTCAAACCTTGAAGTCAAGGCACTTCAGCACAATGATGTAGCCATCAGACTATATCTTTCTTCCTTTGTTACCTTTCTCTCTATCTCTCTCTCTCTCTCTCTCTCTCTCTATATATATATATATATATATATATATATATATAATGTGCAATGATACCTTTTTTATTATTGGACAAAATAAAAAAAGTCACAAAATCCTCAATCAATCGTGTTAGATTTCCAAAGTTATTAATATTTATCGAAACATTTTGATATTTTTCGATTAAACTTAGAATCATAATTTTTCTTAAATCACAAACAGAAACAAGAATTTAATATTTCATATAAACTTTTTAAAGATTCTTAAAATCCATAGCAAATATGTTATGGTTCAAAATGAATTTTGAACACGAAATACGTCATATAAGATTTGGAGCGGAACGCTTTAAAATGGTAATAAAATGCTAAGATTGGTCTACTTTTTCATTTCATTTTAAAACTGAATATAATTCAGAAGTTGGAGATTAAATAAAAAAAAGGTTTTAATGCTGGCAAATGATTACAATCAACAACGAAAACGTTATTTTATCAAAGCAGAAAAACAGAATAATCCAAATAGGTGAATTTATCGTGATGGAAAGTCAATGTTAAACGTTTCGGTTTCGATAACCTTCACGAGAACTTTCATATAAGGAATATTGTTCACACAGCGATGGATCCTTGTCGAGAAAACTGGACCAAATAAAATTTATACTACGAAAAGATACAGACGTGCACATGGCGTTCTTAATTTAAAAGTTTTAAATACGTGTTCAGCACGTGGAAAGATATTTGAAAATGTTGGATTTTTTTTTAAGAGACGAGAAAAATCCTCCCGTCTTTTAAAGAAATACGCATAGATAGGTAAGTTTTCGTATATACAGATCGTTTTGAAGTCATCCATGTTAGATGTCGTGTAAGAATGTATTTGGTATATGTTTTTCCTAAAGGTCAGTATGAAAGTAAATATGGCAGTATGAAGAAAATAGAAAAACAAAATAATCCAAATCGGTGAATTTATCGTGCTGTAAAGTCAATGTTAAACGTTTCGGTTTCAATAACCTTCACGAGGACATTAATATCAGGAAAATTGTTCACACAGCAATGGATGCTTGTCAAAATAACAGGAGTAAATAAAATGTATACGACGAAAAGATACAGATGTGCACATAGCATATAGAGTTGTCCTTTATTCTCCGAAACAGCTTGAGAGGATCTATCGGAGAGAAACTACATTCTTTTACTGAAATTATTAATGTAGTTTGCCTTGAGCATATTGGAGCTGAAGAAGTCCAAAAAGGAAAGAAAAACATACTAACAGCCAATAGAAGACAGCGAGGAAAGGGCCGGCTTAGAGCAGAGCAAAGGTTTCTTAAGAAGCGACTTAAAGAAATGCCAAATGAGCGTGAGTTTGTAACGAGACAATTGTCCGAAGTTGGGGAAAAGATCCTTATCATTGCAAGAGCAGAAAACGCAAGGAAGCATCGACAAAAGAAACGCAAAGCTCGGCACAATTTCGAAAAAAAAAAAAAACGTTTAAATTCACTAAGAAATTGTTTGAGGGAGAGAAAAACGGGGTACTTGATATACCGAAAGAGTACTTAGAAGCACACCTTCGGAAAAATATACCGACCCACTCACCGACACTCTGTTGAGGCGTCTTAATGAACCCATTCGCCCACAACCCCCGGAAGAAAAATTTAACGATTCACCTATGAAACTAAGTGAAATTAAAGACTTCGTCAGAAATGCTCAAGCTAAGAGCTCACCGGGGATTAACGGCATTTCATATAAGCTCTACAAAAGATGCCCTAAAATATTAGCACTCCTTTGGAAGCTTTAACGAGAAGCTTATACAAAGAAATATATTGCAGAGAATTTGGTATTAGCAGATGGAATCCACATACCAAAAGATAAAAACTCCAGAAAAATAGAACAGTTTCGACCAATTTCATTACTCAACGTAGAAGGTTAGTTCTTTTTGGTGTCATTCCGAAGAGGATGATGAGATTCGTGATAAACAAAAGATGTCAATACATCTATCCAAAAGGCTGGAGTTCCCGGCTTTTCATGTTGTATTAAACATACCATTATGTTGTGGGATCGAATAAAAACGGCGAAAAATAATAAAACCGAACTCCACGTCATTTGGTTAGATCTAGAAAACGCATATGGCTCAGTAAGACACCAACTACTTGACAAAGCAATAAAGTTCTTTTGGATTCCAGAGGACATTAAAAACCCCATATCAAAGTATTTTAATCGTACTTATGTGAGGTTTTCTAATAATAAATATTCAACCAACAGGCAAAAGTTGAATATTGGCATCATGATGGGTTGTGTTATCTAGAAAATGCATATGGCTCAGTAAGACCCAACTACTTGAGAAAGCAATGGAGTTCTTTTGGATTCCAGAGTATATTAAAAACCTCATATCAACGTATTTAAACGTACTTATGTGAGGTTTTCTAACAAGGAATATTCAACAAACTGGCAAAAATTGAATATTGGCATAATAATGGGTTCTGTTATCTCTCCACTACTTTTCGTATTGGTAATGGAGATGATATTACGTAGTGCCGATGTCAACACTAATGAAATAACGGGTCCATCTATGAAGGCTTTCATGGATGATATAACTCTAATTGCAGAATGCAGATCACACATGGAAAAACTGGTGACCCGCCTCCAAGAGCTCTTCAAATGGGCTGCTATGGAAATAAAGCTTTCAAAGTGCCGAAGTTTATCGTTGCCAAAAGAAAACTGCAAAGAAATAAAGTTTTCTGTCAGTGGAAACGAAATCCCTACGATCCACGAGAAAAGCGTTAAGAGTCTCGGTCGCTGCTACTCCCGACCACTTATTGATCGACATCGTTGGCAGAACCTAAGAAAACAGCAACAAGATGGTTTACGCTCCATGGACAAATGTGACCTCATGAACAAAGATAAAATATGGTGCATTTATTTTGGATTAATTCCTAAATTAGCATGGCCATTGCAAATATATGAAGTACCACTTACAAATTTGAAACCATGGAGCGGTTAATCAGTAAATTTATAAAAAAAATGGTTGGGAGTACCTAACTCCTTAACAAACGTAGCACTATATAGTTCATCAGCAAAACTAAAACTTCCAACGTTGTCACTTGTTGAGGAATACAAATTAAGAAAAGCGTGACTCTTCCCAATGCTGCGTGACTCTCGTGACCCAATGGCGAAGAACGCCCTGCCTTCTGTGATAACCGGTCGGAAAGGGAAGGCAAAAATAGCAGTCGAGAATGCAGAATCGGACCTCAGGATAAAAGAAATAATTGGCACTGTGGAAAATGGAAAAAGCAGGTCTACGCCTACATCCACAGAATTGGTGGTCCAAAGAATCCACGGGAAACAGAAGGAAAATGGTGTCGGAAGAAATTCATCATCTTGAGGAAGTTAAGTGTTTCGCTACAGCAGTAGGACAAAGGAAACTGGGCGCATGGACTAAGTGGGAGGGTGCAAAAGACAGAGCTGTCACATGGAGAGACCTCAAGCACATTGAACCGAAGAAATTAGTTTTCCTCATAAAAGCAGTCAACGGCGTCTTATCAACACCGGTCAACCTTCATGCTTGTGGGTTAACTACATCAGACCGATGCAGGGCATGTGGGAAAACTTCGAGCCTCAAACATATTCTCACTGGATGTGAGTATACTCTAAAGAGCTAAACGTTTCGGTTTCAATAACCATCACCAGGAAAATTGTTCACACAGCGATGGATGCTAGTCGAAATAACAGGAGCAAATAAATATCTAGTATAAATACAAAAGCAAAAATAAAAGTAAAAATACATTTTTTTAAAACTTTCAAGTTTTCGAAACCACACAAAAGATATTTAATTTTGAGGATTTTAAAAATTTCTTAAAAAGTCTCGAAAAAGTTTTCACATCCATAGCTAATTCTGTACCCTTTAGAAAAATTTAAACGCTAAATACATCACAAAGATTTGAAACAGAACGCTACTAACAGTAATGGAAGGCGAAAGATTTTCTCATTTCTTGTATTTCATTTTAAAATTTGAATATAAATCCAATGATACATCACCTATTAACATCGCCCTGATGAGAGTTTAATACAAATACAAAGAAATAAACCTGTTACGTGGACAAAAAATTCAACTATAGTTAAACTAGTATATTTGACGGCATATTAGTCGCACGGGTGTATAAGACGCACCCCAATTTCTATGGGTCAAATCAAGAAAAAAAAATTAAACGCGATGAATATTATCAATAACACTTTCAATCTGTATAAGTAGGCAACCGTAGTCGAGGGCTACTCGAAGGCTCCCTTTCCAATAGCTACTACACTGAGGGCGCTACTCCTTTCCCTAGATTGTTCCACTTTACCCTTGAAACATACCTTATAATGCTGAGAGTTAAGCAAAGAGATATCAAGTACTACTTTTTGAGTCTTTGGTGTATCTCGACCTGAGTTTGAACCCCAGTTTCCTGGGCCACTGGTAAACACTTGACCCACTAATCCAATGGGCCCGTCTATAAAATCTGCATACTAGCTTTTTAAATTAAGACAACAGGTATATAAAAATTAGTCAGCTTATAGGATTTGCCCGGCAGCTAATTGCGATCGACTATCGCGGATTTTAAACCTACATATGACATGTAAGACGCAAGATGGTTGGTTGGTTGGGTCTTATGGCATATTAACCTTTGAGGTTATTTAACGCCAAATCCATTTTCATTTAAATAATCAGTTCTATATCAAAAAATTCAATTTAGAATGAGTACACAGTTTAATTGTCAAAAATATTTCTATTTCAAACTATTCAGTTTATTCAAACAGTTATATATAACAATTCAGTTTAGTGTAAGTACATTTTCAATGTTAAAAACAGTTCAATTTCAAATAAATCAGTTTAGCATAAGCACGCAGTTTAAATGTAAGTCCAGTTTAATTGTGAAAAACATTTCTATTTTGAGCTATTCAGTTTAGTCAAGCAGGTCTAATTCAGCAAATCCAGTTTAGTATAAATACAGATTTTGTTTAAATTCAGTTAAATATCAAAACAGTTCTATGTTAACCAATTCAGTTTAGTTTAAATACAGTTTCAATGTCAAAAACAGTTCTATTTCTAATAATTCAGTTTAGCATAAGCACGCTGTTTAAATGTAAATACAGTTTAATTGTAAAAAATATTTCTATTTCAAGCTATTCATTTTAATCAAACAATTTAGTTTAACATAAGTATGCCGTTAGTTCTATTTAACCCATAGATAAGGCCTTATCAGGTGCTACCACGCCTGGCCAGAAAGTACTTGGGAGCAATGGCAATGAAGGGGGGGCTCCATATTCCCCAAAGACCCAGCATCAATGGAACCTCACCATCAGATTGTTTAGTGCCATATTCAGGACACTCATTGGGAGGAGGTCCCACCCCACTGCTGAGGTGCAGTCGGTGTATTCTACAGCCCCAGCCGACTGGGCAATACACAGAGTTAAATGTCAAAACAGTTTTATTTCAGATAATTCAGTTTAGCATAAGTACATAGTTTAGGCGCTAAAACAGTTCTTTTTCGAGCAATGCAGTTTAGCATTAGTACGCTGTTTAGATGTCAAAACAGTTCTATTTTTAATAATTCAATTTAGCATAAATATGGGAGCAATGGCAATGAATGGGTACTCAGCATTGCCCAAAGCTCCATCACTACTGGACCCTCACCATCAGATTGATTAGTGTTATATCCAGGACACTCGTTGGGGTGTCTTACCACTCTGCAGAGGTGTAGTCGGTGTATTCTACAGCCCCAGCCGACTGGGTAATAAGACGCAATAGTATTCTAAAAGGTTATATAACCGTGATAAAAATGAAGGAATAATCATAACTCTTTTTTTTAAATATATAACTTACATTTCCATTTCTTGTGAAGGTTGAAACTTCTGTAGTGTGTGTGTGTGTGTGTGTGTGTGTGTGTGTGTGTGTGTGTGTGTGTGTGTGTGAGAGAGAGAGAGAGAGAGAGAGAGAGAGAGAGATAAAGACACACGGAAGACTCGAATGACTTATTTATTACTATCACATATAGGTAGTGGCCGGGAGAAAAAAAGAGAGTATGGAAACTGAGAAGACCGCGTTACCTAACAACAAAACAAAAAGCTCGTCATGTCTCGCAGTCAACTAAAAAAAACGAGTCTTCGCCTTCCCTCCGCCTCTCGTGTCGGAGACAAAAACATATCCGTTTCCGTTGGTTCCACACCTGCGCAGAAGGTTTCGAATCCCCCAGGTTTTTTTTAGTCATTTCTAATTAACACGGGTGCTTTGGCGATAGTATACGGAGAATTTCTCAATTTATCCATCAATTCATTCACTTTCAATTTTCTATGAGCCGTTCAATTACGTTACACTGGGACACGGCTATATTCACCTATATGTGCTTCTCTTGACCATGCTGTGCTTCTATATTCATATTTAGGGCCCCACTTCGCATTTCTTCTGATTCTCAGAGAAGGGTCCCCAACTAGAGCCCTGTACGGGCAGCTACCCCAGCTTTTCGTGACTGACTGAATTTCTTCTGGCTGTAAGCCTAAGACTGGCCGTTCCTCTGTGGGTATCTGTGATTATATAATTTCATAACACCTACAAATTTCGGGTTCAACCCACGTGCTGCTTACACCTATGCATCTCTGCCTCCCTATTTACACTGGTGAGTCCTGCAATCACTTTGTTTACACAGATGGAACATCCGGCTCTGTAAAAGGTCAATTTGTAACAAAAATTATTTTTAGTAAAAAACAAGTGTGCTTTATATGCGTCAAATACGGTAATCCTCTGAATTTTTTGGTTTTTCGTATTTTTATATTTACATAACGTAAACGTGCATTTCCATTTCCACCGACATATATATATATATATATATATATATATATATATATATATATATATATACGTATATTTATATATTTTATGTTCATTCATTTTATATTTTATACTTTTTTTTAAAAATTCGTTTATTTT
>OY757934.1:60038503-60186003 GCA_963585895.1 Sepioteuthis lessoniana
AATTAACTTTCAAACCTGAGTGATCCCCTTACTTCCAACCGTGGTCGAATCTAGGAACATATCCGTTTCTGATGGTTCCACACCTGCGCAGAA
The DNA here is from genome assembly GCA_963585895.1 of Sepioteuthis lessoniana. NCBI lineage: Eukaryota > Metazoa > Mollusca > Cephalopoda > Myopsida > Loliginidae > Sepioteuthis > Sepioteuthis lessoniana. The sequence goes on from OY757934.1 coordinate 60,038,597, forward strand.
GATTTAGGCCCCCGTTTCTTTGTATTCATTTTTAATTACCATAGTCATTCATCCGTGACTGGCTAACCTACAGCAAGTGCTTTGACCTGACTTACTCAGGTCAGCTGGCCGTTCCGTAGACTCTCTGTTTTTTTCTTTTTATCTTCTCTCCCTCTTTCCCCATAAATTAGGCTCCCGTTATGTTTTTTTAACTTCGACTCTTCACTGAAGTCATTCACCCGTGACTGGCTGACCTACAACGAGTGCTTTGAACTGACTTACTCGGGTAGCTGGCAATTCCCTAGACTCTCTGTTTTTCTTCTTATATTCTCTCCCTCCTTCCCCATGAATTAGGCTCCCGTTATTTTTAAAACTTCGACTCTCCAAAGGCCACTCTATTATGTTATAGATTGATTTCTCTGAAAACTGTTCCGGTTTTTCCCCAAAATTTTCTCAATTTCAGGTCTGATATAGTTGAGAAACAAAACATCATAAACCTTAGCAGCTGATGGAGTAAGAGTTGTGCCTCTTTAGCTATTTGTCATTCCGAGGTAACCTTTCGTGGGGGGGAGAGGAGAATGCGGTCTCTTGTTCATTTCTCTATAATATTTTGTTTATATACGACGAGGCAAAATACAAAAAGTATGTCATTAAATTTTCTTTTCTTCCATACTTTTGGAGGTTTTCCATCGAAACCTGCTGCTTTTTAACTTTTAATTTTCGTCAGTACTACGTTAAGATCTTTCTCCGTAAACTGTCCACTTTTCATGTCTAGTTAACAATTCATAATTTTTCGATAGTTTTATCAGTGAATGTAGAGGTGTTTCCATGCAGATTTCTGAAATGTTATTTCCGATTCTGTATTCTTTCTTCTTCGGCCAACAGCTATTAATTTTTCTCAAAAGGTGCTCTTTTTTCCATTCGCTTCATTTACTGTCTGCTTTGCTATTCATGATCATCTATATTTTACCGGATTTCTGATTTAATTGATTCAGCCCTGAATCTAGTCAAGTTTTTTTTTTTTTTTTTTTTTTTGGTATTTTTAGTTCTCATTGATTTCTCAAGTTTCTGAATATAGGCATTAAATAATCCATTTATAATTGATGTGCCGTTAAACAAATAAACTACACCGCACCAATCTACCAACATTATTCGGTTAAATGAGATACTGAATATTTTCACACGTGTCACAATTTATCTGCTAATTTTTTAAGAAATCTTTTTTTTTTCAACACTAGTTTTGTATACGTTTTATTTCATTTTGGTTTCAATACTTTGAAAATTAGATTTGATTTTCAATAGAAAAATTTAGTCGAAATCTAATTTAACTATTAATTTAACTATTATAGTAAAAAATGTTATTTTCACTGAAATGTTATCTCATTTGTTTACAGCAAATAATCTGTAACACGTGGTTGAATAATAATTGTCATACCAGCTTTTAGCCAATACGGTGACAGGGATATAGTAAGAAGAAATGGACGACTGAGATCTTACACTTGCTAATAGTTGAAATTGCCACAAGGGTTGAGGACCTGTGACCATTCAAGCAATCAAGTTCAGCCTCCCACGGCCAGGTCAAGATTGTGTATTAAGATTGTGTATCTCCAATTTAGAAATTGATCTGACTATATCTCTTCGTGAAAATCAATTTTAGAAATATCAAGAGATTAGTAGAGTTTTTGTAGTGTAGACACTGTTGATTGCGCTGATGGTGAGGGATAATCGTCGGATAGGAAGTAGAAAGAACAAGAAGACAACTTGTTTTAGCGTAAGAACCTTTTTTTAAATTCTCTCTGTTCAGTCTCGGTGGCCGTGGAAACAGGAGGGAATAGACAACAGATACCTCTTGCTTCTTCGTTCGTTTAGTATTTTATATTCCTCATTCTCCGTTCACAGGAGTGTTTATCTCATCGCACCCCAGCCACCAGAAGAGAAAACAAGGCCGAATCCTGATATATATATATATATATATATATATATATATATATATATATATATATATATATATTTGGGGATAATAGAACATTTTACCGTCATTTCCTGTTCTGATGGGTGACTCTTTAAATGGTGAACTCTGCAAGACATATCATGGAAAACTACAGCAAAAATATCATGCTACAGCTAGCCCAGCTAAACCGATGCTGCACAGATGTTGAACAGATGTTTAATTTTGTCAATTCGTCTTTCCTTTGGCTGCCTTGTTTTTGGTAAGTCCTCTGTTTGTGCATCGATTTCACCCACACATAAAACTAGTTTATTCATTTCTATTTGGTTTTTTATTTGGATCATGTCACTGAATGAAACTTCAAACTTGAAATTTTGTTGTAAGCTACCACAGGGTGCTCGGCGATTGTTACACAATGGATTTTAACAAATGGTCGACAACAAAAAGTCTCAATTCTAACGAGCTTTTCAAGTTGATTTTAGGTATGTTGTCGTCTTTGGGGATTAAAGTCTTTCTGAAAATTCCAATCTTACCAATTACTCTGCAAGCCTATACGAATCTGTTACAATCTCACCAATAACAATAGTTCTGCTTTTGTTGTTATGTTTTTTTTATGATTCAGCCAGTAAGTCTACACCAGGAGGCACTCTTATGGTAACTGTAATCCTCATACGAAAATGGAATCGATGATCGAAGTTCTAACACTGGGCGAGGCTATTTGGGATTCACTTTAAACTTATGTCCTTGGGAAAACCATGAGGCCATTTGTCCCACTCACTCCTATATACCATAACTAGATCAATAACAACTGTACATATACATATGCAAAAACAGAGACGGGCTCAAATACACAAGCGACTCTGTTTATTAACTTCTTGACTTCTGAGTTCGGTTCTTCGACACGAGGAGAGAGAGACACAATTCTTAATCATTCTATACTAACAAAGCTCCAAATGCCTGGTCGGACCCCACAAACGCGCTGCACATCCCGTTGTGTTTAAGATCTCTGTCGGTTGAGATCTGCAGAACTCCATGGTCAAACTTCAACTTCTCAACATCATGGTCTTAACTCAACTTCAACTCACGACATGGCCCGACTCGACCGGTCTCCATTCGACAACCAACTGGACTAGACCCCAGTAAACTACCAACTCGACTGGCCCACAGTCGAGTCCCAACTGACGTCTTTTTGAAAAATCTCCAAATTCTCAGCCCATCGCTTTTGGGCATGACGTCATTCACACTCCCGACCGATTTCCTATCTGGGGTTTATTATGACAAATGTGATTGTTATATCCTCTGCGCGCGATCGTAAACTGTACCCAATGTTTGTGAACCTGGACTAAGAGCCGAATAGTTCTAAGCCCAACCAAATTGAATGACAAACTATAATTAACGAAACATGATTGATATAAAAAAATTATTATGTAATTATATAACACCACCACTATGAATAATAATAGAGCTTAATGGCTTCTTTTGCCTTGTTTGAGCAAAAAGTCTTCTGGGATCTGAAAGAATTCTTCATTATTGATTTCCTTGGGTGCAACTGTAAACAGAGCTTATTATTACCGACTCCTTTGATAAAATTCACCTTATATATTAAATGACTTTCATATTTTCATTTGTCTGGATTTTAAAATGTTTTTCAAAATGTTCTTTTTTGACAATATGATCGTAATAATAGGTGATATGGTGCATTTTCTAAAAAAAGATTATTAATCAAAAAAAATTTTCTGAAACAGAAAAAAAATCAGTTATAAAATTAAGGTATTTATCCTTAATCAAAGAACTGAGCTGAATTTGATTTTGGTCGGAACCCCGTTATCCCTGTTCCTGTACCATAGTTGATTTGTTTATCATTATTCTTTAGAATTGCTACTACTACAGTTAGATTTAATCTTTTGAAACATGTAATGTTTAAAAACAATCTTAATAGACGTGTGTCAGTTGTGTTGCTTTTCAAGGATGAAAGTGTGTTCATTCTTTAAAAATGGTTTACGTGTAAATCTTGATTTTGAAACAATCCTGATCTTAGAAAAAGTAAAAAATACGGCCCATCACTCAAATCATGTACTTTTTCATTAACAAGTGCATATCATCTAAGTCGATCCATGCGAAAAGGGTCAAAGCATTGAAAAATGATTCTCCTTCCTACAACATCTTTAAAAACAAAAGGCTAGTTAAATAATGATAATCAATATTATACCTTTTTTGAACAAAATATAACGAACAAATGTATGTTTTCTTGAATAGAAGAAATGATTAAGTTAAAATGCTGAATTTATATTTTCCATACCTAAATAAAAAAAGAACTGGGCTATTTGATGTCTTCTAGCAAGTTTTATTCTACTAACCTTATGTAGATGGATACTCCTGTAGAATACAACCGCTTGTTCTTAAAAATAACGAAGAACATATATATATAATTATAGTCTCATATTTTTTATTCGTTGACAGTGACTCTTGTGTGGTGCAGTAGAGTGATTGGAGTGAGTTCACGCGCATGGAGGCGCTGTCGGGAACTGCCAGCGGGATCTGACTTCAGCACAACATTCTTGACCTTATATAGTCATTTAACTCCTACACGAACACATGCAGTGCTTATTCTTCATTGGCCACGGCCAACATATGAAACGCTTGCCTTTCATTGGCTATAGCCAACATCCATGAAACGCTTGCTTTTCATTGGCCATAGCCAACATCCATGAAACACTTGCTTTTCATTGGTCACGGCCAACACCCATGAAAAGCTTGCCTTTCATTGTCCACAGCCCACATCCATGCAATGTTTGTTCTTCATTGGTCACGGCTAACATCCAAGAAAAGCTTGCGTCTCATTGGCCACGGCCTACATCCATGCAATGTTTGTTCTTCATTGGTCACGGCCAACACCCAAGAAAAGCTTGCCTTTCATTAGCCACGGCCCACATCCAAGCAATGTTTGTTCTTCCTTGGTCACGGCCAACACCCAAGAAAAGCTTGTCTTTCATTAGCCACGGCCTACATCCATGCAATGTTTGTTACCGGAATCATTTTTTTTATTTTATCTACGGCTAGATGTATCTGTCAATAACATCTGTGGAAGGTCAAGGTGATGTATTACACTCTAACAAGGTCTAAAATAAAGTTTCTGGTTTGAGATGGTATTGTTTTATTTCATGGAAAACATTCATTCTTTAAACTTAAGAAAAATAAAGGGAGTTGAGCCTTGGAAATGTTGTTAGCTAGATTGATTTGATAGTATACTGAGTGGTAGGATTGTTTTATAACGATATTGTTTAGAAAAATGATGGAAATAGAAGTGACTTTTTACGCATGTCTTTTAGTCTCAGTCAAATGTAAATTTGCGTGTAACTTATCTTTATGATTCTCATTCAATTCAATGACTTTTTGTTGAAAACCCTGGCAAAGAAGAAAAAAGGAACCAGCTCTTTTAGAAAACGTTTCCTCCGTTATTTCTAATCTAGGAAAAACAAATACAAGCCTAATCAAAAACCAAATCTAGCTTCATGGAACATACCTCAATGCATCAAATAGACGTAAATAAAGTATACTTGTCTCCCTTTAGTCGACGGCGACCAGAAGGCTCCCTTTTCAATAGCTACTACACTGAGGTATAGGGGAGAGCGCTACTCCTTTTCCTGGATTGCTTTACATTACCCTTGATATGTACCTTATATTGCTGAGTGTTAAGCAAGGAGGTATCAAGTACCATTTTTAAAGTCTTTGGTATGACGCAACCTGAGATTGAACCCAGGTCTCCCAGACCATTGGCGAACACTCTACTCACGAAGCCAAGACGTAGACGGGTTGAATTGCCGTTGATATCAATCTATCTACCGTTCGACATGTCTCAAAGCGAAGAGGTTTTATGAAACCAGAAAGTTTGGATATCAAATAAAATGTTTTGTCCCAGAATTGTGATTCATTTTTTTTTTCTGGATAAGAATTAAGAAAATAAACCTTTTCAAAGAAAGGTGAGACTGTATTCTTTTGCTAGAGAGAATATATGTTTACTTCAACTACTTCTCATATAAAATTGTTGGTATCTGTTGAAATAGTTGTCTTAATCTATGGAAAACGATTATTATCCCTCATGTTGTTTTTTAATGTCTTTGGTAGTAAAGCGACTTTTAATTGAAGATGTCTTTACATTCTTCAAATTACAATCTGTATGATTAAAAAAAAGAAAAAAAAGAATATTAAAGACGGAAATTGAATATTTACATATACGTTCAGCAATATATATATATATATATAGTCATATGATGCTGTAATTATTAGTCGAACATTATTAAATGAAACCATAACTTGTAGATATGACTCCGTACCCGAAGCCACTAGATGAATATGATTTCTTTTGTGTTATAACAAATTAGTTTTATACACTAGTTGAAGTACCCATCTACCACAGGTAAAAGACCAAGATTATAACTGATTATTCTAAAGTATCTGTTATCGATTAATATACACCGAACGGTTACTTATATAAATTGTAAATATAAAACATGAATCAACATAAACACGTGATAGACCGAAAGTATTTAAATATAATCTCGTGACTCAGGAATAATGTCCCTGGGCAGTGTTCAAAAACCCTTTTCAGGGAATAGATAGATACCTTGGCAACCTCCCTTATAAGATACACTGGACCATTTTTTTATAAAACATTAATACCTATGAGCTCAAAAACCCTCCTTTTAGTGAATCTAAATACAAAGCCTCGCTTATATAACAGCTTCTCTTCACGTCTCCATTTCGATTGACTTTTAGAACGTTAATTGAATCCCAGATCCAATCTCTGAAAGAGACCCTAAGCCTTGTCGTGTGTGGTCTCGCGTTGTCTTCTGTGATGTCACCAATCTTGCCTTTCAGGCTTTCTTTTCACAATCAAACCGTATGCTGATCACACTTACGCATCCATAGTGACAACTTTCTCTCAAAGCAACCGGTTGTCTACAGGCAACCTACTACGTAATAGTATTAAGTTGTCAACAAGTAGACGAGGCAGCAAATCAAAAGGAATAAATAAAGGAAAATGGATAACTGGTTGACAACCTAGTCCTTGTCACAGAGAAAAAAAAGAACCTATGAAATATTAAGATTTCAATGATATCAGTCATAGTTAATTCTAAGAAACGTGGAAAATAGACGAAAGGAAACGTGAAATTCGAGGAAAAGTTGAGGCCGCCCAGACCACAGCACTTTAAGGTAAGCAAGAATATTTTTAAAAGTCCTGAAAAGCTGAGAAAACTTGCTGTCACTTGAATTTCAGTGAAGCTCAACAGTTTCTACTGATATAAAAAGTTCGTAAAAAAGATCATGATAACATCATTATTGATAATAATCAGAATATACAAAAAGCTGAGTAGCCAACAAAAAAGAGAGATATCCAATAGCGTTGTGGCTAACGTGTTTTACTTTGATATCGTAGCTAGGGAGATCGAAATCCAGTCGTGGTATTATGTACACTTTCGGAATAATACCCTTTGGAAATGTATGAATTCGTTTGGTTGATTGAGTTTTTTGGCATATTAACCATTGTACGTTATTTAATATCACATCCATTTTTAAACAAATAAACTGTTCTATTTCAAACAATTCATTTTAGCATATGTAAAGAGTTTGATTTTCAAAAACATTTCTGTTTCAAGCTATTTAGTTTATTCAAACAGTTACAATTCAGAAAATTCGGTTTTGTATAAGTATAGTTATTGTTTACGCACAGTTGAATGTCAAAACAGTTCTATTTCAAACAATTCAGCTCAGCATAAATAGGCTGTTTAAATATCAAAAAGTTCTATATCAAGCAATTCAGTATAGCACAAGTACACAGTTTGAATATCAAAACAGTCCTATTTCAACAGTTTAGCTCTGTTTGACCCATAGATAGGACCCAGGAGGTGCCCGTGGTGTAATGGTTATAGTCGTAGGAAATGGACATGGCGACACGAGTTCAAATCCTGGACGAGACTGATTGCATTTCACATCGCACTAATACCCTTTGGAAAGGTATGAATCCAATTATCCTCCCTCCAGCTATGGGTAAATAGTAGGTCAGACTAGTTTCTTCAGCCTTGGTGAGGTCACTAGTCGAGGAGAAGGAAAACTCTGAATTCAAACCTGTTAAATTCCGCTTAACGAATTGACCGTGTGTCATATCCTGTCCGAGCGGAGGGGTTGGTAAATATGGATAGGACCCAGTCAGCTTCTACCAGTCCGGAAGAAAGTGGACCTGGGAGCGATGGCAATGAAGGAGTACTGTGCATTGCCCAAAACTCCAGCATTACTGGAACCTCAACATTAGATTGTTTAGTGTCATATACAGGACACTCGTTTTGGGGAGCCGAAAAGCAGTCGGTGTATTCTACAGCCTCAGCCGACTGGGCAAGGAAATGTATGAATCTACTTTTACTCCATGGGTTAAATAGCGCCACTGCTGTTGTTTTACAAGGATGACTTTGTAATTAAATGACCTATGATGTTTAATAAGCCATTAAACAAAGAAACCAAGGCACACCTAGATTACAAAATCGTATATGACGTAGACAGACTCTTAGTGACCAGAAAAAGAGAATAAATATGATTCATTGGTGTTGTGGTCTTCAGATAACACCGCCGGAAGAACAACTCAAACAACGGGTGATTGGTGAACGTTATTGTATTAGCAGAAAAGGGAAGTCATACAAAAGAAGTACTAGCCGTTCTCGGCTTGCAGTCTGTCAATCAAATGTCTCGTAAGAAACGAGAAGTTGTCTTCTCCGAGCTAGCTCGCTCGGAGAATGTTTAGGTTGGACGAGTCCATCTTTGGGGTATGGTAGGATATGTCCCCATAACAATTTGCATGGAATTCGTGGGCTCAAAAAATATATAATAGAAGCCAAGATAAATTGATTACAGCAACCAGTGAAAAGAATAACAACAAGAAAACGACAATAGAACCTAGAAAAGAACAAATGAAAGAAAAAGAACTATGTGGATACTTCAAGCGTCAAACTAAGGAAATTGCACCAGATGACCTGTTTATGGCAAATAAAGGGGAAAATTCTCAAGAGAAACTCAATCAAGTGATCCAATTATATTTCAGTAAAACATTTCTCTAGGAAGTCATCATCAACATCATCATGTCATGCCGCCAGCACGGATATCCCTGACCCTCTCTCGCCACTTCTCCTTATCATTCATCGCCTCTGGCAGGTCTTCAGGGTTACATCCTGTGTCCTCACATAGCTGCTGTATGTAAGTTCGAGCTGGTCGTCCTGCTTTTGCTTGGCCATATGTGGGGGTCCATAGGAGTACATCACTTATGAGCTCGTCATTGCTTCTCCAGCAGTGTCCTGCGTGTCTGGTTCGTCTAACTTGTATAGTTTTCGTGATGGGAGGCAAGTGGCCGTATAGTTGGTGTCTCGTGGGGTGTTGTCGCCAGGACTTGTTCAATATTGCTCTCAACATTCTTGTGTAATTGCCGTCTAGTTTCTTCTCCAGCCGTTTAGTTAGTTAGCGTCCATGTAGTAATTGCATCAAAATTTGCATATGCAAATGTTATCTTTATCAACAAGAATTTCTAATTGTTTGGTTTTAATCTCTTTTAAACTGGGACTTATTGCTTCTAGACAAATTATGCAACTGAAGAAGGCAAAATAGAGTATCGGCTGAAATGAAACAAACAGTATTGATTATCCCGGTGTTTGGGGCTATATTAATGCGTATACATTTTATCTAAGCGAAATACGAAGCAAACACTACAAGTTATCTCACACTGGCGTATTCGAGGACCACCAAAAGGCTCTCTTTTCAATAGCTACTACAGTAAGGTGTAGGGGAAGGCGCTACTCATTTCCCGGGATTGCTCCACTTTACTCTTGATACGTACCTTTTATTGTTGAGTGTTACGCAAGGATGTACCAAGTACCATCTTTAAAGTCTTTGGTATGACACAACCTGGGATTGAACCCATGTCTCCCGGAGCATTGGCGAACACTCTACCCTCCATGCCAATAAGCCGGCTTATCTTACACTAGTAATGTTCACAAAGTGTCTGCATTGTATTTTTGACTTGCAGCTCAGGTCTATACGGCTGGAACACATTTCAGCTGGCCATATTCACAGGTACACGGATCAGGAAGGTTGTGTCTTTGTTCCGGTGGCCGGCGTTTGAGGCCGTCGGACATGGATTCCAAGAAGCCGGCATTCATGTCACGCGTGCTAGGACCGGCATTTCTTGTGTCTCAAGGGGCCATCCCCACCAGGCTCTAACTCACCTCGGTGGGTCTAGGTTTAACGCCTGGCGCCCGAGGCGCCCATTTTTTTAGGGGAATGCGGACGGGGCACAAGGCATTTTTGGAACCCCCTGGCGCTTATGGGCAACGGTCTTGTACTTGGTACGCACAAAAAATGTTGTGTGTCAAGGTCCGACGTCATTTGGGCGCTCGACAAATACCAGTTAGTTCATAAAATATCAGGTTGGAACGAATTTAATGTCCGATTCTAGAGTATATATTATAAACTAATACTTTTGGGTTTATTTATCTGCTGGAGACACCAATCATCCAAATGAAAGCAGTAAATAGAATCAACTTTTTTATCAGTGATCGTGGTTTTTTGGCTGACCTTTCCAAGAGTAATCTTCAGTGTTTATCCCGGTCCAAAATGAATTCAGCAACCCACTTCTTCACTGTTGCATAAGAAAGGGAGTTCTGAACAAGTACCTGTATAATAATGATTCCATGGATTTTCTTGGGTGTCATACTCTTATTTTGCAAATATATTATGACTGCTTGGACGCTGTTTTATGCATTTTTAGATTTATTACACAACTTTCCCTTTTGTGTGGGTCTCACTTGCACAAAAATCAAGAGTGAAATCTGAATTACTTCAAGTTTTATAAGGAATGGAAGTCTTTTGTTGGTTTGGTAGGTTTGTTTGGTTTTATGGAATATCAACCTTTGTAGATAATTTAACGCCAAATCAATTTTTATGTAAATAATCAGTTCCATTTAAAACAATTCAGTTTAGCATGAGTACACAGTTTAATTGTCAAAAACATTTCTATTTCAAACTATTCAAGCAGTTATATATAACAATTCAGTTCACTATTAGTACAGTTTCAATGTCAAAAACAGTTCAATTTCAAATAATTCAGTTTAGCATACGTTCTCAGTTTAAATGTAAGTACAGTGTAATTGTGAAAAACATTTCAATTTCGAGCTATTCAGTTTAGTCAATCAGTTCTAATTCAGCTAATTGAGTTTAGTATAAGTACAGATTTTGTTTACACACAGTTAAATGTCAAAATAGTTCAATGTTAAACAATTCAGTTTAGTGTAAATTCAGTTTCAATGTCAAAAAACAGTTCAATTTCAAATAATTCAGTTTCGCATAAGCACACAGTTTACATGTAAGTACGGTTTAATTTTCAAAAACATTTATTTCAAACTATTCAGTTTAATCAAACAATTCAGTTTCGCATAAGTATGCCGTTACTTCTATTTAACCCATAGATAGGGCTCTATCTGGTGCTACCACACCGGGCCAGAGTGGACCTGGGAGCAATGGCAATGAAGGGGTGCTCCATATTCCCCAAGGTCCCAGCATTAGTGGAACCTCACCATCCAATTGTTTAGTGTCATATCCAGGACACTCATTGGGGGTGGTCTTACCCCTCTGCAGAGGTGCAGTCAGTGTATTCTACAGGACCAGTCGAGTGGGCAAAGTCTTTTTGTCACAGCAAACATGTTCAGCTAAAGTTCTTCTTTCAGTGTGAGGCTTAGAACTTTTAAAATGTCTTGATAATATGTACTCTAAAAACTAATATCTCATTAGTTTCAACCTGATATAAAGGCTGGAGTAGAATTTACCAACAGAGAAATAAACAATAAATGATAGGTTAAATAGCTTTTTTTCAAGATCTTACGCTGGCCATTCAACAGGCATATTCCAGTTGGGTTTTTATTGGTTGAAGCACCCCTGAAATAATTTTTGCATAGTGTGAAACTGCTAAATCAAATTTATCTTAATATTCCTCTCGTCCTTAAATCTCTTACCTTTCCGATGAATTTTTAATCCATGGAATATGAAGAAGTCGTGAACAACTATGTCCAAATGGAATAGCATATCAATGCGTCACGGGTTATTTTGTGCCTAGAGAAAGGAGAATCATGTTCATTGCATGTTCATACATCTTTTTGAGTGATTGTTTCTCAGAATTTTTTTGTGCACGGTTCTGATGAATATAAATTTAAAAAAAAATCTAATCCCTCCATGTACGGAAGCCTAACAGACCACTCTGTGTAAGAGTTGACAAAGGGATAACGGCAACTCGGGTGGTTTAATTGTAAGCAAGCTAGACTAGCAAAGCTTCACGAGTGAGTTCGAGTCTCATTGTGTGCCCCATTCATATGGCCTTGTGCCACATCTAAGCAAGAAGCTGAGTAAATTACTACTACAAAGATATATGGGTAATGAACAATTACTCCACATCTCAAGTTACATTTCAGCGTCATACACAGGTTACTCCCGAACTCTCTCAAAGAGATACCATCAACATATTCTGTGTGTTCTTGACGTCTACATTGTATTACTTTATTTGATGAGTTTATTAGCTGAGATAATTTCTTGGTTTGAATTTTAAATTTAAACATTTGAAAAAATGTTGTACCAACTATAGAGTCTAAGTATACTGGACGCTGATAAAATACTATAAAAATACATCATGATAAACTACTAATCTAAATGAATAACCAGATCATTAGAGTTACCCTTCAAATTTTTAAATGATTTAAGGTTCTTTTATGTTCGAATAGAATATAAAGCTATAGACAGCTATTTCCTATTCGAATGCTTGATTAGTGAGTCTCGTTACTACCAGCCGACTCAGAAAAAAATAATCTGTTAATATTACTTTCATCTTTTTTTTTTCATTGTCTCTTAATTTCCTTCTTTTTTGTCAGCTTCATTGTTTGTTTGTTTGTTTGTTTCTTTGTTTTTTTCGGTGTATTTTCTGTCCTCCTTCCCCCAGTGTATTTCTTTTTGTTTGTTTGATTTTTTGTTTGTTTCTTTCTTTCTTTCTGTGCATTTAATGCCTCCCCAATGTATCTCCTTATGTTTATTTGTTTGTTTGTTTGTTTCTTTCTTTCTTTCGGTGTATTTTCTGTCCTTCTTCTCCCAGGGTATCTCTTTTTGTTGGTTTGATTTTTTCTTTCATTCTTTCTTTCTTTCTTTCTTTCTTTCTTTCTTTCAGTGCATTTTAAGACTCCCCGGTCTATCTCCTGAATGTTTGTTTGTTTGTTTGTCTATTTGTTTGTTTGTTTGTTTCTTTCTTTCTTTCTTTCGGCGTATTTTCTGTCCTTCTTCTCCCAGGGTATCTCTTTTTGTTGGTTTGATTTTTTCTTTCATTCTTTCTTTCTTTCTTTCTTTCAGTGCATTTTAAGACTCCCCGGTGTATCTCCTGAATGTTTGTTTGTTTGTTTGTCTGTTTGTTTGTTTGTTTCTTTCTTTCTTTCTTTCTTTCGGCGTATTTTCTGTCCTTCTTCTCCCAGTGTATCTCTTTTTGTTGGTTTGATTTGTTTGTTTGTTTCTTTCATTCTTTCTGTGCATCTTATGCCTCCCCAGTGTATCTCCTTATGTTTGTTTGTTTATTTGTTTGTTTGCTTTTTCTTTTTTTCTTTTTTTTTTTCCTGTTTTAATTTTTTTCTTAATATTTTTCTCCCTTTTACTTTTCTTTCTTTCTTTCTTTCCTTCCTTCCTTCCCTCTTTCTTTCTAATGATGTTTTTTTCTCTTTTACCCAACGTTATTCTTTCTCATCTTGACTTTATTCTACAATAATTACTTTTCTTTCGTCTTCCTCACTTTTCCTGTTTTGTAACCGTTTTCCTTGGTTCTAATTTTGGGAACATTCAGTTTCTTACATTCTTTAGAGTATTCAACAATGGTCCGGAACACCAAGGCTCAATCCCAGGTCGAGTTATACCAAAGACTCAAAAAATGGCACTTGATGCTGCCTTGCTTAACACTCAGAATTATAAGGTAAGGATCAAGGGTAAATTGGTGCAATCCAGGAAAGGAAGTAGTGCCCTCCCCTACACCTTAATGAAGTAGCTATTGAAAAGAGAGTCCTTTGGTCATCCCTGACTAAGACCGACTAAACTTATATCGTTATTCCTTTTTTTTATTTTTTAGGATTTTTTTCCTTTGTCTTTTTTCTTTTCTTTTCTTTATTCTTTCTTTCGTTTTCGTCTTATTTCTTTCTACTTTTTAAAAATCTTTTATATCTTGTTTTTTCCTTTAATTCTTTCTTTTCACTTTTATTTCTTTCTGTTTTCCTTTCGTTTTCATTTTTATATATTTCTGTTTTCTTTTCCTCGTTTCTTTGTTCTTCTTTCTTTTCTTTTTTTTTTTTCTACTTTTATTTTTCATCTTTTGTTTCTTGTTCCTTTCTTTCCTTTCTTCTTTTTTAACTTTTATTTCTTTCCATTATCTTTTCGACTTTTATTTCAATTTTCATTCTTTTTGATCTTTCTTTTTTCTTATCTTTTTCTTTTTCATGTTATTTTCTTTCTTGCTTCTTTCTCTTCATTCTTATTTATTTCTATCTTCTCTGTTTTTTCTTTTTCGCTTTTTACTTTTCATTTTTGTTTCTTTCTATTTTCCCTTTTTTCTTTTTCTTTCTTCTTTCTTTTTCTTGTTTCCTCTATTTGTCCTTGTTTCTTTCTTTTCTTCTTTTTTCATCGTCTCTTTCTTTTCATTCTTGCTTATTTCTTTTCCTTCTTATTTCTTTCTATTTTTTCTTCGACTTTTTTTTTTTTCTTCTTCTTTTGACTCTTCTTCTTTTTTTTTCTAATTCATTCTTTCAGTTCTTCTTTTTTTCTTTCTTTTAATTTTTCTTTCTTTCTATTTTCATTTTTCTTCTTCTTTTTTTACTTATTTTCCTTTTTCCTTTCTTTTGTCAATTCTTTTTTTGCTTCTTTTTTTTATTCCTTTTTAGCTTTATTTTTACATCTTCTTTTTCTTATTATAATACTAAATTTTTTTTCTTACCTTTTTCCCTTCTTTTTATTTTCTTTCTTTCTTTTCTTTTTCCTTCAATTTTTCTTCTCAATTTATTTCTTTATTTCTCTCTTTTTTTTATTCATTATATTATATGAATCAGCAGATGAATTTGAAATGATAAAAATGAAAAGAAGAAAATAAGAAAACAGGAGATGAAATTGCTATCAAATGTACCTGATTTCATTTAATTTGGCCTCACCCATCATTTTCGACGGCTACAGCAAAAGAAACCAGGAAACATTTTTCTCTGTCATTTTGCAAAGAAACTAACTGAACGGAATAAAATTGCGAAAAATCTAGCAGCCTTTCTTTCTACTCTGCCAGTTTCAAATTATTTTCAAACAAAACACATATAAAAAAGAATCAAAAATGTTATCATTAATATTTCTGGACATGTCATATTTTCTTCTCTCCTTTCGTTCTCACTTACTCTCTCGCTCGATCACTCGCTCACTCACACCTTAACACTCCTTCTCTCTTTCTTTCTCTCTCTCTCTCTCTCTCTCTCTCTCTCTCTATATATATATATATATATATATATATATCCTTTCTCTTCCGATAGAATCATTTAATATTTTCTTGCTTTTACATTCCTGTACTTTTCTTTTTGCTTAAAAAAATCTGTACGAATTTTTTTCTTAAATGAATTCATATTTGAGACTCACACGAGAGTTTTCCCCTACCCACCCCCATGTATATATATATATATATATAATTTATTCTATTCTTCAGGAATGAATGTTGTTAAAAGGGAACGAATGTAAGCATGCGTGCACACACATATACGCACACGGACATACATTCACATACAATAACACACACACACACACACACACACACACACACACACATATATATATATATATATATACTCAAGCACATAAATATACATTTATACAAGGATAGAGATACAATCACATATTTACATGCAGGATATCTGTGTTTCTATATTCATCAACAATAATTTGAAGGAATACAGTATCTTTACCACTGCATGCACACACACACACGCACACGTGCGTACACGCGCGCACACACACACGCACACGCACATGTATACAGTATATATATATATATATAAACCTAAATAATTAAGCACATACAATTGTAGACTGAAAAGTTCATTTGGTAAAATCATATATGCTGTTGATGACTTCTTTACCAGAGGGACTCAAGCACTGCAACACTGATGGATAAAGTGCGTAAACAACAGGAGGTTGGACTATTCTGAAAAATGACTCTCATTTGGTCGTATAAAATGATTGTATAGGATAAAGTCAAGTAACTGTTAAAATCCCTACACCCATTTTCACACACACATACTATATATATATATATATATATATATATTCCTTTTCTTTCTTAAACAAATTCTATATTTACTTGCACATAGGTGCACGTGCAATCCTAAACAGATATAAATACATACATTCATATATACTCATATATGCATACCTGCTCATATACATACGAAGACACACCCATATAAATTTTTACATACACAAATATATGTTGGAGAAGAAGACTACCAAAAAATGGAGATCCCAAAGCGTTCTGGAAAATGCTCGCGGCTGAGACATCTTAGTAAGCGAATTTAAACTCTCGAATCATAATTAACTTCACTTTTAGACTAATACCCTTCGGAAAGGTATGAATCTTTTAAGTAAGTAAAGTTGGTGACCCTAGTCGTGGGTGACCTGAAGGCTACCTTTTCAATAGCTACCACCTCAAAGTCTACAGTAGGGCACTACCCTATTCCCAGGATTGCTGCACTTTGCCCTTGATCCTTCCGTACCTTATAATGCTGAGTGTTAAGCAAGGCGTCATAAAGTACCGTTTTTGGGGCCTTTTAGATGACTCGACCTGGGATTGAACCCCGGTCTCCAGGACCATTGGCGAACCCTCTACTCGTTAGGTTTGGTTTAAACACCCCAAATATGGCTTTAAATAGTACGACAGGTGTTAGAAAAAATAGAAATAAAAATAAAATAAAATAAAATAAAATAAACCCAAAAATGAAACAGTTCCTAGAATCTTCCGATAGGAAGCGAAATCATCGCATGCCTGAAAAACAGACTGTCACCAAAAAGAAATCAATTCCCATTTAGCAGTAACCACTTGATTTGGAAGGACTTACTTCTCTTCTGCTGCTGGTGGGGAAAACCACGTATCCACTTAGCTCACTGTCTCTCAAGTAGAGCTTCAAACTCAATTGATCTTTACCTTTGATACTAGACGGACCTTCTTTCCCTCGGCTACAAGCAGGCAGTGCAAGTGTCCGCCCAATCTCGTACTTGGCGTGAGTCCGCGTCTCCATTTGCAGCAGCCTATATTGAAAACACCCAATGGACTTAACACCCACTACAAAAGAACATCCACTTTGGATCGAAACCGACTGGTGCATTTCCACGCCTTTTTTGGGAGACATGACTAATAGTCTAGGAAGACATCTTCTTGTGACAGAGTAGCCGTATCAAACCCCAAACTGAATTTGAAATTTAAAAAGTATGTACTACTTTTGTCTCCTTTCTTTTCTTTTTTTCTCCAGTAATTCCTTTGCAGCCTTCACAGACACAGAAGAAGCCAACGAATTATATGGGGAAAAGAAAGAAAATAATGGAGTCAGATATCTAAACTCAATTACCCACAACCTACGAAACTAAAAACCTAGAAAACAAACACATCTTCTGGTTCCCCACGGTACCATAATTCTTCTTTTGCAAAGACATCTTTCGTATTAAAGAACCAACGAAGTTTGATATGCCATTAAACAAAGAAACCAAACGAAACTAAATGTTGATGGATAGACACTTAAAAGAATATACTTACAAATATGTGAACAAAGACATAGAAGCCTAAGTACAGAGCTCTTCCAATGAACTGAGCTCTCCGGTAGCGGTTAAGCGTATATGTAAAAAAGGAAAATAATACATATCCGTTAAATTCCCTCAGTTACACTTATGTTACCGATGTTTTTGCAGTAAAATGTCCAACATGAGTAAAATCTACCGGGTTTCGATCCAGACTTGGAGAAAATTACGTTTTAGCGTGTGATATAACGAAAAAGTCTGTCTGTGGATGACAATATATATATATATATATATATGCTCCCCTAGCGGGAGTTGAACGCTTTGGTAAAGGAATTTAAGGCTGCCACTCGCGTAATGCATAATGATCTTCAAACGAATTGGGCAATCCAGTATCCGATAGCGCAAAACGTAAACAAACGAAAGCTAATACAAAATCCATTAAATTCCAAGACTGATGTAGGTCACCGAAATGACTAAGCGGTACGATATCAGTTTAGCGTAAACGTAGGCAGGTTTCGATCCCAGCTGAAGCGTCCTGCGTTTTTAGCCACACTGAAGAGTTGTAATACAAAGAGTCTGTCTGAGGATATATATATATATATATATATATATATATGTGTGTGTGTGTGTGTGTGTGTGTGTATTTAAAGACATGGACTTATACATAACACACACATAGATTAAAACAAATTCATATGCACACAAACATTTCTATAAATAGATTTATAAACACTAAAACAAACTCATAGAGATACATACATACATACATACACGTGCACACATATACCTACATACTCTTACGTATATATATATATGTATATATATATATATACAAAGCCATACCGACAAAAACGTTTATACTCACAAATATATGTACACACGGATGGACATATAAATGTATCTACATATAAATATATATACAATAAAAGACTTATAAAAGTACAACCAAACACACGCAAAAATTCACACACATCTAGCCACACTGAAGAGTTCTGATAGAACGAAACAGTCTGTTTGTGAATGACAATATATGCTCCCCCATGGGGGTTGAGCTCTCTGGCGAAAGGAATTGTCGGCCACTGTTAGCGTAATGCAAGGCTCTTCAAAAGAATTGAGCTCTCTGGTAGCCGGTAGGGAATGAAAAAATATAAACAAAGACTGCTGCTGCTGTTTGCTAAATATACAATACCTAAAAATTCCCTTAGCCAACGTAGTCCGCTTGTGGCTGTGTTGTCTGAAGCCTTAGTCTATCGTAAAATTAGACGGGTTTCGATTCCGGCTTCGAGCGTCCTGCGTGTCTAGCCACACTGAAGAGTTCTGATAGAACGAAACAGTCTGTCTGTGGATGACTATATATATATATATATATATATATGTCATAGCCACATAAATGTTTAGACATAAAAATAAATATTCTCAGAAAAAAATAGAGAAATGTAGAGATACACTGATATAAGTACATGTAAAGCAAGGATTCTTCAACACACGCACACACACACACAGACAGACACACACACACACACACACACACATAAAGTAAAGTTGTTAGTGACTGTATATATATTGTTGTGGGAGCCTTACCCATCTTAACATAATGGACTCTTCTCGCCGTTATTAGTACAGAGATTTCGCCGCCAGAAGGTCAGATCACTATCGGTCTGACACCTCTCCAGGTGTCGGGTAGCACTTCGGTCGGCCGTGTTATCTGCGGCACGGATCTGGCCAAGTGTGTCTCGGTACCTGGAGATTTCCTTCGGCCTCAGGGGGCCTTCCCCCCAAGCTTTTACCCCCTTTCGAGGGGGGTTGGGTTCATTGCCCGGCGCCTGAGGCGCCCCTAACAATGGGAATGCCGACGGGGCCGAGGGCATTTTTTGTAAACTCCGGGCGCGTGTGGGCTACGGCCCTGCGCCCGGTCCCACGCAAAAAAGGCCTTGTGCCATACATGCCCGTAAGGTGGGGCGTGCATCAAATACCGCAGATCAATATCGGTCTGAACCTCCCCAGTTGCCGGGTAGCACTTCGGCCGGCCGTGTAATCTGCGGCACGGATCTGGCCAAGTGTGTCTCGGTACCTGGAGATTTCCTTCGGCCTCAGGTGGCCTTCCCCCCAGGCTTTTACCCCCTTTCGAGGGGAGTTGGGTTCATTGCCCGGCGCCTGAGGCGCCCCTAATAAGGGGAATGCCGACGGGGCCCAAGGGCACTTTTGGCAAACTCAGGGCGCGTGTGGGCTACGGCCCTGCGCCCGGACCCACCATAAAAAGGCCTTGTGCCACACTTGCCCGTTGGGTGGGGCGGTCAACAAATACCGCAGATCACTATCGGTCTGACACCTCTCCAGGTGTCGGGTAGCACTTCGGCCGGCCGTGTTATCTGCGGCACGGATCTGGCCGAGTGTGTCTCGGTACCTGGAGATTTCCTTCGGCTTCAGGGGGCCTTCCCCCCAGGCTATTACCTCCTTTGGGAGGGTTGGGTTAATCGCCCGGCGCCTGAGGCGCCCCTAATCAGGGGAATGCCGACGGGGCCGTAGGCATTTTTGGGAAATGCCCGGCGCGTGTGGGCTACGGCCCTGTTCTCGGACCCGCAATAAAAAAGGCCTTGTGCCACACTTGCCCGTATGGTGGGGCGGTCACAAATACCGCAGATCACTGTCGGTGTTAGACTAAAAGTTGAATTTTTTCGTTTGATTTTTGTCTAAGTTTTTCACTTTGTAAAAGTAAGTTTTTTATTGTTAAAATTATTGTTATTGCATTTTGTTATTGTTGTTAAAGCTTTGTGACCCCCCCCTCAAACTATTGTTGTTTGTTTGTGAGGAGGATCAAACGCCACACGATTTTTTTGTTGAACTTTTTTAAAACGACCGCCATTTTACAAAACATTCATCGTTCTATATTTATTTTAAATCGTCTCGCTTGAATGTTTTACAACATCATACGCGTTTTATCTCCCTCTAGTTGTGTTTTCACAACTATGGGGGAGCCCAACAATATGAAATCACCACCGGATATTATACAATTACCGACTGACATATTCCAAACGCAACCCTCCCCAATGCCGGAAGAAGCTCCATTCGACCTCTCTTCATCGGCAAATACAATACCACCGGCCCAAAAACAAAAAGAAACAGCTGTCTCTTGGTCTTCACATTGCGTGAATAAAAAATCCCCTTGTAACTACGCAAGAGACAGGGTCGAAAAATATGAAAAATACTTCAAAGACGGGGAAATACTCCCAATACCGGAACTTGTCGAGGCGGTCGAGCCAAAGACCCTGTCCTTCGTAGTCACAGACATTAAGACCAAGAGACTAGCGGGGTTAAAAAAAGAAACGTTCGAAGACCTTTTAAAACGGCAAACATCCCAGGGAAGTATTTCTGCCGTAGAAGCTTTGCTACCTGGGA
The DNA here is from genome assembly GCA_963585895.1 of Sepioteuthis lessoniana. Taxonomy (NCBI): domain Eukaryota; kingdom Metazoa; phylum Mollusca; class Cephalopoda; order Myopsida; family Loliginidae; genus Sepioteuthis; species Sepioteuthis lessoniana. Next base: position 60,059,781 of record OY757934.1, read on the forward strand.
TATCCTACTTCCCTCAGAGGAAATAGCGAAAAGCCTCGCCGGTGGTAACATCACAACACGCTTCTTCCGGCTACAACCGGAATATCGAGGCAAAAGAAGAATACGGGTCACCGTATGCAATGTATCGATGCAGTTGAGTGGTGACGTCCTCGCCGCCTATCTAAGTATATATGGCGACGTGGAACAAGTCACACAAGTAACCTCAACACGGGGAACCGCGTACGGTGACTATGTATTCGTTATGTGCCTCGATAGGGGAGGGTTCAGCAAAACTCCCCACAAAATCCGTTACAGAGATCAAACGATGACAGTAATAGTTGAGGGCAGGAAACCGCTATGCTGGGCGTGTAATAAAATCGGCCACTTTTCAAAAAACTGCCCTCAAAAACAAACAATCACCACCACAACAACGACTACTACCACTACTACAGCTACTCCTTCACCTGTCATAGCAGCAATAACACCAACAAAAACTACAGAGAACCAACAAGAAACCCCTAAAGAAAATGAGGAAGGGTGGACGCAAGTCACCAGAAAAAAGGGAGGGAAACCCCCCCCCTAAAAAACCAGCAACAACAGAAAACAAAACAACTGATGCAACAACTCTTTCTACTACGACTACAACTACGAAACCAACGACCACAACGACCACAAATACGAAACAATCGACCACTTCGCTCTCATTGGAATTGGGCGCCAGGATCGAGCTTCTTGAACAACTCCGAGTTCTCGCTCACCTGGCGACTTGTTCGAAATGCGTTACCCCTTGTCGGCTTGAACTACAAAGCGGGCCTGGCAGACATGCCCGATTGCGCTCGCTGCGGCAGTGGCTTGGAAGAAACGGCTGAGCACGCCTTCTACTACTGCGAGCGAGTTCGCCCGTTTTGGGATCACGTCGGCGAGTGGACGGCTCGCATCGAACCCAAACAGCTCGTGCTGCTCGACGTTGGTTACGTCGTGGACAACGTTCTTCCTCCGTATCAGGGTGAGAAGCGTGTGGTGTTTCTCGCGATCCTAGCTGTAGCTAGAATGGTGATTTGGACGACGCGAAACAAGGGATTGTATGACGATGCAAACTTTTCTCATCGTGATCTGGTTTTGTATTTTCGGCATCAGCTGAGGGTCAAAATCAGATGCGATAGAAAACGCTTGGATCGCATAACATTCAGCAAAAGGTGGGTGCATGCAGCGAGCCTGGTCGTGCAAAAGGGGGCAACGTTGGAGTCATCCTTCCCTCCTGGCGTCTACGGTACGGGTCCTTAGGGACCCCACCCCTGGTAAGTAGGACTGTTTTTTCCCCTTGAAACCTAGTTAGCAGTATGTTTCTGAGTCATTGTCCCCGTCATCTAGCCGTTAGTTCTCAAGATCTTCCCCATCCCCATTATTTTTGTACCTCAACCCGTATCCCAGTCCGCTTTTTATTGAAGATCTTGAACATTCATATGTATAAAAATCATACTACCTGGTCGTATCCACCCATACCACGCCCGACCCTTTATTTCTTTTAGCCCTGTAGACTAGGACTCCTGCCCCACCTAGGGTAGGTCCGGCTTGTTTCCGGTTCTTTCGCCCCGGAAAACAGTCGGCCTCCAATTTTATAGACGGGGGGATGGGAGGGTAACCAAACGGGGGATTTTTCCTTTGTTTTTGTATATATTTCGGGGTTTTTCTCCCATTCCCATCACATTCATTGTAAATAAATCAAACTTGTAAATAAAAATCATTCATGAATCTCGGGATTTTAAGTAGGACTTCTTCATAAAGCAAATGTGGTATTTTGGTGATTGCTGCGCATATGGTGATGGATGAATGGTTATATATTGTACTGCTGAATAGGTCGGTGAATGTGGCTAGCTAGGTCTCCTTAGAAAATATAGAAAAGAATGACCGCTCCCTTCTTCTCCCCCAAAACGTCAAGGCCTTGTGCCTTCTGTGTAACATACACAGAAATAAGGCAGATCACTATCGGTGGTATACAAACAGTACGAGACTTCTTACCTTTTCAATGAAACTCTATCTCTCTTGTATAATATAATCTGTTATCTAATATCCGTGTTTGTATTATCATTAGTGATATATATATATATATATACTTATACATATCAGATGTTTCCGAGTGTAGAGGCTAACGTGTTTCACTGTGACTTCTTTCTAAGCGAGTTCGAGCTATTTGAATTAGGACTGTTTGACTAAACTGAATAGCTTGAAATAGAAATGTTTTTGACAATTAAACTGTGTACGCAAGATAAACTGAATTGTTTGAAAGAGAAATGTTTATTTGCATTAAAATGGATTTGGCATTAAATAACCAACAAAGGTTGATATGCCATAAAACCCAAACGAACAAATAAACAAACAAATTACCAGTTCAATTAAACTTCAGTCATTTTTTGCACAAAGTTTTACAACAAAGTTTGATATGCCATAAAACCTAACTAACCAACCAACCAATTAAAAGTCGCTTTTATCTTTACTGCTGCTATGATCCAATTTTTCTATGTAAAAACAATCGTGAAAACATACTATTTTTAGTAGCCAGATTTCTCTAAGCAAATTTCCATTAAATCTTAAAGAATAACAAAATGCTTGAGCCAATTGACAACTTAATATTAAACGATTACGCTCATATCGATAAGAAATCAATTTCTGAATGTCTGACGAAGATAACAACATTTTATTCAGCCGATTTCTTAGATTTCTTTCACATCCATTTCTTTCTCATTTGTTTAGTTGCATATTTTAAAAACATATCGCTTTAAGTTTTCTGGTCCAACCGTATGTTTTCTTTTGTTAACCACTCCATTTCTTATATATTTGCACAAAATTTTAGACATATCGAACTGGAAAGAACCAACTTCTTTCGCCACATTCCACAGTGAATCGTCTTCTTGAATGAGTTTTACAGTTTTTTTCCATTGTTTCAATTTGTTGCAGTCATCTTTCCTTTCAGTAAGGTATGCCAACTGCTAGTTGAATTCTGAAAGAACTATCTTTTAATTGTAGATCGAGTTGCATATCTTGGCTTCTTTTGGTATCTGTTTTTTGGAATGCAAATGAGATTATTCTATTTTTTCTTCGACATTTGTAACGTTACAGGATCATAAATAAAGATGTTTCTTTTCTCAAACTATAAAGCGGACCAGTTTTTTCGAATACGAAAATTTATTAGCTGACTAACATTTCATAGCAGACGCCATCGAAACGAAAGAGAAAGATACAGTGAAAGATATTAGTTGTTACATAGAAACGTTAAAAGTCTCATTTGTAAAAGAGAAGGATCAAAACACCGATTTTGCATTCTTCATGTCGAAAAAGCATTTCGCGCCCAGAGGGGTATCGTCTCTGGATCAGAATCTCTGAACTAATTCTTATCTCCGAAATCTTTTTCACTATATTTTCTTCCAATATTTCTCTTAATTATTGCTAACGTAATTACCAAAAACCTTCCATTAACACAACATCGATAAATTAGCCGTCATTAACTTTCTGTGATACGTCATTTTATCTTAATTTCAGCCGACGGAATGTTTATCTTTTTAATATCCGGCCTACAGGCCCGAGTTCAAAACAAAACCCTATTTTAACAGGAGCTGACATCCGGTCTTGGTATGTGCACGGCCACGACCTTTTCAATGCGACCTACACTTCAACTCAAAGATTTTAGCAACTCATAATTTATTACTAGAAGCAAAATAATTAACTAATATAAGTAATTACCAACCTTAATTATATTACACATCGAGTTATGTTATCATAATTTCCTCTGCTGAGATTGGGAACAGTTATATTATTAAATCAAATATCAACTATTGTGGGTTATTTAATGCTAAATAATCTTTATACATATATATTAAATATATAGATTATTTAATGACAAATCCTCTTTATACATATATATTGAATATGTAGGATTTGGTTGGGTTGGGTTTTATGGCACACTAACCATTGTAGGTTATTGAATGCTAAATCATCTTTATATATATATATTAAATATATAGGATTTGGTTGGGTTGGGTTTTATGCTTTATCTGTTATTGTAGTTTATTTAATGCCAAAACCTCTTCATAAATACGTATTAAATTCATAGGATTTGGTTGTGTTGGGTTTTATGGCACACTAACCATTGTAGGTTATTTAATGCCAAATCCTGTTTATACATATATATTGAATCTATATATGATTTGGTTGTGTTGGGTTTTATATCATATCAACCTTTGTAGGTTATTTAATGTTAAATCCTCTTTCTACATGGATATTAAATATATAGGATTTTGCTGGGTTTAGTTTTATGGCATATCAACTATTGTAGGTTATTTAATGCCAGATCCTCTTTATACATATATAATGAATCTATATATGATTTGTTTGGGTTGGGTTTTATATCATATCAACCTTTGTAGGTTATTTAATGTTAAATCCTCTTTATACATGGATATTAAATATATAGGATTTGGTTGGGTTGGGTTTTATGGCATATCAACTATTGTAGGTTATTTAATGCCAGATCCTCTTTATACATATATAATGAATCTATATATGATTTGTTTGGGTTGGGTTTTATATCATATCAACCTTTGTAGGTTATTTAATGTTAAATCCTCTTTATACATGGATATTAAATATATAGGATTTGGTTGGGTTGGGTTTTATGGCATATCAACTATTGTAGGTTATTTAATGCCGAATCCTTTTTATACATATATATTAGATATATATGATTTGGTTGGGTTGGGTTTTATATCATATCAACCATTGTAGGTTATTTAATGTTAAATCATCTTTATATATGGATATTAAATATATATGATTTGTAAACAGATTTTGTGGATAACATTTTAAAACTAGCCTGAGCTCTTTTTTTTGCACATAGCCAAATGATGTCAACTATTACTATGTAACAATAACAATATAACACATTTAAATGGATAAACATAAATAATTTGTTAGTGAATAGCATGTTAGTAATTGTATTCTAAAATGAGATACAACTGCTTGCGATTGTTTCTACAGAGTTAAATGGTTTCAATTATTGCTATCTAACACTAATATTTATATTCAATATCAATCGTTTCTTTGCAGAAAGTTAAGTGGTTACAAGTATTGCTATTTAACACTAATTATTCAATTGAACACTATTCATTTATTTGGACACAATCAAATGGTTCCAAGAATTGCTATGTATTACAAACAATACAATATCAGTCATTTGTTTGCTCTCAGTTTAAATGACAAACAGTTTTATTTGACCCACAGATGGGGCCTTATCAGGTGCTACCACTCTGGGTCATAATAGACCTGGGAGCGATGGCAATAAAGGGATTCTCCATATTCCCAAGTGCTCTATTGATCGTAGACTTGTCATCGCACGATTTAATGTCATACACCGGACATTCATTGGGGGTTTCTTACCCCTCTTCAGAGATGCAGTCGGTGTATTCCATGGCTCCGCCGGACTCAGCTGAATCACATTTGTTTTAGACATATTTTATTAAACCAGAGTTTTTAGTGATTATGAAATATTTTGTGTCTTTATGAGTTACACGTTCTTTTATTGCTGAATAAAAAATCAAGATGAACACATGTATAAGTATGCTAATTCTAGAATTTGTTCTTCCTGCGTTAGCACTAATATAAATAAATTAAAGATGGCGACCGTAGTCGAGGGTGATTCGTAGGCTCCCTTTTAAATAGCTACAACACACCTGTGTAGGGAAGGGTGCTACTCCTTTCCCCTGATTGTTCCACTTTACCAGTGATCCATACTTTACAATGCTGAGCGTTAAGCAAGGAGACATCAAGTACCATTTTTTGAGTCTTCGCTATGACTCGACCTGGGATTGAACCCCGGTCTCTCACACCTTTGCAGAACACTCTAACCTTTAATTCAATGGACCGGTGCAGCATTAAAATAGTTTAGAATATTTTTAAACAGTAAAATACTCCATAGTTAGTTACATATCAGAACTTTAAAAACATACATTAATGTTGTTTAAAATCATATTTGACAAAATCTCAGACATCTGTGTGACTCATCCTGGGACCCTAACAGGTACGAACAGTATGTGACGTGAGGTCAACTATTTACCTTTAGCCAAGGAGAAATAGATTTGGTTTGGTTTGTTATGCCTTGGTTTTATGGTATATCAACCATTGTAGGTTATTTAATACCTAATCCATTTTTATTCGTAAAAATGTTCTATTTCAAACAATTCAGTTGAGCATAAGTACACTGTTTAGTTCTATTTGACCCATAAATAGGACCCTATCAGGTGCTACCACACCAGGCCAGAGTAGATCTGGAAGCGATGGCAATGAAGAGGTACTCCGCATTCCCCAAGGCTCCTGCATTATTGAGGCCTCACCATCAGAGTATTTAGTGTCATATTTAGGACACTATTTGTGAGAGTGTTACGCCTCTGCAGAGATGCAGTTGGTGTATTCTGCTGCCCCAGCCGACTGGACCAGGGGATATACATACGAGTCTTTCCTAAGAGCATTAGCATGAAATTGAAACTCAAGTGACTTTGTCCAAAATTTAAATTTGTTTAGCCAATTCAATTTCTTAAATAACCGCTACACTAATCAGACCCTATTTTCAATGCATTTCTTTTTATAAGAATAATTCGTAATTAAAGATATAATATCTCGACTATTATAAGGCGTTCGTGGTGTAATCGTTATCATCGTTGTAAATAGACATAGCGATTTCAAACTCTGGACGACATTGTTCGCATTTTACATAGGACTAATGCCTTTTGAAATCGTATGCACTCAACTATTCTCCCTCCAGTTATGCCTAAAATAGTAGGGTAGACTGACTCTTTAGCCTTCATATGGCAACTAGTCTAGGAAAAGGAAAACTGGGAACTTAGTTTGTAACTTCGCTCAAACCCATACACAAACATATTAATACGCAACTATAACCTGCAAAAAGATAGGCACACACCCACACACACTTACACACTTACAACCACACGTAAAGAATCATACAAAATCCCAACGGATTTTTGACTGTATTTTTTCGATTTTCCAAGCGGCCAATGAAAAAGGAACTTTCCGTGGGTGTAAGCCGTGACCAACGGAAAACAAGCATTGCGTGTAAGTCACCTAAGGGTTTCAAGACTATACAAGGTGTTGAATTTTGGCTGTAGTCAGATCCCGCTGGCAGTTCTGACCCCTGACGGTTCCTATGTGTGCGCGAACTCTTACTCTGGTTTTTCTTTTGCATAACACGAGTTTCACTCTAAAATAATAAAAATATAAGTTTTTATACATACATGTTCCTCATTGTTTGTCAAGACCGAGCGGTTGTAGACAACCGGAGTAATAACAATTTAATGGGACATATTGTTAGTTTAATGAATTTACATACATTGGCTCTATTAATGAACTTGTATGGTAAATTCTAGATAAAGTTTTGACCAACAAGTTTTACTGTATGTTTTTGAGCCTACAATGGTTCTCACTCTGAATTTTAAGATAAAAATATTGAGGTCGATTTATATGCTGGGTCGACTTGTACATCGAAATTTATCCTAAATAGAAATTAAATACTAATTTAATTTGAATTTTGAATAAAAGCTGCTAAAAAACTTTGAACTGAGGATTGAAACCGAGGCTACAAATTTAAATATACTTCCCGGGTATTCGTTGACTGAATTTCAGAGACGAAGATAGATGAAAAAAATCGTAAAATGGGCTTTGGTCAAAAATCATACATATGAGCTCTGGTAAAAAAATCGTACATAATAGTTGTAATCATAGTGTTGTAAGAACATTAAGTTAATAAGTCCCAAAAATTCACCCTTAACTATCCGGCACGGCTCATAGTATAACAGCCATTATTTTTGCAAAAAATGGCAATAAAAACTTATATTTAGAAGGCAATTGTGATGCAATGGCTATTCTTGAAAATGGACACGGTGACACGAGTTCAAATACTGGAGGAGGCTGTTAGTTCCCTAAGCTTCTAAAGAGATAATCATCTGGAGGTTGCCGGTTCAATCCTGACTGCAGGCGAGTAACAAATCATGAAAACTTATACGTGGTTATGCTTAACGAAATCAAATTAAATAAATGAAGTGGTTCGAATTTCTGTGTAGGCTCCTGAGTTCGACAAGAAACACTTGAAGAAGGCCCGAGGACATATCGACTGGAACTTTGTGAATATTACAAAAGACGAAGACAAGAGTGCAGAAAATCTGAATGATAAAAATGATACTTCCCCTCCCCCCAGAAAAAAATAAAAGAAGTAATTCCTCGGTCGAGGTTGGAGGCAAATTTGCATGTATAGAAGCGTTTGTTGAGAAGTGTAACTCATGCCAGCATTAGATCCACCACCCCAAATGCATGTGGGACCAACAGAGATATCATTATAATCCAACCACTGGGGAAAAGCGCCGCCCAGTTCTAAGCCGATTTTCCTGATGTCAAAATATTCCTTTGAAGACGGTTGCTAGCTTTTGAGTTCCAAGGACTTAGTGCTCGTCAGCATGCTCCCGGCTTCGTCAAAGAATCACAAATACCAACGTTTGCCAAAAAAGAAACACAAAAAAAAAATAACATCTGAGCTGGAAGCCGGAAATGCAGTTTAATGTCTTATTTTTGGACGAAATCAATTTGGTCGGAACTGATAGCGCAGAAAGTCAAAGAATATATCCTTCTTGCTTTTCTCTCACTGTTAGATATCTTGTGGAATTAGCCAAACCTCGCGGAGCTTTTCGAATTGAGTCCTTTGGGGAAATTTAGAAGAAAATAATACCGGATATATTAAACTTTTGGCTCACAATTTGATACCCTATTCGGTAAACGGAAAATTATTTGACTTGTTAAAAAGGATATATCTCCCAAACACAGCATAGTATCAAACTTTTTTCCTGATTTCTATCATAGTCCTGAATAAACCATTATATTCCATCTATCAGAACAGCGACGGCAATGTATACCAATATATTCATTAACGAAGTTATAAAACACAAAATTCTCATAATAAAGTCAGTTTATTTGTCGATAAAATTATTATTCTTACCAATGAAAAAATGGCTATAAAACTTATATTTAGGAGGAAATTGTTACTCAAAAAATGGACACGGTGACACGAGTTCAAATTTTAGAGGAGTCCGTTTGCATTTCATAAACCCCTGAGAAAGCTGTGCATCCAACAGTTCTCCATCGATTACAAGGTAAATAGATTGGCAGACCGGGTTCTTTAACATTAGTATGGCAACCAATCTCGTCGAAGAAAACTCTAAATTCAAACCAGTTAAATACCGCTTAAAACTGCCCGTCTGAAGGAGTTAGTAAATACTTATATTTGTTTTCTTGATTGAATAGATTCGGAAGAATACTTAGTAGAAAAATTAGATAATAATGAACTGACATTAAAATATTCCTAAAAAGCAAGATTCTTGTGATGTAAAACGCAGATAGTATGATTCTGTCTGTAATATGCATTATCCACGGTTTCTCTGATAGATAGATAGATAGATAGATAGATAGATAGATTTGAACAGACTAAGATAGATAGATAGATAGATTTGAACAGACTAAGATAGATAGATAGATAGATAGATTTGAACAGACTAAGATAGATAGATAGATATATAGATAGAAAGATAGATAACAGTAAATATAGTTTTTATTAAAACAATTCTCATAAAATATCTCATAAACTTTTTCTGCAATGTTTCTAGCTTGCATTTACCCAATCCTTCCCTCCAAAAAAATATGACACAAGGTCATTCTTAACAGGGTTAAACCGATTTTGAATTTATAATTTTTCCTCCCTTTGACTACTGCCTCACTAAGGTTTAATAACCCCGTCTGCCTTACTATTTTCCCATACCTGCTGGATAAAACACATTAGTTGATACATTTTTGAAGAGCATCAGAAATGCAAACACTCTCGTCCACGATCTGAATTTTTTTATAGCAGTGACCTCATCAGCTATAAGCGGTCCTTTAACAAAAAGTGTAATGGCATTTTTCGTACTCGTTAGAAAAATGAAAACTACTACTAAATAGCTTGGATCACGGCTTGGAATCCATTTGTTTTAGGCCTACGATACCTTGACTGATCGTTGAAGTTCTTACCGTCCGAGCGGAATTTCTTGAACTGTCATCAATTACACCTTCACTTTCCGTACAAAAAATGCTCAGTGTTGCTTCTGTGGCTTTACGGCCCAGTTCAAGCTCGTAAAGCGTAACTTTCCAAATTAGGCTCTGGAGGGAAACAATACACAAATTACCAACAGCTCAGCCGACTGTAGAATACACTAACTGCATCTCTATAGAGGCTTAAGACTCCCTGAACGTCTTGTATATGACATGAAACAATCTGATGGTTATGCTCTTGTAATGCTGGAGCTTTGGGTAATGGGGAGTGCCCCTTCATTGCCATCGTTTCCATGTCCACTCTGGCCCGTAGTGGTAGAACCTGATAGGTTCCTATCTATGGCTCAAATACAACTATTTGAGATTTAATTGAGTATAAAGAAATGATTGATGTTTAATTGAAGTGCTAGAGATACGCAACAATACTTGGAACCATTTAACTTTGTTGACTTATGCTAAATAGAATTGTTAGAAATAGAACTGTTTGATTATTTAACTGTGCATAAACAAATGACTGATGTTGGTGATACATAGCAATACTTGGAACCATTTCACTTTGTTGACTTATGCTAAACTGAATTGTTAGAAATAGAACTGTTTGATTATTTAACTGTGCATAAACAAATGACTGATGTTGGTGATACATAGCAATACTTGGAACCATTTCACTTTGTTGACTTATGCTAAACTGAATTGTTAGAAATAGAACTGTTTGATTATTTAACTGTGCATAAACAAATGACTGATGTTGGTGATACATAGCAATACTTGGAACCATTTCACTTTGTTGACTTATGCTAAACTGAATTGTTAGAAATAGAACTGTTTGATTATTTAACTGTGCATAAACAAATGACTGATGTTGGTGATACATAGCAATACTTGGAACCATTTCACTTTGTTGACTTATGCTAAATAGAATTGTTAGAAATAAAAGTTCACTCACCAGATGGAGACACTGACTACTTCGACTTTGTAGCAGGTGTGCTGCAAGGAGTTACATTAACCCTATACCTGTTTATTACCTGTCTAGACTACGTTCTTAGAAAGTCTATAGATTTAATGAAATAAAACGGTTCCAAGTTGGCAAAGGAAAGAAGTAGAAGATACCCCGCACAAGCTATTGCAGACGAGGCCGATGATATAGCGCTTCTAGCAAATTTACACGCCCAAGCCGAATCCCTGCTAAATAGCCTGGAACGAGCGATAGATGGCATAAGTCTCCATGTCAACACAGACAAAATAGAAAACATGTGCTTTAATCAAAGCGGCAACATCTCCACACGAAAGGGTTGTCCTCTGAAACTAGGGGACAAGCTCACCTACCTCGGAAGCAGTGTCTCATCAACCGACAATGACATCAACTCGTGACTTACAAAGGGATGAACAGCTATGGATAGGCTATCGGTCATATAGAAGTCAGACCTGACCAATTAAATAAACGCAGATTTTTCCAAGCTGTGGTTGTGTCGATACTGCTATATGGATGCACTACATGGACACTAACTAAACGTATGGAAAAAAAAGCTTGACGGCAATTACACAAGAATGCTACGAGCCATATTGAACAAATCCTGGAGACAGCAACCTACAAAACAGAAGCTGCGCAGCCACCTACCACCAATCACGAAAACTGTACAAATTAGACGAATCAGACATCCGGGAGAATTAAGAACAAACTCGTAAACGATGTTCTCCTGTGGAACCTTTACATGGACGTGCAAAGGTTGGACGACCAACTACAACCTATACACAACAGCTCTCTGCCAATACAGAGTATAGCCTGAAAGACTATGGAAAATAGAGAAGGGTGGCGGGAGAGGGTCAGAGAGATCGATTCTGGCAGCGTGGCATGATGATGATGTTGAAAAATAGAACTGTTCGATCATTTAACTTTGTGTAAAAAATGACTGAAGTTTAATTGAACTGGTAGTTTGTTTGTTTGTTCGTTTGGGTTTTATGGCATATCAACCTCTGTTGGTTATTTAATGCCAAATCCGTTTTATACAAATGAGCAGTTCTATTTCAAACAATTCATTTTAGCATAAGTACACAGTTTAATTGCTAAAAACATTTATATTTGAAAATATTCAGTTTAGTCAAACAGTTCTAATTCAAGCAATTCAGTTTCGTCTGAGTATAGATTTTATTTACGCAGTTAAATGTCAAAACAATTCTATTTCCGATAATTTAGTTAAGCGTAAGTACAGTTTCAATACCAAAAACAGTTCTATTTCAAGCAACCCAGTTTAGTATAAGTACGCAATTTAGTTCTTTTGGACCCATAGACAGGACCCTATCAGGTGCTACCACTCCGAGCCTGAGTGGACCTGGGAGCGATGGCAATGAAGGGGTACTCCACATTCCCTAAAGCTCAAGCATTACTGGAACCTCACCATCAGATTGTTTAGTCTCATATCCAAGACACTCACTGTGGTGTGGTCTTACCCCTTTGCAGAGATGTAGTCGATATATTCTACAGCCCTAGCCAATTGAACTGCTAGTGATGCTCAGCAATACCTGGAACTATTTAACTTTGTTGACTTATGCCAAATCGAATTGTTAGAAATAGAACTTTGATCATTTAACTGTGTGTACCAACAAAATATGTTTGCCTAGTCTGCTGGGGATGTAGAATATACCGACAGCTTCACTACAGAGGGGTGACTCTAAATTTGATGTGAGGGTCCAGTAATGCTGGAGCTTTGGGGAATGCAGATTACCCCTTCATTGCCATTGCTCTCAGGTCCTCTCAGGCTCAGAGTGGTGACACCTGATAGGGTCCAATCAATGGTTGAAACAGAACTAAATTATGTACTTATACTAAACTTAATTGCTTGAAATATGACTATTTTTGAATTTAAACTGCGTAATTATGCTAAACTGAACTGCTTGAAATTGAACAGTTGTTGGATGCTAAACTTAATTGTTTTAAATCGAACTGTTTTGAAATTTATCTGTGTGTAAACAAAAAAAAAACTACACTTATACTAAACTGAATTGTTTAAAATAGAACTTTGACTAAATTGAATAGCTTAAAATAGAAATGTTTTTGACAATCATGCTAAAATGAATTGTTTGAAATAGAACAGTTTATTTGTATAAAAATTGATTTGGCATTAAATAATCTACAAAGGGCTATCGGCATAAAACCCAAACAAACAAACTGTGTTTACAAATCAGATATTTGTAAAAACAGGATTTGGATTTAAATAATCAATAATGGTTGGTATACCATAAAGCCAAAGCAAAATAATGATAATAATACTTATCAGCGCTCTAAATACTACGATACTACTCACCATTGCAGTTACTTTTCAGAGCTTGAACCGCTTGGGTCACGTGATATACATGACGAAAACTAATAGCAACCGAGCATCTGTGCATCAAATCTCTCACCATCAAAGAAAAGCTCACGTTCGTTTCTCTTAGGGTAAATTCTTCTCTACTTCCGTTACAGTAATTAGTAATGAATGGCGTTATATGTCTTTCATTAATTGAAGTTTTCTCATTCCCTCTATGAATTAACACCTAGATGTTTCCTTTCCTACTAACAGCCTCTCATTTTCTTCGCTGGATCGACGTTTGAAGGAGGGGTAGGGGGAGTAGACTTCGTATTGATGTAAGCGTGTCTAGGTTTGGTGGGTGACTGCCAACTAGTTCAGTGGTTAGAGCGCTCAAACATGAGAACCGAGGAGGACATTTCTAAATTTAGACTCGGGTTTTGGCATGTTGACCAATCCAGACGAAATTAAGAAAGACTATATGAATTTCCCAAGAGTACTCATAAAATTGAAAAGTGAGATAGAGTTCTTGTGAAAACATTTTCCCTTACCTTTATCAGTAAGTTTCTCCCCTCTCTCTCACTCTCTATCTTTTTCATAATATATATATATATATATATATATATATATATATAGTATAGTAAGGAATAAGTTAGTGACCGTAGTCGAGGGCGACCAGAAGGCTCCATTTTCAATAGTTACTACACCGAGATGTAGGGGAGGGCGCTACTCTTTTCCCTGGATTGCTCCACTTTACCCACGATACGCACCTTATATTGCGGAGTGTTAAGCAAGGGGGTATCAAGTACGATTTTTAAAGTCTTTGGTATGACGCGGTCTGGGATTGAACCCAGATCTCCCAGAGCATTGGCGAACACTCTACCAGCTAGTCCAACGAGCCGGGCAATATATATATATATATATATATATATATATATATATATATATATATATATATATATATATATATATATATATATATATATATATATATATATATATATATATATATATATATATATATATATATATATATATATATATATATATATATATATATATATATATATATATATATATATATATATATATATATATATATATATATATATATATATATATATATATATATATATATATATATATATATATATATATATATATATATATATATATATATATATATATATATATATATATATATATATATATATATATATATATATATATATATATATATATATATATATATATATATATATATATATATATATATATATATATATATATATATATATATATATATATATATATATATATATATGCGTGTGTTACGAAGTCCCTCTCTCTATCTTTCTTTCTTTATGCTATAATAGTTTCTTCATTATCCATGAATCTATTCATTCTAGTCTACTCATGTCTAACTGACTATCGCAGGGTCTATCTCTCTACTAATTGAAGTCCATTGACAGCCACTGTCAATTCATATCTATCTATCAATCTATCTATCTATCCTACTTTCTTTATTCGGGTATATCTATCACTGTCAATCCATAGCTTTCACTCTTACTATCTATCAATTAATCTATCGATTGAAAGGGTATTTCCCATGATGTAATGTCTAACGAGCTGGACTGCAACATCGTTATAAGCGTGTTCGATCTCTAATTGCAATATTACTTTCTTACTACGACGTCGCAGTCAAGCACTTTAGCTCCTCCGCCTACTCCTCTATAATATATTAACATTTAGAATAGTTGCTTGAAGATACAGTCGTTTTCTGAGGATTATTGTTAGTTACTTAAATCAATATAATTGCTGAAACGAGAAAGAATGAAAAAATAATAATACTGGTATTGAATAACGCATGAAGAGTTGGTACACCGTAAAAATATCCAGCCTCTAACAGTAAACTCGTTACAGTTATAATGATTGGCGAAAAAATTATTACGAATATTTGCCTAGAATATACACAAAGCTCTAAATAATAATAATAACAATAAGGATGATGAAAATGATATGTATATCCTTATATGAGAATTTATGAGTGTGTAGATGTATGGAATTGTTTTGAGATCACATAATAATCCATGAAAGACACACAGCTTTGCCATAAACATATCGGCGAATCGACAGCTTAAAGGTTTGAAAATCAGTAGAGAGAGATAAACGAGACTGTAAGAGGGATGAGGAGTTTGTAGCCGAAGCGAACCATCCAATATTAGAATTTAATGAGTAGCATACGTTATTTCAAACTCTCTGTCATTCATCGCAGATAATTAAGCCATAGTCTCCAGCTCTGATGTCTAATGTAATTTGTATGTGTGTATGTGTGTGAGTGTGTGTGTGTGTGTGTGTGTGTGCGCGTGTATGTGTGTATGTGTGTCTTTTGATTCTTTGTCTCGGTCACAAAGTGGACTAAAAGCCAGAATTCACGAAAATATCTTTCTTCCCTAATTGTTCGGAGACAAGGAGTGTCTCTATTAATAAACCCGTAGAGACGCCGAAGAAAACGAGACACAATTACGCATGCGCAGACAGGCGCAAGCAAGACGTCACTTCCCGCATCTGCATCACAAAAGACTGTTCCTACGCTTCTGAAAATAAATAGATAAATAATTAAACAAAACAGAATAGAATAAAATTGAATAAAATCAACGAATAGGAGGTAACTGCTCATTTAGTAAGAGTGTTGATCCTGTTTCAAATCCTGGGCACAGCGTTTTCGTGAAATGACGAACTACTTTTTCAGATTTTCAAACCCTCTGACATTCATAGCAGATTATTTAATTGTTGTCTCTAGTTCTGATATCTAATGTGTGTGTGTGTATGTTGAATCTTTAACTGGATCCTAAAGTTGACTAAAAGACAACATTCACGAAAATTAACACATCGGCGCTTTCTTCTTGTGTGCAACATGTCGATGAAGAAATCGTTATAATTCTTATTGAATAAAGGTCTAAATGTTCAAGAATTGGTTTAATTAGTCAGTTAACGGCATGTAGACCTTTAATCCGTTATTTAATGCCAACGTCCGTTAATAAGAATGTATACAATTACCAACCCCTTCACGCAGGAGGATTTGACTCAAAGTCAGTTTTTGAGTTTTTCCTTCTCCTACACTGGTTGCCCAACGAAAATAAATGAACTCAGTCTGCCCGATAATGTACTCGTTGTTACAGAGGGAATAATTGGGTTCATACCTTTCCCAAGAGTATTAGTCCTATCTATGAGAAATGCAATCAGCCTTGTTCAGGTTTGAACTTCTGTCTCTTTGTCCATTTGCTACGACGATAAACATTACTCCACGGACACCTCAAGCCTTTGTATGTAAGTTTGTTTGCTAGTATGTATGTATATTACTGGTAGAAGAGTCTCCAGTTCAATGACAAAGCAGAAATAAGAACCGTTCTAGAAGTTTACTCCAAAATCAAAACTAGAGTAGAAAGCTTCAGCATCAAATTTCTGCAGACTTGTAGATATGCTTTGCTGTAAAAAGTCAAAGAGATGGTACTCAAATAAAATCCACCATTTGCATCATCCTCTTGTACCTTTTCTCGTCACCCATCCCTATCGTTCATCGCTTCCGGCAGGTCTTCAGAGCTACACCCCGTATTCACACAGAGATGCTGTATGTAGGATAGAGCTGGTCACCCTGCCTTTGCTCGTCTATGTGAAGAGGTCCACAGGAGTACATCACTTTTGAGCTCGTCCCTACTTCTCCAGTAGTGTCCTGCATGTCTGATTCGTCTAATTTTGATAATTTTCGTGATGGGTGGTAGTGGCCGTATAGCTTCTGTTTTGTGGGGTGTTGCCCCTAGGACTTGTTCAATATTGCTTGCAGCATTCTTGTGTAATTGCCGTCAAGATTTTTCTCCAGCCGTTTAGTTAGCGTCTATGTAATTGATCCATATAGCACTATCGACACAACCGCTGCTTAGAAGTTAGTTAATTAGTTGCTGGCTTTGCTGGTTGGTTTGTTTGGTTAGTTAATTAGTTGTTGGCTTTGTTGTTTAGTTGGTTGGTTGATTAATTAGTTGCTGGCTTTGTTGGTTGATTAGTTAATTAGTTGCTGGCTTTGTTGAATGCTTGCTTGGTTGGTTGCTAGGTTAATTAGTTGCTGGCTTTTTAGTTAGTTTGTTGGTTAATTAGTTGTTGGCTTTGTTGGTTGGTTGGTTTGTTAATTGGTTAATTAGTTCATGGCTTAGATGGTTTGTTAGTTGGTTAATTAGTAGTTAGCTTTGTTGTTTGCTTGGTTGGTTGGTTGTTTATTTACTTAGTTCCTGGCTTTGTTGGTTCGTTGGTTGGTTAATTATTTGTTGGCTTTGTTGATTGGTTGGTTGCGTGTTTTGTTAATTAGTTCCTGGTTTTGTTGGTTAGTTGGTTAATTAGTTGCTGGCTTTGTTGGTTGGTTGGTTGGTTAATTAGTTCCTGGCATTGTCGGTTTGTTTGTTGGTTAATTAGTTGTTGGCTTTGTTGTTTGCTTGGTTGGTTGGTTGGTTAGTTAATTAGTTGCTGGCTTTTTTGGTTAGTTGGTTGGTTGTTTAATTAGTTGATTGCTTTGTTAGTTGGTTGGTTGGTTGGTTGGTTAATTAGTTGATGGCTTTTTTGGTTGGTTTGTTGGTTGGTTGGTTAATTAGTTGTTTGATTTGATGGTTGGTTGGTTGGTTAGTTATTTAGTTGATGGCTTTGTTGGTTGGTTTGTCGGTTGGTTGGTTAATTAGTTGCTGGCTTTGTTGGTTGATTGCTTGGTTGGTTAATTAGTTGATGGCTTTGTTGTTTGGTTTGTTAGTTGCTTGGTTGGTTAATTAGTTGCTGGCTTTGTTGGTTGATTGGTTGTTTAATTAGTTGCTGGCTTTGTTGTTTGGTTGGTTGGTTAATTAGTTGATGGCTTTGTTGGTTGGTTTGTTGTTTGGTTGGTTAATTATTTCCAGGCTTTCTTGGTTTGTTGGTTGGTTAATTAGTTGTTGGCTTTGTTGTTTGTTTGTTTGGTTGGTTGGTTAGTTAATTAGTTAATGGTTTTTTGGTTAGTTGGTTGGATGGTTAATTAGTTAATGGCTTTGTTGGTTGGTCGGTTCGTTGGTTGGTTGGTTAATTAGTTATTGGCTTTGTCGGTTGGTTGGTTGGTTGGTTGGTTAATTAGTTGTTGGCTTTGTTGGTTGGTTGGTTGGTTGGTTGGTTGGTTAGTTAATTAGTTGCTGGCTTTGTTGGCTAGTTGGTGGGTTGGTTATTTAGTTTCTGGCTTTGTTGGTTTGTTGGGTAGTTGCTTGGTAATTAGTTGCTGGCTTTGTTGGTTGGTTGGTTGGCTGGTTGTAGGTTGGTTAGTTAATTAGTTTCTGGCTTTGTCGGTTCGTTGGTTGGTTGGTAAAAACATTGCTGGCTTTGTTGGTTGGTTGTTTGGTTGGTTGATTGGATAATTAGTTGTTGGCTTTGTTGGTTGATTAGTTAGTTGTTTCTTGGTTAATTAGGTGATGGCTTTTTAGTTAATTGGTTGGTTGGTTAATTAGTTCCTGGCTTTGTTGGTTGGTTGGTTATTTAGTTGATGGCTTTGTTGGTTGGTTTGTTGGTTAATTATTAGCTGGCTTCGTTGGTGGGTTGGTAAATTACTTGCTGGTTTTGTTGGTTGATTGGTTGGTTGGTTAATTAGTTGCTGGCTTTGTTGGTCTGTTGTTGGTTGGATAATTAGTTGTTGGCTTTGTTCTTTTGTTGGTTGGTTGGCTAGCTGCATACTTACAGAGTTGCTTTATTGTTTACACGTTAGTTGATTGATCAGACGCTCCATTGGATATCTTGGTAGATTAGTTGATGCGTTGATTGCCTCCTTGATTGATTTATTGGTTTATTGATTGTTTGTTTAGTTTGTTGCTAAGTTAGTTGATTACTTAGTTGGTTGGTTAGATACTTAGTTTAGTGCTTTAATTGTTTGTTGGCTTGTTTGTTAATTTATTATTGGATTAAATGGTTGGTTACTTGTTTTGTTAGTTGCTAAGTAAGCTGGTTGCTTAGTTGTTTCGTTGGTTGCTTAGTTGGTTGCTTAATTGATTCGATGGTTGTTATGGTTGATTAGTGTTGTGGGAGCCTTACCCATCTCTCCATAATGGACTCTTCTCACTGTTATTAGTACTGAGAGATTTCGCTGCTAGAGAGGCGGATCAATATCGGTGTTATCCGAACAGTACGAGACTTCTTACCTTTTCTATGTAACGCTATCTTGTGTAATATAATCTGTTATCTAATATCTGCCCTTGCATTTTCATTAGTGATCCTTTCCGGGGCCACAACAATTAGTTGGTTTATTGGTTGCTTAGATAGCTGGTTGCTCAGTTGGTTTGTTTGTTCCTTCGTTGGTTGATTAGTTGCATTTTTTGTTTGGGAGTTACTTAGTTTGTTAAGTGGTTGCTTAGTTGGTTAGTTAGTTGATTTGTTGATGACTTATTTGTTTCGGTGGTTGCATATTTAGTTAGTTGGTTTTTGGTTAGTTGGTCACTTAGTTGTTTATTCGTTGCTTATATGGTTAAGTGGTTGGTTAGTTAGGTGGTTGCTTTTTTGTTTAGTTGGTCGCTGATTTACTTGATTTGTTGGCTGTTTATTTCGTTTAGTAGTCGCTTATTTGGTTAGGAGGTTTCTTTGTTGGTTAGTTTGTCACTTAGTTAATTTGTTGGTTGCTTATTTAGTTAGGTGGTTGCTTTGTTGATAAGTTGTTCTCTGAGTTGATTTGTTGGTATCTTATTTGGTTCGGTGGTTGCTTATTTGGTTAGATGGTTTCTTAGTTGGTTAGTTGGTCGCTTAGTTAGTTGATTTCTCAGTTGCTTATTCGGTCAGGTGGTTGCAACATGGATTTAACACGCAGTAACACTTTATGATTTTTTTAATACCAGACTGAGTTCAACAATAATAATCTGCAATTATACACGGAGAAAAAAATGTATCTTTACCATTACATAAAAACAAAAAAAAAACACTTCATACTGGATTATATTATTGGTAAAAGCCATAAGCAATATCCTGTCTGAAAGATATAGCAATTTGACATTGCATTCTGGGAAAAATAAATCACTCAATTATTATCATATTTACCACCCCCTCCGCTCGGGCAGGATATGATACAAGGTCAAATTTTTGAGCGGAGTTTAACAGGTTTGAATTTTAGAGTTTTCTTTCTCGTAGACTAGTCGCCTTACCAAGGCTGAAGAAATCAGTCTGCCCTACTATTTACCCATAGCTGGAGGGAGAGAATAATTGGATTCATACCTTTCCAAATGGTATTAGTGCTATGTGAAATGCAATCAGTCTCGTCCAGGATTTGAACTCGTGTCGCCGTGTCCATTTTCTACGATGATATCCATTACACCACGGGCACCTCCCGACGATAACCATCACACCATGGGCACCTCCGCAATTATTATAAAATGCCAAATGGTAGGCAATCATTTTGACTCCAAATCTGCACTCATTGAAGTTCCATCTCGAGGATTGTCTGTAAATGCTGAACACTGAATAATTGTTATATAATTAAGGGAGGATTTTTTTTTATATTGATCAGTTTTCGTTAATCATATTTTATCATTCAGTTTGGTAGGGCTTTGAACCATTCAGGTCTCAGTCCAGGTGCATAGTCAATTAGTGCAGTTTACACTCGCGCGCAAAGGATATGACAATCACCATGGTGTAATGGTTAAAGCGATGAACTGCGGAATCGTAGTTCGCGAGTTGGTACTCCAGTCGCGCTATTACGTTCACTTTCGGGCAAATACCCTTGGGAAAGGTATGAACCCCCTTATTCTCCCTCCAGCTATGGATAAATAGTAGGACGGACTAGCTTCTTCAGCCTTGGTGAGGCAACTAGTCTCGGAGAAGGAAAACTCTGAATTCAAACCTGTCAAACTCCGCTTAAAAATTGACCTTGTGTCATATCCTGCCCGAGCGGAGGGGTTGGTAAATAGTACCATTTATCATAATAAACCCCCAGACAGGAAATGGGACTGGAGTGTGGATGAGGACATGCCCAGAATAAATGGTCCTGAGAATTTGAGGATTTTAAAAAGACGTAGTTGGAATTTGTCCGTTGAAGATGAGAGTTGGGTTTTCTACCGTTGTGGCGTGCGCATCTCGACCGGCAGACATGAATTGAGACCTTAAACATCACAAAATGCGCCCTGAGTAGGGGTGGGGTCAGCATAGTATGGCTAGCATATACTTTTAAGAATTGTGTCTGTCTCCTCATGTCTCCATGGAACGGAGTCAAAAGTTTATGAACCGTTCGTATCCGAAACGACAGAATCGGCCTGTATTTGTATCTCTATCATTATTACTGATATCACCAAATTATACAACATAATGAATCATTTATGAGTTTTCTAAGTTAAATCTATCCGTTGGCTTTTTAATATCAATGTTTTAAGAGTCGATGTATTAGTGCAGATCAAAATGAATTGAAGTATTGGAGACGACCCTACCTGATACGACGAATATGAGTTAGAATGAAACTAGACTTAATGACAACAAAAGGAGTTACTCCCCGCTCGTCATAGTTCTGGAATTGTTGTCTCACCACTAGTTTAATACCCTACCCAGAATACAATTAACATCTAAAACTCATTGTTGTTATTTAGAGTAAAATTAACATTCGAATAATCGACTGATGATCGCACAGGACAGAATCATCACGTAGTAGTAGTTGATGGTCAATCTTTAAAGTCATATCAAACTTTGTGGGTTATTTAATGCCAAATCATGGGATTTTTTTTAATGATTTGTGGCCGAATAATTCGTGTGTAGAGTTTTTAATGCAGAGAGTCTCCCTGGCGAAGTGTCCAAAATACTGAGCTGCAACGTAGTGGTGAGTTCAAAATCCATTCACGCTATTTGGTTCTTTTCGGATTAACACCTTTGTGAAGCCCCCTATCCTCCCCAGTACCGAGTTAATTAGTACCACTGCTGTTCTATAAGGGTGCTGTTTGCATTAAGTAACCCACGAAGGTTGATATGCCATTAACAAAAAACAAAACAACTTTTTTTTTAATTTCTAAACGATTTGTTAGAAAGCGATATCAAAGTCAATAGACAATTTTCCAACACTGGCGTATGAAGTATATATATATATATATATATAAAGACAAAATACTTGGGGAATCATCAGTAAAAGGGAGATAAAAACAGTCTAAAAAAAAAAAAAAATGCGAGGGCCCTTTCTTCCAGCGCTATTTATGAAAGGCGCCGGAAGAACAATAAAAACGGGTAATTTATTTTAAAGTATGAGACGACTGTGTGACGAAGAGAAAAAAAAAAAAGAAAAACTATGTCACACCAGTAGTTAAAACGTCCCCCAATATATAGATATATGTAAATTATGACAGCTTCTTTGTCTACATAGAGAGGGGCGATCTAAGATGTTCAATTGGACTTTATTCCTGGCTCTATGTAGAACAAAAACAGTCATCTTGATAGTTGGTCCTGCAACTATTTATAGCTTACAGATGTTCTCCAATAGCCGGGTTTAGTAAAACACACACACACACACACACACACACACATATATATATATATATATATATATATATATTCATTAATTTGAAGTTTGAAACTATGCAGTCAGTTTCAGTTTCAAGATATATATTTTTCATGCTCATTGATCTGCTCAGAATTTTCATTTTATTGTGTTTCAGTTTTTGGTCTCATATGTTTGTTAAGCATTTGGTTCTCGTTAAATTGTTTTTTGTAATTTTGTTCTTGATATTGAGGGTTCTTTGGATTGAGATGATCATCGATTTGACATTTTCATTGCTTTTTGTTCAGGTGGTGACTGACACATCTTACTTTGAATTAGGGAGTGGTATAGTAGTAGTTGTAGTTGTAGTAGTAGTAATAGTAGTAGCAATAGTAGAATAAATCCATTCTGTTTCATTAAAAGATTGCCTATCACTATCTGCTTTTTATGTTTATATGAAACTTAATCAAAATGCCCAAATTCAGAAAATAAAAGTAAACTTTTTTCTTTTTTAAAGGATAGGAACTTCGAGTGATAGAAATGACCTCGGCGTTCTTTTTTACAATCAAAAAGCAAGTCTCTATCGATACAAAGGTTTTTTTTTTGTTTTGTTCAAACGATATAAGCCAGATAATTTGATCCGGAGGATCAGATCGGAACTTCTCTGCGAGTGGTTAGGTTGAAACCTTGAAAAAAACTAATGTCAGAAACTGTAAGAAACAGAAGTTTCAATCTCAAGCACAATTCCCAGTGGGTTACCTTTCCCACCCAGTCATGCCTACACTTGTATTCCTTTTTGAACCAGTTTGCTTCATTCGCTTATTATATTATCAACTGTTTCATCTCTGACATCACATTATCTACACTTGCTATTTCTGTGATTATTATCAATTTTGATGGTGACATAATTATTTTTTTATGGGATTTTTTAAAGGAATTCAGTTTCTATCTTTAATTTACATCAGTATCAAGTAATGATCCAAATGATTTTGATTTGGTTAATTTGATGAATGGTATATCAACCTTCGTGGGTTATTTAATACCAAAGCGACAAACAGAAGAACAATAGTGGTACTATCTAATTCATAGCTGGGATGAGGGTGGAGTATCTCCACATTGCCAGTTCATCAGAGTTCACTTTGCCACCAACGAGTAGTATCTGTTAGGGTCTTATCAATTGGTTAAGTAGCCGTTTGTTTGTTTGTTTGTTTGTTGATTGGTTGGTCTTAATGGAATATTAACCTTTGTGGGGTATTTAATGCCAAATGGTTTTTTTATATTAAAAACAGTTCTATTTCAAACAATTCAGTTTAGCATAAGTACGCAGTCTAATCGTTTGTGTCAAACAGTTCTATTTTAAAAACATTCAGTTTATTATAAGTATAGTTTTTGTTTACAGAAAGTTAATTGTCAAACAATTCTTTTTCAAACAATTCAATTAAGCGTAAGTATAGTTTCAATGTCCAAAACATTTCTTTTTCAGACAATTTAGATTAGAATTAGTACGCAATTTAGTTATATTTGACCCATTGATAGGACCCTATCAGTTGCTACCACTCCGGGCTAGAGTGGACATGGGAGTGATGACAATGAAGAGATACTCAACATTCTCCAGAGCTCCTACATTACAGTATACCCACCATCAGAATGTTTAATGTCATATCTATAAATCTCATTGGAGGGATCTTACCCATCTGCAGAGATGCAGTCGGTGTATTCTACAGCCCCAGCCGACTGAGCAACAAATAGCCATGTTTCACAAAAAGGTTTATATAAATTATTACAATATTAGTTATAACATAACCTATGAGCATCAAATAACCCTACACATGTTGACGTGTCACAATTGATGACTTTAATGATTTTTAAGTAAGTTGCTGGAAGACCCTGGTTGTAACCTGACAAAAGGTTACTGAATGAGAAATAACCAAAACGGAAGTTGGATATGAAATGGAAATCTTTATAACATTAACAAAATACAATACTTGCTAGCGGCGTGAAGAAGGTAACCCACTTCTAGTAGAGAAATACTTTGGCAGCATATTGCGCTATTCTTTACATGTTCCACCAAATAGCCGAGTAACACACAAGGCCTTTTTAAGGAGGGTCCTGACACAGGGCCGTAGCTTAGACACGCTCAGTAGCTCAAAAAAACGTTTGGTATTCCACTAAAAATAGGCGTCTCAGACCGCAGGCGAGAAACTGAGCCCCTCTAAGGAGGGTTAGAACCATTGTCCACTGAGGCTCGAGAAGGGTCGTCTGCATGACATGAATGCTGCGCTTCCCGGCACCTACGTCAAGCAGCCTCGACCAAGCAGCCGCCGCCACGATAGAAAATCAGCATATTGCTCCCTCTTACAATTGTGTCCAACTTTTTCTAAGGATTGAGACATTCCCATTAAAGTCCATACGTACGGGATAAAATAATTAATTCAATGCCCAAGCCATCCTTGAAGAATGATAGAAGAAGAAATATTGAGGCGATTGCTGGAACAATAAAAATGATGATGAGGATAATGATGTACCAAGAACTTGCTTGAGAACTAAAAAAACGTGGAATATGAAAGTGACGGTAATACCATTTGTAATAGGTGCAATCGGTACAGTTACTATTGGACCGGAAGAGTTGTTAATAAGCGGAAAAGTGGAGATCATCCAAACAATAGCATTAATAAGATCGGCCAGAATACTAAGAAGAGTCCTCGAGATTGAGGAGACCTGCTGTCACTCAAATCTTCGTGGAAGATCCTCGGCTAACGTTGGTGTGAACAACCCTCAAAGGAGTAAATAATAAGTATAATCCCAGAGATTACCTTCACAGATTACGTTCACAAGAAAGGAAGAAGGAGGACACGATCAAATGGTAGATGCACAACAGAGAATCCGTCCTGGAAATTGAGACGCACAAACTTCTCTCGGATTTTGAGATACAAACTGATCCTCTAATCTTGGCAAGATTATCAGACCTGGTGATAATCAATAAAAAAAAAAAGAAAAAAGAAAAAAAAGATAACCTGCTGAACAGTGAACTTTGCCGTTCCAACTGACTACAGAGTAAAGCTGAAAGAAAGCAAAAAGAAAGATAAGTACTGACACCTTGCTAGAGAACTGAAAAAAAAACAATGGAATATTAAAGCGACGGTAATACCAGTTGTAACTGGTGCATTCGGTACAGTCACCAAAGGCTTGATACAGGGACTGGAGGTCTTGGAAATAAGAGGACGAGTGGAGACCATTTAAACGATAGCATTATTAAGATCGGCTGACCAGAGAATAAAACTGAAAGAATGAGAAAAGAAGGATAAGTACCTAGACCTTGCTAGAGGATTGAAAAAACTGTGAAATATGCAGGTGACAATTATACCAATTGTAATTGGTGCTTTTGGTACTGTAACTAAAGGATTATTAAAGGGCCTGGATGACTTGAAAGTTGGCGGACGAGTCGAGACCATCCAATCGACAGCATTACTGAGAACGGCCATAATACTGAGTAGAGTCCTAGAGACTTGAGGAGACTTGCTGTCACGCAAACTCCAAGGAAAGACTATCAGCTAACGCTGATTTGAAAAACTCTAAAGAGTAAATAATAAAAGAAGGATAAGTACCTCGACCTTGCGAGAGAATTGAAAAAACTATGGAAAATTAGAGTGACGATTGTACCAATTGTGATTACTTATCTTAGTAAAGAAACAAAAGGATTATTAAAGGGCCTGGGGGACTTGGAAGTTGGCGGACGGGTAAGAAATATCGAAATGACAGCATTACTGAGAACGGCCAGAATACTGAGAAGAGTCCTGGAGCCTTGAGGAGACTTGCTGTCACTGAAACTCTATTGAGAAACCATCAGCTAACGCTGCTGTGAAAAACTATCAAAAAATTATTATTGTCAATACTGGGTTGGGAAAGTGATCCTCTGGTAATCATGCAAGAACTTTAAATTATACCATACAAACAAGTGGTGTATGCACAACCCAGAATCCGTCCCGGAGAATGAGGCTATACTGAGATTTTGGCATACAAGCGAATCAACTTATCCCGGCCAGACAACCAGACATAGCAAAAATATCAACAACAAAAAAAAAGAAAAAAAACTTGCCGAATATTGGACTTTGCTTTCCAGGCAGACTACCGAGCAAAATTAAAAGAAAAGGAAATGAGAGCTAAACACCAAGACCTTGCTCGATAACTTAAAAAAATGAAATATGAAGGTGACGGTGATACCTATTGTAATTGGTGCCCTTGGAAAATCTCTGAAGGATTGCTAAAGGGAATGTAAGTCTTTGAAATGAGAGGACAAATGGGCACCATCCAGACTAGTGCATTAATAAGATTGGCCAGAATACCTGGAGACTTGAGGAGACTTGCTGTCACTCAAGTGAAAGACGATGGTGTGAAAAATTCTCAAAAGGGTAAAAATTATTATATTATTATTATTATTTACTCCCTTAGAGTTTTTCACATCAGCGTTAGCTGATGGTCTTTCACGCGAGTTTGAGTGACAGCAAGTCTCCTCAAGTCTTCATGACTCTTTTTAGTATTCTGGCCGTTCTCAACAATGCTGTGGTCTCCACTCGTTCTCCAACATCCACGTCCTACAGTCCCTTTTAACAGTCCTTTAGTTGCTATACCGAATGCACCAATCACGATTTATTATTATTGTAATTTACTGATTAGAGTTTTTCACATTAGCGTTAGTCTCCAGGATTCTTCTCAATATTATGGCCATTTTCAATAATGCTGTAGGTTGGATGGTCTCCAATCATCCGCCAACTTCCAATTCCTTCAGTCCCTTTAGTAATCCTTTAGTTACTCTACCAAAAGGACCAATCACAATTGGTATAATTGTCACTTGCATGTTCCACAGCTTTTTCAATACCCTAGCAAGGCCGTGGTCCTTATCCTTCTTTTCACATTCTTTCAGTTTTATTCTGTGGTCAGCCAGGACAGCAAAGTTGACAATTTTGCAATTATTATTATTATTATTCATTAGAGTATTTCACATCAGCTAACGCTGATGGTTTTTCACTGGAGTCTGAGTGACAGCAAGTCTCCTCAAGTCTCCAGGACTCGCCTCAGGATTCTGGCCATTTTCAGAAATGCTATCGTTTGGATAGTCACTACCCGTCCGCCAACTTCCAAGTCCCCCAGGCCTTGTAATAATCCTAAAGCACCAATTACAATTGGCACAATCGTTACTTTTATGTTCCACAGCTTTTTCAATTCTCAAGCAAGGTCGAGGTACTTATCCTTCTTTTCACTTTCTTCCAGATTTATTCGGTGGTCCACCGGAACAGCAAAGTCGACAATTTTGCAAATTCTCTTTATTTGTTGATTACTATAAGGTCTGGTCTTCTGGCCGGGATTAGGTGATCCGTTTGTATGTTAAAGTCCCATAGGAGTTTATGCGTATCATTTTCTGGGACATGTGCTGGGTTGGGCATATACCACTTGTTTGTATGGTTGAATTGAAATTTCTTGCACATTATTATTATTATTATTATTATTATTATTAATGATAATAAGGCAAATAATGTTAATATGAAAGGAATGAAAAAGTAAGAAAAGAATATTGATTGCCTATGTTCCATCAAATAAAATTCAAGATATTATTGATATTAATTTAATAATATAGTCATAAGGAACTGAAATGAAAAATATAATAAAATAATGATGTATAATGATTCCTCAAATTGAGTTCAAGATATTACTTCAATTTCTTGATGAAAACATCTACAAGTTAATGAACGGCCTTCTTCGTCATAATTTTGTGCTGATGTCGAAGATTTTTAAACATTTCTATTTGATATTTGCAACTCCATAAGTTCATGCGTTTTGAAAAGTTATTTTCCGAAAAAGATTGTAATAACCTGACTGAATTTTGACCTTGCTTCATCATCATCATCATCATCATGTCGTGCCGCCAGCACGGATATCCCTGACCCTCTCTCGCCACTTCTCCCTATCGTTTATCGCCTCTGGCAGGTCTTCAGGGCTATATCCTGTATACTCACAGAGCTGCTGTATGTATGTTCGAGCTGACCGTCCTGCTTTTGCTCAGCCATATGTGGGAGTCCATAGGAATACTTCACTTATGAGCTCCTCCCTGCTTCTCCAGCAGTATCCTGCATGTCTGGTTCGTCTAACTTGGATAGTTTTCGTGATGGGAGGTAGGTGGCCGGTTGGTTGGTGCTTTGTGAGGTGTTGCCTCCAGGACTTGTTCAATATTGCTCGCAGCATTCTTGTGTAATTGTTGTCTAGCTTTTTCTCCAGCCGTTTTGTTAGCGTCCAAGACTATGTTACAGTCCTGTACATTTGCCACTCTACCATGAGGACCCCGCCCAAATCAATTTGGCACTATATTGGATCTTAAGGCATTGATATTACAATCAGTTTGTAGTTTTATCTTTTTAAAATGATTATAAAGACATACATGTTTGTACTGTACGTAATTTGACGTTGGTATGAAATAACCCAACATGCCTTAAAACAAACGCACCAACAAACCAACCAGTTAACCAACTATGTAAATCAGCGTTTCTACTCTACTATATCGCATTTTACGTGTCCTAAGATACACTGCCCAGTCGGCTGGGGCTGTAAAATACACCAACTGCTCTTCTGCTGAGGATAAGACCCTCCCCAATGAGTGTCCTGTATATGACACTAAACAATCTGATGGTGATGTTCCAGTAATGCTGGAGCTTTGGGGAATGCGGAGCACCCCTTCAATGGCATTGCTCCCAGGTCCACTCTGGCGCAGAATAGTGGCACCTGATAGGGCTCTATCTATAAGTTAAATAAAACTAAACTGCATACTTATGCTAAACCGAATTGTTTGAATTAGAACAGTTTGACTAAACTGATTAGCTTGAAATAGAAGTGTTTTTACAATTAAACTGTACTTACATTTAAACTGCGTGCTTATGCTAAACTGAATTGTTTGAAATGGAACT
The DNA here is from genome assembly GCA_963585895.1 of Sepioteuthis lessoniana. Lineage (NCBI taxonomy): Eukaryota > Metazoa > Mollusca > Cephalopoda > Myopsida > Loliginidae > Sepioteuthis > Sepioteuthis lessoniana. The sequence continues at coordinate 60,089,618 of OY757934.1, forward strand.
ACTTTTGACATTGAAACTGTACTTTAACTAAACTGAATTGTTTAATAAAGAAATTTTTTGGCATCTGTGTGTAAACAAAATATGTATTTATACTAAACTGAATTGTTTGAATTAGAACTGTTTGAATAAACTGAATAGCTTAAAATAGAAATTTTTTTGATAATAAAACTGTGTACTCATGTTAAACCTAATTGTTTGAAATAGTACTGATTATATGCATAAAAATGGATTTGGCGTTAAATAACCTACAAAGGTTGATATGCTATAAAATCCAACCAACTAGCCAACCAAGATGCTGTTAAAAATAAATAAATCACATGCCTTGAAGACTACTTTTGACACGTTTAAGCATTCACAGTATCTTATCCACAAACATTTCAGATTTTTTTCACTGCTGAATAATACCATTTTCATTTTTCTCAAAATAAAAGAAGCAAAATATATCAAATACTGAGCTTATTTTTCTCCATCTTCAGTTCTTGAATCAGTAAACAAACACACTTATATTTTGACAATTTTAAGGGCACACTGTTATGACAAAAGTATCATTCCAATCCAAAATTATCTTTTTAAAAAAAATTAAAAGTAAATCAAGGAAACACACTGAATAATGAACAGTAACAAATAGGTAGCTAATTTTAAAGTCCTCATCTGACAATCAACGATAATATGTTAACGTAATAAAAATAACAGTGAAAATGCTTCAAGAAAAAACAATAATAAGATGAAATAAAACTTGCAATAAAATAATAATAGTGAAAATGTTTAATCTAAAATCAACATTAAAATTGATCAATTGATTGATTTTAACGGCGTGTCAACCCATCAAGGGTCATTTCATTCCTTGTGAAGATTCTTAAGAGACTTTTTCTTTTGAACATCGCGTTATGACAACAAGAATTCCTATCTAATACAAATAATTTGCCTATGGATTTATTTTACTAATTAATGGGGCCCTAACACGTTCTAACAGTACAGATCATCGGGGACCTAGGAGTAATGGCAATAAAGCGTAGACTCCATCAGTTCTCCCTAACTGCAGTCTCTGCACCAAATGCATTTTCGTGTCATACGAAGGGCGGAACTTTTGGGGGTGTCTGATTTCTCTGTAGGAGATACAGCCAGTGTATTCTAAACATCACTAACAGGAAGAAATAATATGATGAAGTAAATCTTGTATGAAAGTAATAATACGGAAACTACTTTATCTAAAAACAACAACAATGAAATGAAGCAAAACTAGTTTTTTAAAAATTAGTGAAAAAGACAATTATTAGATTTCGTAAATCAAACAATGACAATATTTTAGCTGCTCAATCAGCTGGGGATGAGGAATACGTTGACTGAATCTTTGTAGGGTGAGGGAGCTAAGCTCAATGAGTGTCTTAGATATGACACTAAACCATCTGACGATGAGACTCATATCCTGTAATTCCGTAGATTGTGGAGCATACTTTTCTTGTCATTACTCCAACGTCCACTCTGACCCGGAGTGTTAGTACTTATTAAAGTTCCGTTTATTAATCAAATAAAACTGTAAATTATTTACAATTCTTGAAACCATTTAACTATTTGCAATCAAATTCCGGTTTAATTGAATTTTAGTATTTCATAACAATATTTCAAATCATTTAAGTGTGTGCAAATAAAACTATTAGTGCTAGATAGCAATAATTGAAACCATTTAATTGTGTTCAAATAAAATTATTTATGTTTGATAACAATACTTGAAATCATTGGATTGTATACAAAAAACTATTAGTGTTAGATAACAATAGTTGTGTGACAATATGCCCGACACTATCTCAACTTCTTATATCAGCTCATAGCCATTCGATAGTCTAGTGGTTTCTCTCATCTCCAGCAAGGGGCACTTCACATGTTTTACAAATATACAACATATATAACATATATAACCGAGTGTAGAAGAAAGAAGAACAAACAAGCACGAACTTGGGTAAGACCAAAGTGTAAGAAGGGAAAAGTTTTGGCACTTTTCTGGCATTCTGAGGCTATCACGAGCGTGTACCCGAACAAAATTCCCACCCAGCTACCAGGAACGATGACTCATCCTCTTGCATTGGTTGACCTGGCTTGTGGGTCTACAAGTCCCAACAACTCGCTTCAGCAGCCGCCTCTCTCTGACCGTTACCTTTCTCTGATTGTTACTAAATCCTATCTGATCACTGCTCTGGGACTTTGCTTTTCCTCGTCTTCTTCCGGTCACATAGGAAATCTCGCGCGCAAGCCCTTTGTGTGAGTTTTGCGCCAAAACAGACAAAGGAATCATCTGACTGGTGCTCACCTACCCCCACACCCACAGAACGAATGTCCACCTCGGTGTTACATATGAAATTATTTAATTGTGTACAAATAAAACTATTTTTGTTAGAAAGCAATACTTGAAACCATTTAACTGTGCGCAAACAAATGACCTAAACTGAATTATTAGTATTACATAGAAATACTTGAAACTGTTTAACTGTGTGCAAGCAAATGAGCCCTGACTTGTATAAAAATGGTTACTTACAAAATGTGACACGATAAGTTGCATTCGTTTCTGTGGGTGTGGGTGTGTGTGCCAGTCAGAGGATCCCTTTGTCTGTTTTGGCACGAAACCCACACAAAGAGCTTGTGCGCGAGATTTCCCACGAGACCGGAAGAGAACGAGGGAAGGCAAGGTCCCAGAGACACCAGAACAGAACAAGCCAGTCGGCAGGAGAGAGCAGTCAACAGATGTCGGAGGAAGCCGACTGCTAGGACCAGCGGACCCAGAAGCCGGGTTGGCCAACGTGAGAGGATGAGTCAGCATTCCTGGTGGCTTTGTGGGAATTTCGCTCGAATACACACTCGCCATAGCTCACCGATGCACAGAAAGCTATGTAAAAGCGTCACAAACTTCTCTCCTTTCTTTCACTTGGAGCTAACCCAAGTCCATGTTTGTTTGTTCCATTTTCCTCCACCCTCTCGGTTGTGTATGATGTGTTTTATGTATCCGTAAAGAAATGTGAAATAACCCTGGCCGGAGATGAGAGAAACAACTTGACGATCTGATGGCCATGAGCGATTTAGGAGATTGAGATAGTGGGTACCGGCCAGCGGGTGTATTGTCACACAAACAAAAATCTTTTAGAAATCATATATATATATATATATATATATATATATATATTCGTGGAAATAAGTATAAGACATCCCCGTAAATTGTTAATAATTTTCTTATTACTGCACAAGTTCCTCTGAAAATTTGTGTGAGGTACCTAGATCCGCTGGGTACTAGTATCCATAATCGATTTTATAACAACTGTCCACAAAAAAAAGAAGTCATTAACAAAACTTCGTTTTCGAGGGTGGAAATTATTATAAGATAGTTTTGAAAATTTGCATATCTGGTTTACTTCATAATGCCAAAGAGAGAATAAGTGCATGTCCAGTTTATAAAATGACTTTTATCATGATTTTCAAGACACGTGAGTCCTATTTAAACTTTTCATAATTGAATGTTTAAAAAAAAACATTTGGAGGAGGACCAGCCATAATTTGACGAGCTTTTTCTGCGTCTGGAAAGGCTGATTTAGTAGCGATAGAAGGAAAACAAAACTCTGTCCAATATACGAATGTGTTGAAAAAGTCTTTTCCCGTTCATGAATCATCTTGAAACCAATATAGTCACTTTTAACAGGACAACGCAAGCATACACACTTGTAAGCTCACTAACGACTGGTTTAAAACAAAAAATGTTGAAGCTTTGGACTAGCCCAATAATTCTCCAGATTTAAATCCAGTACAAAATTTATGGGCAATCTTCTCAAAAAGAGTATACAAAAATAAACGTCAATTTGAAGATTGAGAAACTTTAAAATCTTGCATTAAACAGTTTTGGAATGAAATTCCATCTGAAACTCACAGAAAACTTATCGATTCAATGCAAAACAATTGTGTTGAAGTATTACAATTGAAAGGGAATAAATGTAAAGAATGAATTTTGTACAATTTTGCTGTTAAATACAAATTTTCAAAACTGTTTTATACTTATTTCCACCCTCGAAAACGTATTTTTCTAAATATCATTCTTAATAACTTCTTTAATAACTCTTTTTTGGCGGAAAGCTGTTATAAAATCGAATATGTATATCAATACCCAACGGATTTAGGTACCGCACACAAATTTTCAGAGGAGTTTGTGCAATGATAAGAAAATTATTGATAATTTAATGGGGTTTCTTATTCTTATTTCTACCAATATATATATATATATATATATAAACGTAAAAGCCTTTTTGTTGTAGGTCCAAAGAGAGAAAAATATTCTAAAATGAACAGGTCCACAAAGATATTTGTATTTTCTAAAGAATTATTTATTTATTTCGTTCTTACATACGCGTATATTTCCAGCTTTCGTCAGAGAACATTTGTGTCACAAATCCATGTAAATAGGGCATCATGAGCCTCGAACTCACTTGGCCTTGTGCCACATTTGTTCTCTGACGAACGCAACAAGCAGGAAACATACATGACCATAAAAACGAAAAAAAAAATTCTTATAAATTGCAAATCTCTTCGTGGACCAATTTATTGTAATATATATGTATATATATATATATTAGAGGTTTTGGCATAACGTAACCGACAAAATCTGTTTATATTTCTGAGATTAGGTATTATGTTCATTATTTACATTTTTGGACTATTGTGCTCATCTTTGTGGTCACGTTTATCACAACGTTTCAGCCCTTGTACGCTCCGGCCCTCTTCAGGTGGTTGTAATGTCGAACTTAGCCCTTTATTTCGCTAACCAGGGTTGAGTGTTCTTGTTCCACGACCTATGACACAGTGGATAAAGGCGTTGGTTAGATCCAGTTACATACCCAAATGAGTGTGAGTTCAATACCCGGTGAAGGCAGTGAAGAACTTTTAGAGGGGAAATTAACAAGAGGTAACGGATAACTGACATCCATTAAACGTGGCTCGTGGAACTAGAACATTTTACCACGGTGAACGAAATAAAGAGCTAAGTTCGACATTCCAACCACCGAAGAAGACCGGAGCGTACAACGGCCAAAGTGTTGTGATAACATGACGACAAAGATGAGGACAATAGTCCGAAAAATGTAAATAACCAATAAAGTTCAATATAACCTAAAACACAACCAACCAACCAACCAACCAAGCATTATTTTAATGACTATAATTGATCAAAATGGCAACAAATTTCATAAAACTAGTAATAATAATATTAAAACCAATAAAAAAAAGTTTTCCAAAACAAAGCTTAAAGGTAGATTTAGATGTTTATGACTTAAGTAAATAAAAGTTCAAAATCCAATTATATCTTTTATAAAGATTCTGTAGAATTAAATTGTGCGCATAATTCAATAATTGAAATATTAAGTAGGCTAGTGAGTAAACTAGAGCACGAACAATTATTATAGTTATTTTCTCACATTCAACGCCTTGAGCTGATCCTTCTTTAATTTTCTTAAATAAGTACAGAAAAGAAAAATAGATCTCCGATGTGTTTTGAGCGCATGACATTGGAACAAAGACGCTAATGTATTTTTTCCTTTCAGAAAGTCTTTTCGTGGTGCATTCATTCCAATGTTGACTTATTCATTTTTCCTCGTAATTAATTTACATTCCATTTTCATATAAAAGTATTTACATTGGAATATGATATAAAAAAAACCTGTTTACTATGAATTCACAGAGAAAATAATTAAGAAAATTTTTTATAATATATCATTTATCGTTTGTAATGCGTTTTCTTTGTAAACAATATACAATGTATTTTCATGGAAAATTATTCATACTACTCATATTATTTCATAGAAAATTATTTGAAATATATTTTTCATAGAAAATTATTTAGAAAAGTTCTTAATAAAAAATTAGTTTAAATACATTTTCATAGTAAATTATTTACAATACATTTTCATAGAAAATAATTTAAAATGCATTTTCATTGTACATTATTTGCAATTCATTTTTTGTAAATTATTTACATTGTATTTTCATTGCAAATTATTTGCAATACCTTTTTAATAGACAATTATTTAACATATTTTCATAAAAAATATTTTAGATACATTATCATAGTAAATTATTTACAATACTTTTTCATAGTAAATTATTTGCAATACATTTTCATATAAGATTATTTAAATATATTTTCATAAAAAAAATAAATTTAAATACATTATTGCTGTATACTCAGCTTTGATTTTATGAACAACGAGGAACATAATCAAAGATAATGAATGAACGAAACACTTCTTTATAGAAATATATCCCTCTCATTTTATTCTCGAAAGGGGCCCACAGTTTGTTGTTAGTTTGCAAGATAGATGGAGAGACGACCTAACCCTCTGATAGGCTGCGTGTCCCTGGCTCGACTCTTGATTCTCTACACTCTGTCTAGATTTGACCGCGTGGTTTTCACGTGTTCTCCTTCCGGTTACACACCTGTTGTACTTGACTACCCCGACCACTGCCATAACCTTGTTTACTAATTCCAACTTGACAGCTTGTCAAAACCCTCGGGGACACTATGAACAAACCGAAAATCCACATCATATGTTATATAACATTATCACTGTAGATTATTTATGACACTTTTTCATAGTAAATTATTTGCAATATATAGAAAATCATCTAAAATGCATTTTCATAAAAGATATTTTTAGATTTCTTAGTAAATTATTTACCATACATTTTCAAAAAATATTGTTTAGAATGCATGTTCATTGTTTTATTTACAATACATATTAATAGTATTTTCAATACATTTACATAGAAAATTAATTAGAATCCATTTTCACAGTAAATTATTTGCAATGCATTTTCATAGTAAGTTATTTACAGTAAATGATCATTTAAATATATTTAGAATGAATTTTCATGGGAAATTTTTTTAAGTCCATTTCCACTGTAAGCTATTTACAATACATTTTTATGACAAATTGTTTATAATATTTTTTTAGAGAAAAGGATTTAAAATGCATTCTCATAGTAAATTATTTGCTATACATTTTCATTGAAAATTATTTCGAATATATTTTCATAAAAGTATTTTAATTAGATTATCATAGTAAATTGTTTACAACATCTTTTCATAATTAATGGTTTGCAATACATTGTTATTGACAATTATTTACAATACATTTTCATAGAAAAATATTTACAATTTATTTTCGTAGAAATGTATTTACAATTCATTTTCAAATAAAATTATTTACGTAAAATAATATTTCAAATATATTATTAAGGTGAATCGTTTACAATACATTGTCATAGAAAATTACTTAAAATACATTTTCGTAAAAATATTTAAAATACATTGTCATTGTTAATGATTTGTGGTGAATTTTCATTGAAAATTATCGGCAATTCATTTTTTATGAAAATTATTTGCAATTCATTTTCAATGAAAATTATTTACCATACATTTTCATAGAAAATTATTTGCAATACATTTTCGTTGAAAATTATCGGCAATTCATTTTCAATGAAAATTATTAGCAATTCATTTTTTATGAAAATTATTTGCAATTCATTTTCAATGAAAATTATTTGCAATTCATTTTCATAGTAAATTATTAACGAAGGATTTTCATAATATTTTTTACAGCAGAATATCTCACTGATGCCATAAACTTAGATGTCACACTTTCTCTATTATATTATATATAGGTTCTTTGTTTAATGGCATACCAAACTTCCTGGTTTATTTAATGCCAAAGCAATCCTTGAAGAAGAACACTAATGATACTTTCAAATCCATTGATGGAGGGGTGGTGGTGAAGGAGCTCATTCCTTTTCGAATGATATTAATACGAAAATTAATAGCTTGACTAGATTTCGAACTCGATTACAACTGCGTCACAGTCCCACACATTAACCACAACGCAACGAAGACTGCTCACTTAGAAATTTTAATTTTTTTTGTGTTGTTGTAAAGGCATAGTTTCGTACTGTCGCAACCAGAAGAAAATGAATTGATATTCCAATAAATATTTACTGAATATAGACACAGTGCAAAAGATTCTCTGACGAAGCTGGGCTGAAATATTTCATAAACTAACCAAAATACTCCCATAGAATGTGACCTAATGGGGTTTATTTTTCAACGTAGACTTCTTTGTGGTGTACGCATTTCTTCCATCAGTGTTGCGGTGCATGGATCCTGCTAGTCTAAGAAAATCATCAACAGCACATATGACGTCATCATATAAACTTTTCAGCGGACCTAAGTATATGTACTGTATGAATCTAAAATAAAAGTCCTCGTAGGTATGAGTAGATCAACACTGCCCTACCCCAAAACAATGATGAAATTCAGTAGATATTAGGATGGGTAGTCTTCGTGGTGTAGTGGCTAATGTTCAGAACTTCAACATTGTAGTAAACGAGTTCGAACTCCAGTCACGTTATTATATACATTTTCGGACAATTATCCTTAGGGAAAGTATGAACATCTTTATTAGCCCAGCTATGGGTTAAATAATAGCACTGCTGTTCTTCTATGAGAACTCAGACATAATGGTTGGTATGTCATTAAATAAAGAAAATAAAATTCAACATAAATCGAAAGAAAACCACAGGAAAAAGTTTTGTTGACTGAGAAATGATAATATGAATTTACTGGACTGGTAATATAAAGACCGAGGGATTTCGTTTTATATATCTTGCCTTTCGGTTTAGTTAGGCTGATAACCTTTCGCTTAGCACATGGGTTAGTTAGGTGCAAACATGAGCGCAGGTGTTCACTCACGCGCGGGGAGGATGCGTCATTCACAGATGTCAAAATAATAGGATAGGAAAAGATAGGATAGGAAATGGACCCAGATAGGAAATGGACCCAGGAGGTTTGAATGACGTCATGCACCGGAAGTGTGCGCGGAGGATTTTGGGGATTTTAGAAAAGTCAGTGAGTTGAGTTTGAGCGTCCGAAGAAGACGGTTGACTTTCGGGGATCGCAGAGGCCTTGCGACGGGTGCCACGCGTGGTTTGGGGCATATGGAAAAGTCAGCATAGAAAGATTGTGTATCTCCCTCTGCATGTCGAAAAACCTTTCAACTCAAAGGTAATAAAGAGTTTCGTACCTGAACTAAGAAGTCGTAAGTGTTTTTTTGTGTTTCGGGATTCCTATGTTATCTATATATGAGTTATGAACATTCTATGTACATTTCACATATTCATATTTGGCTACGTAATAGAATAAACACTTTTGTTATAGATATGTCTAACACATTTGCGTGTTGGTGAAAGCTTGTCTATACAAGTATGGAGGCATTGGTTTTTTTAAGATGTGGTGATTGAATAGTACTGTATGCTCTTACTAGATTACTGAGAAACTGAAGTATTGTGTCGGTTGCCTAAAACTTAAAAGGCAAAAGATAAAAGCAAATCATTTATATAAATTTCTTTGTTCTTCCGTAAATTGCTGATTTTTTTAATCAATGTGCACCACTACAGCGCTCAGATAGAAGGTTGAAATGTTACTTCATCAAATAGAATGTTGCACCGTTACACAGCAAATGCACGGTAGTAAGCTCCCCGTGAGAAAAAAAATGATGAGCACATAAAAACTCTGTCTTGGTTCACAAACACAAAAAATTATTCGTTAATCTTTTTTAAGGTGGGCATGGGAAGAGAGGAACAGAGTATGAAAATTGAGTCGACTGCGTCTGCTGGACAAACAAAAACATGTCATGAGGAAAAAGAGAGAGCAGATAGAGGCCTTGAACTATCTTTCAGGCTTCGTGTTTCAGCTCCAACGCTCTTCTTCGCTGGTTCTGTTTTCACATCTGCGTGTCTGGTGTGAGTTCCCTTTTTGCAGCTCATCCCCAAATTGGACTTTTAAGCAACGTAGGTATAGTATACTCTGCTGTCTCGTTATTAACAACGAGGAACACGTATATATAAAAATATTATATTTTTATTCTTGGCGATGATACATGTGTGGAGCAGAAAAGCTATGGCAGAGAGTTCGCGCACTCGAAGATGTCGGGAGATGGAAGAGCGAATGAACAACTGACTTTAGCCGAAATTCGGGAACTTATATTGTCTACAACTCAAACATGACCTGCAGCAATTCCTCTTTTTCATTGGTTATGGTCACGTCCACGTCTCACTTCTTTGCTTTCCATTGGTTATGTCGTTTGTTCCCCATTGGCTACTAGCCCAAGCTCACTTCTATGGGCGGACATATCTGCCACCATCAGTGAGTTCAACCACGTCCATCGGTCAAGGTGATATTCCGATAATCTGAGTGTTGATATTATCTTCGGCCAGATGGAGTTGTCAACAACATCCGCTGATACACAACATCTGTGGGTATGGTGACATTCTGGTAATCACTTTGTTGATATTATCTTCAGCCGGATACAGCTGTCACAACACCCCCCGATACACAGCACCTGTGAGCATGATGACATTCCGGTGATCATTCCGATCTTATCAATGTGTCTGTCAACAATATCCGCTGTATTCACACCTGCAGGTCATGATAATATATTACGTAGGAATTTTCTTGAAACAGCTGCCAAGAAAGTATCTTGTTACTACTGACTTTTTTTTTTATAACTAGAATGTATTTCCTTTGCAAAAGTGGATGGTGAGTTATTTCCCTCTCCTCTTTCACCATTTTGAGAGTTTGTATTGTTAAAAAGCGACCCAGAACCATTTATGCTTCATTATCCAGTCAGCAAGATTTAGAGTACACTCACTGTACGTGTTGCCTGCAAAAAGTAATCAGACTTTTTTGTACAGGTATTTAAATTAGTCGTAGACTCTTGAAAATTTAGTATGTTTTGCTATACATCTTATGAGATGACTGACTAATTTTTATGATTTCAGGTTCAAATGAACAGCTACAACAGGAATTGGAATGCACCCTACAAAAGCCTGATTGTCATAGCTGGTTAATTTCAAAAATGCAATCTGGACGTCAGGACACTTTAGAAGAACGATATGCAATAAAATCTGTTTTAAACTTGAAAAAAAATCAACAGAAACGTATGGAATGCTTCAGACTGCTTTTAGAGCATCTTGCATGAATCGAGCATCAGTTTCTGAGTGGAATAAGAGATTCAAGAAGGCAGGGAGTCTGTGAGGGATGATTAGAGGTCTAGGAGGAGTAAGGAAATCAATACACCAGAGTTGTTTGGCCAAAGGGTTAGGGTTAGGGTTACTATGTTGAGGTTTTAAGGGAATTCAGGAAGAGATTCCGTCGGAAGAGGCCAGCACTCTTTAAATCGGTTCAGTGGTATTTTCACCTGGACAATGCACCAGTCCACAACTCCATCCTTGTCACAGACTATATGATCTAGATGGGCATCAAGACAGTTCCTCAACGTTCCTATAATCGAGACCTTGCTCGCTGTGACTTTTGGTTGTTCCCTAAGCTCAGAGGCTGTCGTTATGGAACAACTGAGGAGAAGAATGAGGCTGTGACGAAGGTGATTGACACGCTCACCCCAGAGGACTTCCATGGGGCCTTCCAGAAGTTGTTGGAATGGTACAACACGTACATTGCAGCCGGAGGAGATTACTTCGAAGGGGACTAGAGTTTCATGCGCGTACTATCAATAAAAGTGCCCATACAAAAAATGTCTGGAAACTTATTTAATGATCATCGTACATATAGAATATGTATCTCTCGTATCTCTTGCAAATGGGCAAGGATGTCCCAAAAATGAGTTGTCCTGGACATGACTCTAAACTAAATCCAGTGGTGAAACTCCATTTCGAGATTGTTTGATGCTTGATTTGCCATTAAACAAAGAAACTAGAAACCAACTTTACACAATAGAAAAACACAGGAAAATGTGGCTCAGTCGTCTGGGGCTGTGGAAGAAACCGACTGCATCTCTGCAGAGGGGTAAGACTCCACCAACGAGTATCCCGTGGTCCAGTCAGTTGGAGCTGTGGGATACACCGACTGTATCTCAGCAGAAGAGTAACATTCCCCCAACGAGTGTCCTGTAGCCCAATCGGCTGGTGCTGCAGAATACATCGACTGCATCTCTGTAGAGGGGTAAGACTGCCCCAACGAGTATCTTATTGCCCAGTCGGCGGAGGGCGCAAAATACGCCGACTGCCTCTCTGTAGAGGGGTAGGTCTCACCTTAACGCGTGTCTTGGATATGACATTAAACAATCTGATGGTGAGGCTCCAGTCCTGGAGATTTGGGGAATGTGGAGTACCCCGTCATCCCATTGCTTCCAGGTCCACTCTGAGCTGGAGTAGAAGCACTTGATAGGGTCCTATCTACCAGTCAAACTATGTGCAAACAAATCACTGGTGTTAAATTGTGACTGTCATATAGCAATACTTGAAACCATTTCAGTGTGCGCAAAAAAGAGCTCAGGTCCTTTTAAAATATTTCCAACAAAATGTGTTTACAAATCATATATATTTGATATCTATATATTAACGGAATTTGCCATTTAATAACGTACAATTGTTGATTTGCCATAAAAGCAAACCAAACCAATCCGGAACATGCTTTGATGACTGAGTAATAATGATATGAATAATGTGGAATAAACTGTTTTTGTTAAAAATATGCTTAAAACTTTTGCAGCGACTGATAGTTGTTTCTTTATTTTCTCGTTCGGAGATTTTATTACCTTCTAATTTACAGTGAACAGAGATGACATTTATTTCATTTTGTATACAATTCAGAATTCATGGTATCTGGCTCATGAACTCATAACTGCCCTCAGGAGGAGGAATAAAGCGAGATGAACGGAAATTATTGAAAAAAAACAAAAAAACAAGAAAAATATCGAAAGAGAGAGAATGAAGAAAGAAAGAAAAAAAAAAGCATGAAAATCTATTAGGAGATTGTATTCAATATTTTGCATCTATTTTGACTTTATAAAGATTTTATATTTGCAAAATAAAAACGAAAACATGTTCGATAATACACGTAATTTCATTTACAAGCCTCACAGTCTCCAAGTTGACGGGTGTTTTCAAGAAATTATTATAACCATTCCTTCAGATTTCCTTCTTTCTTTCTGTTTTTCTATCTCAAATTGTCCATTTAAAAAGTCTCTCTCACAAGATATCTGATAGATAGATAGATAGATTAATTGATAGATATAAACAGAATGCATTAGTTTGCGAGATATGAACTGATTGCAATAATTAGATAGATAGATATATAGAGACAGACAGACAGACAGACAGACAGACTGAGATTGTTATATATCAACAGAAGATATAGATAGATAGATAGATAGATAGATTGCATTAGTTAGACATAAACAAACTCCAAAGACTGGTCGTTCGATCGATCGATCCATGCATACATACATATATATATAGTCATCTTGAAAGACCTGAAATTACGGTATATATATATATATATATATATATATAATATATATATATATATATATATATATATATATATATATACATTCATACATACATTTGAACAAGCTGAGATAACGGATAAATATGAAATTATATATATATATATATATATATATATATATATATATATTGAGAGAGAGATGGATAGATAGATCTTATGAGTGGACTGGTTTATGTAGATATACCAGAAGAGACGATATATATATATATATATATATATATATATATATATATATATATATATAGTGAATTTTGATGCACGAATTTAAGTTTTTGATAAGCATGTGGGCGAACTCACGCCTGCGGCAAATATTTTCGCCTCTCGCTAATGTTGAAATTCTGCCATATTGGATTTATCAAATCATTATTCATTTTTTGCTATTTATTTTGCGTCCTTACGCGTATAGAGACGGAGAACTGCAACTATGGATTTTAATTAAAAAGAAAATAATGATGGTTATCGCAAATACTTGCTTATAACAGGGTATGACACTAACCCGAGGCTATATGTCACGGCTACGAATTCATCGTTCTATTTCAACAAAGTATAATTCAGTTCAATATATATATATATATATATATATATATATATATATATATATATATATATATATATATATATATATATATATATATATATGTACAAACTAGCCTAGTCGGATTGGGCTGTAGAATACACCAACTGCATCTGTGCAGAGGCGTAAGACACCCCCAACGAGTATCCTCGATATGACACAAAACAAACCGATGGTGAGGTTTCAGTAATAATGCAACTTTGGGAAATGCAGAGTACCGTTATATTCTCATCGCTCCCTGGTCCACTCTCGCTCAGATTGGGAGCACCTGGCAGGGTCCTATATATGGGTTAAATAGATGTAAACTGTTTACCTACTCAAAACTGAATCTTTAAAAATAGTATAATTTTTACATTTAGGTATGTGTAAAGAAAATCCTGCTGAGAATATACCTGCTTTGCAGGGCTAAGTTTTTCGCTTAGCGCCTGAGGCGCCCCAAAATACGAAATGACGTTGGGATCAAGCATTTTTCTAACGCCCACGCATGGGTACTCATTCTTGCGTGGCTTCCAGCCATGAAATGACTTCATAACAAATCTTACTTGGTAGGAAGTCAGATAAATATCTCCTATTATAACAATTACTATATCGATTTTCATCATGATTATTATCAATACTGTTACTCCCACAATAATTAGAATTATTGCATGTATTTTTAAGCTCTCCCTTTTCCTTACTTAATTTATATTAAAAAAACACACAATATCAAACAATCCTGTTGCATGCTTATATATCTTTCAACATACAGCCTAAAAATAAATATTCAAAATACACGATATATGAGGGTCATTCAATAAATAAGTATAGTATTTTTTTGGAAATGGTACATTCTTTTAGAATTTTTTAAAAGAATTTTTCTTTAGATTTTTTTCTTTTTTAGAATGTTATTTTTCTTTTTTTTAAATTCTTTTTAGAACTTTTTGTTTAGAAATTTTTTAGAACTTTTCTTTTTTAGAAATTTGTTTTGGGAACTTTTTTTTTTTAATTTTTGTTTTGAAATTTTTTTTAGAATTTTTTTAGAATGTTTTTCGAATTTTTTTTTTTTAGAATGTTATTTTTTTTTTTTTTTAGAATTCTTTGTTTAGAAGTTTTTTTTTTCCATAAATACAAACTCTGTATTGTTTGCAATTGTTTTAAAGCAAAAAATTATTTTAATCTCGCAAAAATATTTGTTTCAAGGCTATTCAAAATGGCGGTAAATCAAACAGTGTCAAATAGATTGTTCTGATCAATTTCTAATATAGTTGTTTTATACAATCAATGTAGAATTATCTGTCATCAAAGTTTTGCTGGTGAAGGAAATCAAACCACGAGGACTTATTAAATAACGTGTGAAACATAAGGTGAACCATGCTTCAGTAAAAATAAAAAATTAAATTGGTTAAACATAGGTTTACCTCTATAAGACTTGGTCAATAATTCAGTCCATGGAATAGAAACAGAAATAGATCTTGGCGCGGCAGTCAGTAAAGAAAATCATGTTGACAGTCTTCTGTGACATAAAAATACTCAGGACTAGTGATTTCCTTGAAAAATATTCAACTGTAAAGAGTGCTGCCTATTGCCAATTCCTTAGGCAATATTTCATCTTATTCATGGAATCATCCCTCCCCACCACATATATATATATATATATATATATATATATATATATATATATATATATATCTGTGTGTGTGTGTGTGTGTGTGTGTGTGTGTGTGTGTGTGTGTGTGTGTAGATATATATATATGTATGTATGTATGTATATATTTATACATATATAAACATGCAGCATCCAATTGCTGATTTCATAATAACAGAAACCAAAAAAAAAAGTAGTTCGCGGTAATTTCTAGTAATTCATAACATTATCTGTATTTCTTCGATTCAGAGAAGTTCCTGACGACAACGTTCTTTTAATAGACGAAAAAGTATGAGATGTGTCATTTTCTAAGACAAGTTTCAATGAGCACAAGCAAATAGCATTAAACTTGCAGAAAATGAGCCGAAAATACAATTCAATGATTGTCACTAGCACACGGCAACATTCAAGATACATCATATCAAAAATGTAGACATACACAACGAATAGAATAAATATTTCTCCGCTAGGAAAAGAATTATAAATATATTTGTCCAACACCTCTGCATGACCTGGATGCGACACAAGGACGATTATTTGGTAGTTTTTAACAGATAAGAATTTGTCGATTTCTCTCGCTTAGATCGGTTACCATACCAAGGCTAAATAGCCCATACTGTGCTACAATTTACTTATTGTTGGCGGGAAATTATTTAATTCATACGTTTTCACATCCAGGAATTGAACTAGCGTCACCGTGTTCATTTCTTACGATAATAACCATTAGACAACAAGCTCTTCTCTCTCTCTCTCTCTCTCTATATATATATATATATATATATATATATGTGTGTGTGTGTGTGTGTGTGTGTGTGTAAAAAAATTGATAACAATGATCCATGTGGAAGGAGAGATTTATTGAGGTCGACACCATAGCGTTTCGGTTCTACTGAATCATCATCAGGACCATGAGGGGTGATATTAGCGATTTTAGGTCAAAAATGGATGTTTAAAAATGCAAAATACAAAAACCCAAGGGGAAAATATGTGTAATAAGAAAAAGTTGGCCGTTTAATTGGTGAATCAGCGTTTGTTGTTTTAAATTACGTCATTTGAATTATTAGGAATATTGTATAGAATTTATGTTACGTTTGTTTATCGAGAAATATTTAGAGTTATAAGGAAGAAAAAAAAACTTTTTCTTATGACACATATTTTCCCCTAGGTTTTTGTATTTTTAAACATCCATCGTTAACTTAAAATCGCTAATATCACCCCTCATGGTTCAGTAGAACCGAAAGTCTTTAGTGTCGACCTCAATAAATCTCTCCTTCCACTTGGATCATTGTTATCAATTTTTCAACATATTGTCGGATTACAATCCTTTATTTACTTTTCATATATATATGGGTGTGTGTAGTTAGGCAGCTGTCGTTCATTTAAGCATGTTTCATAAAATAGTAAAGACACATTTTGTCTGTAAAATTTAAATAAGATCCTTTCGAGTTTCCTGATAAGTGTCTTGGTTTCAGTTTGGAATTGGTGGATGAATTTATCAAAATTTTTCCGGGCACTTTCGGACCTTTCATAGACCACAAACACTCACGCACAAACACCTACGTGTCTTTACCCAAATATCTATTTGTTTTAAAGTAAATAGTTACCAGTCTTCACAAACAAGAATTGCAATAAATCTACTGAAAACATAATTCGATTGTTAAATTGATTTTTTCTTCCTTTGGTCATAGGAAGAACCTTTTATACTGCATTTTTTTCAAAGAGAACAACAGTGATATGTCATTTCTTGATCCAGAAAACTGTCAGCATGACCTTCTTTACTGACAATTGCTCGCGTAACTTTTCCTATCAGAGAGTCATTATGTTTCCAATACATGGTCTGTCTTTTCGACTTTGGCTCGTAATGGCAAATCAGGTCAATGTGTAAATATATTTTCACGAAAACATGCTTTTCCGTACACACCACACAACTTTTGTTGATTTCATATGGTTTTAAATTGCTATCAAAAATTTTATGGCAGACCTATGTTCATGCCTGGAGCATTCCGTCCTGAATAGCCCCTAAATAAATATTTTTGTTGATATAAAAAAAAAAATGCCTATAAACAAATTTAAAACTATGAAGGGTTTATATTTATGGGGAAAAAAATCTGAAAAAAAGACAAAGACCTTTTAATTTAAAAAAAATCCACTTACTTATTAAATGTAAGTGCTGAGAAAGATTGTAACTCTTATAAACAATCATTTTCAGCACCTAGGATACTTATTTTTCTTGGCCATATCATATTTACCAACCCCTCGGGCAGGATACGACACAAGGTCAATTTTTAAGCAGAGTTTAACAGGTTTGAATTCAGAGTTTTCCTTCTTCTAGACTAGTCGCCTCACCAAGGCTGAAGAACCCAGTCTGTCTTACTATTTTACCCATAGCTGGAGGGAGAATAATTGGATTTATAGCTTTCCCAAGGGTATTAGTGCTATGTGGAATGCAATCAGTCTCGTCCAGGATTTTCTTGGCCATATCGATCGTTTCATGTGTACTTGGATGTTTTTGACAAACATGACGATTATTTTTTGCCAAAAATATCATTCTGACTACAGTCTCCTGAATACTTTAGGCAATTTAAGCCTTTCTTGAATATCGACAGCAACGTAATGATTTTTTGTGGCATGTTTTATTGGTTGGGTTTAGTTTATTTCTTTAATGGCCCATCAAGCGCTTATGGTTTATTTAATGTTGAATTCATGTCGCCAACTTGGTTTATATTTTATCTTCTAATTTACAATATCTTTTTGCTCCAATGTTCATCACCCAGCTCCTCACTTGTCGATTCCATGTCGCTCTGGCTTTGTCTACATGGTTCTTTCATGTCTTATTGCCATTTTTTTTCACTCGCTGATTCTTGTTCTTCTCTGAGGGGAGTAGGGAGAACAGACACTCTTTTCTATTTGTACGTTTTACTTCAATTCTTCGCAACAATTTCACTTAAACCGAATATCAGTAATCAAAGCGTGATAGAAATACGTCTATTCTCATTATCGATTCCACTTTGACTTAAGAAATGATAAATCTATAAAATAAACTTTCTAATATCGTGTGATCACGTAACCTTCTCGTCCATTGAAAACCATGTTCTCAAATGACCTCTGAATCCTCACACATAAATCAAAATTATTTTCCCTAATGTTTTTCGCCAACTTTTAGAATCATCAACATTATATGCAATAGATTATTTTACCAATCATTAATTCAAAGTTTAAATCAAGTTTGATTGTTTAAAATTTTAATTATCTCTAATTCAATTTTGAATTTTACATTGCTTGATTGCTTGGTTGATTGATTGTTTTTACAACGAATCAAACATTTTCGAGTCATTTAACGCCGAATTAAATTTCAAACAATTCAGTTTAGTATAAGTACATAGTTTAGTTCTGTTTTAAAACTGTTCTATTTCAAAAGTTCAGTTTAGCACAAGTACGCAGTTTAATTGTCAAAACAGTTCTATTCTAAGCAATTTAGATTAGCATAAGAACGCGGTTTAGTTCTATTTGACTCAGAGATAGGACCCTGTCAGGTGCTAACACTCCAGGCCAGAGTGGACTATGGAGCGATTGGGATATAGAGATACTCTGCATTCCCCAAAACAACAGTATTACTGAAACCTCGCCATCAGATTGTTTAGTCTCATATCTAGGATACTCGTTTGATGAAGCAGTCGGTGTATTCTACAGCTCCAGCCAACAGTTCTATGGAGACCCTCTCTTCAACGAACCTCCAGTTAAACTATCTGTGGTAAGGTTCTAGTTCTGGATCTTTGAGGAATATGAAGTACACCTTCATTGCCATTTCTCCCAGTTCCACACTGACTGATTGATAGTACCTGTTAGGGTCCAATGTATGGATCAAGTAAATCTGGCCAGTCGTTTACTAAGGATAATAATTATTAGTAATTAGAAAACAGTTGTCTTCGAATAATTTATATTACATAGGAATACTTGATAAATTGATTAGTGTAAGAAAAAATACTTGTAACCATTTAACTCTGAGAAAAAATATGTGGTCTAATAACTCGTTTAGAAATTAAAGAACCAACAGACTTACAAATCATATATATGTATATATATAAACAGAATTTGGCATTAAATAACCGACAAGAGTTGATATGTCATAAAACACCAACGGACCAACCATTTGATAATAATAATAACTATAAGTACACACGTCTGGGTGGGCAAAGTGATTCCCTGAGAATAGTGCGAGAAATGTAAATTAATTCGTTTACTTTATCTCTTTGGTCTGAGAACGAATCTGATTTATTAAAACCTTTGTACGACAATGTACACTCATTTCAGAGGACACTCGACAAAGAATTTCAGTTTCGGGAAAATCAAAAAAAATTGTTTACATGAAACTTTTCCCACTCATTTCTTATTTTTTTCTTTTTGTTTTATCCATCTTTAGTTTTCAAGTCTTAGCGAGAATTTAATATTTCTCACTTCCTGTGTCAACGTTTTTTTTTCAGAATTAACATGACCTATTTCCGCTTCCTTCAACAGTCTGCTGTATTTTATTTTTATTTTTGAGATCTAACGATTTTCTCTATTATCTAATTGTCCTGCTATTATTCAATGTTGTTTTCTTTTTTACCTACGGAAGAAGGATTCCCATGCAATTGTTTTTGTTTACAAAATTAACAGAATCATTATTTCCCCCTTCAATATTTATCCGTCTGTTTGGGGCAGGGTGTACGTAGGTGGCTGACAGTATAGGACTTTACACTCCTATAAATTATTTTGGGCGGTATGCCACTTGTTCCCACAAAGATGGCGGACGCTCAATGTTCAGTCTCGGGAAACCATTGGCCAGGAGGACCACGTGATATGCTTACAACTACGTCGGCGCGCGTAAATTCAAGTCCTGCGTTTTTGAGCCACTTACAAGACGCGTATTTTCTATAAATACGTCGTCTTCAAGCACCCTCTTTCTCTTTGACCAAATTTCTCCGCAGCAGCAACACCATGAATGGGCCTCGCAGATATTCATATACAAGGACTATGAGACGCTTTCCCGTCTCTGAGAAACTGCCTGTTTCTAACCATAGAAAAAGGACATTTTAAACTTGCAATTCTTTTTGTAGCTTAGTTGTGTTACACACACACACACACACACACACGAGCTCACACATATATACACACTATTATTTTGTTAGTAGAGTTAGTAATTTCTTTTAGGTATCCATGTCAATTTTATTATTTTAATATATAAATTTGTTTTTGTTCGTCGCCTTGTTTTAAATGTTCATTTTGTCCGCGCCGTTTCACAACCATTATTTGTTTCATATCTTTTACTTATTTGTTGCACATCTTCACTCATTTAATTCACTGGTTTCCTTCATTTACCACTTTATCCATGTGCTATATAATATGCTTGTATTCTACCTTTACTTATTTGTTGCATATCTTCACTCATTTAATTCACTGGTTTCCTTCATTTACCACTTTATCCATGTGCTATATAATATGCTTGTATTCTACCTTTACTTATTTGTTGCATATCTTCACTCATTTAATTCACTGGTTTCCTTCATTTACCACTTTATCCATGTGCTATATAATATGCTTGTATTCTACCTTTACTTATTTGTTGCATATCTTCACTCATTTAATTCACTGGTTTCCTTCATTTACCACTTTATCCATGTGCTATATAATATGCTTGTATTCTACCTTTACTTATTTGTTGCATATCTTCACTCATTTAATTCACTGGTTTCCTTCATTTACCACTTTATCCATGTGCTATATAATATGCTTGTATTCTACCTTTACTTATTTGTTGCATATCTTCACTCATTTAATTCACTGGTTTCCTTCATTTACCACTTTATCCATGTGCTATATAATATGCTTGTATTCTACCTTTACTTATTTGTTGCATATCTTCACTCATTTAATTCACTGGTTTCCTTCATTTACCACTTTATCCATGTGCTATATAATATGCTTGTATTCTACCTTTACTTATTTGTTGCATATCTTCACTCATTTAATTCACTGGTTTCCTTCATTTACCACTTTATCCATGTGCTATATAATATGCTTGTATTCTACCTTTACTTATTTGTTGCATATCTTCACTCATTTAATTCACTGGTTTCCTTCATTTACCACTTTATCCATGTGCTATATAATATGCTTGTATTCTACCTTTACTTATTTGTTGCATATCTTCACTCATTTAATTCACTGGTTTCCTTCATTTACCACTTTATCCATGTGCTATATAATATGCTTGTATTCTACCTTTACTTATTTGTTGCATATCTTCACTCATTTAATTCACTGGTTTCCTTCATTTACCACTTTATCCATGTGCTATATAATATGCTTGTATTCTACCTTTACTTATTTGTTGCATATCTTCACTCATTTAATTCACTGGTTTCCTTCATTTACCACTTTATCCATGTGCTATATAATATGCTTGTATTCTACCTTTACTTATTTGTTGCATATCTTCACTCATTTAATTCACTGGTTTCCTTCATTTACCACTTTATCCATGTGCTATATAATATGCTTGTATTCTACCTTTACTTATTTGTTGCATATCTTCACTCATTTAATTCACTGGTTTCCTTCATTTACCACTTTATCCATGTGCTATATAATATGCTTGTATTCTACCTTTACTTATTTGTTGCATATCTTCACTCATTTAATTCACTGGTTTCCTTCATTTACCACTTTATCCATGTGCTATATAATATGCTTGTATTCTACCTTTACTTATTTGTTGCATATCTTCACTCATTTAATTCACTGGTTTCCTTCATTTACCACTTTATCCATGTGCTATATAATATGCTTGTATTCTACCTTTACTTATTTGTTGCATATCTTCACTCATTTAATTCACTGGTTTCCTTCATTTACCACTTTATCCATGTGCTATATAATATGCTTGTATTCTACCTTTACTTATTTGTTGCATATCTTCACTCATTTAATTCACTGGTTTCCTTCATTTACCACTTTATCCATGTGCTATATAATATGCTTGTATTCTACCTTTACTTATTTGTTGCATATCTTCACTCATTTAATTCACTGGTTTCCTTCATTTACCACTTTATCCATGTGCTATATAATATGCTTGTATTCTACCTTTACTTATTTGTTGCATATCTTCACTCATTTAATTCACTGGTTTCCTTCATTTACCACTTTATCCATGTGCTATATAATATGCTTGTATTCTACCTTTACTTATTTGTTGCATATCTTCACTCATTTAATTCACTGGTTTCCTTCATTTACCACTTTATCCATGTGCTATATAATATGCTTGTATTCTACCTTTACTTATTTGTTGCATATCTTCACTCATTTAATTCACTGGTTTCCTTCATTTACCACTTTATCCATGTGCTATATAATATGCTTGTATTCTACCTTTACTTATTTGTTGCATATCTTCACTCATTTAATTCACTGGTTTCCTTCATTTACCACTTTATCCATGTGCTATATAATATGCTTGTATTCTACCTTTACTTATTTGTTGCATATCTTCACTCATTTAATTCACTGGTTTCCTTCATTTACCACTTTATCCATGTGCTATATAATATGCTTGTATTCTACCTTTACTTATTTGTTGCATATCTTCACTCATTTAATTCACTGGTTTCCTTCATTTACCACTTTATCCATGTGCTATATAATATGCTTGTATTCTACCTTTACTTATTTGTTGCATATCTTCACTCATTTAATTCACTGGTTTCCTTCATTTACCACTTTATCCATGTGCTATATAATATGCTTGTATTCTACCTTTACTTATTTGTTGCATATCTTCACTCATTTAATTCACTGGTTTCCTTCATTTACCACTTTATCCATGTGCTATATAATATGCTTGTATTCTACCTTTACTTATTTGTTGCATATCTTCACTCATTTAATTCACTGGTTTCCTTCATTTACCACTTTATCCATGTGCTATATAATATGCTTGTATTCTACCTTTACTTATTTGTTGCATATCTTCACTCATTTAATTCACTGGTTTCCTTCATTTACCACTTTATCCATGTGCTATATAATATGCTTGTATTCTACCTTTACTTATTTGTTGCATATCTTCACTCATTTAATTCACTGGTTTCCTTCATTTACCACTTTATCCATGTGCTATATAATATGCTTGTATTCTACCTTTACTTATTTGTTGCATATCTTCACTCATTTAATTCACTGGTTTCCTTCATTTACCACTTTATCCATGTGCTATATAATATGCTTGTATTCTACCTTTACTTATTTGTTGCATATCTTCACTCATTTAATTCACTGGTTTCCTTCATTTACCACTTTATCCATGTGCTATATAATATGCTTGTATTCTACCTTTACTTATTTGTTGCATATCTTCACTCATTTAATTCACTGGTTTCCTTCATTTACCACTTTATCCATGTGCTATATAATATGCTTGTATTCTACCTTTACTTATTTGTTGCATATCTTCACTCATTTAATTCACTGGTTTCCTTCATTTACCACTTTATCCATGTGCTATATAATATGCTTGTATTCTACCTTTACTTATTTGTTGCATATCTTCACTCATTTAATTCACTGGTTTCCTTCATTTACCACTTTATCCATGTGCTATATAATATGCTTGTATTCTACCTTTACTTATTTGTTGCATATCTTCACTCATTTAATTCACTGGTTTCCTTCATTTACCACTTTATCCATGTGCTATATAATATGCTTGTATTCTACCTTTACTTATTTGTTGCATATCTTCACTCATTTAATTCACTGGTTTCCTTCATTTACCACTTTATCCATGTGCTATATAATATGCTTGTATTCTACCTTTACTTATTTGTTGCATATCTTCACTCATTTAATTCACTGGTTTCCTTCATTTACCACTTTATCCATGTGCTATATAATATGCTTGTATTCTACCTTTACTTATTTGTTGCATATCTTCACTCATTTAATTCACTGGTTTCCTTCATTTACCACTTTATCCATGTGCTATATAATATGCTTGTATTCTACCTTTACTTATTTGTTGCATATCTTCACTCATTTAATTCACTGGTTTCCTTCATTTACCACTTTATCCATGTGCTATATAATATGCTTGTATTCTACCTTTACTTATTTGTTGCATATCTTCACTCATTTAATTCACTGGTTTCCTTCATTTACCACTTTATCCATGTGCTATATAATATGCTTGTATTCTACCTTTACTTATTTGTTGCATATCTTCACTCATTTAATTCACTGGTTTCCTTCATTTACCACTTTATCCATGTGCTATATAATATGCTTGTATTCTACCTTTACTTATTTGTTGCATATCTTCACTCATTTAATTCACTGGTTTCCTTCATTTACCACTTTATCCATGTGCTATATAATATGCTTGTATTCTACCTTTACTTATTTGTTGCATATCTTCACTCATTTAATTCACTGGTTTCCTTCATTTACCACTTTATCCATGTGCTATATAATATGCTTGTATTCTACCTTTACTTATTTGTTGCATATCTTCACTCATTTAATTCACTGGTTTCCTTCATTTACCACTTTATCCATGTGCTATATAATATGCTTGTATTCTACCTTTACTTATTTGTTGCATATCTTCACTCATTTAATTCACTGGTTTCCTTCATTTACCACTTTATCCATGTGCTATATAATATGCTTGTATTCTACCTTTACTTATTTGTTGCATATCTTCACTCATTTAATTCACTGGTTTCCTTCATTTACCACTTTATCCATGTGCTATATAATATGCTTGTATTCTACCTTTACTTATTTGTTGCATATCTTCACTCATTTAATTCACTGGTTTCCTTCATTTACCACTTTATCCATGTGCTATATAATATGCTTGTATTCTACCTTTACTTATTTGTTGCATATCTTCACTCATTTAATTCACTGGTTTCCTTCATTTACCACTTTATCCATGTGCTATATAATATGCTTGTATTCTACCTTTACTTATTTGTTGCATATCTTCACTCATTTAATTCACTGGTTTCCTTCATTTACCACTTTATCCATGTGCTATATAATATGCTTGTATTCTACCTTTACTTATTTGTTGCATATCTTCACTCATTTAATTCACTGGTTTCCTTCATTTACCACTTTATCCATGTGCTATATAATATGCTTGTATTCTACCTTTACTTATTTGTTGCATATCTTCACTCATTTAATTCACTGGTTTCCTTCATTTACCACTTTATCCATGTGCTATATAATATGCTTGTATTCTACCTTTACTTATTTGTTGCATATCTTCACTCATTTAATTCACTGGTTTCCTTCATTTACCACTTTATCCATGTGCTATATAATATGCTTGTATTCTACCTTTACTTATTTGTTGCATATCTTCACTCATTTAATTCACTGGTTTCCTTCATTTACCACTTTATCCATGTGCTATATATTATGCTTATTCTACCTTAATTCTAAACTAAAGCATTAGACTTGTGGGGAATATTCAACCTTATTCATTATACATAAACTCAACGTAAAATAGATCGGGTACCATATAAATACAAGACACAGGTCCATTCTCCTACAACAGCAATAAAATTTCAATATTATAGTTCATAACCTTTTTCTCCAACACTGAATATTGACAAAAATTCGCATTTAACCCATTATATTAAATAAAATTCGGATTTGATAAATCGTATCAAACACATAATTCCGTACTGCATCGAAAAATACGCATTTGATGATTCGCATCAAATATCGGATCTAATAATTCGCATCCAACACTGGATCTAATAATTCGCATCTGAAAAAGTATCTAATAATTTCCATCTAACAATTAACATGTAAAAATTCGCATCTGATAAATCATCTAATAATTCACACCGAATGATCAACTTCTAACACAGTATTTAATCACTTGTTCCCTAATAATTGTCATAAACCGGCCCATTGGCATAACGGTTAGTGATAGCCAGGGAAACCGGGGTTTAATCCCAGGCCATGTCATACCAAAGACTCAAAATGGTACTTGATGCTGCCTTGTTTAACACTCAGCATTATAAAGTATTGATCAAGGATAAAGTGAAGTAATCCAAGGAAAGAAATAGCGCCCTCTCTTACACCTCTGTGCAGTAGCTAATGAAAAGGGAGCTCTTGGTTCAACCTCGACAACAGCTGCCAACTTTCTTTTACTTTACAGCTTCTGATAACCCGTTATTTAGTATTTTGCATCTACTATTCACGTCTTATAATACGCGTCACACTCTGCATTGTCACAATATTTCACTTCTGGAAGTTCACGTCTGATAGAGTATCTAACTTGTATATAATTATTCCCAACTAATAATTCAGGGCAATCACAGGATCTGATAATTTGCATTAAAAAAATCGCATCAAATAATTTGAATTCAGTACATCTAATAGTTTGCATTGGACACAGCATCTAATAATTCCAATAGAAAAAAAATGCATCTTATACACCAACTGACTATTCATATATAATAATTCGCTTCAAGCACAACATTAAATAATTCGCATCAAATAATTCCTGGGGGGGGTCCTCGTGGTGTAATGGTTAAAGCGATGGACTGCGGAATCGTAGTACGCGAGTTCGTACACTAGTCGCGCTATTACGTTCACTTTCGGGCAAATACCCTTTGGAAAGGTATGAACCCCCTTATCCTCCCAGCTATGGGTTAAATAGTACCACTACTGTTCTTCTAGGAGAATGGCTTTGGCATTAAAAAACCTAAAAAGAGTTGATATGCCATTAAACAAAGAAACCAAACCAAAGAAACCAAATAATTCGGATATAACACAGCCACTGATAATTAGCATCTAATCCATTACCTAATAAAAAGTAAAGTTTGTGACCATAGACGAGGGAGACCCGAAGGCTCCCTTTTCAATAGCACGTAATAACACTCAACATATGTGGCCAATGGTGAGTAGAGTGCTCGCCAATGGTCCAGGAGACTGGGCTTTAATTCCTTGTCAAATCATACAAAAGACTCAATAAATGGTACTTGATGCCGCCTTGCTTATCACTCAGAATTATAAGGTAAGGATCAAGAGTAAAGTGGAGCAATTCAGAGAATGGAGTAGCACCCTCCCCTACACCTCGGTGTAGTAGCTATTGAAAAGGGAACCTTTGAATCACTCTCGACTCAGGTCGCCAACTTTTCTTATTACCTAATACTCTGCCTCTACTATTCGTGTCGAATAATAATACGTATCAGATATTGCAGTTTATGTCGCATCTAATAATTCTTTTCTTTTGCATCTAATAATTCTCATTCAACACAGCATTTAATGATTCGCATCTAAAAATTTGCCACTATAATTTCGCTTTGAACACAGCATCTGATAATTTGCAAATTATAAATCCATCTGACATTTCGAATCAAATTATTCGCTTTTAATAATTTGCATCAAATATTACGTTTAATAATTCACATCAAACACTGTATCAAATAATTCACGCATAATAATTTACATCTTATTAAGCATCCAATAATTTACATCTAAGTTGCTTCTAACACAGTATCAAAAAATCGCATCAAATAATTCCCATATAACACAGCCTCAGATAATTCACATTTAACCAACGATGCAATATTTTGTAACTACTATTCGAATCCATCTAGCGGGAAGAATGTTCGCCAATGCCCAGGGAGGCTGGAGTTTCAATCCCAGGTCACTTCATACTAAAGAATAAAGAATACTTTATACCTCATTATTCAACACTCAGTATTATAAGGTACGTATCAAGGGTAAAATGGAGCAATCCAGGTAAAAGAGTTGTGCCCTCTCCTACATTTTGGTGTAGTAATTATATAAAAGGGAGTCTTCGGTTTGCCCTCGACTACGGTCGCCAACTTCACTTTTTATTCGCATCTAATAATGCTCCTCAAACCCAGCAATAAAGGTCACATCTAATAATTCACATCTATCATATATAATAATTTTCATCTAATATTACATCATCTAATAAATCGCAGCACGTGATAATTCACGTCAAATCATTCGCATCTTACATTTTGTATCTAATATTCCATTTAATAATTTACATCAACCACATCATGTAATAATTTCCACCTGAAAATTCGCACCTTATACAGCATCAAAAAATTGGCATTTAATAAAGTCCCTCTTACTCAATGTCTAATAATTCACATGTTACTGTCTCTAATAATTCACATCAAATCAATCGCATCTTACATTTTGTATCTAATATTCCATTTAATAATTTACATAAACCACAACACGTAATAATTTCCACCTGAAAATTCGCACCTTATACAGCATCAAAAAATTGGCATTTAATAAAGTCCCTCTTACTCAATGTCTAATAATTCGCATGTTACTGTCTCTAATAATTCACATCAAATCCAATATCTAAATTATTAGATGTGACATACATAAACTGTATTGAAAGCGTATTATTTGATACGAATTTTGTATCTACTATTCGCATCAAATAATACGATTTAAATACAATTCATGTATGTCACATCTAATAATTTGCACCTAACACAGTATCTAATGATTCACCTCTAATAATTCCCATCTGATAATTCTCACCTTAATCATCATCAAATAACTCATATTTGATAATTCCCTATCAATGCAATATCTGATCATTTGCTTCTGACATATCCTCTGCATCATATCATTTGCATTAAATGATATCTGATATATCATTTGCATCAAATCGTTCACATTCCTTTAGTAATTTGTTTTGAACATAACAACTGATAATTCAAAACTAACCGATTACTTATAATTCACATCTATTGATTAGCTTATCTTATAATTCACATCTATTGATTAGCTTACCTTATGATTCACATTTAATGAATAGCAGGTAATTCAGTATCTAATAATTAATATTTAATCATACGCTTCTCATAGAACATCTGATCATTCACATCTGGTCACGGTGCCAAATCAAAAGATGTTACGTTATTGGATCATGTTTAATAATCAAATTTTAAAAATAACAACAGAAAACACTTATTTAGATACGAAAAAGTTTTTATTCAGACTGACTCTAATTCTAGCTGTCCAACGCAACCATGAGGCGAGAAGAAGACCTTGTAAGGGTATATGAGCAATTCTCGCTTCCAGCTACAAAGAGGTACCCAGCTCCCGACTTGATCGATTTGCACCAACGTCTAACACAACTTCTCTCTTTGGCTCTTTCCAAACTCAACTCCTTAATGAATCCAAAATTATCTTTTCTTATATAATATGTTCTTAATTATCATCTTTTAATTCCCTACGCCGATTGATAAGCCTTAAATTGTTTATCATCCCTATCACGTCTTCCACAACGTCATTTTAACGTGAAGTTTTAAAACTGGTCACCAACTATTCACCCTCAAAGATTTGTAACTAGTTCGTAACCTCACCGAAATAATAATAAGAATAATTAATATAATTAGATATCAACAAAACAATTAATATAATTATTTACTACCCTAATTATATTACACAAGCTTTTAGAATTCGTTTCTATTATATCATCTTATGATTTGCAACAAAGATGCTATCCAATTTGCATCAAATAATTTGTATCTAACACGAAATCTAATGATTTGCAGTTAATACAGAATTTCCAAAATTGCAACGAATAATTCACTTCTAACACATCATCTTATGATTTGCATCAAATAATTCGCATTTAACACAAAATCTAATAGTTCGCATCTGCCACGGCCTCAAAAAAATTCGTATCAAATAATTCGTATCTATTAGTTCATAAGACTACTCAAACACTGATCGGTGATAATAATTCGCATCTAGCACATCATGTAATAATTAGCATCAAACACATTCGCTAATAATTCACATATCCCACGACCTCAAAAAAATTCGTATCAAATATTTCACATCTATTAGCTTGTAAGACTTTACTTAAACACTGATCGTTGATAATAATTCGCACATCATGTAATAATTAGCATCAAACTTATTCACTAATAATTCACATCTCCCATGGCCACAAAAATATATTAAATAATTCGCATCTAATAGTTCATAAGACTTTGCTCGAACACTGGTCTTTGGATATGGTATTAAATAACTCACCATGGGTGATACGCCCTAAAACCAAACCAAAAAATCCTAAATAAATTAAGTTTTTTCAAGTAGCAGTCGTGTCGTTACTGCTATATGGATGCAGGACATGGACGCTAACTAAACGGATAGAGAAAAAGCTTGACGGCAACTACACAAGAATGCTGCGAGCAATATTGAACAATTCCTGGAGGCAACACACCACAAAGCAGTACCTGTACGGCTACCTTCCACCCATCATGAAAACTATCAAAATTAGACGAACCAGACATGCAGGACACTGCTGGAGAAGTAGGGTCGAGCTCATAAGTGATGTACTTCTGTGGACCCCTTCACATGGACGAGAAAAGGCAGGACGACCAGCTGGAACCTACATACCGCAGCTCTGTGCCGATACGGGATGTAGCTCTGAAGACATGCCGGAAGCAATAAACGATAGGGAGGAGTGGCGAGAGAGAGTCAGGGATATTCCTGCTGATGGCGCGACATGATGGCGATGAGATGAAGTTTGTCATCTTACTCAGGACACAAGTAATTATGTCTACGTAGTGTAGATAAGCATTTTGTTGACATTAAATACACTTTTCCTATATGATCTACTTCCTTTAATAACTACATGTCAGTCTGTGTACTTATTTATCGATTCACTCCGCCCCAAATGTAGATATATTAGACTTAAAAATACAGACGTAGACTCAAATCTATGATTCATAATAAACTTCTACTTATAGAAAAACATTTTCGCTCAAACGGTCACAACTTCAACAGAGATGCAAAATTCACTCACACAGAGAAAAAAATTGAGAAATTATACATAGGACAATACGATGACGATAATAAAACACCGGAAGATGAGTGGGCAAAATGTCTCCAAACACTGACCCCAAATGACTTTAACATGAAACTTAAAAACACAACTTTGGAATTGGATGGACAGATATGGTTTGCCGTATAAACATCTATTGAAACAAAGAGGTTGATCACAGATGGAAAGGAAGAACAAAAGAGAGAAAAAAAACAGTTATTATCAGATTTATATTTATGCTAGTGAAATATATACGAAATCCTAGGATCAAGGGTTTTGAACGTAAATTTCAAGGAATTAATGTTTGAGAAGTCTGACTATTAACTGAAGATCTTTAAAAACATTTAACCTTGGTCATTCAAAATATATATTCTAAAAAAAAGAGATAATGAAATAAAAACAGAATTCGAATATAAAACGCAAACTGGGTGTAGTTGTACATTGCTTCTCTGGCGCTCATGAATAGACACTATATTAACCAGTCTGTCACGTGACGTGGTTTTGATTTGACTGATTAGATTTCAGTGGTTTTTCAGTGGTATTTACGTGTTCATTTTGGTGGTTTTTACGATGACTGATAAAAAAGATTTGACTGAAGTTAAATTTACTTTAAAAAATTTTTTCACTCCCGTCTCAAACATTTAATCTTGTTTTCACCTATTTGGTCTTTATTTTTGTTTTTTGAAGCTTTTTGTTTTGTTTTATTCTTTTGCTCACCATTTTCTATTTTCAAGGAATATTTCTTTGAGTTTTCTGTTCAAACGTTTAGATATATTTCGTATGTTTCGATTTTTTCAAACCATCCCTTTTCATTTATATTTCCACCAGAATTTAAACGTAGCTGACTAGAAATTACAACTACAATCAATGTACATGAGTACATTGAAATCCTAGATAATTTTCTCATTCCATCCATAGTAAATTGGTTTAGTGATAAAGAAGTCATTTTTTTCAGGACGATAATTTATCTTGTTACTGAGCTAAAGGAATGAAAGCTTTTCTTCAGGAATGATATATAAAATTAATAACATGGCCAGTGAACGGTCTGGATCTAATTCCTGCTGAAAATATATGGAGGAGATTTTTTTTTATAAAAGAGCCATACGAAAGCTCTATCTACCAAAGAAGATTTATTGACAGGAATTCCAGTGAGTTAGAACAACTTCGATTAAGAATATTCCTTTAAATTAGTGAAATCCATACCTGCAAGAATCAAGGCTCTCATAGAAAACACAATTCTTGTTTGATTAGGTTTGGTTTCTTTGTTTAATGACATATCAATATTTGAAGGTCATTTAATGCCAAAACTATCCTTCTAGAAAAACAGTGGTGGTACTATTTAACCCATAGCTTTCCCAAGAGTATTTATTCGAAAGTCAACGTAATAGAGCAACTGGACTTCCAACTCGCTTACAACGATTCTGCAGTCTATCGCTTTAACCATTACACCACGAGGACACCGCCTTGGAAACACAAGGAAGGGCAACAATTTATTAATGGTAATTCATTTTCAATGAATTCCATTATTGTTCCCTCATCATTGGCTAATTGCATTATATTTTCATTTGCATGATTTGGAAAAGATAACCATTAATCTAAATTATTCAATTGATTTTGTTTAAGGTGTATTTTTTTGATTTCAGAATATACAGTTAAAAATAAAAAATGCTTTGCGTTTTATCTGTTCATAGGTTATTTTACAGCAAAATTATAAAAAAAAAACAATACCAATATGTAAACATTCTCTGAGTTTTGTTAATTCTATAATTTTTGCAAGGGATTATATACAATAAGAATCTGAACAAAATGACGATCTGTAGGGTAGGAGTAAGATAATTTCTGACTGAAAATGAATCATGTCCTGAGAGAGTTTTCTCGGAAGACATTCGCCATAGAAAAATTTAGAAAAAGTCCAGGAGACTCAGAATTATTTATCCTATTGATATGGGAGACAATCCCCGTGGCGTAGTCGCTAACGAACTGTACTGTGAACGCTAAGTAAGCGAGTTCGAAATCCTGTAATGCTACTATTTTGACTTAAGGACCAATACACTTACGAAAGAAGTTGTATCTCTTATCCTTCAACTTTTGGTCAAATATTACTAATGTCTTTCTCTAAGGATGTCTTTGGCATTAAATAGCCCATGAAAGTTGATATGTCATTAAACAAAGAAACCAAATCAAATCATAATAATTGCGTTATTCGTTGGTTGGTTGGTTGGTTGGATTTTATGGCATATCAACCGTAGGTTATTTGACACCAAATCCATTTTTATGTAAATAATCAGTTCTATTTCAAATATTCCTATTTAGTATAAGTACACAGTTTGATTGTCAAAAACATTTCTATTTCAAATTATTCAGTTTAGTCAAGCAGTTCTAATTCAGCTAATTCAGTTTCGTATAAGTACAGATTTTGTTTACACAGAGTTAAATGTCAAAACAGTTTTATGTTAAACAATTCAATTTAGTGTAAATACAGTTTCAATGTCAAAAAACAGTTCTATTTCAAATAATTCAGTTTCGCATAAGCACGCAGTTTAAAAGTAAGAACGGCTTAATTGTCAAAAACATTATTTTAAGCTATTCAGTTTAATCAAACAGTTCAGTTTAGCATAAGTATGGCATTATTTCTATTTGACCCATAGATAGGGCCCTATTAGGAGCTACCACGCCGGGCCAGAGTGGATCTGGAAGCGATGGCAATAAAGGGGTACTCCGCATTCCCCAAAGCTCCAGCATCACTGGAACCTCACCATAAGATCGTTTAGTGTCCTATACAGGACACTCGTTGTGGTGGGGGGAGTCTTAACCCCCTGCTAAGAAGCAGTCGGTGTATTCTACAACCCCAGCCGACTGGACAAACGTTATTTTTAAAGGATCTTTAAAAATAGCTTCTTTTTTTCTCTTACTGATGACAGACAAAGAGAGTAAAAAAGATGGAGGATTTGTACAAGACATTGAAGTTTCGCTTGTAATTTTTCTTCGAGATTTACTTTCCTTTAATCTTGGATTATTTGGTCCACAAAGGAGACCGTTTCTTGAGTCAGATATTCTAAGACGACTTTTAATAAGTTATTTTTGTCTATTTAGTCTTCGTATCAAACTGTTTAACGTGTGTCTAATACTTTTAACTTTGTTTTTCCTCATTTTCATCTGCTTATCTGAAAAACGATTCCATTTGTCTGGGATTTCAGATTCCATAAATCTGAGATTATAAACGAAGTGATAAAACAGATTTTACAGATTTATAAACACACACACACGCACACACACACATGCACACACACACACAAGTACACACACACACACGCATGCACACACACAGATGCACACACACATGCACACACACATATATATATATATATATATATTGGCAGCGTTTCTTCATTAATACAAATTGTGTTGAATATAATAGACATTTTCTGTCTACATATTTTCTTGTTGATCCTTTCATATTGCTGTATTGATTTTATAGTATTCGGCTGGAATTGATTGATATATTTTCCATGATTGTTTATTTCCCAAGTACTCTCTGTCCGACTTTGGGCTATCAAAAGGGGAGGATGTATTACAAAAGTGATGTAACCTTTGTATGTACATTTCTACTTTGCAAGAAGAAGAGCATATACATATATATATATATATATATATATATTGTCATCCACAGACTGACCTGTTTCCTTCTATCAGAACTCTTAATTGTGGCTAGACAGTGTTTTAATATATATATATATATATATATATATATATATATATATATATATAAAATTACAAAATTACAAAATTAATTTTGTAATTGGCTCCACTCGTGTTGAGCACTCTTGTAATTGTAGCATTGCAGCGTTTTACGGTGGGTTTTATTTTTCTTTTGACCAACTGACTGCATATCTCTTGATTTTTTTCAACTGGTGTGACGGAGTTAGCCTTTTCTTTTTTGTTTCTTTTTTCTTTTTCTTTTTTTTTTTTTTTGTTGTCCTATGATATTTTTTCTTTTTTCCCCCGGACGGTTATTCGAGATATTTTTATCTCTTGTTCATGGCGGGTTTTTTTTTCTTTTTTCTTTTTTCCTGGTAACCGTGAATGCTGGTCGATAGTAGGTTAGTAAATATATATATATATATATATATATTAAAACACTTTGTCATTGTCACTATCTCCCTTGGTGGGATAGTGGTAGACCAAATGTGGTACAATTTGTACAGTGCTCAATATCTGTGATAGAGCTATTATATAATATCAAATTAATATGTATAAATTATCATATATATATCTAATGACATGAATACTTATCGGCGACCCTTGGGTTCATGTCATCCTTACACAGATACACATCCATGTCATTAAATATACATAAAAACTAATATATATTTAATACATGCATGTATATATTAAGTTCTCACATCTGTATGAGAAGTTTTATGACTTACAATGTTCTTGATCAACATGAGAATCTCACTTCTCTTTTGAAACGCACTGAAACTGAACTTGCTTCTGTAACTTACTAAAACAATCGTGAATGTTTTTGTTTCGTTATAGGTCTTCACACAAAAGATATTCTGCTCCATCGTCAAAGGGATGATTTCGCTAAATTTGGGTAGATATATCAAAATTTCAACTATTTCCCAGCAATTATTTGAAAAGAGAAAAAGAATAAAATCAACACGGATGATCAGAGATGCCGCTGATTTCTTTAAACGATTGTGTAGATACCTGTTTGGATGTATAAAATAGCAATTATTTTAGTTCTGAAAAGTTTTGAAAATATTTCCCACTAGAAGTTCTTTGTAAATTGTTTCACTCTCTCCTTTGAATGGATTTTGTGCTTGTTCTCTTGTTTAATACAATTTCTCAAGGAAGATAACTGCGAAATCTTAATTGACGAATACTTTACCTGACTCATTCATTTGCAATCACTTATTAAGTTTCTTAATAAGAGGTGACACGATGTTGAGTTTGCTGCAGAAAGCCGCTCTAATGGGATAAGATATAAAAATTCCCTCACAGTCTTGGTCAGAAACATATGCAATAGCGGACAAGAATATTTCAGTGAAAAAATGACAGCTGTGCAGCCAAGTGCAAAAACTGCTGGAAATATGCAACCCAAGAGTTTAAAAAGGAATGTCATGATCTTAGCAGGAAGAGACATTGTAAGTTCATTGTGAGAAAAATTTATTGATTAATGCAATGTGACGTGCTAGGGTACAGAAAAAAAAGGGGATGAGGTAAGTAGACTCGGCAGCTGTAAGCGAGTTGATCGATACAGATAACGTGATATAAAAAGAGACACTCGGTGCGAACATGGTTTTGGATATATTTTGGCCACGATGGCTGATCGGAGAATCACAATGATATGGCTAGAATTGAGTATGTTCTCTATAGGATTATTATCTCCACAATGGACCGTAAAAGAATAGTTGTGTCCATCTTATAAATTAGCTGTCATACCGACGGAGCGTGAGTTACTGTATATATGAATTCCTTTTCGAATAAATATACTATTACCAAATGTTATATTTTGACCTTTTGACCCGGCCAAAAATGCCATTCAAGGTGATGCACCGGAAGGAAGTGACACATTCTAATGGCAGTTATGAGAGGAAATCGCGTGAGAGGAAATGGGACGAGGTAAAAATATCCCATGATACTTTCATAGACTGACGCACCGGAGGAGAGTGACCTCTGAACTGCATGACAGCTATTTCGGCTTGATGACGATTAAACATTCGATTTCAAAGATCGAGTGGGCGTTGAACGATTATATAACTCAGTTGAGTTCGACGAGCCAGTTGAATTGAGTTCCGGTTCCAGTTAAGTTCGACGCCCAGGGGGCCAGTGGAGTTGCCAGTAGAGTTCCAAACAGTTGGAGTCGAGATATGGAAGGGAAAGCCACACCCGACCGAGGGGGCCCTCGAGAACCCCGATAGAGTTCGGGGTCCAGAGAAGATGCTGATAAGATGCAGTAAGGAAAGCCAGCATCCAGCAGAATGGGCCCTAGGCCTCCGGTTGAGCAGCCCTAGAGAACAAGAAAGACACAACGTGACGGTCATAACAGTGGGGTCAAAAAATTGCAGTTACGTTCGATCTCCAGCTCCCTATCACAGTAAAACCCCTCACAACCTTTTCGAAACCTTACAAATAAAGTGAGAGGTAAATATTGTTTAAGAAGTCTTCCTGCGTCTTTGTCGTTTATTACTGCGTCTGTTTAATTATTGTGTCGTTATGATCCTATTTACCCAACCCCTCCGCTCGGGCAGGATATGACACAATGTCAATTTTTAAGCGAAGTTTAAGAGGTTTGAATTCAGAGTTTTCCTTCTCCTAGACTAGTTGCCTCACCAAGGCTGAAGAACCTAGTCTGCCCTACCATTTACCCATAGCTGGAGGGAGAATAATTGGATTCATACCTTTCCCAAGGGTATTAGTGCTATGTGAAATGCAATCAGTCAGATCCAGGATTTGAACTCGTGTCGCCGTGTCCATTTCCTGCGACAATAACCATTACACCGCGGGCACCTCAAAAATTGTGTCGTTATGATACGGCACATGAGAATGCAACACAAATATTTGACTTTCGTCTTATTCACTATTATTACGTATCTCCTACTTCCCTTTGTCTTGGTAATTGGCCGTTTTACCACGACACAAAAGTCTGAAAATGCGGTAAATAAATTCTACTGTTGGTATTGAGTGATTTACACTGATTTACTACTTGGAAAGTTATATCCTAAAGCGCTTAAATACAGAGGGAAAAGGGTTAACAATTCTTAGAATATTTTTGTATATTTCTTTCTATTATGTTTATCCTATTTACCCAAACCCTCCGCTCGGGCAGGATATGACACAAGGTCAATTTTTAAGCGGAGTTTAACAGGTTTTAATTCAGAGTTTTCCTTCTCCTAGACTAGTTGCCTAACCAAGGCTGAAGAACCTAGTCTGTCCTACTATTTACCCATAACTGGAAGGAGAATAATTGGATTCATACCTTTCCCAAGGGTATTAGTGCTATGTGAAATGCAATCAGTCTCGTCCAGGATTTGAACTCGTGTCGACGTGTCCATTTCCTGCGACGATAACCATTACACCACGGGCACCTCCATTATGTTTATAAGATCGATCTTATGTATGTGTATGAATTTATCAACCCTCCGCACGGGCAGGATGTGACTCATGGTAAATTTTTAAACGGGGTTTAATAGTTTTGAATTCAGAGTTTTCCTTCTTCGAGATTGGTTATCTAACCAAGGCTAAAAAGGTCAATCTGTCCTTTTATCTACCTACTGCTTGAGGTAGAATAATTCAATTAATACGTATGCGCATGTGTGTGCGTGTGTGTAAAAACGGTAATGATTTTGCTACCAAATGGTTTTGAAAATGATTCTCTTTTTAAATCCTTTTGGATATATATTTTTTTCTTTATTTTCACTTTGTGTTTTTTCGTTTTTCTTTTTCTTTATTTCTCCTTTGTGTTTTCTCTTTTATCTTTTCTAATTTCCACTTTGTTTTTTCTCTTTTTCTCTTTTATTTTCCTTTTGCGTTTTCCTTTTTTATATTTCCCCCTTTATGTTTTCTCTTTTTTTTTCTGTATTTTCCGTTTGTTTTTTTTTTTTCTTTTTTCCTTCATTTCCCGTTTGCGTTTTCCCTTTTTTTTCTTTATTTCCTCATTGTGTCTTCTCTTCTTTTTCCCCTTTATTTCCTCATTTTATTTTTTATTTCTTTACCCTTTGTATTTTCTCTTTTTTTCCTTCATCGCCAATTACCATTAGGTTTATTTCTCTATATTGCTTACTTTGCTCACGGAAATCGTTGACGAGATGTGACCAAAAAAATAAAAGGTCCCTTTTTTAGAATATTTTATTTATTCTCAACTTAAAGCTTTTCTGAAATTCTTTTGGAACCATATAA
Source organism: Sepioteuthis lessoniana (assembly GCA_963585895.1). Lineage (NCBI taxonomy): Eukaryota > Metazoa > Mollusca > Cephalopoda > Myopsida > Loliginidae > Sepioteuthis > Sepioteuthis lessoniana. Next base: position 60,129,015 of record OY757934.1, read on the forward strand.
CATTCATATATTACAACCGTAAATTGTAGCATACGAGTCGACCCTTAAAGCCTGAAAATATCTCTAAAAAATTAAGTGTCGACTTATACGACAGGGCTTGAATGGAAATCTTTACCACAGAAAAATCAACCACTGCAATAATCATCATCATCATGTCGTGCCGCCAGCACAGATATCCCTGACCCTCTCTCGTCACTCCTCCATATCGTTCATCGCGTCTGGCGGGTCCTCAGGGCTACATCGCGTATCCTCACAGAGCTGCTGTATGTAGGTCCGAGCTGGTCGCCCTGCTTTTGCCCATGTGAGGGAGTACATAGGAGAACATCAATTATGAGCTTGTTCCTGCTTCTCCAGCAGTGTCCTGCAGCCCTGGTTCGTCTAACTTGGATAGTTTTCGTGATGGGAGGTAGGTGGCCGTACAGCTAGTGCTTTGTGAGGTGTTGCCTCCAAGACTTGTTCAGAATTGCTCGTAGCATTCTTGTTTAGTTGCCGTCAAGCTTTTTCTTCATCCGTTTAGTTAGCGTCCATGTAGTGCATCCATATAGCAGTATCGACACGACTGCTTCTTGGAAGAAACTGCGTTTCATTTTATCGGACAGGTGTGACTTCCATATGATCGATAGTCTGTCGATAGCTGTCCATGCCATTGTTAGTCACGTGTCGATGTCTTTTTCAGTTGATGAGACACTGCTTCCTAAGTAGGTGAACCTGTCAACTAGTTTCAGAGAGCTACCGCCTAGTGTGGAAATGTCACTTATTTGATTGAAGCACATGTATTCTGTTTTGTGTTCATTGACATGTAGGTCATTATTATTTTATATCCAGCTCTGTATTAATTTGTTATATATGTACACTAAACACGAGTATAAAGTGGAAATGTTTGTGAAAGTCTTGATGGAATTCGGGTATGTGGTGTATGTCGTTTATAAAAGTGTTATTGCAGTTGTCTTGACTACGTGCTTAGAACATCGATTGATAAGATCAAAGAAAACGGCTTCGAGCTGACTAAGAAAAGAAGCAGAAGGTACCCCGCAAAAACAATTACCGACGCCGTCTACGCTGATGACATATCGATTCTGGCAAATGTACCTGCCGAAGCCGAAAACTTAAATACAAATTAAGTATTATTCTACTGCCATATCACACGCTGTTTTCAAAAGCTGATGCACTGACTAGAAACACTAATCGGAACGTTACAGTAGCCAACCGTATATTCAAAGCAGGCATAGATCTAACCCAGAAATTTTGCTAAGAATCTTTAAATTGACTGATATACCAGATCAAAATATACACCGCAATCCATAGTAAATCATTTCAATTATTTTGTTTTCTTTTTATTGTGCATGTGCAAGTGTGTGACGGTAATGTTTTTACTTCCAGAAGGTTTTGAAAATATTTCCCTATAGAAGCCCATTATAAATTATCATACTACATTATTAGAAAGGGTTTTGTGTTCGCGCGTACGCCGATTATTATACTTTTACAGGGGAGATAATTGTATTTTAATTGAGGAAAATACTATAATATGTATTTATTTGTAATTACATATAATTCTTATTAATAAGATGTTGGCGAGACTGTTCTTGAGTCAGTCTAGCCTTTCTAATCGTTTCCATCTAATCGTAGACCATTAACAGCCAAACTTAAGAATTATCGTCGACTTATTATTCGATCCGAACTCGTTTGTTATTTTGTGGAAAATCAACCTTTAAACAGGTCAAAACCTGAAGTAAACTGCACCAAAAAACCCGAGATTTAACTTGACCGCTTGGAAGTTTCCTAATATCGAAAGTGGTCATCGTCTTAAGAAACAGAACTGGTAACCCGAGTTCAAATCCTGGACAAGGTTGTTTGAGTTTCACTTCGTACTAATGCCCCTGGGAAAAATCTCGCTGTCCAGCTAGGGATAAACAGTAGAACACAGTTTTTAAGTCTTATTTATGTATCTAGTCTTGAAGAAAGAAATTTCTATTTTCTAACAAGCTGTACTCTGCTGAAAGATCGATATTATAAAGGGGTTGGGTATATTCATACACGTGTAAAAAAACGATAGCAAAAACTACAACCCCGAGAAGACTCCGAGAAACGTAAGAGAAGAATTTATAGGTTTGATTTTAGTTTCTGCAAATCAATGATTTTTTGTAGATTAGTTAGAAAGGTAATTAATATATTTATCGTAATATTTTGATTCATCTTACCTGTCGAAATTTCGGAAATGTTATAGCTTTGGCTTACTAAATTTCGGGTGTTTAACAAAATACCAATAATAGAAGACTGAGCAGTAAGGTCATTCGAATTTATCGACGAATAATACGTTGGATAAATGAAAAGATAATACACACTCTGAACTTATAGAAAGGGATACGAAGAATCGTACACATAATTATTAACATTCTATAGGAGTCTCCATATTAGCAACATTAACGTTTTGAGTCAGTTTCAGTGGCATCAAAAACCGGCTCATTGACCAAGAGTTCGCCAATGGTCCAGGTTCAATCCCAAGTCACGTCATGCCAAAGACTTTAAAAATGGTACTTGATACCTCCTTGCTTAACACTCAGTAATATAAGGTCCGTATCAATGGTAAAGTGGAGCAATCCAGGGAAAGGAGTAGCGCCCTCCTCTACACCTCAGTGTTGTAGCTATCAAAATCGGAGCCTTCTGGTTGCCCTCGACTAAGGTCGCCAAATCTTTTTACTTACTTTTACAGTGGTATAACAATGGTACTTTTATTTCCCCCTATACCATAGCAACGGTTACCGAAGCGTAAATAAAGCTGATAAGGCAGAAGTTATATTTAGGCTTCAGAGCTTTGCTCTCAAAGGGTTAAAAATACAAAGAAGCAAATAATTTTGACGGGAGTCTCCGATGCGTAATATCTTGGCCTCAAAGCAAGTGAGTTTAAACTACAGTATGGCTATAACGTTTTATTTTCGGATAAATATCCCTATAAAAGGTTTAGACCCCTTATCTCCAAAGCTATAAGTTAAATAGTATCACTTGTTCTACAAGAATGGCTTTGGCGTTAAATAACTCACGAATTTTTGATTTAGAGTTTTTGAATTATGTGGTGACCTTTCGTATTGACCTGAGCTTAAAAACTGACCTTGCGTCTCATACTTTCTGTGGTGGAGGAGATGGATAAATACAAACATCCTTGACAGCTTCAGTTATGTGTCTTTGTGTTGGGGTTATAGGTGCGTAACTTTCCTTTTCTAATATTTTCCATCAGTATATAGACCATTTATAGTCAAACTAAGAATTACCGATGACTTATTATTCGACCCGAACTCGCTTGTTAGTTTGTAGAAAATCAATCTTTAAACAGGTCAAAACCTGAAGCAAAGTGCACATATACATTTGAGATTTAATTCGACCGCTTTGAAATTCCTAAAATCAATACGCGAAAACCCCGCAAGAATCAATTATGATCGTAGTAAATTTGCCATTGGGAACAACGAAAGTTGAATATTTACACTAATTTCTAAACTGATAACATTTAACATACCCAATATTTAAAGGAATCTCATCTATCTCAAGTAATTCCAAAAACAAATGTCGAACGTAACTCCGAATACCATAGTGGTAGAAAATCTTTGCTTAACAAAACATCAACGCAGATTAGGATAGATGATATTTCGAGGATTGTTTAACAGTCTTGAGGGATAAAAGAACACGATGATTAAATCCAGAGAGGCAAAATTAGAAACAATTCACCCTGTCGGAGAGAGAAGGCTTAGAATGCTGTTATGGTGACCTATCTACACGATAAGAAACTCTTCCTGTTTCATAAATACTCACCCTGTTTACTCTCGCGGAGGTTTCTTCCCATCGCTGGGCTGGGACACGTCGTGTTTGTCGGTACACGGATCTGGCCGAATGTGTCCTGGTTCCGCTGGCAGTCAGTCGAGGTGCACCTTGACCGGCATCCTCGAGCCTCAGGGACCCGCCCCCAGGCTCTAACCTTCCTTGGAAGGGCTAGGTTTATCGTCTGACTCCTGAGGTGCCTCTTTTTAGGGGAATTAAGACGGGACCCTAGGCATTTTTGGAATTGCTGGGCGTGTCTGATACGAATGACAAATACCGACTTCCTCCCAGCAGTCGAACCTGACAGTTTTGGACGGTCACTTCTACCTACTGCACTAACACTTATTTTGTATATATGTTCAGTTTATTCAATACACTTGTTCCACCAACTTTCTCTTCTTTCATGTTTTCTTTCTGGCCCCTAACAGGTGACAACAAATACGCAGGCCACTACCGACAGAATGGTAGGACCCCTTCCCAAAAAAAGCTGTCCTAAGTATTGACCCTATACTGCATTTGATGGGTTGGCTATACTTCTGGAGATCAGGTGAGCCGATGATCCCTTCAATCATTAATCCTAGATCTTTTCTGTGAGGGTTCGATATATGTGTCAAATATATTCGTTTAAAAATTATGCTTATTAGATAGGACTACTTGAAAATATAAACTATGAATTATCTGTATTAAAAAGTGTTACTTGAAGTTATAATTAATATTATAGTTATATACAAATTAACTTATAATTTTATTCCATACGTTTTAAGCGGAAGCCTGATCAGTTGATCTATTAAAATATTATGCGTATTTGATACGATTGTGAGAGAAAATAATCTAAAAGAAAATAACCGTACAATGAAAAGTAATTATAAATGTACTATGAAGGCAATTTCCTAAACTCTAGGCATAAAATAACCCAAGGCGGATTGATTGATTGATTTTTATGGTATGTCAATACCATAAAAATCAATCAATCAATCACCCGAACCGATAAGTTCGCACCCACATACATGTGCGCATACATACTTATATAGATATGCTTGTACCAACACATCAATGCATTATTGCAATAAAAATGTGCACCCAGGTGTGGAAGAGCTGAAAGTGCCACAGGAAAGTTACCATCTTTGTAAACTATTAATTCTGAGTTTACCTCATTCGTTAAATTTCACAACTGTTGTCTGTGAAAGAACGACATTTAAGATTAAGAATATTTGGTAATTTAACAAATCGAATCATATTTTTATCTGTTCTTTAATCATAAATACTTGATTTTCTGTTTTATTTCCGTTTTTTTTTTACAATCCTCCACTGGCACTTTGCTCAAGGGAAGATAATGATTTTATCCGTTTTATGTATGTTTTTAAGCCTCTCTTGGGTGATAGTTTTCTGTTACATTGATAATTATCTCCTCAGAAGATGAGCATCCCATAAAGTGCGATATTTTCTTTGTCATATAGGCTGGGACTAACATGTATCTGTCCCTTTCTTGATCATCCTATTTACCCAAACCCTCCGCTCGGGCAGGATATGACACAAGGCCAATTTTTTAAGCGGATTTTAACAGTTTTGAATTCTGCGTTTTCCTTCTCCTAGACTAGTTGCCTCACCAAGGCTGAAGAACACAGTCTGTCCTACTATTTACCCATAGCTGGAGGGAGAGTAATTGAATTCATACCTTTCCCAAGGGTATTAGTGCTATGTGAAACGCAATCATTCTCGTCCAGGATTTGAACTCGAGTCACCGTGTCCATTTTCTACGACGATAACCATTACACCACGGGCACCTCCCTTTCTTGATCATACCCTGGGCTCTCACTGTTATTGATACGATGGTAGTTTTAAGGTGCCACATTTTATTAAATTTCTATTTCACAGTCTTTGTATCTATCTATTTTATCATATTCTTTGACTGGTATGTTATCATCTGTTGGGACTGAAATATCAGAAGATATGTTTTTGTTTTATTGTCCTTAAACGTTATATTTGATCTATTGATCTCTTTTTTATCAGTGGGGATGCCATAACCCTGGAGAATGGTCGTTCTTTTTACTTCTTTTATTGGTTCCGGTTTTTGTTTGTACTATTTTTCACAATCCAAATGTTTTAGAGTATCTATATAATTTCCAACGAATGTTAATTGTCCTATTTCATGTTTATTTTCTTGATATTCTGTCGGTGTTAGGATTGGATAAACATCCAATAAAGGGTCAAATGATTTATTTTTTAGTTAAACGTGATCTATCTGTTGGGTTTGATCCGTACTTTATAATGTTTGTCGAATAGTTTTTTTATTTGAAGACTTTAATCTGGTGCTACTATTAATGACCCCTCTGTTTCAGCCTTCATTCCAGTATTTTCGGTCATCGATCTTTATATCTATATTCAGAATATCTTTATTATATCTATATTTAGAATATCTTTATTATATCTATATCGGAATATCTTTATCATATCTACATCAAAATATCTTTATTATATCTACATTGTAATATCATTAGTATATCTACATCAAAATATCTTTATTATATCTATATCGGAATATCTTTAGTACATCTATATCAGAATATCACTTGGAGGTGCCTGTGGTGAGATGGTTATCGTCACAGGATATGGACACGGCGACACGAGTTCAAATCCTGGACCTGACTGATTGCATTTAACATAGCACTAATACCCTTGGGAAAGGTATGAATCCAAATATTCTCCCTCCAGCTATGGGTAAATAGTAGGGCAGACAAGGTTCTTCAGCCTTGGCGAGGCAACTAGTCTAGGAGAAGGAAAACTCTGAATTCAAACCTGTTAAACTCCGCTTAAAAACTGACCTTGAGTCATGTCCTGCGGAGGGGTTGGTAAATATGATATCAGAATATCATTAAGCGTATATCGGAATAGCATTAGTATATTTATATCGGAATATCTTTATTATATCTACATTGAAATATCTTTATTATATCTCTATCGGAATATCTTTGATATATCTATATCGGGATATCTTTAGTATATTTATATCCGAATATCTTAATTATATCTATATCGGAATATCTTTACTATATCTATATCATAATATCATTACGCGTATATCGGAATATCATTAATATATTTATATCGGAATATCTTTATTAAATCTACATCAAAATATCTTTATTATATTTTTTTTTTCATCATACAACGTGTGAAAGCACGTGCTATACCATATCCTCATCAGCCGCCATCCAGGGGTGATAACACAGTTTCGGTAGCTCAAGGCGGTACTGCCACCCCCGGCGCTACCAAGCAGCTTTTGCCACCGGACAGGGTATTAAGAGAATCATATATATATATATATATATATATATATATATATATATATATATGCCAGATCCATTAAATGCAGAGACTACATTGGACGTTTATCTTCATTTTCTGAGTGCAGTTTGTGATTTAAAAAGAAAAAAAAAAAAACGCGTTTACTTTCGGCGGTTGATGTTATTACGCGTTTACAGTAACCGTTTCTTACGTAATCACACGGGAAAGGTGATTCCTCGTGTATTACCTTCATGCTGAAAACTTTCTCGCTTTTGACCAAATCCAACTTGATGCATATCGCGCCGTGTTCTGAAGACGATTCGAGGCAACTTTCAAACTGCGGCCAGTGATTCCTATTTTTGAAAGAAACGAAATGACCGAGTGTCCTATAAAACCACGACAACCAACCTCAATAGGAATCACATGGCATATCCAACCCTTTTCCACGCAGTCGGCACGCAGTGACTCGTAGCGGTTTTTCTTCCGCTCGTGTGCTTCCTCCCGGTTTTCTTCCCAAGGGACAGTCAATTCTATGAGGAGGACACACTTCTTTGAATCGGAAGTGTGTCCTCCTCATATTATTATATCTTATTATATCTATATCGGAATATCATTAGTATATTTCTATCGGAATATCTTTGTTATATTTATATCGTAATATCTTTATTATATCCATATCGTAATATCATTAGTATATCTATATCGGGATATCTTTAGTACATCGATATCAGAATATCTTTAATGTATCTATATCAGAATATCTTTAGTATATCTATATCAGCATTTCTAATTCTTTGTGCATATCGTCCATCTGTTTTTTTTTTCTGTTACCAACTATTTTCTATTGATGTAGTCATTGTGTTTTTCCTTCATGTTTTTGCTGCTTCTGTTGCTATATTTTTATGTCGAAATATTCGGTGTGAAATCGAGTTGATAATCACATTTCTTTCTTTCTTTACGAATTGGATATTTTCTCTTTTGCCTTTCGATTGTGTTTACTAAGTATAGCATCAAATCTGTTGTAAATTCTAAGTATTTTTTAAAATCCAAATGTGATTATTTTGTACGTTAATTCTAATTGGTTTAATCCTCAACTGGCATTTTCTCACTTGATGTAGAGACATTCCAGATCTGCTCTTCGGTGATGTATTCTGTGGCAGGACATTCGTTTATCAACCTTAGTATCCATAATTTTTTCAACTAACGTCTAGTTTATTATATTAAAACTACTGGAGTTGGACAAAATAATGGAAACACATGGAAATTTCAAAGAAATTAATTTTGATATGGGTTTCTGATTACTGCCCTTCCATGAAATCCGTCTTTTGGCAACTCGCTTTTAACAGTTTTTGAGGAGAATGGATTCTCGAAATGGTCATTAACGTCTGCTGTAATTTTCGGAGATGTATTCTTGTGATCCTTCATAACAATCTGCGTGAGAGTCCGACGTTTCCTATCAGACAGCTTTCGCTTTCTTCCAGAATTTTGCTTCAAGTGAAGAGGTTTTTCTCTTCTTCCTCAAATACTAGCATTACTTTCAACACAGTACCCCTTGCTACACCAAATAATTCAGCGGTTTTAGTCATATGAGCACCAACAATTGGACCTCTTTGAAGTCGGATAGCTCTGCCATTTTAATTAATTTTGATTAATTTTTTCTAATGATATGTGTAAAAAAAAACCCAACAATTTCAGTTACGTAAGACGAGAAAAATTAATGATAAATCAAAAAACATAAAAATAAACGTTTGATGGTTTTACAGGAGTTTCAAAATTATGATTCTAAAAGTCTAGGTGTTTCAATTATTTTGTCCAACACTTTTATACATCATTGGTGGTATTGCCAGGATGTTAATTGCTCGAGCTTTATTTTTGGATTCTGCTCTGTTTTTTATGTGGCTCTTATTCTTATATAGAATTCCTTTGTTATTTATTTTTTATTTATAGTCTGATTGATACTATTTGCAACTTCTGTAACGTTGTCCAGACCAAATAGCATCACCATGTCGCCACTAAACTTTTTTACAATGCTTAGAAAACCTTCTAAATCGTCAGCATTTTTTGCATATAAATTCTAATTGTCCACATAGATTAGGTAGTTTTTTTTATAGTATTAGTTTAATATCATTAGACTAATTTTGATTTCAATGGAGAAAGATATAAGTGTTATACAAAAGAAGAAAGTGTTATACAAAAGAAGAAATTCCATTGTTATTGTTCAGACGGATAGATGTTAGCGTGTCTTTTTCATGGATTAATTGGAAGTTAATATCTTTAAAATCTTTGGGACTTTTTGAATACTTTTTCATGATACGCAATCGAAACAATGCTAATGGTTTTCTGTTTGGATGGACAATTCTCCATGATCATCTTGCTTATGACGAGCTGATCTGTGCTACCCTATAATTCGTTTTTTTTTTGTATTCCATTCTTCTAAAGAGAAGTTGGGGGAGTCCACGTGGTGTAATGGTTAAAGCGATGGACTGCAGAATCATAGTCAGCGTGTCCATATTCCAGTCACGCTATTACGTTCACTTTCGGGTAAATACCCCTGGGAAACGTATAAACCCCCTTATCCTTCCAGCTAAGGGTTAAATAGTACCACTACTGTTCTTCTAGGAGAATAGCTTTGGCATTGAATAACCTACAAAGGTTGATATGCCATTAAACAAAGAAACCAAACCAAAGCAAAGAGAAGATGTCCTTGACTTCTATGAATTTGACTATTCTCTCTTTTAGAATATCCTTTTACATGTTGTGGCAAGGGATATAATGGGTTAGTAGTTTCTTCTCCTCCCCCTCCTTTTTCTTCTTCTTCTTCTTCTTCTTCTTCTTCTTCTTCTTATTATTATTATTATTATTATTATTATTATTATTATTATTATTATTATTATTATTGCTCCCTGAAAGTGTTTTACATCAGTGTTTGCTGATGGTCTTTTACTGGAGTTTGAGATACAGTGAGTCTCATAAAGTCTCCAGGACTCTTCTCAGTATTCTGGCCGATCTCAACAATGCAGTAGTTTGGATGGTTTCAACTCGTCCACTTATTTCCAAGTCCTCCAGTTCCTTTATTAATCCTTTGGAGACTATACCAAGAGCACCAATTACAATTGGTATAATCGTCACTTTCATGTTCCACAGTTTTTTCAATTCCCTAGCAGGTCGAGGTACTTGTCTTTCTTTTCACTTTCTTTCAATCTAATTCAGTGGTCAGCCGGGACAGCAAAGTCCACAATTTTGTAAGTTATCTTTTTTGTTAATTATTATAAGGTCAGGTCGTTTGGCCGAGATTACATGATCCGTTAGTATCTTGTTGGTTTAATTGTTATACCAACTTGGACATTTCAGGTTTTTACTATTTCTCGTAATAACCTTTGAAAAAACATTGAGGGGAAAACATATACTACTAATATAATATTTATATACAGATCACGTTATGGTTAGTAACTAATTCGTGAATTTAAGAAAATCTCTCTTAAATGCTGTTTCTTACGGAAGTTTCTGAAATATCCAATTCAATCTTAATTTTGTTTTACACTATTGGATTTTTTGATCTGAAAGAGCAATATCTTCCTTAAAAGATATTACTGTATAAGCAAAAAGAAAAGCAGTTGGATTATAGACTTAGTTTGAAAGATCTTTACAACAAATTCCCAATTCGTGTCGAAATATTGAAAAAATGTCTTCTATAATTAAAAATTAAATTATTTTGAAAATTTAAATTATATCACTTATCATTCTTTTTTCTTGTAAAGTAGTTTATTCTCATTTTTTAACCTCTCCTTGAAACTGCAATTATTTATTATTCGTATTAATTTTAACATTCTTCTTTGTATGACATCTGATTTCAGTATTTCACTCCAATTTCTATGTTTTGACAGTGGTGCACAGGCCTGGCTACAGTATTCTCTTAGACGTCTTATGCGGGTTCCATGAATTTTTCGAACAACGTTTGTCTCCCTTGAAACTACATTATGTAACCATGCAGACAATCATTCTATTTGGGGAATGCAGAGTACACCTTTATTGCCATTGCTTCTGGTTTCACTCTGGCCTGGAGTGGTAGCACCTGATCGGGTCCTAATTATGGGTCAAATAGAACTGCTTGACATTTAAACTGTGCAAACAAATGACTTGTGTAAAATTGACTGGTAAGAAAAAGAACTCTTTGATCATTTGATTTAGTTTAAACAAATGACTGATGTTCAATTGAATTGTTAGTGTTGGAACCATTTGTGTGCAAACAAATGATTAATAGTAAATAGAATTGTTCATATTTGATAGAAATAAGTGAAATCATTTAGCTGTGTGCAAAAAAACGCACTCAGGCTCTCTTAAAAATGTTATCTACAAAATTTGTTATATATCCAGATATACGGATGTGTGAAATAGACGTAGTGAATCCGAAATACACATTCACGAAATTGGTTCAGGTACGAAACTTTTATTCCCATTTTTGAGTTTAAAGGTTTTTCCACATGAGGAGAGAGAGACACAATCTTTCTATGCTGACTACTTTTACATCGTCAGCTCTCAAACCAACCAACGCACGGTGCCCGTAGCGCACAAAGTCGTCTGGCTTCGCCCAGGTCTGAATGTCGACTCTCTCGTTCGGAGGCAGGAACTCAACTCACTGCTTTTTCTCAAAACTCATCCCACGCTTCCGGTGCGTGACGTCACCCACGTCTCCTATCTGGGATTTTGATTTTGACATCTCTGAATGACACATCCTCTCCGCGCGTGCGTGAACACCAGCGTTAATGTTGCATCTAACTCACCCATGCGCTAAGCTAAAGGTTCTCGGCCTAACTAAACCGAAAGGCAAGATATATAAAACAAAATCCCTCGGCAAATATAATACATATTTAGTATATATGCATAAAGAGGATTTGGCATTAAATAACCTACAATGGTTGATATGCCATAAAACCAAACCAAAGTAAAGAAAAAAAACAACAAACAAACAGATATATTGTAGGCTACCTTGACATTCTGGTTTGTGTCTATAAGTTAGTGTATTAGCTGTTGGAAACTGTGTGTGATAGAGTATTAATAAAATACTTACTTTTTATCAGAGTTTTATTATTTAATATTAATATTAATCTCTATTGACAAAATATAATTGTTAGTTTTAAATTTCTCATCAAATCCATCCTCTTTATGGCATTATATATTTTTGGATTTCTTCGTAACTTAATTTAGATTCAACTGGTCAGTTTTAAATTGTAAAACCGTTAAAGAAGCCGCTACCGGGGCCAATTTGATAAGGATATTCATTTTTCGCTTTTCTAATACAATATTTATTAATTCGTGTTTTGTTACTATCAATTCTTCTATTGTTGATATTATTTAGTCGTTAACCTACAAATACTTAATCAAATTATTATCCATCTAAATGAGTCTCGTTCCTGAAAAAGACGAATAAGAACAAAGGAATTAAAGGATGTTTACCAGGGTAAGTATAATCATTGAATTAAGATCACTTAAAAGTTTTCTTCTTCACGGTTGAATGAATTCTCACAATTTTGGCAACATTCCTCGAAGGTACAGAGAGAAGGAAACAAACGTGTGACGAAGAACAAGAGATTTGAGTAGAGAAAAAGAGCAAGCAGAAAAAGGAAGAAAAGAGAAAGAGGCTAAGTAGGAAAAGAAAAACGAGAAAGGTAACGAAAAATGAGTTCTTAAAAAAGGTGCAAGGAAAGAAGACAGGAAGAAAGAAAGGTGCAAAACAAAGGGTTTTTTGAAGGGAAATAATACTCGGGATTCATTAAAGTCAGCCATTAGGTTGCCAGCAGAAAAAAAAATCTAGCAGTCCCAACTGATCAGATAGAAAGAAATAATATCATTTAACGTTCAATTCATGGAGCTTGATACACACGAACACTAAAAACAAATGAAAGAAAATATAAAATTATTAAGAAAATTGATTTCTACATTGAATGGGGGTTCTTGTACAGAATTTTTTCCTGAGAGTACCTTTCGGCAGAATAAGAATTTTACTTTCGAGGGGTTAACTGATCTTGAGGAAGGATGCACCAAACGTGTTAAAATGCCAGTTGAATATGTGGACTAGAACATACGCTTCATCTTACGACCTATTTCCTTCCTGGTTCGCCTAATAACTTTTCAGCATCTTTCTAATTTAGAATATTTTAATAACACAGCTTTAAAATAAAGAACAATTCCATCACTTCAGAATAAGAAGCATTAATTAATACACACACACATATATATATATATTAATTAAATTACCAGAAAATCCAGCAAACACCCACATAGGGAACAGCTGTTTCGACCATATTGGGCCTCATTAGTAGTGCATACCATAATCTCCACCACTTGAGATCGAACCAGCAACCCCAGAATGCAGAAACCGAACTTCTATCAATAGGCCGCCAATTTATGCCACTCATAACTGATGCCAAATCAACCAGTTATCGTAAGAATGCACGAGCACATGATCTAATATATCTTGAAAGTACGTTTTTACTTTACAGAGGACACGACCACCTCTAGGGCTACGTCTTCCCAAGTCGGTGTTATGCTTCCGCATAAACTATAACCTCATGGGCAGGAATTACATTATATATAAACAGCTGTTCAGTGTTCCGTATGTCGCATGTGGTTGTTTGCTGGATTTTCTGGTCATGGTAGTTTAATTAATATATTTCAATTCCTCTAATTATATATATATATATATAGTTATCCTAATACTCGAGTTTCAAAAAAGCCAATCAACACGTAGGCAGCAAAATTGGCTCATGTTTGCTAAATTTCTTATCTGTTTATAATTTTCTAAGTTTTGCTAAGTTTGCCACTCAAGCATTTTTTGCTGCTTACCTGCTTTTATTAAATGGTCACTCATTAAGTACTGAACAGGTTCAGGATTGCTTAACTTCCCTTCTATCTATGATTTGCGACGCTTTGCTAAATCTCGTACCCAATCATCAGGTTGTTTCCCTGGTTTTACTAAGTGGTCACTATTCTAAGTATTGAACTGGGTCATCCTTGCTTAACTTACTTTTTTATCATTCATTAAGCTTTGCTTAATCTTGCACAAACGCCTCAGATTGTTTACCTGCTTTTATTAACTGGTCACTCATCTAATGATTGATCAGACTCATGTTTGCTTAACTTTCTTCTCTAATGTTTTCTTTATATCTCTTCATTTCATCTACATTCTGCAATGACGATTCAGTTTTTTTTTTTTTTTTTGTCAATTTGTTTCTTTCCCTTTCTTTTTAAGTCATAAATCCATTTTTTTCTTATTTTTCTTTCTTTCTTTCTTCTCTCTCCCATCACCACACTCTCTCTCTCTCTCTCTCTCTCTCTCTCTCTCTCTCTCTCTCTCTCTCTCTCTCTCTCTCTAATAAACTGGTCATCTTTCGACCAACAGTGAACCTGGTTACTGGCTGTGGGATCAAGACAAAGGATTAGCCACAACACCTTTTACGTTATGCGCAAGAAACGGTCACACAAGAGATGGGAATGTTTGAAAAAGTGCAGTCCATCAATGATTAACCAACAGAGGATAAGAAAAGACAAAGATTTCAGAGCTTAAAAAACCACCCCCTACTTTGGGGGTGGGCAACTATTTAACAATTCCTTTATCGACCCCAAATTTAGGAGATTGAAACACAGTATTAAAGTGGGTCCTTTTTTTCCTTTGACCAAATGTCTTGCTTTTTCTTTTCCGATAAACTTATTTTGTTTTATTTCTTCGTTTTTTGTTTTTTTTTTAGCTTTCTTTAACTTACATTTCTTTCTCATTTTGATTTTATTTTTATTCAGGGTTGTTGTTTTTTTTTACTTTTTCTTTCTCTATTTTCTTTTCTTTTCTTTTCTTTTCTTTTCTTCCTGTCTTTTTATTTTTATATGTTTTCTTCTCTGTTTATTTTCTTTCGTTTTATTCGTTTATTCTACTCTTTTCTTTTTCTCGTTTTTTCTTTTTTTCTTTCATATTTCTTCTTTATTTTATCTGTTTCATTTTTCTATTTTTTTCATTTTGATTTTATCTTTCCTCAAATCTCCTTTCTTCTTCTTCTTCTTCTTCTTCTTCTTCTTCTTCTTCTTTGCCTCTTTCTTTGGCCTTTTCTTGCATGCTTTGCATGATTTCCTTTTTTATTTGCTTTGTCTCTTTCACTGTCTTCTTTCTTTTTAATAGTCTGCATCTTCCTTCCCTTTTCCATTTAACCCATTTAAAATTAGAGTCACCTACAAACTATTCGCTCACAAATCATATAACAGGATTTGGCATTAAATAACCATCAAGGGTTGATATGCTATTACACCAACTAACCAAATCTAACCTAACATTCATTCTCTCTTTCTTTATTTCATTTTGTCCTTCATTAACGGTATTTTTGCCAATTTTACTTCTTTCGCTTCAATCATTTATTTTCTTCCCTAGGATCAGACTCATTGATTCCATTTCCATTTTAGGGTTGCTCAGCGTATCTAGGGTCTGGTCAAACACATCTTTAGTTCATTGCTTGAATTATCAATTTGCTTGTTTTTATTTCTATTTTCTCTATTTTCTAATTCCTTCCATCCTATTTGTCTTTGTGCTCTTTTTGTTGTTGTTGCAGGTTTTGGACGTTTTAATTTGCCGCTCATCGCTTTTGTACATTCTTCAAATCGATGAATTAGTGTATCAAGAAAATCATCATTGTGGGCGCATTTTCATCCATATTCATTTATTTTAACATAACATTGATTTGTTAAGTCTCGGGCCTGGTGCATGGTCATTAATTTTTTCGTTCTTTTGACATATAATCATGCAACGTTATTTGTGGTGTCTCAGACGGAGTGCATTGACATTAATTTTCTCGTTATTTGGTTCATATCAGTAACTTCCTCTTTTGACCAATTTAAGAACGATTCAGCCAACCATGGAATCCGGTCCAGTATTCATTTCTTTGATGAGATATCTGTTCTATGTTTGGTTTCGAGAAGATTTCTTGTTATTTTGATTTACTTCTTTCTTCTTCGAAGGGCGCCTTCGGTGGTGTAAATGCCAACAAGCTAGACTGAAAAATCTTCACCAGTGAGATCATGTTTCACTGGGCAGCCTAAAGTCCCATGAAAATAAAAATCTTCTTAAGTTACCATTTATTTCTTTCTTTATTTCCATTCCGGTTTGTTTGATAATATTTACTCAATATTCCCTGTTCGATTTTTCTTCACGTAATTTGATGATTTTCGAATTGGGCAGGTTTTTTCCTTCCGTATTTCTCTTATCTCTTTTTTCCTTATTATGACAGTACACAAAGAGGGGGATTCTGCTTTCGATCCACCAACTGTTCAGCTTGGCTGGTTTGGTCACCAGATGGCTCTGTCGATCTGCCTATATGCCCACGTTGTATTTTCAATCCCGACAGTTGATCGATCGCAAATTAGAATCCTCAGTTGATGAGAGGACGGCGGAGCTCTCACAATTAAGAAAGTAAAAAAAAGTCGAATACAAAAAACAGAGTACAGGACACGGTTTTGTAATAACAATAATATTTAGTTAAATAAAATAGTTCTTAAAATGGTATATACATTCACCTTTCTCGATAGATAGCAGCAATAAAACAGAGACCTAACTCACAAATAAACAGTCAATTTTTTGTCAATTAGAGTCAGATACTATAAAAATATCGTATTAAGTTTAGGCTTTTTTCTTCTTCCTTTATATATTCTAGCAGAAAAAATCTCAAGTAGCGGTTATACTAGTTTTTTTTTTATTCTCTTGCTTCTGGCTTCTCTTTCCTCTTGATAGTCTGGCACAAGGTGATTTCATGTAGCATAATATGTTCACTCTTCTCAGTTTCTCTGTGTTAACGAGTCTGGTCAGGACTCATAGTATCATGGGGTCTCTAAGCTGTTTCGCGCTGGTCTCTTGCAATGAATCAAAAACCCCTGCTTATACGCATTTTCTCTCTACTGTTGGCTTGCAGAACTATTTATAATATCAATTTTCTCCTAATTTGGATTTCAATAATTAATTCAATCCCAACGATTTCCTCTGCCTTCAGTAGTAGATTTCCTCTGCTTTCAGTATTAGATTTTCTCTGCCTTCAGTACTAGATTTCCTCTGCTTTCAGTACTAGATTTCCTCTGCCTTCAGTACTAGATTTCCTCTGCTTTCAGTACTCGATATCCTCCTGCTCCAATCCAACAGGGCTGGTCTTTCCTAATTGGGATTATTTTAATTAATTCTACTCTCTATTCATTCAGCCTTCTACTTTCAGTAATTGTTTTCCTCTCACCTTTACCCAAAAAAGAAAAGAACTTTTCTCTTCTTCATTATTTTTACCTTAGACTATTTCTCATTCCTTACTGTAGACCGTTAATCTGCTTCAAGAATAATGACATCAGTCGTTTAAGTCATAACACCAAAATAAAATTTTCCCGCTTCGATTTTAGAAAACAAATATTCAAATTTTTCTTTTTCAAACACAACTATATTTTCATCACTGTCAGGCCTTGAACCCTGTTGATTTCGCCAGCCAGGGAACGATCAAAATATCAATTCCTTACACAATTCTAGGTTTGTCAACCCTTCCAGTCAAAACGCTTAACCGAGGTTTTCCTTCCTTTTATTTCAGTAAAAAAAAATTCACGTTTGTTTATCGTTAAAATGAACATATTTTTGACTTGTTCAATTCTCAACAAAAATAGATAAATTAATTATTAACCTCAATTCATTCTCAAGTGATGTACATAGTCTTTTTTCCAAAATCTTTTTCAGTTAGTTTTCACTCTCTATAATGTGTTGCGTATTGACCCCGGCCAAGCTGTCAAAATAGGAAATGTACCTGTGTAAATAACAGGTGCATCCGGTCGAGGAATATCAGAATATAACGTTAATCGTGGACGGGTTGAAGGAGTGCAATTTGTGACGCCCACTAGAAGAAGGTGGACGACGAACAATCATATAACTCAGTGCACAGGAAGTTCAACCAGCTGGAGATCAGATCAGTTAGAGATAAGAAGTGGTAGAGAGAACAAGCACCCAGGGAGGCTGGGCCCCAGGCCCTCGGTTGAGCCGCCCAGGAGAATGGGAAAGAAACGCTGTTGTGGCCATAAGAGTGGGGGTCAATATGTTGCAGTTCTGTTCGGTCTCCAACTCCCTCTCACACACAACCCTTTCAATAAAGTGAGAGGTATATTTTTTTAAAGAACTGTGTCGCTCATCTTTATTGTGTCGTTACGTTTATGCATGCATGTATATGTATATGTATTATGTGGCTATACAACAAATGTTCTGACTTATTCTTCTAAAATCCATAACGGCCAATTCTCAATTTTCTGGTTAATATATTTATTCAGTTAAGTTCTCTACTCTACAATCTAATATTAAAAGCATGGCCCACTTTTCAATTCCAAATTCAATTCCTATATATTGGCTGGAGATTCTAATAGTTTGTATAAGCATTTCTCGTTGTTTTCCATTCTTAACATGTATTTTGATATCATCCATATACATGAAGTGGTTTATCTTTTCTTGTAACTTTGTACATTTGTAGCTTACTTGGCATTTTCTTTTCATTATTTATTATTCTTTTTTACAAATCCCGAAAAACAAACAAAGAACATTCCAGTGATTTGTTTAAAGAATCTGGTCGTAATGATGTTTCCAATAAGTTTTTCTTTATTCTAAGAATTTTGATATCCTCTTTGTACGTGAGTTGATATATCTTTAAACATGTCTTTATTTTGTAGATTTGTATATTGTGTATTTTCTTTGGATAAAATTCTTCCGTACGATCGCAATGACAATGATAATTAGTCCGATTGGGAATTATCTGTATGTATTTCAGCTTCTGTTTAGCTTTGACTTCAAACATTTCTACTCACCACTTTCTCAAATATCTCTTCATTATTTCACTCCTTATGATTTTTTTCCATCGGCATTATTTTGTAGTATTTCACTCGAGTCTGAATGACAGCAAGTCTCTTCTAGTCTCCAGGACTCTTCTGAGTATTCTAGCTGATCTTAACAATGTCGTTTTTTGAATCGCCTTGATTCTGTCTCTGATTTTCAGTTTCTCTAGTCTTTTTACAAGCCTTTGGATATCGTTCCAAGTGCGCCAACTTCAACTAGTATCACCGTCACCTTCATGTTCCAGTGTTTGTTTATTTCTCTGACAAGATCCAAGTATTTGTCTTTGCATTCGCTTTCCTTGATTTTTACTCCATAGTCCACTGGCTTAGATAACTTTTTCAAAAAATCAATCCTTGGTTTGGTCTTTAAAACGGAATTAAATGATCTGCTTGTATTTCAAAATCCCTGAGAATTTTATGCATCCAATTATCTGTTCTGTGCAGATACCATGTTTTAATATGGCCAAATTTAAATCTCGTTCACAATTCCCAGTGGATCACATTTCTCGCCCAGTTAGCGAAAGTCTTGCCTTCCTTCTGAACAAATTTGCTACATGGTGTATTCAATAGGTTCCCAGACTTTTTTTTGTGCAGGTATTTAAAATTGTCATAGACTCTTGAAAATTCACTATGTTATTGCTATACATCTTATAAGATGACTGACCAATGTTTATGATTTCAGGTTCAAATTAACAGCTACAGCAAAAATTGGAATACACCCTACTAAAGCCTGATTGTCACAGCTGGTGAATTTCATAAATGCAATCTGGACGTCTGGATACTTTAGAAGAACGATACGCAATAAAATTGTGTTTTAAACTTGAAAAAAATGATGCCACTAAAACGTATGGAATGCTTCAGACTGCTTTTCGACCATCTTGCATCAATCGAGCATCAGCTTTTGAGTAGCATAAGAGAGTCAAGGAAGGCAGGGAGTCTGTGAGGGATGATGAGAGGTGTGGGAGGAGTAAGGAAGTCAATACACCAGAGTTGATTGGCCAAAGGGTTAAGGTTTGGGTTTCTATGTGGAGGTTTTAAGGGAGTTCAGAAAAAGTTTCCTAGGGAAGAGGCCAGCACTCTTCAAATCGGGTCAGTGGCATTTCCACCAGGACAATGCATCAGTCCACAACTCCATTCTTGTCACAGACTATTTAACCAAGAAGGGCATCAAGACAGTTCCTCACCATCCCTATAGTCCATACCTTGCTTCCTGTGACTTTTGGTTATTGCTTAAGCTCAGAGGCTGTCGTTATGAGACAATTGAGGATATGAATGAGGCTGTGACGAAGGTCATTGACATGCTCTCACAAGAGGACTTCCAGAAGTTATTGGAACGGTACAGCAAGTGCATTGCAGCCGGAGGAGGTTACTTCGAAGGGGACTAGAGTTTCATGAAAAAAGTATGGAAACTTATTTAATGATCCTCGTACATTCGCTTATAATGTGAAGAATCGTTTTATCACTGTTTTCACATAACCGAAACTTTCTATTCGTCAGTGTATTATCGATATTTTCTTTGATAAGATCGATTCTTATGGCTTTATTTTGAGTTGCTATTAAAAGATTTCGTTTCCCGAATGTGTTTTTCCTTTCTTAGTCGTGACCATGTCATCCCGAGACCAGATTATCTTTAATTGGTCATTGACGTATCCGTACATTTGTTATTCCCTAATAAATTGATAAACCTTCTTGTCCCTGTCATTCTTGAATGTTTGCGTGAGAGTGAACATCTGTTTAAACTAGACTCTCCTTACCAAGCCACTTACCTCGACAATAGATGAAAATATCTGTTTAAACTATTGCTAAGGTTGATTTTTTTACTCACAGTAACGTAAAAACAATTGAATGAATACAGCACTTCGCAGCATGACCCCAACAAACGTGATTTCGTGCCGTTTCCACTAATTAAAGTAGCGATGTTTTGTTGTTCGGCACGAACAGGTATTATTGTTGCTATCAGATTTTAATCACGAAAAGTTATCTGCTTGTATCATTGACAGGTGTGAATTTTAAAAAAATAAATAGGACTTAATGAAAGATGAGAAACATGTGACTAAGAGTTTTTTTTTTTTACTTTTTTGCTTTGTTTTGCAAGCTAAACAAATTCATGTTTTAAATATTTTTAAAAAATCGTAAACGAAATTTAATTTCGTACTATCGATTAACAATATTTAATGTTTTTCATCAAAGAACGCGAGGTGTTGCAAAAAGAGTAGAAAATAATCAGAACGAGAGAAAATAATGCAATGAAGAAGGAAGATAATAGAAAGAAATAAAAAAAAACGGGCAAAGGTAAGAAAAAGAAGGAGGCGTAGAAGGAGGCCGGTTACGAAGAAAAAAAAAGGTTTGAAAAAAAAACGACTGAAGAAAAGAGAGAAATATATTTGTGTGATAAGAAAGGGGGGGGGGTAAAAAGTCAGCAAAAAGAAAGATGAAGATGAAATAGAGAAGCAAACTGGAAATTGTAACGTTGCAGCTTAGACAAACAGATGTCTGATTTACAAATGCAACTTATGTGAAAACTGATTTCTAGACTTAAAAATGCGTTAATTTTTGTGCAAAAAAAAAAAAAAAAATAGGCTCAAGAAGCTGTCGTTTTCGTATTTTAGTTTCTCAATGACATATCAACCTTTGTAGGTTATTCAATGCCAAAGCCATTCTCCGAGAACAGTAGTGGTACTATTTAACCCATAGCTGGAAGGATATGGGGGTTCATACCTTTCCCAAGGGTATTTGCCCGAAAGTGAACGTAATAGCGCAACTGGAGTACGGACTCGCGTACTACGATTCCGCAGTCCATCTTTTTAACCATTACACCACGAGGACACCCACGTATTTTAGTAATCTATTAACATTTTGAAATTTCTTTTATAATTCCCTGACGACAATATTTGACATACCGTGAAAAATTTGAAAGATCAAAACCCAAAGTGATTCAAGAAATATGTCTTGATTTTTTAAAATATATTTTTAACCAATTAGAATCATAGATAAGTCATTAACTTTTTTTAAATCTAATTTTGAACAAAAAAATAAAACCAAAACAAACTATCAAATCGATATATCCTCAGTAGGTCTCACAGAATTATTCAGTAAATTACATAAAACAGCCTTTCGGTTTATTTCTTTCAAGTGAAAATCTGACATCATTTTCCTTTAAGTTTGCGTTTAATTTCAGCATCGTTTAATAATCTTAAATTGAATGAATATGTCTGTTTACATTGTCATTGTGATAAAAATATTCATACAAAATTCAATCCGTCTGTCTCTGAATATTTTTAATTGAAATCGCATATATGTTTAAAGAATAAACATATTTTCTATTAACTTAATGACACACTCCCACAGAGATCTTTTGCATCCACAAAATACATTCCTTTATATCAAAGCGAATAAAAACTGCTACATTTCATACATGAATCTTCCCTTTCTTTCTTAAGATATTTCGGCACTTACTGATATTATCTTTTCTTACAAGACCTTGAGACTTTTGTTTTTAAACAAACTTTACACCAATTGAAAGAAATAGAAAATATTGATTTGTAGATCGATATTTTATTCAATCATTTATACGTTTGTCTGCAACAAGATTCTCGGTGTTCGGTAGTGGCTGAATGCAAAAAAAAAAAAAAAAATGGAATGGAATGGCCGAGATTGTCTAGAAATAGCCCGTTATTGTTGTATACGCACGATTTACGCAATTCAATGAACAAACTAAACACTTCTTTATAAAAATATATCTCTCACTTTATTCTCGAAAAGGCCCACTGTTAGTTGTTGTTTGAGATATAGATGGAGAGACATATACTCAGAGAGAGGACTTCTTCTTCCCATATCTTTTTCCGGGAGCCAGAGGGTGTCAACGCTTGCACCCCCTTGCAAGCTCGTCAGAGACGACCTGATCGGCTGTGTGTCCCACGCTTGACACCGATTCACTGCACTCTGTCTAAATCTAAATCTGACCGCGTGATTAAAACGTGGCCCGCTTCCGGTTACACACCTGTTCAACCTGAGTGCCCTGACGCGCTGTCATCTTCCTGTTTACTAATCAAAATGTGACAGCTTGCCAAAGCACACGGGGTCACTAGGAACGAACTGAAAATCCATGTCACATGTTATATAACATTTTGAGCATTATGTCAACAGCTTTATTTGTTAACAGCAGGATTCCCAGTTGAAAAAGAAGAAATGCTATTTCCTTTATCCCTCAAGTTTTGAAAACATTTACTCTACGTTGATGCGTACAATGGCAACGCCTGTCTTAGTTTCTCTCTTTGGGTAAAAACGACTGCACTTGTAATGGACACTTGGCTTCTTTGTCCTGTTAGAATGGACTTCATGTCTTTCCAACGTCCATAAAAAACTGGTGTGAAAACCTCAAATAGAAGGAAATAATCATAATCAACTTTATTATGAATAAATGCATCAAACTAGCCAAGAAGAAATATAAAATCAGACACGACTGATAGGGAAGGGGGATCTAATAGGAAAGTGCAAATTACTTAATTCTTAATCTGCAGAAAAATAGTTTAAATACAGATGAGAATCTGTCAATAAGAGGTGTAGGTGTGCTTATTTGACCACTGACCCTAAAATCACCAAATAGCATCGAGAAAAGACAACCAAGGATGATGGTAGCTACATTTAATGACATCCCCAGCACAACAATCATCTTCTTCTACAGTCCTACCAACAATTGTAAAGTTACAGACTTCAGTGCCTTCTATAACGAGCTATATTCCCATATTCGTAGTATCCCGAAACACAAATTCCTCATCATCAGCGGAAACATGAATGCCCAAATACGAGGATCATTAAATAAGTTTCCATACTTTTTTCGTTTGGGCACTTTAATTGATAGTAGACACATGAAACTCTAGTCCCCTTCGAAGTAATCTCCTCCGGCTGCAATGCAATTGTTGTACTGTTCCAACAACTTCTGGAAGGCACCATGAAAATCCTCTTGTGTGAGCGTGTCAATGACCGTCGTCACAGCCTCTTTCATCACCTCCATTGTCTCATAACGACAGCCTCTGAGTTTAGGGGTTAAGCAAAAGTCACAGGAAGCAAGGTCTGGACTATAGGGAGGGTGGGAACTGTCTTGATGCCCTTCTTGGTTAAATAGACTGTGACAAGGATGGAGTTGTGGACTGATGCATTGTCCTGGTGGAAATACCAGAGACCCGTTTTGAGGAGTGCTGGCCTCTTCCCTAGGAATCTCTTTCTGAACTCCCTTAAAACCTCAACATAGTAACCCTAACCCTAAACCTTTGGCCAATCAACTCTGGTGTATTCATTTCCTTACTCCTCCCACACCTCTCATCATCCCTCACAGACTCCCTGCCTTCCTTGACTCTCTTATGCCACTCAGATACAGATGCTCGATTGATGCAAGATGGTCGAAAAGCAGTCTGAAGCATTCCATACGTTTCTGTGGCATCATTTTTTCCAAATTTAAAACACAATTTTATTGCATACCGTTCTTCTAAAGTGTCCTGACGTCCAGATTGCATTTTTGAAATTCACCAGCAGTGACAATCAGGGTTTAGTAGGGTGTATTCCAATTGCTGTTGTAGCTGTTAATTTGAACCTGAAATCATAAACATTGGTCAGTCATCTCATAAGATGTATAGCAATAACATAGTGAATTTTCAAGTGTCTACGACAATTTTAAATACCTGTACATAAAATCTGGAAACTTATTGAAGGCACTGCGTAATTAATATCGAAAACAACAAATTATACTTTCACAACTAGTCAAACGGAAATGAGGAACATCTAAGGGGTTTCACGCAAGAAAATAGAGTAACATGTTTTAATACTAAATTTCAGAAAAGGAAGGGAAAACTATGGACTTACACATACGCAAATATTGCTAAAGCACCGATAGACTACATCCTCATTAATAAAAAATGGAATAATAGCGCATTGAATAGCGAGGTATATTCCTCTTTCGAGGGTGTGTCCTCCGATCACCGATTTGTCACAGCAAAGATACGACTGAGACTACGAAGGAATGAGGCCTGAACAACCACTACCGTACACTATGACTGGTCCCTGCTTAACAACAGGGATATTTGAGATAAATATACGTTAACACTAAGAAACAAATTCGATTCACTTCAGGATATAAGATACACCTACTCTGAATGACGAATTTGAGAACTTCGTCAATGCCCACTTTGAAGCGGCAGCAGAATGCATACCAACAAAACAAAGACCTAAACCAAGTGTCCCATGGGAGACATTAACGGTTAGAAAAAAGCGTGCAGACCTAAAAATCACTTCCCTACGCATTTGGTGGAACCCAACCAATATCAATACTCAGAAACTTAAAAAGGCGCAAAATGAATTAACTAACGTATACCTAAAAGAACAAACAGAATACATACAAAAACAGATCAATAAGATTAGAGACTCGGTTGAAGATAGGCAATCTAGGATAGCATGGGAGACGATAAACGAAGTTACCAAATGGAAGAGTACTGCGAAAGCTGAACTGAAAACTGCCAGCCAAAAAGAACGAATACATTTGTGGAAACAAAATTTTGAGAATTTACACGGAAAAGCTCCGAAGGTTACGGATGAACCAATTACCAGAATTATTAGTCGTCATCTAGACATCAAACTAAGACAGTTTACGCAAGAAAAACTCGATTCAGTACTAAGAGAAATTAAAGATAAGAAAGCAATAGGGCTTGATGAAATACCCCCAGAAGTATGAAAGACAAGGGAATTCGATGATATACTTCTCCGATACTGTAAGGCCGTATATAACCAGAATTCAATGGACAAAGGGATACATCCTCTCTTTCTCTAAGAAAGGTGACCTCGGAATAGCCAAGAACTACCAAGGTATAAACCTTACATCCATAGCGGCTATAATATACAATGCGCAACTACACAATTGCATAGATCTAAAATTGAGAAAATTCTTTGGAAGAACCAAAATGGCTTTCGGCGAAATCGATCCCCAACATCACAAATTTTGATTCTCTGTCAAAATCCAGGTGTTCGTGCAGAAAACATAGAGGCAACAATATTATTCGTCGACATTTGACTCGATACACAGAAGGAAGATGGAGCAAATACTTCTCGCCTACGGCCTCCCAAAAGGAACCGTCGCAGCCCTAATAATGCTGTATAAAAACACGAAAGTAAAAGTCTGCTCACCAAATGGAGACACATACTACTTCGAGATTGCAACTGGTGTGCTACAAGGAGACACATTAGCCCCATAACTGTTCATCATCTTACTAGACTACGTGCTTCGAACATCTCTTGACATAATAAAAGAAAATTGTTTCAAGCTGGCAAAGGAAAAAAGTAGAGGGTACAGCGAACAAACCATTTCAGACGCGGACTTCGTCGATGACATAGTGCTTATAGCAAATACACCCACTCAAGCCGAATCTCTGCTACGTAGTCATGAACGAGCAGCAGGTGGCATAGGCCTACATGTCAACGCACACAAGACAGAATACATGTGCTTTATTCAAAGAGGCGATATCTCCACTCTAAAGGGTGGTCTTTTGAAACTAGTGGACAAGTTCAGCTACCTAGGAAGCAGCATCTCATCAACCGAGAATGAAATCAACACGTGACAAGCAAAGGCATGGACAGCTATCAATAAGCTATCGGTCATATGGAAGTCAGACCTGACCGGTAAAATAAAACGCAGTTTTTTCCAAGCAGCGGTTTTGTCGATACTGCTGTATGGGTGCACTACATGGACGCTTACTGAACGTATGGAGAAAAAGATTGACGGCAATTACACAAGAATGTTGCGAGCAATATTGAACAAGTCTTGGAAGCAACACCCTACAAAACAGCAGCTGTACGGTCACGTCACGAAAACTTTCCAGACATGCGGGGCACTGCTGGAGAAGTAAGGCTGATCGCATTAGCGATGTTCTCCTGTGGACCCCTTCATATGGAGGAGCAAAGGTAGGACGAGAAGCTAGAACCTACGTACAACAGCTCTGTGCCGATACAGGGTGTAGCCTGGTGGACCATCCGGGAGTGATGGACGATAGGGACGGGTGGCGAGAGAGGGTCAGGGAGATCCGTGCTTGCAGCGTGACTTGATGATGATGAATGTTAATATACAATCTTGTCTCTTCTCAATTCTAATCAGTTTTAGAAATTTGATTCTGCTCTTTCAGCTGAGACTTCAGAATTCAACGATTGCACCTCTCCAGAGGGGCAAGATGACACTAATACGTAAACTTACGGAAACAAACCTACCAAAATATTATTCGTACGTCTTTTAGTGTTCATGACTGAGTAACCTAAAAAAGAAAAGGTGAGAACAAAAGCAAGTGAGTAAAAAATGAACTGGTTACAGAAAGCTAAGATTACATTTACATACTTACAAGATATCATGTGAGAAATATTACACATTCTCTTTATTCCTCTTTCGCCAATTGCTCATTCTGCGCACCCAGTCCCGTTACTTTTCAGCCGGACCTTGTATATGCTGTATATTTTTTCTGTGCTTTTGCAATGAATTGATTAACTTACGAGCACGCACATCTGGGAGACATTTGTGAGCACAGATATAAGCGTCGATAAATTTCCTTTCTATTTTAAGATAAGAATAACGAAAATAAATCATCAAATATGATATAAAGTATATTATTTATATCATTCAAGACAATTAACCGAAAAATGAATCCGACAAAGATATTAATCCTGAAATTAAAGCAAATTACTCAAGTTAAAAAAAAGTCAAAGAAAATTAATTTAATTTTGCAACAAACTGAAAGCAGCGGTATTTAATTGCACAGGTTTCTTTGATTAAAATATAATTAAATTTACATGCCTGTTCATGAGCACAAAAAATGTTTCCAATAAAAAAAAACGTGGATATCTTTTTTTTTCTCTGCTTGATTAAGAAGTCGTTCTTGTAGTTCATTATTCCTGTGTTGGGGCGTTTATTTGCCACGGATCAGTGATGGTAAAAGGTCCGAATGTTGAAGATATGAAATTTTTCCTTGAATCAAAACAAGAATCGTTCTTTTATGATGAAATACTCTACTCAACAATCTGATGGCAAGTTTCCAGAAATGCTGGAGCTTTGGGGAATGCCGAGTATCTTTTCATTGCCATTGTTCCCAGGTGTATTCTGGCCTGGAGTGGTAGTACTTGGTACGGTCCTAACTATGGGTAAAATGGAACTAAACTGTGTACTTATGCTAACCTGAATTGTTTGAAATAAAACTGTATGTATAAAAATGGATTTGGCATTGACTATCCTACAATGGTTAATATGCCATCAAACCAAACCAAACCATCTCAAGAAAATGAGCAAGATGAGTGGGCTTTCTTTGGAGTCTATGAAAGTCAAAGAGCTCGACGTTTTGAAGTGTGTTCGATGGAGTTTCGTCTGAACTCGAACGATCACTTCATTGCCATCGGTCCCAGGCCCATTCTGGCTCACAGTGGTAGTACCTGATAGGGTCCTATTTATGGGTCAAATAGAAGTTCAATGTTTACTTATACTAAAATGAATTGTGTGAAATATAACTGTTTTTGACATTTAACTGTGTAAACAAAAAAACTTTACTTATACTAAACTGAATTGTTTGAAATAGGACTGTTAATATTGTATAAGAATGGATTTGAAATTAATAAGCTGCAATGGTTGATACACAATAAAACCAAACTAAACCAAACGAAATCAGCTAGAAAAGAGACGCAAGTCTAATGAATTAGCAGGTATCGAGGTTATCTTTTGATCCGGGTGGCGGAACGAAACGACAGAAACGTTGGTCATCAGAATCGTTCATGTTCATTTCAAGATGTTGATTATTTCTTTTGTCCCAGGACTGTTAACAAAAGGAAGGTATTCTGTGGCTTTTCGCTCTCAGTATAGAAAGAAATAGTTGAAAATGTATCCTTCATTTTTCCTCGTGGTTGTGCATACTCTTCTTCAAGATTGGAGTTTCATATTTAGGAAGCGCTGAAAGTGTAACGGTTATGGTGATAAATAAAATCAACGACCAAAGTTCAAATTCTGGATACGTTTCACTTGGCAATAATGCTCTTGGGAAAGGTATGAATGCATATATTCTCCCTCAGATACGAGCACCCAGTAAATTGTAGAGTTCTTTAGCCAAGGTAGAGCAACCAGTCCAGAAGAAAACTCCGATTTAAACCAGCTGTACTCCACTAAAATTGAACTTTATCACATTCAGCTCCTGGTGGTGGGGCAGAGTACATACATAAGTATGACTTCATTACCTGTGCCACTTTTCCAGCAATTAGGGAACGTTATTGATGAAAATATTCTGAGATTGACTGTAGGAAATGAAACTGAGTGGCTGAAATCGTAAATCACTGAAACTACTGGTAACTGAAACTGGTTAACTGATACCACATGTAATTGAAATCATTGGTAACACTTTCATTATTAAGCCGCTGTCCTTCCCACCTAATTGGAGATAGTTTCGCATAAGTTCCAACTATTTGATCTTTTTCATCGAAGGCCCGTGTTCAACTGCCGAGAATTCGGATACCTCGAATCCCACATGATTGCGTTTTACTCGAGTTCCACTCTTCCCAGGCTTTACTTCGACTGTTTCGATCTTTAACCTGACACCTGTAAATCACGCCTCCAGGGATTTTTTTCTCGTTCAATAATTTCCTGATTTTCAAATGCCTGGCACATAAAAATTAATCTAAAATCCAGTGACAGATAATAAAATGTGAACACCCTGAAAGACGATGCCGAATTTGAATGAGGTCTAGTATATGTATATTAGGTGTAGGAGGTACTCTAATAATAGTTTCAAAGTCCATAGAATTGTATTTCGCTAAATTCAGAAATTAATTATTGAGTTCTCTCTGCCTCGGTAGCTAACTTACCAACCCTTTTCAAAAATCCCTAAATTTCTGCATTGGACACCTCAGATATCACTGATCCAAACTCTTTTTGTGAAACGAAGTATGCACATTTTGAGATCATATTTACCAACCCCTCCGCTCGGGTAGGATATGACACAATGCCAGTTTTTAAGCGGAGTTTAACAGGTTTGAATTCAGAGTTTTCCTTCTCCTAGACTAGTTGCCTCACCAAGGCTGAAGAACCTAGTCTGCCCTACTATTTACCCATAGCTGGACGGAGAATATTTGGATTCATACCTTTCCCAAGGGTATTAGTGCTATGTGAAATGCAATCAGTCAGGTCCAGGATTTGAACTCGTGTCGCCGTGTCCATATCCTGCGACGCTAACCATTACACCACGGACACCTCCATTTTGAGATGATCATTTCTTGGATTGTCCTTTAATTAATATATGCTCTGTTGTTGAGTGGAGCAGTGCTGATCTACTCATACCTATATGGATATTTATTTGGACTCGTCCAATAGGGGTAACTTGGCTTCAGGTCTGTATATTTACTCTTTCTTAGATATCAACATATGTATTTTGTGTAAATAAAACTTTTGTTTTTTTTCTTTCTTTGACGATAAGAAATAACGCCTCGACAACATACTCCCTGATCTAAAAGGGTGAGAGCCTTTATGTTACCTTATGTCAGGGGGTGGATTGATCTGCTAGGTTGATAAATTAAATCACCAGCTGGCTTCCATATACAAACAAAAAAAAGCAGCTGACAAAATAAACAACCACCGTAGCGGCCATCATTTGGATGGTCAGAAAATGTAGGTGAAGGTTTTTTAAGTAGTAAAGAGGTATCTCTCAGATGGTAGGTCAGAGTATATTTGAAGTCCCAAGGGATTTGACCGTCAGAGAGGGTAGGCGACCGGAATATTGTGGTTTTAAGAGACAGAGACAGAGAGTGAGTGCGTGTTCGAGCATGAGCTCAGACTGAAAGTTTTGATCATCAAAACTGAAGTCTAGTTTGTATCCGAGGTGAGTCACGAGAAATAACTATTTGCCAAATTGTCTCTTGCTTTCACCTTCTTGCATCAAAAATCAATCGTAGTTTTTTTGGTTTTAATAACCTTCATCTAGACTTTAAGATGTTGAAAAATGTTGTTCGCTTAGCAAAGGGTATTTATTCTTTTCTCTTGTTATTGTAATAAACAACCGTTGCTGTTAAAACAATATTTTTCACCTTCTTAAAGTCCAAATGAAGGTTATTAAAACCGAAACGTTGAGCGGTTACTTTCCATCATAATACATTCATCAAATTTTAATTACTTAGTTTTTCTATTTTATATATATATATATATATATATATATATATATATATATATATATATATATAAAAGGGAATAGGTCCACAAAGAGATTTGTACTTTTTTAAGAATTATTTATTTCGATCTTTCATACGTGTATGTTTCCAACTGTTGCTTTCGTCTGAGAACATGTGACACACAGCCATATGAATGATGTACCCAATGAGACTTAAACTCACTCGTTTTGTTTAGGTTCTTTATTCGACTATCAAATGAGGGATATCGATTCTCCTAGGGCTCCCCATTCATATGGCCTTGTGCAACATATGTTCTCTGAGGAAAGCAACAGCTTGAAGCATACACATATGTAAGAACGAAATAAATAATTCTTTGTGAAAATACAGATAACTGAAAGGACCTATTCCATTTGAAATATTTACTTTTTTCTCTCTTTTGATCAATAACGAAATGATCACACACACACACACACACACACACACATATATATATATATATATATACGAAGTGCATACTATAAGTTTCCAGACATTTTTCGTATGGGCCTTTTTATTGATAGTTAACACATGAAACTCTAGTTCCCTTCGAAGTAATCTCACCCGGCTGCAATGAACTTGTACCGTTCCAACGAATTCTAAAATACCCCGTGGAAGTCCTCCTGGGTGAGCGTGTCAATGACCTTCGTCACAGCCTCTTTCATCTCCTCACTTGTCTCATAACGACATCCTCTGAGCTTAGGGAATAACCAAAAGTCACAGCAAGCAAGGTCTGGGCTATAGGGACGGTGAGGAACTGTCTTGATGCTCATCTTGGTCAAATAGTCTGTGACAAGAATGGAGTTGTCGACTGGTGTATTGTCCTGGTCGAAATGCCACTGACCCGATTTGAAGAGTGCTGGCCTCTTCTCTAGGAATCTCTTCCTGAACTCCCTTAGAACCTCAACACAGTAACCCTAACCCTAAACCTTTGGCCTATCAACTCTGGTGTATTGACTTCCTTACTCCTCCCACACCTCTCATCATCCCTCACATACTCCCTGCCTTCCTTGAATCTCTTATGCTACTCAAAATCTGATGCTCGATTGATGCAAGATCGCCGAAAAGCAGTCTGAAGCATTCCATACGTTTCAGTGGCATCATTTTTTCCATGTTTAAAACAGAATTTTATTGCATATCGTATCGTGACAATTAGGCTTTAGTAGGGTGTATTCCAATTGCTGCTGTAGCAGTTCATTTAAACCTGAAATTGGCCAGTCATCTCATAAGATGTATAGCAATAACATAATGAATTTTCAAGAGTCTATGACAATTTTAAATGCCCATACGAAAAAATCTGGAAACTTATCGTATGCACCACGTATATATCATTTGTAAAAGAATAGTCAGTAGGTAACATTTTTAAACGAGCCAGATATCATTTGTTCGTACATGGTTAAATCGTTTCAAGAATTGCTATCACAAATAGATTTATTTATACACAGTAAAATGGTTACAAGTATTGCCATCTAACACTAGTAATTCTACATTACATAAATGCTTTCTAGTCGAGTAAATAATTAAACAGTTCTATTTAACCCATAAATGGGTCTCTAACAGAAACTTTCATTCCAGGTCAGAGTGGATTTTGGAAAAATGGTAATGTAGGGATACTGTTCTAGAAATTTCTAAGACTGGAGCCTAACCGTCAGATGGTGTGGAGTCATATCCGGGGTACTACTTGTTTGGTAGGAGGTTTTATCCCTCCGCAGAGGTGCAATTGGCGTAATTAGCTGGCTGAACTGATATACATATATTCGGGTATTTTATTTGTACGGCCAGGGCCCTCGACATACACAACATCAGAAGTGTAGCGTGATGTATCATCATCAACTGATAGTTTTTACCAATTTTAAAATGTTGAAATATACCAATTCAGTAATTATAATTAATAAACTATAAGTTTATCAATTAGAAATTTAGCTTTAAGATTTAGGGTATTTTCAAAAAGCATGCAATCCCGACAAGAACGGAATAAAATGCTGATATATAAGAAAATTAGTTACTTGGGGTAAGACGACCAAAACGGTCTTCACTATTTACTCCCAGAATAGGTTCATTTATTTTTACACAGAAAGAACCCTGGTAGCGTAACGGTAATTGACATAGGAAAGGGACTCGACGATCCGAGTTCAATCTTGGTCGAAACTTTTAACGTTTCAGTATTCGTGCTAATACGATTAGAAAAAGTATTAAATCACCTCTTACACCCAACCTAGCAATATGATTGGTTGATTTTAACGGCATATCAACCTGTCAAGGATTATTTTCTGCTGAATGGTTAAGGAATGGCGTTAACTGTATGTTTATATTTATATTTTTTGTGTTGTTTCTTAAGAGTTTTTCAAGGGGTGGGAGAAACACAGTATCATCAAACACGATCAATTTTTCAACAGATTTATTTAACCCATCGATAGGACTCTAACTGACATTACCACAAGGGGGTAGAGTTGGTCTGGGATTAATGGAATTGAAGTGATATTCCAGACTCCACAGAGTCCCAGAACTAGAGCCTCAATACCGGATGCAGTTTAGTATCGGACCCCGGATACCATCCCAGATATAGATAAATAGTAAGGTAGACTGGGCCCTTTAGCGTTGGTTCCCTAACCAGTTATGGAAGCGGAAAAACTGTCCTTGTGTCAATTTCTGACCAAATCGTACAAACCTATTTTAAAATGAATAGAAAAGATACAGTTTTTTTGTCATAAGGTTTTTAAAGATCCGATTCAATTATGACTTATGCTGTATAACAGCTTTTTTGATCTCATTATAATGACATGCTGGTATCATCCGTTCCGGCAAAATTTAACGCTATTTTTACAAAAGTCGCACATTTTATAGCCAATTTTAACCCCTTAAGACAGCATTTCAGCGGAAACACTTTCACTGGGGGAGAAAAGACATTATTTAAGCTTTTCATAAATTGCCTGAAACTTGTTTTTATTTTATTCTGTTGTTGAGAAAATCGAATTTTAATTTTGGCATTTTTCAAGAATCAAAATTCAAATGATGAAAACAGGGAAGCCTAAGTGGGAGTCCGTGGGACATTCCTGGGTTTGTAGAGCTCAATCATTATTGTCAAAAGATGGAATTGTGTTACAGGCTAGGATAGAAGTCAAATCTCAAAAATTGCTAAAAGTCATAAAAATGGTAAACAAATGCTAAAATATCGTGATTTTGTCAAATTGGACTGCATCAAATCAAAAAAATAGCCGGTCATTCTACTTATTTTTTTCAAGGATGTTTAAATCGTAGCAAGGATTGTGATGGTTTGTTGGTTGTTTTTGTTTTGTTTTTTTTTGTTTTGTTTTATGGTATATCAACCTCTGTAGGTTATTTAATGCCAAATCCATTTTATATAAATGATCAGTTCTATTTTAAACAATTCACTTTAGCAGGAGTATACAGTTTAATTATCAAAAACATTTCTATTTCAAGCTATTCAGTTTAGTCAAACAGTTCTAATTCAGTCAATTCAGATTAGAATAATTCTAGTTTTCGTCCACCCACAGATAAATGTCAAAACAGTTCTATTTCAAACGATTCACTTTAGCATAAGTACAATTTCAATGTCAAACAGTTCTATTTCAAGCAGTTCAGTTTAGCACAAGTACGCAGTTTAAATATTAAAACATTTCTATTTCAAGTAATTCAGAAATACTCTACTTAACAATCTGATGGCCAGCTTCCAGAAATGCTGGAGCTTTGGGGAATGCGGAGTACCCTTTCATTGCCATTGTTCCCAGGTCTATTCTGGCCTGGAGTGGTAGTACTCGGTACGGTCCTAACTATGGATCAAATGGAACTAAACAGTGTACTTATGCTAACCTGAATTGTTTGAAATAAATCTGTGTGTATAAAAATGGATTTGGCATTAAATATCCTACAATGGTTAACATGCCATAAAACCAAACCAAACCATCTCAAGAAAATGAGCAAGATAAGTGGGCTTTCTTTGGAGTCTATGAAAACCAAAGAGCTCGACGTTTTGATGTGTTCGATACAGTTTCGTCTGAACTTGAACGATCACTTCATTGCCATCGCTCCCGGGCCCATTCTGGCTCACAGTGGTAGTACCTGATAGTACCTGAACCTATTTATGGGTCAAATAGAAGTAAAAGTTTTACTCATGCTAAAATGAATTGTGTGAAATATAATTGACTGACGGTATTAATCGTGCGCCCCACGTATTGCACAAAGCTTTCTTAAATGTGCGTGCCAGGAGCAAGGCCTTTGGCCCCGTCGGCATTCTCCTAAAAAAAGTTCTTTAGGCGCTAGGCGATAAATCTCAATACGAGGAGAAGGGATGATGGCTGTGAGGACAGCCCACGGAGACTCGAGGAGTATGACAGTGTTGACTGAGTGACGAGGATGCTTGGCTTCTTTTGCATCCACGTCCGCCATCCTTAACCGAGGAATCGTCGCCAGAGACAAGACACGCCAGATCAGACCTGCGCCACCGTGCCACAGCCAGATGAAGTGTACGTGTGACTTGTTCACTAGTTTACTGGCAGAAGTGAGGGAAAATATTTCCAAATACTGAATGATGACGCTATGAATATAAATGGCATAATGATGATACAATATATTTATATCTGTTTGGGGATGCTACGAACAAGACAGGATAGCTCGTTATAGAAGTAAACGAGGCCCGTTTCATCACTAGCATTGGTAGGACTGTATTTGGAGATGATCGTTGCGCTGAGGTTGCCGTTAGGCGTAGACGGGGACAACACAAGAATGCTACGAGCCATATTGAACAAATCCTGGAAGCAACATCCCACACAACAGCAGCTGTATGGCCATTGATCTCCCATCCAAAAAACATTCAAATAAGACGAACATGCAGGACACTGCTCGAGAAGTAAGGACGAACTCATAAGTGACGTTCTCCAATGGACCACCTCCCACGAACGTGCAAGTGTTGAACGAATAACAAGAATTTATCTACAACAGCTCTGTACGGAAATATGATGTAGTCTTGAAGACCTGCTGGAAGGGATAGATGAGAGACGAATGGCGAGAGAGAGAGAGAGAGAGAGAGAGAGAGAGAGAGAGAGAGAGAGAGAGAGAGAGAGTCAAAGAAATCCATGCTAGCAGAACGACATGATGTTGATGATGATGATGATATTTAAATGGCTTAATAATGACGCTATGAATTTTTATAACTTTATTATGATGGTATACTTTTATATGACTGAATAATGATGACGCGAAGAAGGGATTTCGTAGAAGTCTTCTGTAAATGTTTACATCACTCTCTCTCTATCTCTCTTTCAGTATATATATATATATATATATATATATATATTCAGAGTGAATAATGATGCCATGTATTCATATGAACAATTAATGTCGCTGTGGATTCATGGGACTGAATAAAGATACCATGAGTTTAAATAAATGAATAATTGTTCCATGAAGAAAGGATTTTATAAAAGACTATTGTAAAAGTTTGCATATATCCCTTTCTCTCTGTCTCTCTCCAAATCTATCTATCTATCTATCTATCAGTAATGAGAGACAAAGAGCAAGTGAGAGATAGAGAGAGAGAGAGAGAGAGAGAGAGAGAGAGAGAGAAAGAAAGTGAAAGTGTAAATGGCGTATATATTATTGGGCTTTACACCTCTGTGTCTCTTTGAAGCTGGGACCAATGCCAGAATCGTTAACGGTAAACGAGACACCGTTAAAAGAGATACCTGTTAATGAAAAAGTTTTCGCACAAAACACGCCCGACCATTTTATGTCTGTTGGCCAGGATGTTTTATTTCCGTCTAGACAGACATTAATTAAATGCCCCCCCACGCCCCATCTTCTTAGGTGGCTCAGTGAACGCCTTCAATGTTGTCTGCTCCTTTTTTTCTTTTTCTTTTTTAATTCGAGTCGGTGGTCATCAGTAATAAGTAGTTGCCCTACCAACTTTGATATGAAATGTTTAATTAGAGTCCTGTTTAATTTCTTTAGACGGCTTCGATCCCCTTTTTAATTGGGCAAGACTCCTTTAGGGAAACAAGCATTTAAAGATAAGTATATAAACTCTGTTTCTTTCTTCCTACTAAATGAATACAGAATTTTTTAATCTGTTTTCTGTATGTGCCTGTACGTCCTTTTTTTGTTTATTTCCTGTATTATAATAATATATTTTTTAGAATATTAACTATAAATTTAAATTATCAATGTACTCGCAGGATTGGCTTTGATGATATATTCAAAGCTAACAATTATGCTTTTTTTCAGCATTCCTTAATTTGTTGCCTACCGGATGATTGACTTTGATGAAACTCAAATATTATTTACCTTCAAAACGACGTTTTTTGTAACTTTCTTTCTTTCTTTCTTTCTTTCTTTCTTTCTTTCTTTAAGAACTCATTTTTCTTCATCTTTCTCGTTTTCCTTTCCTACTTACTCTCTTTCTCTTTTCTTTCTCCTCAGTTTGCTCTCTTTCGTTAATCTAATCTCTCTCGTTCTTCGTTTCACATTTGTTTCCTTCTTTCTGTATCTTCAAGGAATATTGCCAAAATTGTGAGAATTCACCCAACCGTGAGGAAGAAAACTTTTAAGTGATCTTAATTCAATGATTATACTTACCCTGGTAAACATCCTTTAATTCCTTTGTTCTAATTCGTCTTTTTGAGCGACAGGACTCATTTAGATGGATAATAATTAGATTAAGTATTTGTAGGCTAACGACTAAACAATATCAACAATAGGAGAATTGATTGTCTGAAATTTTACTGCGTCACAGAAGACTAATTAATAAATATTGTATTAGAAAAGCGAAAATTGAAAACCCCTAATTAAATTTACCAAAGCAGAAGCTGCTCTAATGACTTCACAATTTAAACGTGCTGGACTGCGACATTGTATTAAGTGAATTTGAACTCCAGTCACGTAATTACATTCATTTTCAGATTCATGGAAAAAGTATGAACCTCCTTATCAAAGGGTTGGCCTTGATCATACAATTAAAGCTGACAAGACTATTTTGTCTTTTGTATGGAAGTTGTATGAAATGATTGGGTTGATGGTTAAATTTTTTTATTTCAATGAAGGCAAATGTTGCTTTATAAATATTTTTTAACACCCTTATTAGACCTCTAAGAGTATATTGTGCTCAGGCATTGGCCCAGTGGGTAGAGTGTTCGGGAGACATGGGTTCAATCGCGTCATACCAAAGACTTTAAAAATGGTACTTGATTCAACTTTGCTAAGCACTCAGCAATATAAGGTACGTATCAAGGGTAAAGTGGAGTAATCCAGCGAAAGGAGTAGCGCCCTCCCCTACACCTCATTGTAGAAGCTATTGAAAAGGGAGTCTTCTAGTCGCCCTAGACTACGGTCGCCAAATTTTACAACACTCAGAAATTGGAGTGCAGTTTTGAATTTGGTGGTCATACGAAGAAGATATACAAAAAATAGAAGACAAAATGATTACAGTTACAGAAAGCGATTAGAGAAATTAGGATTAATTGCTTAACAAGAAAGGAAAAATGAGAGAAGATCTAAAGGAAACTGTCAAAATAATTAATGGAATGTTTAATTATAGTTGTCATCTTTTAAATCTTTTTCTTCGAACTTGAATTAATTTAAAGCAGATTTCAAAAATTAAGTTTACTTACGAATTGAACTTTTTTTTTTTTGTAAAAAGAATAATTTATCTTTTGAACAAATTGACCAATCAGATAAAAAAACACTACTGATGTAAAAAAAATTTATGATTAAATTGGATGATTGTAGAAATGATACTAAGAAAAACAATTTAAGTCGACGTTTTTTGGGAACCATCACGTGAATTATTTACGAGAATTGGGTCTGTAAATAGATATTGTATCAATAGTGTATTTGTTCAACACAAATATTTTTTTTCTTTTTGTTAGTTTGTAAAAAGAGAGATGCTCAAGGAAACATAATATATTAATAAATAATATCAATATGAAACTCATTCCACACGAGCTTTCACATATTTACCCAACCCTTCTGCAATCTTAATAAGAGGGTTCATTTCTGCTAATACAATTTCTATATTGAAAACTGCTTACGCATGATCGATATTACATGCATGTTTAATATTGAATAGATTGAAAAAGTGTGACAATTTTAATCACATCAATATATATATATATATATATATATATATATATATATATATATATACGCGGTGTATTCAATAAGTTTCCAGACGTTTTTATGCAGCCATTCAAAATTCAGTATGTTATTGCTATATATCTTATGAGATGACTGACCTATTTTTATGATTTCAGGTTCAAAGGAACAGCTACAGCAGTAATTGGAATATACCCTACTAAAGGTTGATTGTCACAGCTGGTGAATTTCAAAAATCCAATCTGACACTCTAGATATGCCATTAAATTCTGGCTTAAACTTTGAAAAAATGCCATAGAAACGTATGGAATGCTTCAGATTGCTTTTCAACCATCTTGCATGAATCGAGCATCAGTTTTTCAGTGGCATAAGAGATGCAAGGAAGCCAAGGAGTCAGTGAGGGATGATGAGAGGTGTGAGAGTTGTAAGGAAGTCAATACACCAGAGTTGATTGGCCAAAGGGTTAGGGTTACTATGTTGAGGTTTTAAGGGAGTTCAGGAAGAATTCCATCGGAAGAGGCCAGCACTTCTCAAATCCATTTACACCAGGACAATGTACCAGTCCACAAATCCATCCTTGTCACAGACTATTTGACCAAGGCGGTTCCTCACCGTCCCTATCATCCAGACCTTGCTCCCTGTGACTTTTGGTTATTCCCTAACCTCAGAGGCTGTCGTTATGAGATAATTGAGGAGATGAAAGAGGCTGTGACAAAGGTCATTGACACGCTCACACAAGAGGACTTCCATGGGGCCTTCCAGAAGCTTTTGGAACGGCCCAACAAGTTCATTGAAGCCGGTGGAGACTACTTCGAAGGGAACTAGTGTTTCATGTGTACTATCAATAAAAGTGCTTATACGAAAAAAATATGGAAACTTATTTAATGATCCTATATATATATATATATTGTCATCCATAGACAGACCGTTTCGTTGTATCATAAGTCTTCAGTGTAGGTTGACACGCAGGAAGCTTCAAGCTGCGATCGAAATACATATATATATATATATATATATATATATATATGTGTGTGTGTGTGTGTGTGTGTGTGTGTGTGTGCATTGTCATTCACAGACCAACTGTTTCATTGTATCACAACTCTTCAATATGGCTAGACACGCAGGAAGCTTCACGCTCTGGCGAAGGAATTGCCGGTCGCCGCTAGCGTAATGCAAAGCTCTTCGAAAGAATTGAGCACTCTGGTAGCCGATAGGGTATAAAAGAAAAATGTAAACAAAGGCTGTGGCTGCTATTTCTAAAAATAAAAATACCTTAAAATTCCCTTAGCCAACGTGGTTCGCTTGGTGGACGAGTGGTCTGAAACACAGTCAAACGTAAAGTTGGACGGGTTTCGATCCCGGCTTCGAGCGTCCTGCGTGTCAGGCCACACTGAAGAGTTCTGATGGAACGAAACAGTCTGTCTGTGGATGACTATATATATATATGACTAAAACGTGTCTTGGTTGAAAGGTTCATTTGATCTTATTATATCGATGTTGATGACGTTTTTGACCCATGGGAACCAAGTATTTCAATCACAAGGAGGATTATATGGAAAATAAACCTAATCAGGTCACACTCAATGAGAATATTTTGATCAGCCAATGAACCTTATTAGCCGTCCTTCGTAACCGGCTCAATGGGCTAGTGGGTAGAGTGTTCGCCAATGGTCAGAGAGACCTGGGTTCAATCCCAGGTCGAGTAATACCAAAGACTTTTAAAATGGTACTTGATACTTCCTTGTTTAACACTCAGCAATATAAGGTACGTATCGAGGGTGAAGTGGATCAATCTAGGGAAAGGAGTAAAATCCTCCCCAACACCTCAGTGTAGTAGCTATTGAAAAGGGGACCTTCAGGTCATCCTCGACTACAGTCGCCAACTTTAAAAAATAAAATATATATAATCAAAGTAATGGGTTTTCCTCTTTTTCTCAATAAAATGTGGGAAATATGAGGGACTTTATATGATTAGCAAAGGTCCTAAAAAGTTACCATTTTACTAAGATGGATGGATACACCACATGGACGCTAAACAAACGTATGGAGAAAAAGCTCGACGGCAACTACACAAGAATGCTGCGAGCAATATTGAATAACTCCTGCAGACGGCACCCCACAAAGCAGCACATGTGCGGCCACCTACCACTCATCACGAAAACTATTAAAATTAGACGAACCAGACATGCGGGATACTGCTGGAGAAGTAAGGACGAGCTCATAAATGATGTTTTCCTGTGGATCCCCTCACATGAACGTGCAAAGGCAGGACGACCAGCTCGAACAACAGCTCTGTGCCGATACGGGATGTAGCCTTGAAGACCTTCCGAAAGCAATGGTCGATAGGGAAGGGAGGCGAGAGAGGGTCAGGGATATCTGTGCTGATAGCGTGAGATGATGATGACGATTTACCATAGTTTGGCAAATGGTTTGGTTTGTTTTTAATAGCATATCAACCTTAGTGGGTTATTTAATGCCATAGCTTTACTTGCAGAATGACTGTTGACGTACTTTTTAACATCTGATTTGAGGGGGGAAAAGTATTCATTACTTTCCCTCGGGTGTTAGCCCGAATGTGAACGTAATACCCTGATTGCCACTCAAAGTTGATCACAACGACATCGGTTACTACGATATCGTTTAATGTAGCGAATAAATAAATCAATAGAATTATTTGCTGAAGATTTAGCGCTTTTTATATCTGTACATTTTCATACAGTCGGATTTATTTCCAGTTTTCCAACAGACACACACATACACACACACACACACACACATATATATATATATATATATATATATATATATATATATATATATATTTATATATATATATCGAAAATAACCCCTACATCTTCAAGAGAGAATCTATCTAGGTTTCACCTAAACGGCTCTTCAAGATCGCATTGATAAAGTGGGTTAGGATAAAATACATTTTATTGATTAAAAAGACTGCTCACCAATACACAAATCAGGATTTTTATATGCTAATTTGTGTAAAGGTGAGGGGTCTTTATAATCAATAAAATATATTTTATCCTAACCCACCTAACCAATGCGATTCTGAAATGCTGTTTTGGTGAAACTATCCCCTTTCACCCAGAAGATATTGGGCAAGAAGAAGTCCCCTCTCTGAGTATATGTCTCTCCATCTATCTCTCAAACTTACAACAAACTGTACGCCCCTTTCCAGAATAAAATGAGATATATAGATATATTTTTTAAAGAAGTATGATTCGTTTCGTTAATTGAAGTTCGTTCATTATCTTTGATTATGTTCTTGGTTGGGTCTATGAGAAGTATACAACAATACGGCCAGCAGCAATCGGAGAATATCGTGTGACTTTATCATTTCACAGTCCAGTTAAGTTCATCATTTTCTCAACATGAGCAAAAGTTCCCAGAATTTTGCTTCATATTATGAAACTATTGTAAATCTTTTGACTCGTAATTTAATGTGTTTGTTTCTGAAGAAAATTATTTTTCATAGAAGATTTAAATATGTGCAATTATTCATTAGTTAAATCGTATATATATATATATATATAT
The DNA here is from genome assembly GCA_963585895.1 of Sepioteuthis lessoniana. Lineage (NCBI taxonomy): Eukaryota > Metazoa > Mollusca > Cephalopoda > Myopsida > Loliginidae > Sepioteuthis > Sepioteuthis lessoniana. Next base: position 60,171,837 of record OY757934.1, read on the forward strand.
ATATATATATATATATATATATATATATATATATATATGCGATTTAGTCATGAATAATTACATATATTTCAGTATATATATATATATATATATATATATACAATTTAGTTATTATTATTATTATACAATCCCCACCCCGTATTTATTACACCAACATATTTAAGACACAATATAACCTTACTTATACCCATTGTAACTCTTGCCCATCATACACATTTTTAATATATATATATATATATATATATATATATATATATATATATATATTACTTATACTCATTGTAACTCTTGCCAAACATACACATTTTTAATATATATATATATATATATATATATATATATATATATATATATATATTACTTAGACCCATTGTAACTCTTGCCCTCCATACACGTTTATACATAAGATTCCCACTAATTCCTCACAACTTGCAGTGATGATAATTTGTCCCACTGTCAACGAAACAAATGTATACACATTCGTTACCCATTTCTGCTATAACCAACGCTTTAAGTTCCTGGCCTGACTTAACTTAAAAACACGCATCCACGCGCACACACATACACAAATACCCATATACACACACATACTTACAACCACACATAAACGAAATCTTAACGGCTTTTGTCGCATTTTTGATTTTGAATTTCATTCCATCTTCTTAACTGCCTGGTGAATGTTGTTATAAACTTTAAGAAACTTTAGGTTGCAGAACAATATTTTCAATGGAATAAATATATGTATAATACATATTTATTTATTATCATTATTACATATATATATATATATATATATATATATATATATATATATATATATATATATATATGTCTATATATATTAGCTCTCCACTTACTATGTATTGATCTATCTATCTCTAGACAGATCAATAAAGAGCGTTAGCTTACTTCCAGATGGTTTCAACAGTGTTAACAATAGATTTACTGTGTCTGTTATCTCTTGGGTATTGGAAAATTTGATAACTCTTATCCAGAGACATTTGGCTAGAAAGGTTTGAGTGATTGGTGATGACCCCGTTATCAATTTAACAACATGGCTGAAATAGAATAATCTTAGTAAGATGACTGTTTCTAGAATTCAGAAAAATAGAATTGAAATTTGATTTGCTGATCTCCAGGTTCTTAGATGCAGATATGTGTAAAAAATTTTTGACATTTTTCTATTTATCTTCAAAAGGATAAGTCCTCGGCATTGTGATGTAGTGGTTAACATGCTTGGTCCCAATATTACAGTAAGCGAGTTCGAACTCCAATCATGCTAATACATTCACTTTCGGACTAGTACCCTTGAAGAAGGTATGAACCCTCTTATCCTATGGGTTAAATAGTACCACTACTTCTAAAAAGAAGGCTTTGGCATTAAATAACCCTCAAAGCTTGATATGCCATTAAAGAAAAATCCATAACTTTCCTAGATTTAGCGGGTTCCCTGTGAGGTACTGATGTCCCAAATAAGAAATAAAAAAGAAGTGTACTCATAAAAGTGACTACCCTATTGATTCTTCCCTAAAAAGAAAGATATCTCCGTGTTTGTTAATCACAGAGAAACAGTGTTGGACTTATAGTGAAAGACACGAGATGAAAAAATACAAGGTGGATGTCGAAGATAGCAGAAAACTATTCCACAACAGCAAAGATTATAAAATGGTCCGTTTAAGATTCTTGGAAACCAAAAAATATTTTCCTCAACCAATAAAACTGATGAATAAAGAACTGAGGAGGAAAGAACTCTTGAGGAAAGAACTGTTAACAGTTCATTATTCGTCAGTTCTTTTGTAGCTCATGAACTCTTTTAAACATGATTTTAGAAATAAAAGAATAGAATTTTTCTTCACAAAACTTTTCTCCACAAGATGACCTAAGATGAAAACTTGTTGATAGAAATTACAAAGTGAAGAACTACAAAGAAATATTCTTTTTGTCCCATCACCTTTAGTTCATCTCTTTTTCTTTCTTTACCACCTCTTTTTCTCTCTTTCCCCCTCTTTCTATGTCTCTGTCTGTCTATCTGTCTGTCTCAAATATGTATAGCCCAGATGGTTTGGCTGTTCGGAAAATACTGTCCGATTTTAATATACATTCTGTTTTAACTTTATTTTGATAGTAATTGTAAAAATCTTTGCATTCCTAATGATTAAAAAATTCTCTTTTTTAATTTTCTATCACTGCTTTCAAAATTTTATGTAAAGGTTATATGTCCCTTATCTGGAAAATTAAAAAAGTATATTTTTCGTATGGACACTTTCATCTCCTCAATTGTCGCATATCGACAGCCTCTGAGCTTAGGGAATAACCAAAAGTCACAAGGAGCAAGGTCTGGACGATAGGGACGGTGAAGAACTGTCTGGATGCCCATCTTGGTCAAATAGTCTGTGACAAGGATGGAGTTGTGGACTGGTGCATTGTCCTGGTGGAAATGCCACTGACCTGATTTGAAGAGTGCTGGCCTCTTCTCTATGAATCTTTTCCTGAACTCCCTTAAAACCTCAACATAGTAACCCTAACCCCAACCCTTTGGCCAATCAACTCTGGTGTATTGACTTCCTTACTCCTCCCAAATCTTTCATCATCCCTCACAGACTCCCTGGCTTCCTTGAATCTTTTATGCCACTCAGAAACTGATGCTCGATTCATGCAAGATGGTTGAAAAGCAGTCTGAAGAATTCCATACATTTCTGTGGCATTTTTTCCAAGTTTAAAACAGAATTTTATTGCATATCGTTCTTCTAAAGTGTCCTCACATCCAGATTGGATTTTTGAAATTCACCAGCTGTGACCATCAGGCTTTACTAGAATGTATTCCAATCCCTGCTGTAGCTGTTGATTTGAATGTGAAATCATAAAAATTGGTCAGTCATCTCATAAGCTGTATAGCAATAACATACTGAATTTTCAGGAGTCTACGGCAATTCTAAATGCCTTTACAAAAAAAAATCTGGAAACCTATTTAAATCACTACGTATATACGTTTGCTTTTTGTGCATGAGTTCAATCTTGGTCATAATCCCACTGAAGCAGCGGCCAATATCAACAGAAAATTGGAGAAAGATCCACCTATGATTGGACAGTACAGCGCAGGTTTCAGAAGTTCCGTTGTACAGACAACCAGGGTAGAGGACATCCATCGGTAATTGACGATCAACTTATGAAAATATGTTAAACGAAACTAATGTCCAAATGACTGAAAAATATCTCAGACAATAGCATTTCAGCAATCTCGGATCATCTCAAGAAATGGCCCAATCGGTTGGGGCTGAAGAATACACTGACTGCATCTCTTAAAAAAGGTAAAACTCCCTCAACGAGTATCCTGGATATGACACAAACAATCTGATTGTGAGGCTCCAGTAATGGTGGAGCTTTGGGGAATGCAGAGTACCCCTTTATTGTCATTGCTCCCTGGTCCACTCTGGCCCGGAGAGTTAGCATCTGATAGGTTCCAATCTATGGGTCAAATAGAACTAAACTGTGTACGTATGCTATATTGAACTGTTCGAAATAAAACTAATCATATGTATAAAATGGATATGGCATTAAACAACCGACAATAGTTGACATGCCATAAAAGCAAACCAAACCATCCCAAGAAATTTGATAAACAGAAAATGATACTGATTGCCTGAAGGTCTAACGTTGGCGGTGTCCATTACAGATTTCAGAAATTTAACCAGAACATGACTGCGAAAGTTTACTGTCAGCAAATTGATGAAATGAGTGTTCACTGAAGTAAAATACGACCGGCATTAATTAATGGACTATGACCCAGTTGCCGTATGGTTAGGCCGCGAGTTTTTCATTTGGCTGTTAAGTTAGATAAAATCTTTGAGCGAAAATGTAAGTCAAATTGGAAAGTTCAAGCGAATACACCAGCGACCAACACAGAAAGACTCAAATGTAAGCAAAAGGGATCCATGTCTTGTCACAAGTTTGATTGAGTAAATGAAAACAGTAAATTTGGACACGTGTGAGTGACGCAAAAATTTAGCAAGATGACATCACCCAACCGATATCCTGAATTTAGATATATAAAAATTAGCAAATTTTGAAAAAAGTTATTGATTAGAATTTGACGGTCAGCGAGTTCGGACGGGCCGGGGTTGTCCCTTTCTGTCTGTTCATAGACCCTTACAGATTCTCTCTCTCTCTCTCTCTCTCTCTCTCTCTCTCTCTCTCACACACACACACTTCTGTATGTAGTCTGAACATAGAACAATAAATTGTTAATTGTTGACGGATAGTTCTTCTTGTTTTTGAATTGCCTACATCCAGGCAACTTTGTTGCAACGAATAATCCCGAACATTAGAAGTTCTGGATAGATTGTGTCATTCCCTACCTGTGGATCTTTCAAACACAGCGTGAACACAGAGAAGATTGATAAACAAACTATTTGGAAACGCATGTGGCGCCGTTACCATGATAAGACCAAAGTAAAATTATCAAAACGACTATAGTACCGCATTTGGCAACGTTACTAGAATAAGACTAATCATTATTATTACATCTAGTTCAACAAGTGTTGTGGTGCACAACGGTATCACATTTGGCGCTGGTATCGGAGCAGGTAGTCGTGACAGCGATATTGTTACAATAGTGCTGTGTCAAGATAGTGTTACATTTAGTACCGTACCCAAATGATAGTGTTACAAATGATAACTGACCCCAGAGCATAGTATCATAACTAGTACCGGACCAAAGGATAGTGTTATAATTGGTGCCGGGCCTAACCATTGTACTATGTTTGGTACCATGACTAAGATAAAAGACTTGACGGTGCAAACCATAGTGTTACATATGGTGACAGACCAAATTACATGGGATGTGTCCTCGTGGTGTAATGGTTAAAGCGATGGACTGCGGAATCGAAGTAAGCGAGTTCGTACTCCAGTCGCCCTATTACGTTCACTTTCAGGCAAATACCCTTGGGAAAGGTATGAACCCCCTTATACTCCCAGCTATGGGTTAAATAGAATGGCTTTGGCATTAAATAACCTATAAAGGTTGATATGCAATTAAACAAAGAAACCAAACCAAACCAAATGACATTTGGTACCTAAAAATTCACGGAACATCAAGACGCATGAGAATTAATTATTTATTGCTGACTTTTTGTCCTCATCTTGGTAGGGTTTTTTTGTGTTGTTTCTTCTTTCACTACGTTTCGGCCAAATTTCACCTCTGGCCTTCTTCAGGTAATTTTACCGCGACCTCGGATAGAATGATGAGTCTTGTAACTGTATCCCCAGTAATTACTGCCTTCCTCTGGTCGGCTTGGGTAGGATTTGAAACCGCTATCTTCTGACAATGCTCACCTGGAACCGTAGAGACTCAACGCCTCTATTCGCTGCGCCAGGGGCCCCGAAGGGTAATCATGGATGGATTTTTTGGTCTTATAATCCTTATCTGGTCTTCCATAGTCGGGTCGGTACCGCACTTTTGTCATTGTCTTTAATTGGAATCATTTTGAGATGAGGCTCCTTAAAAGTCCGCAATAAATAAAAATTAATTCTCAGATTAAGAAGCCTCATCTCAAAATGATTCCAATTAAAGACAATGAGCAAGACGCATGATTCGACCCTGAAAACACACGGGCAATCGATGGTACTACAATTCGTACCGTGCAAACATTAAACATATTGTTTGCTATCAGTAACCGGACCAAAATATCATTTTATACGACGAAGTTCGATTTTACTTATGATAATACTCGGCTTCATGTTGCTATGATGAACTGCAGAAATTCACTGATTTGGGAAATGAGTCTTTTCCACATCAACCATATTCTCCGGATCTTTCACCCGCCAATAGCCATTTTTGAAACATCTGGACATTTTTACACCCAAAAAACATTCCATTCCAAAAAAGAAGTAAAAACTACCTTGAAAGATTTCGTGGAATCAAACCATTAAAGGATTATATTATGAGTATGAATGACCATATAACTCAATGGCAGAAATACATTGATATTCAGGGATCATATTTTGATTGATTCAAACTCTGTTTAAAGTCATTAATTTACGAATAAAAGTTTATTTGAAAAAAAAAAAAAATCCGGCCCATTGGAATAATGATTTGAATGCTCGCTAATAGCCCGGGATACCTAGGTTTAATCCCAGGTCGAGTCATACCAAAGATTTAAAAAATGGCACTTGATACCTACTTTCTTAACACTCAGCATTATGAGAAACGGGTCAAGAGTAAAGAGGTGTAATTCAGGGAAAGGATAAGAGCCCTCACCTACCCATCTGTGTAGTTGCTATTGAAAAGGATATTTCGGGTCACCCTGGACAACGATCGGCCAAACCGGTCTCTATTATATACATACATAAAATATCATAGTATGCAAATTCAAAAGATAAAAACACAACGACCCATAAAAATACGTTGTCTTGCTTTCTTTGTTTAAATGTTTATCAGTCATCTTGGGTAATTCAATGTCAAAGTGATATTTTGAGAAGAACATTAGTGGTACTATTTAACCCATAGCTGGGGTATATGTGGGAGACCAAAACTTTCAAAGATTATTAGTTCAAAAGTGGACCTAATAGGGTTCGAACTCACTTACTACGAGGACAAAACTGAGAACGTTATCCTCATTGGCATAGGGACTCATATGATAAATATTTTAAGTTTTAAATTTACTTTATTGACTCGGTTTTCAGATTTTCATGTGCTAAATATTTTAATGTTTTGTTAGAAAAATAACATTTAAATCTTTTTTTTAGATATATTTATGAGTGCCTCTCGTTTTCGAATATTTGTTAAAAAAAAGTTCAAAACAGCGAATTTTTAGTTGGATTTGTAAATCATTTGACGCAAATCGTTTGTGAAATTAAAAAAAAATCACCTTGGCAGAAAGAGTAGAATATACAATAAACGTGTTGTATCAAAATGTTTTGAAATTTATTCTTAGTTCCAGATTTTTAAATAAGAATGACCCCATGTTTATCAAGCCTCGACCCTTAAAATATCGTTCAAATTAACGTATGGATGAACGAAAAGTGAAAACAAGATTGAAATAAAAGAAGAGTGGAAAAATGTAATGTTTTGAAAATAAATTTTCATGAAAATGAGAAATATGTTTGAAAAAACAAAAACAAAGACGAAACTAATCAAAACAAAACAAACAAAAAAGGAACGGAAAAAGAAAAATATATAAATACCGGAAGATAGAAAAAGAGTCTGTTTTTTTTTTTCACTTATTTAAAATCGAATTAGGAAAATTCGATTTTTGCCTTCATCTTCAGAAAACACGGAAGTCTTTTCCTCATTTTGTTTTTGAAAGTTGTTTACATCCTTGACATTTGATCAAATTTTAAAAGGCCAGTATAACATGATTCATTTTGCTAATTATACAACTTATACCATCCATTCCAATTTTTTTTTTAAATTCTGCCTGTTTTCGTTTATACAGTAAATCTAACGCAACCTTTATATTCAATATTTTATTAAAGTCATAACTGTCTCTTCACCTAAAATGATTTTTTAAAAATGAGATTTATTTAAAACTTATGAAATATTAACACCACTTTCTACTTATTTTATGGCGTAATGGCCTTAAAGAATGATGTTATAATTTCACTCCGCCCACAACTCTTTTTTGGCAGATATATTTTGCGAATGACACAGATCATACAAACCTTTATTGTCTTCTAAAATCCTTCCTCTCTATATGTCTATACTTCATATATATATATATTACAGTCTAAATGAATAATGTGTATATTCACCAACTCTCTGCACAAGCAGGATGAGATCCAAGGTCCATTTTTGAGCAGAGTTTAATGGGTTTGAATCCAGAGTTTTCCTTCTTCTCGACTAGCGGCCATATCAAGGTTGAAAATTACAGTCTGCCCTACTATGTACCTATAGCTGGCGAGAGTATAGTTTTATTCAAACCTTTCTCAAGAGTATAAGTAATCTGTGAAATACAAGCAGTCTTGCCCAAAATTTGAACGCGGGTCCCTTTGTCCATTTTCTACCACGAATACCATTACCCCACGAGGCAGCAAGTTGAAGATGATATACGATCTCTTAATGTCGTTAATCTATTTGCGCCAGCATAACATCTTATGCCACTGTATTTTAACTATACACATCTCACAATCCCTCACTTAAATGATGTGACGAATGATAACGATGCGGCTAATAACGTTAATTTATTTGCTCCAAATAAACAAGTCCATCCTTCGAACAAAAGTTAGTCTTCAAGAGTTGATTATGAAAATGTATATGCATATATATATTTTACTCTCGACTGCAGTCGCCAAATTTACTTTATATATATATATATATATATATATATATATATATATATATATATATATATATATATATATATATGCTACCATTCCGTATCAGAGCTGAATTGTGAGTGGTATTTGATTAATAGATGAGACTTTAACAATTACTACCAGTCCGTATCAGAGCGGAATTGTGAGTGGTATTTGATTCGTAGATGGGACCTTAACATTTACTACCAGTTCGTGTCAGAGCGGAATTGTGAGTCCAGGTATCGAAGGGATAATTCACATTTCGTAAAGCTCCATGATTATCAGCCTCACCATCAGATGCTTTTGGGTCAAATCAAGGCCATTCGTTGGAAGCGTTTCACCTGTCTTCAGTGTCACAGTCAATTTACTCTACAACCCCTGCGAGTCGGTAAAATCTTTATGAAAAATTGTGTTTACTTTGTTACTATTCTCTCTGATATTGACAACTTCGTTCAATTAAATATCGTGCCACTTGACTAATAAAAAGCTCTCCTTAGATTGGTATTCTAAATCTCGAGTGATTCTTCATATTCCCTTGAATAAATTACCGCCTCGTGTCTATCACTTAGGTACATTTTCATCCAATATAATAAAGAATTGTAATTTATTTCTGAGGCAAATTTCAATTTTTATCACTCTCTAATTTCCGTCTGTCTTGACTAGATGTTGATATCGGCGATCAGCGTTGATTAAAATATATTTATTTGAATTTTATTTTTTTAAAGGCGTATTAACCGTTGTAGATTATCTAATGCCAAATCCATTTTTATACATATAAACAGTTCTATTTCAAGCAATTCTGCTTAGCAAACAAAAGCAGTTCTATTTCAAACAATTCAGTTTTGCATAAATACAGATTTCTGTTTACACACAATTAAATGACAAAAATAGTTCTATTTCAAACAATTCAATTTAGCCTAAGTACGCAGTTTAACTGTCCAAACTGTTCTATTTTAAACAATTCAGTTTACTATAAGTACAGATTAAATGTCAAATATTTTTATTCGACCCATAGATATGACCCTATCAGATGCTACCACAGTGGACCAGAGAGGGCATGAGAGCAATGGCAATAAAGGGGTACTCTACATTCCCCAAAGCTCCGGCACTACTAGAAACTCAGAATCAGATTGTTTATTTTCATATCCAGGACACTCGTTAGGAAAAGGCCTTACCCCTCAGCAAAAATGCAGTCGGTGTATTCTACAGCCCCAGACGAAAGGGCCATTAACTTGAATTGCTCTTATACACTTGAAATAACTAACTGAAGACTGAAATACGATTATTATTAAATTATTTTCCAGGTTTCCTTTTATAACTTGATTAATTATAGAGTGTTAACACAATAATTAACAAGTTATAAAACAAAGAAACCAATAATAGTGAACCTTTTAAAACATTTGAAATTGTTTACAATACCTGCTATTTGTTTGTTTGTTTGTTTGGGTTTTATGGCATATCAACCTTTGTTGGTTATTTAATGCTGAATCCGTTTTTATACATATAAGCAGTTCTATTTCAAACAATTCAGTTTAGCACAAGTACATAGTTTAATTGTCAAAAACTTTTCTATTTCAAGCAATTCAGTTTAGTCTCATTGTTCTCATTCAAACAATTTATTTTAGTATAAGTATAGTTTTTGTTTACACACTTAAATGTTAAAACAGTTCTATTTTGAACAATTCAGTTTAGTTTAGTATAGTTTCAATTTCAACAAGTATTCTGTTTCAAAAAGATCAGTTTAGCATGAGTATGCAGTTTACATGTCAAAAGAGTTCTATATCAAGCAAATCAGTTTCGCCTAAGTACACACTTTAGTTCTATTTGACCCATAAATAGGGACCTATCAGGTGCTACCACTCAGGTTCAGAGTGGACCCGGGAGCAATGGCAATGAAGGGGTACTCCTCCACATTCCCCAAAGCTCCAGCAATACTGGAATCTCACGATCAGACTGTTTATGGTCATATCTAGGACACTCTTTGAAAGAGGGGGTTACACTTTGCTGAGATGTAGTGCGTCTATTTTACAGCCCCAGCCGACTGGGCAAAGTACTTGCTGTTCCAAAGTAGTTGCCCATAGAAGTACTGAACCAATTACTCATATCTTAACTTCAGTGAACAAGTAGAAAACAATATCAAATTCAGTTCTTTGCGGTAACTGCTCTGATTGATTTAGGTTTTATAGCATATCAGCTTTTGTCGGTTATTTAATGTCAAATCCATTTTTATACAAAAAACACTTCTATTTCAAACAATTCACTTTAGCATGAGTACACAGTTTAATTGCCAAAAACATTTCTATTTCAAGCTATCCAGTTTAGTCAGACATTTCTAATTCAGCCAATTCAGTTTAGTATAGGTTTAGATTTTGTTTACACACAGTTAAATGTCAAAAAAGTTATATATTAAACAATTCAGTTTAGTGTAAATATAGTTTCAATGTCAAAAACAGTATTATCTCAAACAATTCAGTTTAGCATAAATACTCAGTTTAAATGTAAGTACACAGTTTAATTGTCAAAGATATTTCTATTTCAAGCTATTCAGTTTAGTCAAAGAGTTCTAATTCAAACAATTCAGTTTAGCATAAGTATGCAGTTTAGTTCTGTTTAACCCATAGACAGGGCCCTATCAGGTGCAACCATCCCAGACCAGAGTGGACCTGGGAGCAATGGTAATGAAGGGGTAATCCGCATTTCCTAAAGTCCTAGCATCACTGGAACCTCACTATCAGATTATTTAGTGTCATATCCAGGACACCCGTTGTTTTTTTACCCCTCTACAGAGGTGCAGCCGGTGAATTCTATAAACCCCGCCAATTGGGCAAGTAGAAACTGTTCTGAAGGATTTACTCGTTAACCATTACACTACAACAAAAGAGCCTTTAAATAAAATATAAAAATAAGTATGACAGTGATCCAGCGAAGATTGCAAAAAAGAGGCACATAGATAGGATCGAACTCATTACTAAGCGATCAATAAATTATCACCAGCGGCTTAATTATAAAAAATATTTTAAATCTCAAGTGAGACTTCATTTTCCAACAAAAAATTACCAGCACAGTAAGATGGGGCAGTAGAATACATCGATTGCATCTCTGAGGAGTGGTAAGTCTCCTCCAATGAGTGTCTGGGATACAACATTAAACAATGGTAAGGTTCCAGAGTACGTCATTGCGGAGTACTTCATTGCCATCGCTCCCAGTGGTCACACCTGAAAGGATCTTATCTATTGGTCAAATAGAACTGACATTAAAACTACTTGAAAACAAATGACTTATGCAAAATTGAATTGCATAGAATAAAACTGTTAGACAATTTAACAGAGAAAAAAAAAGTTTTTGTTTGTTTGGGTTTTATGGCACATCAACCTTTGTAGGTTATTTAAGGACAAATCTATTCTTATGCTAATAAACATTTCTATTTTAAACCATTCAGCTTAGCATATGTGTACTGTTCAATTGTCAAAAATATTTCTATTTCAAGATATTCAGTTTAGTGAAACAATTCTAATTCAATCAATAAAGTTTAACGTAAGTACAGCTTCAAAGTCAGATGCAGTTATATTTCAAACTATTCAGTTTAGCATACAAAAACAGTTCCATTTCAAACTATTCAGTTTAGCATAAGTACACAGTTTAAATGTCAAAACAGTTTTTTTCACGAAATTCAGTTTCACATAAGTACGCAGTTTAGTTCTATTTGACCTATAAATAGGACCCTATCAGGTGCTACCACTCAGGGCTTGAGTGGACCTGGGAGCGTTGGCAATGAAGGGGTACTCCGCATTTCCCAAAGTTCCAACATTACTGGAACCTCATGATCAGATTTTTTAGTGTCATATCGTTTGGGAGGACTTTCTCCTCTCCAGAGGAGCAGTCGGTGTATTCTGCAGCCACGGCCGACTGGGCAACGAAAACAAAATAATAATATTTAATTGAATGAATAGTGGTACATAGCAATATTTGGAACCATTTACTATGCAAACGAAACATGTTGAATAAAATACTTACTGTTAGATAACAATATAGCAATAATTGAAACTATTTAACTATGTTGAAACAATAACAATGTTAATATGCCAAAACATAAGTACTAACTAATTTAAAAATGAAATTAAAGACAAATTAATCTCTTACATACCAGGTATACTTATTCAAATGCATGCAAACAAATGACTGAAGTTAAATTGTTACTGTTACATAGCAATACTGTAAACCATTTAAGTCTGTGAAAAAGAAAGAGCTCTGGTTTGTTTAAAATGTTATCAACATCATCTGTTTATAAATCATATATTTAATATATACGATGTATATTTAATATATACGTTATATACATACGATATATAGTATATATAAACAGGATTTGAAATTAAATAACCGATAATAGTTGATATGTCTCAAAAACAATTACTGCCTTGAATCGATCATTCCGTAAAAATGAATTTTGTTTCTATTTATCTATTTATCCTTCTAATATAATAAAAAAATTATAAATCTTTTTTTCCGTGACAAATTCAAATTCTACCCTTCTTCAAATTCCGTCTTTCTCAACAAGCATTTACTGTCTGCAGACAGCGTAAATTAAAATATTAAAATAAAATTTGATTTGATTCGATTTGATTCGATTTCATTAATTTTGCATAACAGGTTTAAGAACAAAACAATATTTTTGTATAATTTATGAAGTTTTTATTCTATAACTATGTCAATTATAGGAACATTTTCTTTTTTTTTTTTTACTTTAGATGACCGTGATTTTTAAGAATTTAAGAGTTCATTGCGTAGTCTTGCTCACAGGTCTCTGGTTGGTTTATGCTAGTTTCTGACCTAAAGTTTAGTTTAGTTTCTTTGTTTAATGGCATATCAACCTTCGTTGGTTATTTAATGCCAAAGCTATTCTCCGAGAAGAATCGTCGTGGTACTATTTAACCCATAGCTGGGAGGATAAGGAGGGTTCATACCTTTGCCTAGGGTATCTGCCCGAAAGTGAACGTAATAGTGCGACTGGAGTACGAACTCGCGTACTACGATTCCGCAGTCCATCGCTTGTCGATACTGCTATATGGATGCACCACATGGACACTAACTAAATGTATGGAGAAAAAGCTTGATTGCAACTACACAAGAATGCTACGAGCAATTTTGAACAAGTACCGGAGGCAGCACCCCACAAAGCAGTAGCTATACGGCCACCTACCACCCATCACAAAAACTACTAAAATTAGACCCAGACATGCGGGACACTGCTGGAGAAGTGGGGTCGAGCTCATAAGATATATACTCCTGTGGACCGCTTCACATGGACGAGCAAAGGCAGGCCAACCAGCTAGAACCAATATACAACAGCTCTGTGCCGATACAGGATATAGCCTTGCAGACCTACCGGGAGCGATGGACGAGAGAGACGGGTGGCGAGAGAGATCTGAGCTGGCGGCGCGACATGATGATGATGATATATATACCTCAATCTTCCACATGATTAGGGCGAGTCACAAGGTCAAATTGCAGCAGAGTTTTTAAGTTTAAAATCAGTTTCCTTCTCTTAGATTAGTTGTCATGCCAAGTTCAAAAGAGTCCAGACAGACTTGCGTGAAATATTGAACTAGTCCTGGAGTAAGCACCACACAAAGCAGCAGCTGTACGGCCACCTACCACCCATCACGAAAACCACACTTGCGGGGCACTGCTGGAGAAGTCGGGAAGAACTCCTAAGTGACGTACTCCTGTGGACCCCTTTACATGGACGAGCAAAAGAAGAACGACCAGCTAGAAGCTACATACAGCAGCTCTTTGCTGACACGGGATGTAGACTTGAAGACCTGCGGGAAGCAATGGGCGATAGAGAAGGGTATCGAGAAAGGGTCGGTGATGA
>OY757934.1:60188503-60226003 GCA_963585895.1 Sepioteuthis lessoniana
TGTAGTCTCAGCAAAAGAGAAAAATTGGCAATCCCCAGTGCTCAATGTAGTATCTGTGTAGTCCATGTACCTTATAATTAATATTGGTTTAACTTTTTGTTTAAGAGGGTGAGTCTACGTAGCGAAGTAGCTACAGTAGTGGATACTGACATCGAAGGAAGCTATTTCGAACTCTAGTCGCGCTGTTACTTTCACTTTCAGATTAATACCATTATGAATGGTGTGAACCTTTTATCCCTACCGCTTGTTCAATATTGCTGCGACTAATATTAGAGGCAACACCCCACACAGCAGCAGCTGCCCGGCCACCCACTACCCATCATGAAAAGTATCCTAGTTAGACGAACCAGACACGCAGGACCCTGCTGGAGAAGTAGGGACGAGCTCATAAGTGATGTACTCCTATGGACCCCTTCACATGGCCGAGCAAAAGCAGGGCGACCAGCGCGAACCTACATACAGCAGCTCTGTGAGGATACGGGGTGTAGCCCTGAGGACCTGCCGGAAGCGATAAACGATAGGGAGGGATGGGGAAAGAGAGTCATGGATTTCCGTGCTAATGGCACGACAAGAAGATGATGATGATGATCCCTACCTCCAGCTAAGATATAAACTGAATCTAAAACACGTACACCGCATTATATATTTACAAATAATTTGTGAGTATGTCTGTTAACAGAAATCCTCCACAAACAACTGGTTTATATTCGGATTTCTTTTTCTTCTAGACTGGTTGCCACTCCAAGATTAAAGAGACCATTATGCTCTACTATTTAATCATAGCTGAGTGAAGTACGGTTGGATTCATACCTTTTGCAAGTATATTAGTTCTTTTTTAAAAGCAAACAGCCTTTTCCAGGTTTTGAACTCTGGTAGCCGAGTCCCGTTTCCTATGCTGATAACCTTTACACAACGATGAATGTTCACAAAAATGTAACTTCAATTAAAGGACATATAATTTTCATGAATATATCTTTACATAAATTTCTGTTTATATATATATATATATATATATATATATATATATATATATATATATTGATAGAGAGAGAGACCGAGAGCAAACATGGCAAGAACGATAGACTATTGGAACGAATGAAGAGAGAGAGAAAGAGAGAAAGGGAACCGTTCTTGGTATAATGGTTACCGTTGTAGGAATTGGACTCGGTGACTCGTGTTGAAGCCCTGGAGGAGACAGTTTGCATAGCACATGACGCTAATACCCTTTGGAAAGGTATGAATCCAATTATTCTACCTCCAACTATCGGCAAATAGTAGGGCAAACCGGGCTCTTCAATCTTGTTGTGACAACTCGCCTAGAAGGAGCCAAAATGAATTCAAACCAGAGAAACTCCGCTAAAAATAGATCTTGTGTCACATCCTGATCGTGCGGAGGGCTTGGTGCATATATATATATATATATATATATATATATATATATATATATATATATATAAGAGAGAGAGAAATATATATGAACATTATTCATTCGTTTGCACACAGTAAAACGGTATCAAGTATTGTAAATAATTAAATCGTTATGTTTGACCCGAAGAACAAAAATATTCGTCGTGTAAAAAATGAAGGACCAGAGAATCACAAATTTAAAGAAATCTGCAAAATTGATCCAACTTTTCCGTCTGAAATTTAGAAGATCTTTGATAAATAGAGCCTTCTAAAACATGAATCATGTTTTAAAAATGTGTAATAAAAATTTCAATTGAATTTAAATTCGGGGTCTTTGCTGTTCATTTGCCTTGCCTGAAGATAATTTTAATCTATTTTGGTCCTGGACAAGGTGGATTATTTATTTAATCAGATTAGCCTCAGAAACCCTGGCTCCTAATTCAGTTCCATTTGCTCTTGGTATTTCGTAATCTTCCTCACAGAAAGTTGCTCCTCACAAAATGTTTTTTTGGATACAAAGGGTGCGACAAAAATACCGCCCATTTTTAAAGCTCTTATCTAAGTGATGCAACAGACTTGGGCAAGTGTCAATGGTATCTACATAATAGCTTATAAGTTACAATTTATTCATTTATGTTTAGATGTAATCATTTATGATCATGGGATGGACCGGTGCAGACCGTGCTTTTGCAACTGAAGCGTATTTTAAGACCGGTGAATTTATAATTGCTACCAAGAGAGATTTCCATGTTCATTTCATGTTATATCGTAATGATGCTGTTCTGGATAGAAAATAGATTATGCTATGTACTGAGAATTGTATCAAGAACCGCATCATTCCAATATAACACGAAATGAGTCTTTAAAAATGTTTGAATAACAAACGCCTAATGTGCACAACTCCAAGCTATAATCGTAAATGATCAAATCTGACACAAATGATATGACATTAACTTAAGGTAGCTACCGTTGCTGTTTGCCCAAGTTCACTTGGCATCAGATGATTGAATTGAACACGGCCGAAACGTCGTAAATAAAAAGAAATTAGATAAAGAAAATTAAAAGAAAATTAGTAATTTGACAAATCTAAATAAAAGAAAAATATACTTTAAAAACCAAAAAAGAAGAAATTCTAAGACAGAACTTCAAGTTACATGCCCCTGTGGAGTTTTTCTTTTTCTACCTTCATTTTTTTTACTACTAATTTTTTTTTTACAGCAAACACTTTTTTTTACTAAATACTCTTTTTTTACATCTTACACTTTTTTTTTTACTAAATACTCTTTTTTTACAACTTACACTTTTTTACTAAATACTCTTTTTTTACATCTTACACTTTTCTACTGAATACTCTTTTTTTACAACTTACACTTTTTTTTACTAAATACTCTTTTTTTACATCTTACACTTTTTTTTACTAAATACTCTTTTTTTACAACTTACACTTTTTTACTAAATACTCTTTTTTTACATCTTACACTTTTCTACTGAATACTCTTTTTTTACAACTTACACTTTTTTTTACTAAATACTCTTTTTTTACATCTTACACTTTTTTTTACTAAATACTCTTTTTTTACAACTTACACTTTTTTACTAAATACTCTTTTTTTACAACTTACACTTTTTTTACTAAATACTCTTTTTTTACATCTTACACTTTTTTTTACTAAATACTCTTTTTTTACAACTTACACTTTTTTACTAAATACTCTTTTTTTACATCTTACACTTTTCTACTGAATACTCTTTTTTTACAACTTACACTTTTTTTTACTAAATACTCTTTTTTTACATCTTACACTTTTTTTTACTAAATACTCTTTTTTTACAACTTACACTTTTTTACTAAATACTCTTTTTTTACAACTTACACTTTTTTACTAATTGCTCTTTTTTTACGACTTACTCTTTTTTGCAACTGAACCTTTTTTTAATATTTACTCTTTTTACAACTCACACGTTTTTCTTCCTAAATATTTTTTTACAACTTCCACTTTTTTCACTACTTACACTTATTTTACAGCTGATACTTTTTTTTACTACATACACTATTTTTTTTATTAAAATTCTCTTAACTATTCACATTTTTTTACTAATTACACTTTTTTTTTATTACAAACAAGTTTTTTTTCTATTTACACTTTTTTTTACTACTAACACATTTTTTTACGACTTACACTTTTTTTTTACGACTTACACGTTTTTTACTACTTACATCTTTTTTACAACTTACACTTTTTTTACTATTTATTTTAGCAATTCTATTTTCTTTGCTATAGGAATTAGTACGAATATATTTTACATTTGATTCTGCTAAATTTTTTTCATTTTGTCTGTGTATATTCAATGAGTCATTAAATTCATAGAATTTATTGCAATTAATTCATCTCGTTCTGAGTATAGTGTAAATAATAAATGCTAAACCGTCAACGATTTACATATTCAGTCATATTGTTTCTTAATAATTAAATCAAAACTTGTTTTTCAAAGTTACTTTCGTTAATGACTTGAAATACTCTTGACAAGTTTTTTTCCTTATAAACCGTATCTTTAATTCAAGCATTATCACACTTTCCTCTAAAAACATGTTCATTATATGAGCAAAATTATTAAGTTGTAATAGTTCTTAATATCATTGTTCTTGTTGGTTTTAGCTAATGCATTTCGGATGTTCCAAAAGTAATGCGTTCTATTTATTTCTATGAGAAATACAAATGCCGGGAGAAAAAAACTGTTGAATAGACCACATCTTTTTATATAATGGGAGGTTAAAAAGTAACTCTTAATAGCGCATTTCGTTCATCTTCATTTCTTGCAAAAATTATAGTTAGGGAATAAATTATACAATTTTTAAATTGAGATTAACTTTTTTGTCAACTTGTATATGCGAGGGAGAAAAATGGAAATAAATTCAACTTTATGCAAATATGACAATATCAAATAGCTATATATATATATATATATATATATATATATATATATATATATATATATATATATATATATTGTATACTTGGCCAGCAAGTCGTTATCTAAACATGTTTGGACTGTTTCTTTTCTAAAATCTCCTCCAATGAAAGACGTTCGAGACTTCTTTCTATTTTTGTTATGTCTAGGTCAAGATGGCGAAGAAAATAACCTATACTAGTCCCAGCACTTTTGATCATTTCGCTGGTCATCTTGGGAGGTTGTGTTCGATTGATTGTTGTTGTGGGGATTAGTCATATTTATTTGGAGTGTTTTATTATATGTATGTGTGTGTGCGTGTGTAGGTTATTTTTTTTTTAATTTGATTGATACGGGAATATCTAAATAACTACATTGTCCAAGCAAATGAAAGCAGCCAGAATGTTGGGCGTTATAACATTTATTCATCTTCAATTGATATTGAATTCTTTTAAACACCCTGTGTGTGTGCGTGTGTGTGTGTGTGTGTGTGTGTGAGAGAGAGAGAGAGAGAGAGTGTGTGTGTGTGTGAGTAGGCGGTGATGAAGATTGGTTTAGTTTGCTTTGGTTTCATGGAATTGTTGGTTATTTAATGCCAAATTCTGTTTTTACATATATATATATCAAATATAATTGACTTGTAAACACATTCATTCGATACACACAGTTGAATTATAATTTAACTGTTTGATAATTATCAAACAGTTCTATTTTTGATAATTCAATCTAGAATAAGTTAACAAAGTTAAATAGTTCCAAGTATTTTATATATCTCTAACAACTCAATTAAATATCAATCGTTTGTTTACACACAGTTAAATAATCAAAGAGTTCTATATTTAGTAACTCAATTTAGCACGAGTCATTCACCTGCAGATAGTTTAAATGTCAAACAGTTCTATTTGACCCATAGATAGTACTCTACAAAACAGCAGTAGTATGGCTATCTACCTCCAATCTCACAAATTACCTTAATAGAAGAACAAGACATGCTAGACACTGTTGATGAAATAAAGACGAACTCATAACCAATATTCTTCTATGAACCCTTACACATGTACAGATCGGTGTTGGTCGACTAGCAAAAACTTTTAAGCCAAGTCGGTTGGTGCAGCAAAATACACTGGTTGCATCTTTGCGAAGAAGTAAGACCCCTACTATAACGATCGACCTAGATATGACATTAAACAATCTGAGTGCAAGGCCTTTGAAATTCGGGGAATGTGGATTACACCTTTATTGCTATTGCTCCTAGGTACACTCTCACCCGGGGTGGTAGCACCGGATAGGATACAATCTATAGTTCAAATAGAACTGTTTGACATTTAAACTCTGTGCAAACAATGGCTTGCATTAAACGGAATTATTAAAAATAAAACGTTCTGACCATTTAACTGAGTGTAAACAAATGACTGATGACTGATTGAATTGTTAGTGATACATACTTGGAACCATGTGAGCAACTGGATTAATAGTGTTTAGTAGAATAATTAGAGTTAAATAGCAATACATGTAACCACTACACTGTCTGAAAGCAAATGATTAATGTTGAATAAAAATATTAGTATTAGTTAGTAATAATTAAAAGATTTTAACTGAGTTGAAACAATAGCAATACAAACAGGCAAACAGATTATTTAAGCTCGTTTAAAAATCAAATTATCAAAAAACTGTTGTTCCCTTACAAATCATATGTGTATATCCATTTAAATGTATGTGAATAAATGACTAATTTTTAATTTATTACTGTCACATAATAATACATTTAACAGTGTGCAAAAAATGAGCTCAGCCTTGTTTAAAAAGGTTATCAAGCAAATGTATTTTATAAATCATATATATTAAATATATATGTTTAAACAAGATTTGGCTTTAGATAACCTACAATGGTTAATATGCTATAAAACCTAACTAAACCGAATCCTATAGATTTAATGTATATATATATATATATACATAAAGAGGATTTGGCATTAAATAACCTACAATGGTTGATATGCCATAAAACCCAACCAAACCAAGTCATATATATTTAATATATATGTATAAAGAGGATATTGCATTATATAACCTAAAATGGTTGATATGGCATAAAACCAAACTAAACCAGGTCATATATATTAAATATATGTGAATAAAGACGATTTGGCTCTTAATAACCCCCAAGGGTTTATATGCCATACAACCAAAACAAACTAAATCATATATATTTAATATTTATGTATAAAGAGGATTTGGCATTAAATAACTTATAATGGTTGATATGCCACAAAACCAACCTCAACCAAAAAGATTCATCTACTCAGTCTAAACAATCGCTAAATGCGATGGTCAGTAGGAATCGATGTCGAGAGAGTCTCAAAGAAATCCATGCTGCTGGCACGCTTTTGATAATAGTGATGATTTTGATGACAACAAAATACAACCAAATATACCAAATCGCAAGTGTTACCCGAATTTCTGCGAGTTCTTTGTTCCGACCAGTACATTTACCGTCATTTCGTTTTCTGTTTACTTTCCGCTAACCATTATTGCGGTACACTTAACCAATTTAAAAAAATTTAAAAAAGCCCCAATGGAACTCAAGAAACACAAGACCAAATTCAATTAATCTAAAATACAATGGCAATGAAGAATCTACAACAGGAGTGAAACGCTAAAAATATCTCATTCAAGCAGAACTTGCTTTTAACGTTAACATCCTAAAATAACCCGTATTAAGTGGCTATTATCATACACAGCTTAGCTAAATATAGCTATTTGAATCTTGGTTAACACATCTAAATTTATTCAGTCTTTTTTAAAGGAAGCATTATCAATCATTAATATTAATCTTAGAAGTGTAACATACCCATGATACGGATATGCGAAACGTACATAGAATGTTCATAACATATATACATAGAACATAGGAATGCCGAAACACAAAAACACTTACGACTTCCTAGTTCAGGTACGAAACTTTTTATTACCTTTGAGTTTAAAGTTTGTTCGACATAAGGAGAGAGATTTACTTGACTTTTCCATCCGCCCCAAACCAAGTGCGCCCCCGACACAAGGCCACGGTGACCTCGCGAAAGTCAACCGTCTTTTCCCGAGGCGAAACTCAACTCTCTACCACTGACTTTTTCAAATCTCCCAAAATCCTCCGCGCACGCTTCTGGTGCATGACGTCATTTACATTCCTGGTCACATCCTCTCTCTGAGATTTTTATTTTGATATCTGTGAACGACACATCCTCCCTGCATGCGCGTTAACACCTGTGCTCAAGTTTGCACCTAACTAACCCATGTGCTGAGCCGAAAGGTTCTCAGCCTAACTATACCCAAAGGCAAGATATATAAAACGAAATCCGTCGGCCATTATATTATAAAAGGAATTTCATTCATATTTAATTTTTAGTAAGTTAGCTATTAATAAATAATAAACAAAATATGCTATGAATAGTACAACTAAAAAGATGCTTTATATTTCATTCATTTTTTAAAACCAGAAAAGTGTTCAAGGACTGTCAATCACTATATATCTAATTTTATTTTTATACTTATTCTATTATTTTGACCGTTTAAAAACCAAAATGATACAATTCGTAAATTTAAAAAGATGATATCTGGGAAAAAAATCCATTATAACGAAAATACTTAAAATATTCGTACTGCTTGAAACTTATCAACCAATAACGTAATGCTGAATCAAAAGGAAAAAAACACCTAAAGAATACCATGAGCTAAAACGTAAGAGTGCTTAATTCACTCAGTAGATCAAAATTATTCTAATGAACCAGTTAGCTCAAACCAAGGTGGATTACTTCTGACTATATATATATATATATATATATAAAGAATTGTTTTAAGAATTTTAAGCTTCACTCAGATTTAAGATTTTTCCCAAACCTCTCAACTTTTTATGGGTTTCGCCTACATTAAAATCTAGACAGATATCTGAATTACCATATTTGACGGCATATAAGACGTACTTTTTTTACCAAAAATATCTTTTAAAATTCCCCTGCGTCTTATATGCCATAGGTAGGTTTAAAATTCGTGAGTGGAGGTTAAAATTAGCTACCTTGCAACTCCTATTAGCTTAGACTTTTGAATAACTTTCATATACCGATTGTCTTTATTTATTTTGCGGATTTGAAGATGAATAAAATTTTAATGGTAATTGTACTATTTTCCTCTATTGCAATAATTGCTTGATTTTTATATTGCATTCTTACCTTTGAATATAAATTTTTTATCGGCTTGTGTTTTTTTTCTATTATTTTTCGTTTAATCATATTTACCAACCCCTCCGCTCGGGCAGGATATGACACAAGGTCAATTTTTAAGCGGAGTTTAACAGGTTTGAAATCAGAGTTTTCCTTCACCTAGACTAGTTGCTTCACCAAGGCTGAAGAACCCAGTCTGTCCTACTATTTACCCATAGAGGGAGAATGATTGGATTCATACCTTTCCCAAAGGTAATAGTGCAATGTTAAATACAATCAGTCTCGTCCAGGATTTGAACTCTAGTCACCGTGTCCATTTCCTACGACGATAACCATTACACCACGGGCATATGTACATTACTGGTGTCATCCATCAACTGTACTTTATCTTTAATAAAAATAGATAATGCAAGCACACACATACATATATACACACCATCAACATCATCATCATCATCATCATCATCAAGCTGTTCCAACAGCAGGGGTTCCTTTGAATCTCTCTCGCCATTTGCTGTAGAGGCCATATCGGCAAGTCCTCAAGACGATATCTAGTTTCGCCTGCATCAGACGAATGTAAGAGTCCAGAGGAGAACGTTATTTCCTTATTTCTCCTGCTAGCGTAATGCACGAAGTGTTCTAAAAACTTTTTTTACAGAACGTGCCCAAATGCTGGCCGGTAATGCAAGATTATTCCAAAGAAAAATATGATTTCTCACTTCCTCATGTCAGTTATGTGACTATAAGGTTCATGTATTTCTGCTAAATAAATACTATCAAAAAACGAAACATGCAAGTAAAAAGGCCGCAGAATGACAAATAAATAGTCAATATCTCTCTCACAATACAAACATATGACTCTACTTCTGGTGCTACGGGATGCAGTCTTTTTTTTTGTTTGTTTGAGGAGCATTAAGTATTTTAAATCCTTCTTTAACCATTCTAATTACACCATTAATCTGACGATTGTATTTAAAAAGAAAATACATGAAACCTAGTTATGAGACTGGCATGAGGAGGCAAAACACACACACACGCACACACACACACACACACACACACATATATATATATATATATATATATTAGAACAGTGTTGGTTGTCACTAAATCACTTTGTACGTTTGTGTCGAACTAAGTGCAATATAATATGGAGAGTGCTCAATATCTAGGATAGAACTATTATATAATATAATTATAATAAATAAATATATATTAGATGTATATATATTTAATTCATGTAATTTAGACTGCCACTCCTCGGTTTCATGGAGTTTTTTTTTGCAAAACAACAATCATCAGGCAGTTAAGAAAATGAGATGAATCGAAAATTGACAAAATACAGTAAAAAAAACCATTGGTATTTTGTAGGAATCTTCGTGGGTAATTGTCAGTGTGTAAGTGTGTGTGAGTATGTGTGGGTATGTGCGTATTCCTGTGTGGGTTTTTGCTACATTATTTTATTTCTATATGTGTAGGTGACTATAACTAAGGAACAAAACATCATCATTGCATGTCGAGGGAAATGAATAAAGATTTGATTTGTCAGCGTATTTAAACGGTTGTATGATGGTAGACTAGAATCACAATGGGTATAAGTCAGGACATATTTGATTACAATATAATATTGTACAATGTTGGTATTATATTTAGGGAAGAAAATTAGGCTAGTGTATAATAATAAATTGATGAAATGTTGCGTAAAATTATATATACTATAGTTATCTTTGATAGTACGCGCGTAATGAAAATAATGAAGGGGTTACAATAATAGTTTGTATTTTTATGTACGATGATGATTATAACTGAAGAGCAAAGTGTTGTCATTATAAATTTAAGGAAATAGATGGTGGGTTTGGGAGGTATGGGTAATAGTTTGACGGTTGGGATGGTCTTTTTATTAGATATATGTTTTGAGTTAATGTTGTGTGATATGTAAGCTATTGTAGAAAACGGTAGAGTGTACGTGGTAGATAAGATGAATGTAGAGTGTTGTGGCCTATTCTTAATTCTCATAAAAATGTAAAATTTACAGATAGTAGAGGTATGTAGAGAAGAGTATGGGGGTTAATGGAGAAATATGATACATATATTGTGTGGCGGGTGTGATGGTTGTTTGAGCAAAATGGTACATATGGTGCTATATTTGAGTTATTAGATGGGTTATATGTATGGATCAAAGTGAGAGAGACGGTGTTTGTTCTTGTGCCTATATTTTGAAATGATTTCCGTTTTTTTATTTAGTAGGGTATTTTATGATGGATAGGTTATGATGGCTAATTTTTCGTGGAGGCAAAGAAAACATTTTTGATGTTTGTTGTAGGCAGGTGCTTGTTTCAGTATATCCCAAGTGATTTTAGGAGAGATGTTTGTGTCTTTTAGGTGCCATATGTACGTGGATAAGGGGGTACTGGATGCATACTTTCTGTTTTTGAAAGAAAGTTTATGGTTGTAAAGTCCCTGTTTTATAGTACCCTCCGTTGCACCGATGTAATGTTTGACGGAGTTGTTTTTTACCGTGGCTTTGTATATGATATTTTTATACAAGCATTTTTCTGATAGGGGGCATGTGCTTTTGACCCTACAATTACATTGGTTGGAGGGGTGTATGGTACTGTTGGTGGATGCGATTTTTTGTTATTTTTTTATTTTTGACATGTTGCTTGTGCAACTGTAGCTAACCTTAACGTTGTTTTTAATAAAGATTTTGGCTAGGGGGCTATTATTAGGGAAGTGCTTGCAGATTAAGTTTAGGAAGTCCCTACCTATATTGGATGTTATGCATTTATTATAAGGTGGGTTAAACCAAATAATAATTCTACTTCTGTGCTTAGATTTGTCTTTTGGAGGTATGAATTCTAGTGCTTGTCTATAACCGCTGTGTTTTAATGCTTTGTCATATATGTATTTGTGTTTGTTAAAAATATCGATATTAGATGAATTGCTGAATAGTCTATGGCTGATAGATTTTGGGATTTGTTTGGTAATTGAGGATGATTGGTTTCAAGAAGTGTGTCATTATCTTTTTTTGTAAGGTATGCTATTAAATATACTTAAAAACTAATATATATTTGATTCTTACACACACACACACACACACACACACACACACACACATATATATATATATATATATATATATATATAAAGAATTAAACATATATTAGTTTTTAAGTATATTTAATAGCATGAGTTCTTATCAGCAGATAAGCATCCATACGAGTAAATATACATAACCTACCGAGTGAGATAGTGACAACCATTTATTGTTGTAATATATATATATATATATATATATATATATATATAGGATAAATGGAAAGAATCAGATGGTATGTAAATATAAAAATATGAAAAGATGTGGAAAGGGATATTCTTCATTCATTCAGTTATATAGGAAAAAGTACACACGAGTTTAACGTTTCGGCTTTTTAAACCATCTTCAGAGGGACGTTAAAACGTAATATCTTATCCGAAGAATGATTCTCAGATTTAAAAATTAATAGAAGATAACACTAGCGCTCCATTATCATTAATAATATTATTTCTATACTTGACGTATTTAGTGTTCAAATTTCTTAAATTCATGTTTTTCTTTATTTTTCCAACGTGCACACACACACACACATATATATATATATATATATATATATTTGACGGAATTGTGGGGAACTTAAGGTTAGATCATAAAGTGGTTGTTGTCGAAGGACAAATAAGAATAGCTGCTAGAGATGGCATTTTATCGGTGTAACGTGATTTTCAAAAAGTCTTTTTTCACCGTTGTTGACCTTCACTTCTTCGTATCCGTGGCATTGGTGCATGTTCCTCTCATAGAAAAAAAAAAACAAACGAATTGCGCGATTGGTTGTCGCTCACGTTCGTCGGGAACCTGGCCAGAAAAGATTAGGTTAGGAAATCCATGCATTCAATGTAGAAATTAGATTTGGGTCTATGATTTTGTTTTTATGTAGTAAGTAAAGCTAAGCCTAGAAAACTAAAACAAAAAGACAGTAAAAGAAACCAAAAATAAATAAAACTAATTTGTCACAGTTCTCGCGGTTGGATTAAAGAAATAAATAAAAAAACAAACATCTTTTCAATCAAAACAAAATGCAGGATTGATTGTTTTCCCTTGTTTCTTCACGTGATTCTTATTTCTTGTTGAAAATAGCAAATAGCAAACACTTCCCCCTAAAGTAGAAGCGGATGGCGCAAATTGTATTCTTAATGTTAAGTAAGGTACTGTGTAAATATGTGTAGGTTCTTAAACTTCTTTCATTGTGTGAAACCAAGTATTCCAATCTAATACTAATAATTGGTGCACAGGTGTATGGTAGCAATTATTCCTGTCAAATACTAATAACCGGTACACAGGTGTACGTTATCAAGTATTCCTATCAAATTTAAATATTTTGCAAACAGATCTAATTTACCCATACATAGGACGCTAACAGGTTTTACCACTCCAAGTCGGAGTAGATTTGGGAGTAAAAGAAATGAGGTCTAAATCCACACTCACTAGATCTCAAGAAAAAAAACCTTTTACAATCAGAAGCAGTTTAATATCATACCACGCATCCCGTTTTTTGTGAGAGACTACTCACTCTTCAGATGAGATTCTATCAGCATATTCTACGCCTCACCTACGGGAGGATACAATTTTGTGTCGACTTATACATGAGTAACCATATTTAGTTTAAATACAAACATAACAGGAAGAACACGAAGCAACCCTGTTTTCAAAAATGAATTCTATAGATAAATGATTTCATGAGCATAAATCAAGGGTCGACCTTTACACGAGATCGACTCGTACACTAATGTGTATGGAATCCCAACTTAATGGAAAAAACAAAGATCAAACCCTGGCTATAAATATGAATTCCATAAATTTCTTGTCAACATAAATCAAGACAAGATCAACTTGAAAACGAATGTGTACGGTATCAAAAATTAATCAGAAGGATTAGGATTAAACCCTGGCGGAATGAATGAATTCAATAAATTAATGATTTCAAGAACATAAATCAAGGGTTAGCCAATACTGAAGATGGACGTGTACACGAATCTGCATGGAATCCTAACTGAATGGGTAGAACGAGGATCAAATCCTGGCTTCAGAAATGAATTCTATAAATCAATGGTTTTATGAACATAAATCAAGAGTCGACCTTTAAACGAGATCAACTTGAGCACGAATGAGTACACTATCCAAACTTAATGGGATGGGCTAGAATCAAACCCTGGCTTCAAAAATGAATTCTATCAAATAAAGATTTCCAGCCCATACATCTACAGTCGACTAATACATGGGTATATTAGTTATACGAGGGACATTCAATATTTCAGGGCAATTTCCCATGAGGATTTGGCAACAGTAAGCACAATTTTTAGTCACCCTTCTCACAAAAATCAGGTGACGGATCTTTTCATGTCCCAGAAGACTGTCAGCATAACCTCTTTTACTGACAACTGAGCCTGTAACGTTTTCTTTACCGGAGAGTCAGTGTTTCACTATCTTTTCGACTCAGATTAGTAGTGGCAAAACCATTTTTAGCTCGTTTGTAAAGATGTTTTGACGAAAACATCCTTTTTCTCTGACCGCACACATTCTTCTATAAATTTCACATGGTTTGTACATTAACAGCTACCAAGAATTCGAAGAGCACTTGGAGCACTCCGTTTGATCTGCCGTCATTTTGAATCGTCTCAAAACAAATAGTCTTGCTCGATGAAAATAACTTCTGCTATAAACCATTTGTATTTAATGCCGAATTCACACTTAAAGAAAATAAATTTGAAAAATGAATGTATTTTAGTTTGAAAAAAATCCACATTCTTTTGTTGCTTTTTTTTTAATCCATGTACTTATTGAGTGATCCTCGTATTTCTCGTATTAAACAGCTAATAAGTTCAACCTAGTAATCTGGGACAGTAGAAAACACCGACTACCTGAGGCTCAAGCCTTGGAGATTTGGGGAATATGGAATACTCTTTTATTGTAATTGCTCCCAGGTCCATTCTAACTCGCAATGGAAGCACTCAACTGACCCCCATCCATGAATCAAAGAGAACAGTTTCATATTTAAATTATGTGCAAAAAAAAGTTAAATGTTAAATCTAATTGTTAGGAATATAACTGTTTGATCATTTAACTATGTACAAAACAAATTCCTGATGTTTAATGAGAGCATTTCAAAAAAATAATTGTGGCTATTTAACTGTGTGCAAACAAGTGAGTAATATTGGATAGAATTATTAGTGTTGAATAGCAATACTTGAAACACTTCAACTGTATGCCTAAACTGAAGTGTTCTTATGACCTAGCAATACTTGCAACCATTTAAATGTATTCAAAAACTGAGCATAGGTTCATTATCTGGGACAGTAGAATACACCGACTACCTCTTTGCAAAAGAGTAAGAGACGCTCCCCAACGTGTGTCCTGGATGTGACAATAAACCATCTGATGCCGAGGCTCAAGCCTTGGAGATTTGGGGAATATGGAATAATCTTTCATTGTCATTGCTCCCAGGTCCATTTTAACTCGGAATAGAAACACTCGATTGACCTTCATCCATGAATTGTTCGTATGACCTAGCAATACTTGTAACCATTTAAATCTATTAAAAAATGAGTTCGTTTAAAAATATAATCAGCAAAATGTGCTTACAAATCATATATATCTAATATATATGTATAACCAAAATTCGGCATTCAGTAACCGAGAAAAGTTGATATTACATAAAACTCAAACGAAAAATCCAACAAGTTTATGGGTTCGGAATTTTTTACAAGCTTGTATTTCATCTTACATGTCACAATTGAGAACATATAAAATAGCCGCTTCTAGGGTTGAACGCAGACATTAACTAGCGTCTGAGTTTTGAAGACATCTTGCTGACAAGTGAACGTTCTTTTCGATTTGTTGACTATTTTTATGTTGTCGTCTTGACGAGGAAACAATTTTTTTTTCTTAATCGGACAGCGAGTGCCACTCCTTGAAAAATAAGAATGTGTTCGCAAACAGAGCATCTTTTCAAGAGGAGAAAAAAATTAGAAGAATACACAATGTTGTCTAACCATACCACAAAAGGTTTGAATATTCACTACTACAAATTCTTCCGTTCTTTAAACTGCTTCCTCCCTTAAATGTACTTCCGTTCTGTTCATGACACATAGAAGACGCTGACGCTGACCGTATCTTCTGAATAGGTGTAATCACCCACCTCACCCACCGAAATATGGGAGTCAAGAATATGAAACTAAATTACATCTGATAGTGAGTCTCCAGTTCTGGTGCTCTGGTAAATGTGGGTATCTGTAGCATAGGACCAAAATACGTCGTGTCAGAAAGAAAGGAGTTCGCAGAAAGAAACAGTCAATGCTCGAATTTTAAGAAAGAAAACAATAGTCGCCTTTATTCATGGGGACTACAGCGGGCTGTAGTTAAAAATGTTTGTTCGATAGCGTTCTTCCTCCTTCTTCTTCTTCACAATGACAGCAGCATCGTTATAGCTGGCTAGTTGATACTTTCATATCAGTCGTATTGTTGACAGGCTGCGTATAGCATGGGTCGGGGTGTCATGGACTGCTGTTGAACCTGTTTAGAAACCTGCCTTTAACTCCCAAAATCTTGCTACCTGGTTTCCTTATATAGCGATTTGATGGATCAATTCGAAGGTTCGATGATCACCAGTGAAAACAATAGTGCAGCACGTGAAAGCTCACGCGTGATTATATTAAAATCACACTTGAACTCTACAGGTCATTCTGCCTGTACGAGTGAGGTTCGTGACATTTTTCATCGTCAGACCCATGAACCCAATGATTGATGACTGCTGATGTGCTCGAGCGTTCTCCAACCTTGAGGCCGTCGCAACTCAACGACAGCGGCCGTCCGTAATATTACATATCTCTTCGTTGCCATTATAACCATTTCGTATATGACACGAAAGGTTAGGGTCTCATATATCGTTGAATTGATGTGTTCTTAAATTATTTTTATTAAATATGAATAACTGAAACTATATAATTGTATTTAGATTATTTGAATTAAAAATAGTTGCTTGAATCTATAATTATTTACTTAGGACTATTATTATTTTTTACATGGAATTACCAAACGGTTTGCAAATAAATGATTATATTAACAAGAAATAATTACTTGAAGTCATAATTGGTTACTAAGGATTATTATAATTAGATACTTGAAAACACAGAAACAAATGATTATATAAACTAGAAATAATTAGTTCAAACCATATAATTGTGTGTAAATTTTTACAGTTAGATAGGAACACTACAAGTATTAGTAACACTTATAGTTTTATTTCCACCGAATTAAATGGTGTCAAGTATTGTTATCTAGTGGCCCTATTTCTATTGGCTCGAGTTAAATTGTTTCAACATTAAACTATTCTATTTGATCCCTAGTTTGGACCATAACAGTTACTACCATTCCGGGTCAGAGTGGACCTGGAAGTAATTGCAATGAAGAGGTACTCTACATTTTGTCGAGCTTAAAATAACTTTTGCTATGAACCAATTCCAAACAATTCCAAGTGTACATTAATGTAAAAAAATGTGATGTATTTTTTATAATGCTCTCAAAGATTAACCTTCGTATGTACATATAGGAGTAGCTATATCTATGCGAATGTGTATGTATATAACTATGGGAGTGTGCATATATTTATGGGTATTGTATTTGCGTGCAAGAATTTGTGTGGGTTGTGATATCAAAGGAGACGATAAAATTGACGTTGAAAGGTACTTTTTAATGTCACTTTTAAATATAGATTTTTAGCACGTAGCACAGGCGGAGAAGGGTACTCCACATTGTAGAGTTTCGCCATCCCATAGTTTAGCGTCATATCCAGGACACTAGTTAGGGTTGTCTTAACTTTCTGCAGAGATGTAATCATCATATTCTAACGTCTCAGCCGACTGGGCTGTAAAGAGTCAATAACACTAATAAGATTTCTCTAATACTGTGGGAAATGTAGAGCTTTAGAATGTATGGGAGCACAAATCTGTTTGATTCGCAACAATAGAAATGTAGTCTTGGTACTAGTATAGCAATATATATATATATATATATATATATATATATATATATATATATATATATATATATATCTTGTTAAATCACGTCAAGTCAAACCTTTCTCAATTAGAACAAACTTTTAGCGCGAAATAGCATTTCCGTATGAACGCTTGTTTTGGGAAGGATAGAAAATCACATTTGTTCTTATTCAAAGAGTGGAAGCATGCATGAAATAAAACGTGCTAAAACGGGGGAGGTAAAAACTGAGAAAACGGAAAGACAAATGAAAAAGAAAGCAAAAGAAACGAATACAGATTGTAAGAAAACGAGAAAAGAAATGGAGTAAATCAGAAAAAAATCACGAGAAACTTCAGCCACTATCATCTGGGCTTAGAATACGTTGACTATTTCCCAAGCACTGGGTTAAGACCCTCCTCAAAAAGTATATACCGGCAGCCCCCCAGCAGAAGAGCCCGACCTTACCAACGTTATGACACGGCACAGCATCTCATGGTAAGGCGCCATTTCTAGAGCTCTGGCAAATGTGGCCTTCTCTTTCATTGATTCTTGTCTTTGGTTTACTCTGCTAGAAGTGCTAGCCCCAATTGAGTTCCCATCTATGGCAGCTCAGTCGTATGAGTCTGCTGAATACACCACTGGCGTCTTTGTTAACCGGTAAACTTTCTCTCAACCAGTGTCCTGGATGGGAAAATAAACGATTTGATGGTGAGTCTTCAGGCTAGGAATTTTGGGTAATATGAGTACCCATTCATTGCCATTGCTTCAAGGTCCACCCTGACCTGGGTTGGTAGAGTCTGATAGGGTTCTATCTATGAGTCAAATACAACTTTTTGACCATTTTCAGCTGTGTACAAACAACTGAAATCGATTTGTGAGAAATAGAACTGTTTGACTATTTAACTGTGAGTAAACAGTTGCAGTACTTGTGTGCAAACAAATTAGTTCTCATATAAAAATAAAATCATCTACAAACTATTCACTTAAAAATGATATAGGTATAACCATTTAACTGCCTGTAAACAAATGAATGGTGCTAAGTTCAATTGTCAGTGTTAAATAGGAATACTTGAAACCATCTAACTGTGTGCCAAAGCTCGGGCTTGTGTTATATTTTGACCTTTTGACCCGGCCAAAAATGCCATTCCAAGGTGATGCACCGGAAGGAGGTGACACATTCTAATGGCAGTTATGAGAGGAAATCGCGTGGGCGGAAATTGGCTGATGAAATGGGACGAGCTAAAAAAATTCCCATGGTACACTCATAGACTGATGCACCGGAAGAGAGTGACCTGTGAACTGCATGACAGTTATTTCCGCTTGATGACGATCAAACATGCGATTTCAAAGATCGAGTAGGCGACTGAGTGGACGTTGAACTATTATATAACTCAGTCAAGACAGAATTTTAGACAGTTGCAGTAAAGTTGGAGACTGAGATAGACGAGTGGTGGTAAGTAAAGCCACACCCGGCCGAAGGGGCCCTCGGGAACCCTGATGGAGTTTGGGGACCAGAGAAGTTGCTGATAAGATGCAGTAAGGGAAGCCATCACCCAGCAGAGTGGGCTCCTGGGCCTCCGGTTGAGCAGTGCTGGAGAACGAGAAAGGCACAACGTTAACGGCCATAAGTTTGGGGTCAAAATATTGAAGTTTCTGTTCGGTCCCCAGCTCCCTCTCACACACAAACCTTGAATAACCTTTTCGAACCCTTACAATAAAGTGAGAGGTACATATTTTGTTAAAGAAGTCTTCCTGTGTGCGTCTTTATCATTGCGTCGGTATGTATCCAGTATATATATGTATATTTCTGCATGAATCAGCAGATGACAATACAACACTTGTTTTAAAATGTTATCCATAAAATGTGTTTACAAATCTTATATATTCTATAAATACGTATAATTATGATAGCATACAAAAGTTGATGTTATGTCCTCGGGAAAGGGTATAAAATGAATAAGACAAGGACGTACAAAGAGAGAAGAATAGTAAAGTAATAAAGTAAAGTTGGGGGCCCTAAGGCTCCCTTTTCAAAAGCTACTACACTAATGTGTAAGGGAGGGCGATACTACATTCCCTGAATTGCTTCACTTTACCCTTGATCCGTACATTATAATGGTGAGTGTTAAGCAAGGCGGCATCAAGTATCATTTTTGAATCTTTGGTATGACTCGACCTAGGATTGAACCCCAGTCTCCCGGATCATTGACGAAAACTCTACTCAGTAGACAATGGCCCGGAAGAGGGATGAATAAAACTTATATCTTACATGAAATAAGTAATACAATGTCGCTAATATAGCTTTGCTACCAAAATTCCCAGAGTGGATTACTGTCAACTTTTAAATATTTATTGGAAGAATCCATTGTGAATCGAAAGCGAGATGATACCACAACAGTTGATATGGCATAAAACCCAACCAAACTAACCCATCTCTAGCTCAATCTGTTTAGAAATTATTCGTCTTTAATATTAATACTTGATAATCTCTTACTGTAAAATATTTGTACTAATTATAATATCTTAGATCTATACTTGTTTACAATAGATAATTATCATTAATTTCCTGGAATCAAATAACACTACAAACAAATGACTTATTAAATAGAAATAGTCATGTGAAATCATGTAAGTATTTGTATAAATTGTAATACTTTACATCATATATCTGTTGGGCACCTCAGATGGTGTAATGTTTTGCAAGCTAGACTAGCAAAGTCTCACGAGTGAGTTCGAGTCTCATTGGTTGCCCCAGTAATACGGTGATGTGTCACATCAAAGCACTACATCGTATATCTGTAAAAGAAAACTCTTCAGAAAAAACAGGATAAAAGATCTAGATATAAACGTACAATTAATGCATAAAATAACCCATGACCGGTTGACGTGCCGTTAACATTAATGAAAACATCAAAAACCACATACGCAATTTGTTAACTTTCTCCCGCCCACGAACTTTTTATTCCTGGCCTGAGCTTTACTGGCCACAACAGGAAACGATACACCTGGTACCAATGCACGGATATTTCTCCAACTCATGACTCCACTTCATATATTTGGCAAGAAATCGTAGCACTGTGGAAAAATACGTAAACAAAATTAGAATTTCTAACAAACGCTTTTTGGAAGTTTATTAACACATCTATTATTTCTTTGTTATTTTTTTTTTTTTTGGTTTCGTTTTTTAATGGCATATCAACCTTTGTGGCTTATTTAATGCCACATGCATCTTTGTATAACAGTAGTGGTACTATTTAACATACAGCGGTGGCGATAAGGGGGTTCAAAACATTCTCCAAAGCATTTGTTCAAAACTGAACGTAATAGCGTGACTACAATTCGAACTCGTTTACCAAGATTTTACAGTCTTGCACGTTAGCAAACTTCGCCACGAGTAATTTACCCCATAATTCATGTCTTCCCATTTTGAATTCTTTATTGTAGATTCAATTCTTTTCTGTGTCCTTATGGGATTTCTGTGACCTTTTTTACAAATAAAATACAACAAAGTCTGAGACGCATGCGCAGGTATTTGATAAGTCTCGATCATATGATTAAATATGCCTTTCCCACTTGAATTTTCTTCTTTTCTTTTTGTATTTTTCCTTTTTTCCCTTTTTCTTTTTTCCTCTTTCTTCTTTTTTCCATTGCTTTTTATTTTTAATTTTTATTCTATCTTTTTCTTTTTTTTTCATTTTTCTTTTTTCCATGGCTTTTTTATTTTCATTTTTATTTTCATTTTTTTATTTTCTCTTTTTTCCCCTTTTTCTTTTTCTTTTTTTCCCTTTTTCTTTTTTTCCTTTATTTTCTTTTTTCCATTGCTTTTTTATTTTTATTTTTTATTTTATTTTTCTCTTTTTCCTTTTTCTCTTTTTCTTTTTCTTTTTTCCTTTTTCCATTTTTTCTTTTATCCATATCCTTTTTTCCATTTGTTTGTTTTTCCTTTTCATTTTTTTCATTTCAATTTTTCTTTTTCATTTTTTCGTTTCTTTTTTCCTTTTTTCTTTTTTCCCCTTTTTTCTTTTTTCCCATGCATTTTTATTTTTATTTTTTATTTTCTCTTTTTCTTTTTCTTTTTCTTTTTTCTTTTTTTCCTTTTCTCTTTTATTCCTTTCCTTTTTTTCATCTAATTTTTCTTTTTACTTTTTCTTTTTTTCCTTTTTTCCTCTTTTTTTTCTTTTTTCCTTTTTTCTGCTTTTTTCTTTTTTCCATTTTTTTGTTTTTTCATTTTTATTTTCTCTTTTTTCTTTTTCTTTTTTCACGTTTTTTTCTTTTCCCCTTTTTCTTTTTTCCTTTCCTTTTTCAATTTCGATTTTTCCTTTTCATTCCTTTTATTCCTTTTTATTCTTTTTCCCTTTTTCTTTTTTCTTTTACTTTTTTTTTCTCACAAGTAAAGAGAAATAGCTACACGTGTTTTCTATTCACATGTCTTTTTAAAAATTCTTTTGGCTTCATTTCTTTTTTGTGTGTCATTAAACTTCTTTTTTTTGTTTATTGTTTGTTGATTTTTCTTTTGTAAAAACCTGTTTAGGGTTTGTGTAGTTAGCAAGGCTTAATCCTTGATTAAAAAACAGGATTCTGCATACCGATTCCAAAATCAGGAATTTCTTCTACAAGAAATAAGGAATTTCTTCTTTGACAGAATACGATCTTTTTACCCCTACTTAGTCTGACACTGTGGACTCGTCTGTTCTTACGTAAGGGAGGGTACACAGGTGTAGTTCTGTAGGGTTGCCTGTACGGTCATATGAGTAAGTGTTTATATATATATATATATATATATATAAGGAACAATCAATAAATGAGGTGAATTTTACGGAAGGGGTTGACAATTGGAATAAGTGTTTAAAGTTGCACCTTTTTCTTGGAAATCAATAGTACTTGATCCTTTTATGTCATAGAACACAGTCCGCATCACCTTATTTAGTGACAGCTCCACCCGGAAATTTTTCATTACTGGAGAGTCAGTCGTTTTCCACTCCATGGACTGTCTTTTCAACTCAAGTTTATCGTTGCAAACCCACATTCAGACTATTTCTAAACATTTTTGATGAAATTTTCCGGGACCATGAATATACTACGGGTAACGTTACATGATCAAATATCAATGAGGGTCACACTCCACATGCAAATATAAACAAAGAGATATCTTACGAGACCCAAATATAGATAGGTGTGATATTTCGCAAATACAAAGCGACTCTGTTGTTTTTTTTTAGATTGGAAAGTTTATTACCGTCAGCAAAATTTCACTAAGTATTCATAAGCAAAACTAGGAAGATGGATTAAAAGAATTTCTGATGTTCATTAGAAGCACATAAGTTTTCATTCGTGGGAGACGAACTACCAAAACACCGACTTCATTACTTAACCCTGTCACCCCTACAGGACTGCTAGTCCCTTGGATCCGAATCTGTCCGACCAACTGCAACTCTCCCTGACCGAAGGGACACAGTGACAAACTGACTGCTATATAACGCTGTTTATACATTATATTAATTATCTTATCAACTAATGTGATGGGAACACGTGTCATTAACCTTCAGTGTTTCGTCATCTTATCTTAACTTCAGCTGACGAAATATTTATCTTTTTAATATCCGACCTGGAACTCTGATTTCAAAATAGAACTCTATTATGACAAGCCTCCCTCGCGTATGATATGTGCTCTTATACAAGTCCTGGACTTTAAAAATCGAAGTTTGCAACCAAGAACTCAATACCTTCAGTTATCAGACAGTTTACCTTCGAATGTAACTTGCTTTTCAAGTCTAAGATTTTTTGATTGCTCACAATTTATTACTTCAACTAAGATAATCAAATAATATAATCAATTACCATCCCTGATTATTGTTATATAACCTACCTATGAACATTAATGAGTATGTTTTATTCCTCAAAAATACGTTGGACTTTATTGTGAGGGGGTAAAAATTTACTAAGTAGTCACCACTAGCAGATGTTATTTCTTCACGCTGCCGGCGAGTATTGTATTTTGTTGTATAGATTTTCATTTTATTTCCAACCTTTGTTTTGGTTATTTTTCATTCGGTAACCTTTTGTTTGGTTAGAAAAATTATATTACATTGACAAAAACATTCTTCTTCGTAAACATCATATATTCTTCTTGAATTTTCTCATAGTTTTCATTTGACAGCCAACTAAAATTTGATGACAAACCTTGGAGTACTCTGTTTGATTTAGCACCATTTTGAATAGCTTCAAAACAAATATGTTGTCGAGTTTAAAATAACTGTTGTATAGCCACATACATATACAAACATGCAGAAACATTGTCAACAATAATGACGAAATTCAATGAACGAACGAACACACTTCTTTATAAAATATATATCTCTCACACTTTATTCTCGTAAGGGTTGATATTTCTTGTGTGTGAGGGGTGAGTTGGAGATGGGGACAGACTGCTACACATTGACCCAAAGTTCTTCTGACCATAGCAGCACTTCTTTCACATCTTGGCTGGGTTGCTCAACCGTGGGTCACTGAGGGACCAAAACCCTCTGTCTGTCGCTGGCTCTCAGGCTGGCATCTTGTCCCCAACTGGCTTCAACTCCAACTGGAACTGACCCAAGCCGTCTGGCACACCTGGTTATATAATTGTCTCCCGCCCACCTGGTTCTGCTGTTCGTCCCCTTATTTACACAGGTGCATCTCTTGATTGACAGCTCGGTCGAGGGTCAATATATAATATAACTTTTGCTATAAATCAATTCCAAACAATTCCAAGTATGCATTAATGCAAAAAAATCTTTTAAAAATGTATTTTTTATAATCCCCTCATAGAATGACCCTCGTATAGGAGTAACCATATCTTTGCGAATGTGTATGCATATAAATATGGGAGTGGACATATCTTTATGGGTATTGTGTTTGCGTGGAAGAATTTGTGTGGGGTGTGATATCAAAGAGACGATAAAATTGACGTTGAAAGGTACTTTTAAACGTCACTTTTAAACATAGATTTTTAGCACGGGGCACAGTCGGAGAATGGTACGTAAAGAATCAGGCCGGTTTATGTATTTTAATTTTGTGTGGTCTGTGTTCCTGACTAGTGATAATGGTGGCTGCATCTTGTGTGTGTGTGTGTGTGTGTGTGTGTGTGTGTGTGTATCGAGGCATAGCAGTCACACTCAAACTGAAAGCGGAAATTAACGAGTGGACTGGGAGTTGACCCCTCTCTTCCACTGTAGTCGAACAGAGCAAAGTATTTTATGTAAAACAAGGTAATCCAGCGCCTTGGGACCGTAATACAAGATCACACACACAACTCATTCCCTTAAGCAAGATACTCGCGAAATTTGCATTTGTACTTTTTCTCCCCTTTTTTTTATATCCTACAGGCTAGAGCAATTTTTATCTGAACATGCAAAACGTGGGGTTTACTTATTGACAGCGGGGTGCTTATGTAACATTGGTTGCAATATCTCATCTATTGAAAACGATGGACTGCTATAGACAAGTTAACATTTGGATGAAAGAAAACTGGAATTCTTTCAAACAGTAGCCGTGTCAGTACTCTTATATGATTGCACCATCTGGACTTCAACAAAACGACAGGAGAAAAAAAGCTAAATGGGAGCTACGCAAGGTTTTCAGGTGTTATTTTGAACAGCTTCTGGGAACACCAACTTAAAAAAAGCAGCAGCTGTACGGCCACTTATCTCCTATCATACAAAGTATCCAAATAAACCGAACAAGACAAGTTGGATGCAGCCGGAGAAATAAAGACAAACTCATAAATCTCGTTCTCCTAAACATTGATACACCAGTGTTGGCCGAACGGCAAATAATTATATTAATTAGCTCTATGGGAATACTAGAAGCCATCAAGCAGACTTACCCTAAATAATGGCCTATAGGGACGGATGGCGAGCGAAAGTCAAAGGAATCCATGCTATTACTACGATGATGATGATATCTAATTACTCTCATTTGGCGATGCAATAGAAAATAGCTATTATTATTATATAAATATTTGTAATTCATTTTCATTCGAGCGTGATAAGCGAAACATTACGATTCTTATGTTACTGTATACAATAAAAAAGATTTATATATATCAACATTCGAGGGTTATTTATGCCAGAGCCATGGCTGGAATGGCAGATAATGGCATTAGTCCAAATGTAAACGTAGAAGCTCGACTGAAGTTCGATCTTGCTAACTAAGATGTCGTAGTCAAGCAGTTTAGCCACAACGCCATAGAGACTACCCGACCGCCTCCGAGCCATAATAATAGAACAATGTACAAAAGTGACATAACTTATCATGAAATATATACATATATGTATATACATTTAGATTCAGTCGTAGTCAAGCAGTTTAGCCACTACGCCACGGACTCTCCTACTGCTTACAGACCGTCATAATGGAACATTCAGCAAAAGTGACGTAACTTATCGGAAACACGAGAAACAGAGTGAAAGGTATTAGTTTTTACATAGAAACGCTATCAAATACATGTGGAATAGGCGACAGAAATACCGACGGCGCTTTCTTCGACCCGAACGGACCCCTTGCCCCGAGTGCCTGTGATAGCTTCGACCCTTCGCCTTCAACTTTGAACTCTGAACTGCCCAACAGATTTAATTTTCAAAAATATATTGCTTATATAATATATTAATTATCTCATCTTCTAATGATATAAGAACACGTGGGTGTCACTTTCTTCCCATACCCGTTAGCTAAATCAGTTTTCATAGAATTCAAAATGTGTTTATTTTAAATAACCGGCCTATAACAACGATAACTCCTGTTATGTCAGGCTGATTGTCGTCCCATATCTAGCGAAACGTGTACGTAAATGACTTTCGCAACTTACAATTCCATTAAAAGTTTTTTTCTAACTCAGAATGTATTAATACAAATAAAATAACAAACTAATATAATTAATCATCATACTTATAGCTGTACGGCGCTTTGTAAATTATTGATATTTGATAGGAAGAATTAATTAATGATATACGAGGGTTATTCTTGAAGTTCTAAGCCTCACCAAGAGAGAAGTTTCATAGATGAACATTCATGTTGTGCCAACGAAATAGCAATACTTTTAAAACTAAAACAGCAAATTCGAATTTCTGTCTTAATTTCTGTGAGGTTTGTCACAAATGTAAAATCTTGGTGAGTCTTAGAAATTTCTGAACGAACCCCATATCATTTTGAGCCAATTATTATCAAATAGTAATACTTGCTTGAATCTGTACAATGTCTTCCTGAAAATCCTACGTCAATATAAAATGACCTGGCAAAGTTTCACATGCCGATAAGCCAGTCTTTATGCAAGTGGAAGAATATATTTGAGAACTGACGCATCAAAGAAGCCTGTGTTTCCATTTTTGGAAAGAATGTTGATAGTGTTCAATTGTCTTCACCTTGTCACGACTTGTTGCATGTTATCAAGTATTCTCGAATAACGACCATAGAGTTAGGTCTTAAATGTTCTGGAACACGAAATAGCCCCAAGGACACAAATCATGGGACTATGAATTTATTCTAGCCCTTCGCCACGGGCAGAATGCGACACACATAGTTCGGAATAGAATGAGATGGATAGACAGATTGATAGATGTCAATGTGTATATATATATATATGGAGAGAGAGAGAGAGAGAGAGAGAGAGAGAGAGAGAGAGAGCGATAATAGATTAATATGAAGATACTGAGATAAATAGATTAACAGATATATAAGTGGATATAAACAGTTAATCTCTGGTGCTTTCAATAAGTTCCCAGACTTTTTTGTACGGGCATTTAAAATTGTCGTAGACTCTTGAAGATTGAGTATCTTATTGCTATACATCTTATGAGATGACTGACCAGTTTTTATGATTTCAGGTTCAAATAAACCGCTACAACAGGAATTGGAATACACCCTACTAAAACCTGATTGTGAATACAATCTGGATGTGAATACACTTTAGAAGAACGATATGCAATAACATTCTGTTTTAAACTTGGAAAAAATGCCACAGAAACGTATGGAAAGCTTCTCACTGCTTTTGAACTATCAGCTTTTGAGTGGCATAAGTGATTCAAGGAAGGCAGGGAGTCTGTGAGGGATGATGAGAGGTATGGGAGGAATAAGGAAGTCAATACACCTGAGTAAATTGGCCAAAGGGTTAGGATTAGGTTTAGGGTTACTATGTTGAGATTTTAAGGGAGTTCAGGAAGAGATTCTGTCAGGTGAGGCCAGTACTTTTCAAATCGGGTCAGTGGCATTTCCACCAGGATAATGCATCAGTCCACAACTCCATCCTTTCACAGACTATTCGACCAAGATGGGGTCAAGGCAGTTCCTCACCCTCCCTATAGTCCAGACCTTGCTCCCTGTGATTATTGGTTATTCCCTAAGCTCAGGGTCTGTCTTTATAAGACGATTGAGGAGATAAAAGATGCTGTGACGAAGGTTATTGACACGCTCAGATAAGAGGACTTCCATGGGGCCTTCCATGAGTTGTTGGAACGGTACAACAAATGCATTTCAGCCAGAGGAGATTAGTTCGAAGGGGACTAAAAGTGTCCATACGAAAAAAATCTGGAAACTTATTTAATGATCATCGTAGATGTATATACATGTATGTACATAGAGAGAAACAGTGAGAGAGAAATAGATACGTCGATCTAAACACACTGATATGTATATATATATATATATATATATATATATATATATATATATAAGGAGAGAGATAGAGAGAGGGATACATAGATTGATATGAACTTACTGAGGCAAAAATATAAACAGATAAAATGGTTAGATATAATCAAACTGATATATATATACATATATATATATAGAGAGAGAGAGAGAGAGGGAGAAATAGATTGACAGATCTTATCATACTAAGATAGATAGATAGATAGATAGATAGATAGATTAGTTCTCTAATCGGGAACTGCGTTCCGGATTATAATAATACTGATAAAAACATTAACTACACCGTTCGACACACACCTACAACTTTTTACCTTTTCATAAAATTGCCAAAAGCAACGCTATAAGGAACATAGTGGTTTGCAATATAGAAATAATACAGATACAACTGTAAGAAAAATGTCTGAAAATATTAAATCAATGATTATTAAAGCTGGAAAACCAAGAATTTTTTCGAATATGTCTTTGATATTCTGGTTGTGTTTGGCAATTAAAACCTCCGTTGTAATTTCTTAGAAAAGCACATTTCTCAAACAAGACAAATTTCGATATGACAAACAAAACATTGATATCAACATTTCATAAAAGACTCCTTGAAGATGGCAATAGTTTAGCCTAAATAGCTTGTTGGTTGGTTGGTTGGTTGGTTGGTTTTGTTGCGTAATCCGTTTGATAAATGTTTCAAGCAATTCAGTTTAGTATGAATCCACAGTTTTAATATAAAAGCAGTTCTATTTTAACCAGTTTAGTCTCGAATAAGTACACAGTTAATTTCTTTTTGACCCAAAGATTGGACCCTATCAGGTTCTACCACTATGGGCCAGAGTGGAGCTGGGAGTGATGGCCATAAAAGGGGTACTCCACATACCCCACAGCCCCAGCATTACTGTAGCCTCACCATCAGATTGTCTAGTGACTTATTCAGGATACTCGTTGGGGAAGTCTTACCCCTCAGCATATATGCAGTCAGTGTATTCTAGACTGGGCCCCTTAAATTGCAAGTAACGAACCACCTTTTGGACATATCCTGTATATAATAAAGTAAAGTTGGCGACCGAAATCGAGGGCAACTCGAAGGCTCCCTTTGCATTAGCTACTACACCGACGTATAGGGAAGAGCGTTACTATTTTCCCTGGATTGCTCCAGTTTCCTCTTGATCCCAACCTAATTATGCCGAGTCTGAAGCAAGGAGGAATCAATTACCATTTTTTGAGTCTTTGGTATAACTCAATCTGGGATTGAACGCCAGTTTTCCAGGCTATTGGTGAATACTCTACCCACTTACACGAATGGACTTATTGGTCTCGAATAGATTTTTACCGTACTAACACCGACGACTTTAAGTTATTGTGTATATATAAAAAGAAATAATTTCCAAAGTATACTTCTTTTTCTATTTTAGGTTGGTTGGTTGGTTGGTTTTTATGGCATATCAACCTTTGTGGGTTATTTAATGCCCAACCCTCTTTTTACATATATCAATATATGATATGTAGACAAATATTTTGTAAATTTCCCAAATAGCTCAGAGCTCATTTTTTTGCACACAGTTAAA
Source organism: Sepioteuthis lessoniana (assembly GCA_963585895.1). Classification (NCBI taxonomy): domain Eukaryota; kingdom Metazoa; phylum Mollusca; class Cephalopoda; order Myopsida; family Loliginidae; genus Sepioteuthis; species Sepioteuthis lessoniana. The sequence goes on from OY757934.1 coordinate 60,218,377, forward strand.
TGGTTTCAAGTATTGCAATGTAACACTAATAATTTTATTGAACATAAATCAATCGTTTGCACTCAGTTAAATGGTTTCAAGTATTGCAATATAACAATAATAATTTTATTGAACATTAATCAATCGTTTGCACACAGTTAAATGGTTTCAAATATTGCTATGGAACACAAAAAAGTGAATTCGACATCACTCGTTTGCACGCAGTTGAGTTTTTTTTTATTTTTAAATGAATTAGATCGAATTTGTTTGTGCACAATTGTATGGTTTAAAGTATTTCAATCAAACACTGATAATTCTAATTTTAATCATTTGTTTACATAGATTCAAGTTTTTTCAGCTATATCTAACACTAAATAGTTGTATTTAAACACAGTTAAATTGCTCTAAACACTGCCATGTAGAACGAATAATCAAGGTCAAGTTAAGTGCTTTCAAGTATTGCTATTCTATTGCAATTCTATTAAACATAAACCATTCGTTCTCACTGTTAAATGGGTCGCGTATTATTATCAAACACTAGCAAATAATTCACTCTAATATCAATCATGTGTTTGCTCATAATTAAATGGTCAAACGATTCTTTTTGTCCCACAGATAGGACCTTAGCAGGTACTATCACTTCTGGGGGTGTCCTCGTGGTGTAATGGTTAAAGCGATGGACTGCGGAATCGTAGTACGCGAGTTCGTACTCCAATCGCGTTATTACGTTCACTTTTGGGAAAATACCCTTGGGAAAGGTATGAACCCCCTTATCCTCCCAGCTATGGGTTAAATGGTACCACAACTATTCTTCTAGGAGAATGGCTTTGGCATTAAATAACCTACAAAGATTGATATGCCATTAAACAAAGAAACCAAACCAAACGAAACCTATCACTTCTGGTTATGGTGGATCTGGAAGTAATAGCAATTAAGGAGTACTCAATATCCGCCAAAGATCCTGGATTGGAGCTTCACCATCAGACAGTGTTTAATGTGATATCCAGGACACACAACGTGGGGGGGGTTACCTTTCTGCTGAGATCCAGTCAACGTATTCAAAAGCTCCTGAAGATTCGACTCTCTTTTTTTTTTAATTGCCTTTCTTTTAAATTTTGCGATCCGAATTGAGTAGTTATCTCTTTAGTATCATTTTAAACACACACGTACGCAACACGCATGTTTATGCGTTGGCTCAATGGGTAGAGGGTTCGCCAATGACCCGGGAGACCTGGGTTCAATCACAGTACTCGTAATACCAAAGACTTTAAAAAATGGTACTTGACACCTCCTTGCTTAATACTCAGCAATAACTGCGGACGCCAACTTTATTTTACTTTACTTTACATAGATATGTTTACACCCACATCCATATAGGGACGGATGGTGAGAGAGAAAGCAAGAGCATCAAGTGACTCCATGCTATCAGCACGACTTCATGATAATCATGACAGATATTCCGGAAACCGATATATTTAACCCATAAAGAGGACATTAACAGTAAACCTGGAGTGGACCTGAAAGTAATGTCAATGACGGGGTGCTCCATACATGCCAGAGCTCTTGAACGGGACCCTCATCACCAGATACATCTTAATTTCATACTCATAGCAACCTCTTTTTTTGAAGGGGTCTTCTCTCTATACTTAGGATTAGGTAACCGTATTAGGAAGCATTTCTAAACATTACGAAGAAGAAGAAGAAGAAGAAGAAGAAGAAGAAGAAGAAGAAGAAGAAGAAGAAGAAGAAGAAGAAGAAAATAGGTCAAGAAGAAGAAGAAGAAGAAATGATAGGTCAAGAAGAAGAAGAAGAAGAAGAAGAAGAAATAATAGGTCAAGAAGACGACGACGACGACGACGAAGAAGAAGAAGAAGAAGAAGAAGAAGAAGAAGAAGAAGAAGAAGAAGAAGAAGAAGAAGAAGAAGAAGAAGAAGAAATATTCGTCGAGTACTACGCAGAACGCATTGTGTGAAGTGTGAATCGGAATCAAAACTTTAGAAATCAACAGAAAATAATTTTTTTGCTTCGAAATGCAGTCTACGCCTTTTTGTCTAGGTTCAGTTGACGTTACTATAGGAAAAAAAGAAAAGAAAAAAAAACTCTTATATTATGATTTTTTTACATATATATATATAGAGAGAGAATTATACTCCACACTTTTTGCGCACACAAGGACTTTGTTATAGCTGTCTGGCACATCACTCAATAGGAATCGAATCTCGAAGATCTATAATGGATTCGAAATCTTAATTTTTTTCCTTTAGATTTTATCAATAGATCTCATTTTCAGTGAATTCATCGTAAGGGTTCCGTACAGGATTAACGATTCCAAAAAAAAAAAAAAAAAAAAAGAAAATGGCTGTCTCTTGAATAAATCTCAATTGGTATCTTAGTTTTTCTATTATGCAAATTTCCCTAATAGAATGACCGGTTATGAAAGCGTTAAGCGAAAACGACTTTTGACGAACGTGTCAGTCATGAAATAAGTAATTAACCTTTCTCTCTTGCATTGTAGTTTTTCTTCTTCGAAACTCAAAACCAAATTCCACGGCTTGTATTCCCGATTAAATCTATTAACCAGTTTATATATACTAGAGTAAATTAAAGGTTTTTCTATATTTTAATAACCTGAGGCGTAATTCGGCGGCTTCAGAAGTTTTTGCCGAAATCGTAAAGGTGACCAACCACACTGAACTACGAGATGCCAAGCTTGCCTTTTATTCTCTTGATACTAGTCACTGAATTTGCCCCAATTGCTTGGAGCACTGACTCAGAATCCACGGCTTTAGGTCTACCTGACCTTGCCTGATTGTCGATCTTCTTGCAATCCGAACGAAATTTCTTGAATCATCTGGTTACTGTACTATGATCAACTGAACCTTCACCTTCATCACCAAACGCGTTTTTGATTACTTCGGGGTTAAGACCTAGTTTGAAACCGTTAAGCATGTTCGTGAATAAGGCTACTTTGCATGGTATATCTCTGAGGCTTTTAGGCCACAGAGAGAGAGAGAGAGAGAGAAGCAATGCAAACGTTTCAGCGCACCAACTACCACGATACTACCAAACACAGCGGGTAACTTTCACGGCTTTCACGGCTTTCGTCACGTGACATAGGTACCACAAACTAGTTTGAACTAAGATATTGCAGAATTTTTGACTCACCCTTGTATACATGGTGCATTCATAAAATTTCCAGACTTTTTTGTACTGACATTTAAAATTGTCGTAGACTCTTGAAAATTCAGTATGTTATTGCTATACAGCTTATGAGATGACTGACAAATTTGCATGATTTTGGGTTCAAACAGCTACAGCAGGGATTGGAATACGCCCTACTAAAGCCTGATTGTCAGACCTGGTGAATTTCAAAAATGCAATCTGTACGTGAGGACAATTTAGAAGAACGATATGCAATAAAATTCTGTTTTAAACTTGGAAAAAATGCCACAGAAACGTATGGAATGCTTCAGACTGGTTTTGACCATCTTGCATGAATCGAGCATCAGTTTTTCAGTGGCATAAGAGATTCAAGGAAGCCAGGGAGTCTGTGAGGGATGATGAGAGGTGTGGGAGGAGTAAGGAAGTCAATGCACCAGAGTTGATTGGCCAAACGGTTAGGGTTACTATGTTGAGATTTTAAGGGAGTTCAGGAAGAGATTCCTTGGGAAGAGGCCAAATTCTTCAAATCGGGTCAGTGGCATTTCCACCAGGACAATGCACCAGTCCACAAGTCCATCCTTGTCACAGACAATTTGACCAAGATGGGCATCAAGACAGTTCCTCACCATCCCTATATTCGAGACCTTGTTCTCTGTGACTTTGGTTATCCCCTAAGCTCAGAGGCTGTCGTTATGATAGAATTGAGGAGATGAAAGAGGCTGTGACGAAGATCATAGACACGCTCACACAAGAAGACTTTCATGGGGCCTTCCAGAAGTTGTTGGAACGGTACAAGTGCATTGCAGCCAGGGGAGATTACTTCGAAGGTGACTAGAGTTTCATGTATGTACTGTCAATAAAAGTGCCCATATGAAAAAAGTCTGCAAACTTATTTAATGATCCTCGTATATATATATATATATATATATATATATTAATGCAAATTTCATTAAACATGATAGACATTTTATGCCTACATATTTTCTTCTGGATACCTTCGAATTCCCGTATTACTTTTATCGTATTCGGGGGGAATTTATTTATGTATTGTCCATAGTTGTATGTATCCCTAGTACTTTCTGCCCTACTTTGGGCCATCATCAGGGGAGAATCTATTATAAAAGTGATGTAACTTTTGTTTTAGCAAATTACTACTGTGTAAGGACGTCTTTGCTGTTGGAGATTATGGCGTTTGCTTTTAAATGTAATTCTGTAAATAGTGCATGTAGCTAAAGACATTTAAGTACATTAGAACTGGTTTGAAAATTAATTCTATTAAGTGCTGGTTGCAGGTTTCTAATATATAGTGCTTCGAGAATCTGAAGTTTTTGTTTATTATTTTGATGTTCGAGTATTGTTGTGTTGTCGGTGAGAATTTTTCGAAGTTGTGTTGTTGGGCATGAATGTTTTTTTAAATGCTGAGCTATTGAACTTGTGTCAGAAAGGTGCATTGTAAGTCTCCTCGACAGGGTAGTTGAGGTTAAACCAACATATATATTAATATTATCAGAGATTCAATCTCCTAGGGGACATTTAAATTTATATATAACGTTGGTTTGGACAATACCTAAATTTATATATAACGTTGGTATGGACAATACATAAATCAATTCCCCCCGAATACGATAAAAGTAATACGGGAATTCGAACGGATCCAGAAGAAAATATGTAGGCATAAAATGTCTATTATGTTTAATGAAATTTGCATCAACGAAGAAATGCTACCTATATATATATATATATATATATATAAAATAACTATGATCCTCGTATATATATATATATATATATATATAGATATTCCTAGTTTTCAGTATTCATAAATAAAAAATGCTCAATATTAGTGCAAGTATATATATATATATACCAGTTAGTTTAGCGTAAACATAAATTTAACGGCATTTGATGACTGCTAGTTTCTCGGATATAGAACAATCGGTCATCTGTGGTACGCACGCGATGAACGTCCATGTATTTCGGTTTTGTGGGAGGATTGGTATAGGTTGTGGGATTTTATGGAAAGAACGCTCTATTTTATCATCATTAAAATCATCTATTCCAGCTGACAACACGGAGTTCACTGGATCTTTCTTGTCATAATCCCTATCATCCATCTCTCCTGGTAGGTCCTCTAGAGTGCATCCAGTGTCTACACAGAACAGATTTATGTAAGTCATTAATAGTCAACTAAAACCGGTGAATTTATGTGTGGGAGTCCATAAAAGAAAATCGCTTATAATTTAGTCTTTACACTTCCCGTAGTGCCCTGCATGTCTTGTTCGTCATACTTGGATGGTTTATGAGATGGGACTTAAGTAGCCATACAACTGCCGTTTTGTGAGGTATTGCTTACACAATTTATTCCAGAGAGCACTCAGTATTCTTGTGTAGTTCTTATCTCGCCTTTTATGTGTTTTTTGTTCACGCCCATGCGGTGCATCCATGTAGTAGTATGGACCCAGCTAAAGATTGGAAGAGATTTCGTTTTAAATTATCGGATATACCAGATTTCAATGTTTGGCTTTCGTTTACATCACTTTCAATAAATGAGATATTGTTGCCGATGTATGTGAACTCGTCTTCTAATTTGTCACTTCGGGAGGAGATGTCTCCTTTTTGCGTAAAACTTATAAAGTCTGTTTCATTTGTGTTCCACTGCCTTCTGAATTCGCTGCATGTTATGCAGTAGGGACTCTATTTGACCTGGTATATTTGCAAGAAGCAATAGATCATCTGCGTAATCTGCATCTGACATAGTTTCTGCAGGATACCCTCTACATCTTGCCTATTTTAAAAATCTGATATTATCTTCTTACTTCGCGGTTATTTACACGGTTGCGATAATTTTCTTATTCTTATTTTTTCACATTCATTTTCGGTTTGGTTTGGTTTTATAGCATATCAAACATTGTAAGTTTTTTATGCCAAGTCCTCTTTATTTATAGATTAATTATATAGGATTTGGTTTGGTGTGTTTTATGGCATATCAACCATTGTTGGTTATTTAATGTCAAATCTTCTTTATACATAAATTAAATATATACTTGGTTTGGTTGGATTTTATGGCATTTAAATCATTGTCGTTTATTTAATCATATTTATACATACAAGTATATATCATACATATAGGATTTGGTTTGGTTGGGTTTTATGGCCTATCAACCATCATAGGTTATTTAATGCCAAATCCACTTCAGACATGTATTTAATATATATGATTTGGTTTGGTTGGGTTTTATGGCCTATCAACCATCATAGGTTATTTAATGCCAAATCCACTTCAGACATGTATTTAATATATATGATTTGGTTTGGTTGGGTTTTATGGCATATCAACCATCATAGGTTATTTAATGCCAAATCCACTTCATACATATATATTTAATATATATGATTTGGTTTGGTTGGGTTTTATGGCATCTCAACCAATGTAGGTTATTTAATTAATCCCCTTTATATATATATATATATATATGATTTGGTTATTGTTGGTTATTTGATACTAAATGCTGTTTTGCATATATATTAAATATATGATTTTAAACATCTTTTAGATACTAACAGTTAAATGATAATACAGTTTTATCGCTGACAATTCCATTTAGCATGAGGCAACAAAAATAAATCGATCCAAGTATTACTATCTATCAGTAACAATTCAATTAAACATCAGTCATTTCTTTACACACAGTTCTATTTCAAGCCAGACACTTCAACATAAGTCATTTGTTTGCACTCAGTTTAAACGTCAAACTGTTCTTTTTGACGCATAAATAGAACGCTCTTCGATGCATCCAACCCGGACCAGAGTGGATCAGGGAGCAATGGCAATGATGGAGTACTGTATATTCCCCAAAATTCCGGAATTACTTGTGCTTTACCATTAAATGGTTTAGTGACATATCCACGATACTCGTTGCTGGGCTCTTACCTCTCTGCAGAAATTCAGTGTGCTTTTTTCTACAGACCCATGCGACTAGGATATCGTATTCACTTTTTTATTTGATTAATTAACAAAATTAATACAATATAGAAATGTCAATAACAACAGAATATTTTACCCAGACTGTCTCACAACATGCCTTCGACAGCGATATTACTTGAGGACATAGGCGAGAAAATGAAAGTCAACCTGCGCCATTAACTTCATGGCTACGCTACGCTATCCTCACCTATATACATATATATATATATATATATATATATATGTGTGTGTGTGTGTGTGTGTGTGTGTGTGTTTACCACTTAACTTGTCCGACACTAGTTCAATCTCTCGACACCAAAAAACACATTCGTGCCCGTCTTCCGAAAACAGAAAAAATTTTCGCTGAAAACACCTTCATATTGCACAAAGAATAAAGAAAACAAACAAATAAACACGTCGGCAAAAACACGAAATTCTTGAAAACATCTCCACAAAGAGGAAAAAACCTGGTTTGAACAAAATCAATTTCAAAAGAATTAGCTGCGTTCTGAAATGACTTTA
>OY757934.1:60231003-60258503 GCA_963585895.1 Sepioteuthis lessoniana
AAAAATCATATATATATATATATATATATATATATATATATATATATATACCAACAACTTCATACAAGTAGGATGAGACACAAGTCTATTACTTAGGCGGAGTTTAGCAGGTTTGAAATCAGAGTTTTCCTTCTCTTAGATTGGTTGCCATAGCAATGTTGTGAAGCCAAATCTTCTCTACAATTTACTCATACTTGGAGAGAGAATAGTTGGATTCATACATTTCCCATGAGAATTAGCACGGTGTGAATTGTAAACAGCCCCGTCCAGGTTTTGACCTCGGTTCGCCGTATCCATTTTCTACTACGTTACATCATGAACGTCTCGATTATATATATATACATAATTTAGCATTAAATATGCCACAAAACACCAACCAACCTGGTAATCGATGAACTTATTTAATGTCTGGATTTCAATCTGGTCAGATTGCATTGATATTTTGAATATTTTTTATTTTTTCCACAGCATTTTATGACGAAGTCATAAAACTTAACAATCTAGATATAGGTATATTCATGCAAATTTTCTGTTTCGTTATCATCATCATCATGTCACGCCATCAGCATGGATATCCCTGACCCTCTCCCGCCACCTTCTCTATCGTCCATCGCTTCCGGCTGGTCCTCAATGTCACATTCCGTATCGGCCTTGAGCTGTTGTATATAGGTTCTAGCTGGTCGTCCTGCCTTTGCTCGTCCATGTGAAAGGATCCACAGGAGTACATCACTTATGAGCTCGTCCATACTTCTCCAGCAGTGTCCCGTTTCGTCATAGATGTGAATTCACTACTATAAGCCTACAGCGTTATCCCTGTGGCTTAAATATCTTCCTAGCTTTGTTCAGTTTAGTATTCTGGCCTTCTAAGTGGTCACCCTTCTAAGTGATGATTACACTAATCATTGCTTAACATTTTTCTTTTCTTTTTACTTGCTATTTACAAAACTATGCTTAGTTTATATAATAGGTGTACTTAGTGGTCACCCCACTAAATCCTGATAAGACTCATCGTTGTTAAACTTTTTTCTTTCTTTTTAGTTGTATTTTTAAAAATCTTTCTTTGAATCGTGACACATGTCTACTAGGTTGTCATTCTTTTAAGTCTCGATCAAACACCATTGTTGCTTAATTTCTTCCTTTCTTCTATTTGTTATTTACAAAAACTTTGCGAGGTTTAGTAAATGGGCCTTCTAAATTTGTTGCCATATACACGAATATGGCCATGTGCAAAATAGACATGTAATGTTCATTACTATAGACTATATAAAGAACATAGGAACCTCGGAATTCGAAAACACGTAACGACTTCTTGTTCAGGTACGTAACCTTTTTATTAACTTTGAGTTAAAGGTTTCGACGTAAGAAGGAGAGACACAATCTTCTATGCTGTCTTATTCATTTGGCCCCCAACTCGAGTGGCCCCCATCGGGCGCACGTTCGCCTCGCGCCTGCGAGCTCCAAAATCGATCCTTTTCGTTTGGCGCCTAAAACCCGACTTTTATTTTCTTCAAATTCTCACACAAACTTCCGCGTGCTTCCGATGCGTGACGTCACCCGCATCTTGTCACCCAGTATCGTCTCGGACTATGACATCTGAGTGACACCTCCATCCGCTCGCGTGCACCCGCGTTAACATCTGCTTCAATCTTACACCCAACCAACCCATGTGCTGAGCCGAAAGGTTCTCAGCCTAACTAAACTCAAAGGTATGAACCGAAATCCCTCGGGTATTTCATAACAAATTGTCACTCCTCTAAGTAATGAACGGATTCATTGTTGCTTAACTTTTCTTTTTTAATTTTTACTTAAACTCTTTGAGCCTCAGGTTAATCACGGTACCTGCTGTTTCTCAGTATTGACCAATCTATGTACAGTAAAAATCTCATCTGCTTAGTTTCGTTGGTCTCACAAGAACCGTTCCTTTCAGCTGGAATTGAACACGAATGGTAGTCTTTCGTTGGCTGTTTTTATTCTTATCTACAGAAGCCACCCTTATTGATGAGCAGCAGTAGTTCCCCGATCAAATTATTCGATCCTGGCCGTTGAACCGTAGGGTTCATACGCCCAGGGCCTGGTTTGGCATTGCATTGAGCCGTTAGAGAGTTTATCCGTATGTCTTTCCGTCTAAAATGGTATTTCCCATAGCTTTCGAAAATATTTTTTCCTTTTGTCATTATTCAGTTTTAACTTAGTTAAAGTCCAATATTTTCTTTTAAATTCATTAAAGTACTTATTCATGCTTCTTAGCATCCTAATGCAAGGAATATTGAACAAGTCATGGAGGCAGCGCCCATAAAGCTGCAGCTGTTCGGCAATCTACCACTCATCACAAAAATTATTCTCCTTCCAGCTATGGGTAAATAGTAGGACAGACTAGGTTCTTCAGCCTTGGTTAGGCAACTAGTCTAGGAGAAGGAAAACTCTGAATTCAAACCTGTTAAACTCCGCTTAAAAACTGACCTTGTGTCATATCCTGCCCGAGCGGAGGGGTTGGTAAATAGTACCACTCATCACAAAAACTATCAAAGTTAGATGAACCAGATATGCAGGACACTGAGGGAGAAGTAGGGACGAACTTATAAGTGATGTGCTTATGTAGACCCCTTTACACGGACAAGCAAAGGCAGGACGACCAGCTCGAACCTACATACAACAGCTTTGTGCCAATATGGGATGTAACCCTGAAGACCTACCGTAGGCAATAGATGATAGGGAGGGGTGGTGGGGGAGGGTCAGGGATATCCGTGCTGATGGCACGACGTGATGATAATGATGATCACGAATCCTCACGTTAAATTACATGTTACGAAGTACCGTACAGCAATCAAATAATCTCGAAACCAGGCGAAGAATTATTGCAAAGTGAAAAGCACTTTCACTAAAAAGGAAATTTTCTCAAGGATAAGAAAAAGGTGTTATTAGGGAAGGGGAAAAAATAGTTTTCTTTAAAAAAAGGACTTTTTCATAGTTTTGGGTGATAAGTTTAATGAGGCGAACGGATTTTTTAGTAAAAAAGAAAGATCAAGTGACGTAAAATAAAGTGGAGACATTTTTTCATTTCTATTTTTTAGAAACGGCAAAATTGTTTGAAGAAAACGGAGAAATCTTTATCAAGTAGAAGACACGCTTTCCGGTAAAAGAAAGCTTTTTAAAGGATGGGAAAAACGAACTTAAAAGAGATGAAGAATCTTAGTCAAGAAAAAAATGTTAATATGGGAAAATCAGCCGAAGAGCAATAACAACAACAGCAACCAAAAAATATACAAGAACGAGATAATGTACTGGGAATACGAAAGAAAATGGCTGAAAATGTTCTGAAAAAAGCGGGAAAAAGGAGATAAATCTGTCGAAAAAATTGAAGACTGAGATAAGGAAATCAGTGGATTTTTCATGAATAATTCAAAGAAATAAACAGAAAATGAATCTAGAAAAGTTTTTTTTTTCACAGGCAAACATCATCATCATCATTAGGTGAAGTTTAAAGAACGTTAATTCCCAGACTATATCTCTCTATCTCTCTCCCCCTCTCTCTCGTTCTCTCTCTCACTTTTTCTCTTTCTCGGCATCCGTTCCCATCAGCCATCGCTCTTAGCAGGTCTTCTAGTCAATATTCAGTGTCCGTACAGAAAAGATGTCAATGAGTCTTTGCTGGTTGACAAAAAATGACATGTACATACACAAGAGTCCAGAAGCAAACGACACTAATGAGTTCCTTCTTATTTCTCCACCACGCCCTTGCAAATCTTGTTCGTCTTATGATTTGTGAGATAGGAAGTAAGTAGCCGTACGGCTTCCTTTAACCGTATAAATCCATGGAAATTTCATTGCTTAATTAGTTAAAAGTATACAGTTTTTAGTTAATATATATATATATATATATATATATATATATATATATATATATATATATAAATATATATATATATATATATATATGTATTATTTGGTCCAGTTAAACCGGAGTTGGGAGTAATTCCACCCGGACAAGAAAACTATTAAAAAGCGAACAGTAATTCCATCAGGAATTCTATCCCCACCCCACTTCTCTCATGTGTCTATTCTGATTTATTTTATCCATAAGATCTGAAGCAGTCCTATAAATTTTTTTCGCGTTTTTGATTTTATCAAAAACACATAACAGGATGGAAATAAATTTATAATCCTTATGTGACCGATTTGTGTTTTTTCTTAATGATATATATATGAGAAAATAGAAAGAGAATCAGTAAAATTAGTTTGACTCAATTTGCTATTGGATAGAGTGATCACGAATATTTGTAATTCCACAAAAAAAAGAGGTAAAAGTATATTTTCCTTTCTTTCCTGTGCACTTTTAAAAAAAATTCTTTCTTTCTTTCTTTGACCCTTTCTTTAAATCATTGCTTCTTTCTTTCTTTCTTGGCTTATTTATTTCTTTTTCGGTTCTTTCTTTCTTTCTTCCTTTCTTTCACTTTCCTCGTATTTCTTGCTTTCTGCGATGCTTTTGTAAGTCATGTATTCTTTCTTCCTTCCTTCCTTCCTTCCTTCCTTCCTTCCTTTCTTTCTTTCTTTCTTTCTTTCATTTTTGGCTTGTTTCTTTTTTTTTCGGTTCTTTCTTTCTTTCTTTATTTTTTTCTTTCTTACACCCTATTTTTTAAAACTCGTTTCTTCTTTCATTCGTTCTTTCTTTCACTTTCCACATATTTCTTGGTTTCTGCGATGCTTTTTTAAGTCATGGCTTCTTTCTTTCTTTCTTTCTTTCTTTCTTTCTTTCTTTCTGTTTAGTTCCTTCTTTCATTCCTTTTTTCTTTCATTCTTCATTATCATTTTTTACTTTGTCAAGTTCAATCTTTATTAGACTGACATAAAGAGAAGGTACGACGCACTTACGAACAGGCACACACACACGCACACACGCTCGCACACACACACACACACATATATATATATATATATATATATATATATATATATATATATATATTCGTGCACTCACAAACACCTATATTCATGTTTCTCTCTCTCTCTCTGTGTGTGTGTGTGTGTGTTTACGTCTCTGTGTGTCTTTGTAATCTTTGTTTTTAGCGTTATTTTACTTGAAAAACTTACCAATATACATCACACATACGAACACACACACACACACACGCCCCCCATATATATATATATATATATATTAAGAAATTGGTGAAAGTTGTGAATGTAAGATTTCCTGTATAGTCGCGTCATATAACTCAAAATTCATTTATCAATGTACTAGAAGAGATTACTGAGGCTTTCATCTTTACTGTGTAATATTCCTCTGACAAGTGGAGATTATGAAGGTATTGTCAGATTTTTGTGTGAAAGGAAGCTGATGATTTTTCTCTATTCCTTCTCATTGGACGCAAAAATTAATCTAAAATTTCTATGGACATCACTGATTACGACACTAAGGAGATATTTTCGGACGCTTGGTCTTGATAAAGTCTTTCACTCAAGAAATGAATTGATTGATTCTTGGGTGACACTGGGATTTGATTGAAGAAGATAAAAGAAACACGCCCAAGAGAGATTTAGATTAGCTTTCAGGACAAAAACGAGAAAAAGTCTAAAGATTCTTCATTCATGTATCCAACTTAGAGTCCTTTCTTTTTTCTTTTAATTTTGTCCCAATCAGTTCACCAAAGCTTTATTTCATATACATTGCTACAAATTCTTTAGGACACAGCTATAGTACTTCCTCATCATGGGACCCTTTAATCTTGGTTAGTCAACCAGATGGAGAGAAGGAAAAGTCTGAATTCTAAAAAGTTGAACATTGATCTTGCATCATGTCCTGCCCATCTCAGTGGCGTCAAGGAAACAAATGTATTATTAACTGTCTTTGCTCCAAAGCCGATGCTTACCTAATTCGAACAGATCTGGATTGTACCTCATAGAATCCCATGTACATTTCAAACAGATCTACGTAGTTCCTCTTAGAATGTCATGTACGTTTCGAACAGATTTGGATTGTACCTCATAGAATCCCATGCACGTTTCAAACAGATCTACGTAGTTCCTCTTAGAATGTCATGTACGTTTCGAACAGATTTGGATTGTACCTCATAGAATCCCATGCACGTTTCAAACAGATCTACGTAGTTCCTCTTAGAATGTCATGTACGTTTCGAACAGATCTGGATTGTACCTCATAGAATCCCATGTACGTTTCAAACAGATCTACGTAGTTCCGCTAAGAATGTCATGTACGTTTCAAACCAATCAAGATTGTACTTCTTTGCATCCTTTGTACATTTCAAACCAATCTAGATAGTACTTCTTCGCATCCTTTGTACGTTTCAAACAGATCTAGATAGTACCTCTTAGAATCTCATCTACGTTTCCAACAGATTTGCATAGTACCTCTTTGAATCTCATGTACCTTTAAAACAGATCTGGATAGTACCTCTTAGAATCCCATGTAAGTTTCAAGCGGAACTGGATAGTACCTTTTACAATCCCATGTACGTTTCAAACAGATCTCGGTAGTACCTCTTAGAATCATATGTACGATGAAAAATGATCTGCGTAGTACCTCGGAGAATCACATGTATTTTTCAAACCTATTTGGAGAGTACTTCTTAGAATCCCATATGCGTTTCAAATAGATTTGTGAAGTATCTCTTTGAATCCAAAGTACGTTTCAAACGGATCTGGGTAGTATTTTTTAGAATCTCTTGTAAGTTTCAAAATGATCGAGATAGTACCTCTTAGAATTCTTCTGTAGGTTTCATGGGTTATCAAAGGCTGAAGCCATCCTTTTAGAAGAACAGCAATAGTACTATTTAACCTATAGCTGGTGGAATAAGGGGTTTATACATTTTCAGAAAGTATTAGGCCGAAAGTGAATGAAATTGCGCATTGAGAATTCCAACTCGCTTACTTCAAGGCCTAAGTACAGTACATGAGCCATTAACGCACGGGAACTCACCCGAAGTATTACACTAGTCAACACGATTTTTGGGTGCGAAGAAATAAAACATGAACTAACTAATTTGATGCTGCTAAGTCTGAAAATGACCTTATTTTTTCATATTTAACTACTATTTGTGTTGTACGGTAATTGCTCTTTTTTGGAAAAAATATCAATTTACGATCTTGGCTGATCGCAAATTTTAATTAATAAATGTCCTAGAAACCTATCAGTTTTTTAGGTAGGCCAGGCTACCTGAAATAATTTCCAGAAGAAAAAAGGGCTTTTGAGAGAAAAAATCAAAATATAGATACTGAATTTCCAAATTTATCACCAAAATTGAAATTACCTGATAAACTTTATTAGTAATACACTTTAGTAGACCTGATAATTAAGCCAATATAAAAAAAAAATGATACCCTAAAATCTTCTGTTTGATATTCGTGAATTTATCCCATCTCTTTTGTCCCTTCACTAAGGAAGGAATCCAAGCATATGAGAGCTTTTATTTTTCTGTTGGAAAGAAACTCAAACTAAAGACATCCCCATTGAATGCAGCAATTCCATTGAACATGGACCTCATGAAAATGGTTTCACCATAACATCAGGAAGGATGATGAATTTGTTAATTCAATGAATGGCTTGGAATTACACGCTTAGACATCGTTTGGTGAAGCGGTGAAAATCTTCTTAGGCAATTACCGGGCCGAAAACTACAAAGATTTAGTGGAAAAGCGGTCGAAAAGTCTACAGCACATAAACACTAATATGAGAATCAAGGTTCATTTTTTACATTGCTAAGACAAATTTCCAGGTTATTGTGGTCATGTGAGTGATGAGCAAAGAGAACTATTTCATCAGGATATCAAAACAATGGAAGGGCGCTAACAGGGATGGTGAGACAAACAAATGATGGATGACTTATACTAGAGAATCAAAATTGACTTATATAACATTAAACATGACAATCAAGAAAGAAAAAAAATTACAATAGTTCTTATGTTCACGAAGATGTTTTTTCTGCTGTTAGTTTATTAAATAATTTGATGATAATACTTATTGTTCTTGGTATATTCAATCATGTTATTTTCAAAGACTTAGGGTCCAATTGTCGTTGCAAAAAATATTCGTCAATAGGCAGATCAATATTTGCTGGTTTAAATATGAATTGAGAGGTTTATACGATTTTACTTTACGAAACATTGCTATCGGTCAATAACATATATGCAGAAAACACATTAAAAAATCTTTTTTTTCCAAAAAGGAATCATTTCTGTACGGCAAGAACGATAGCTACACAAACAAATTAAGCTCATTTTCAGATTCAGCGCCCTCAAATTAATTCAGAAGATGTTTTGTGCCTCGACACCATTTCAATTTTTTTTGGTCGACCAATGTTATTAGTTACTTGAAAGTATCTATGTAGAAAAATATAAAATAATTCCTTAAAACCCCATAATTATCTGTTTTAAATAAGAATACTTGAAGGCTTATGAATTTGTATTAAGAATAGTTATTTGAAACAATAGGATTATTATTATTACTTGAGACCATATAACTATATGCAACTTTTTTGTATAGAGAATAGTTACTTGAAACTATCATTTTTACTAGGGATTATTATCAGTTACTTAAAACCATTAGGTAATAAATGATTATTATTGAATAGAAATAATTGCTTGAGACCATATGATTATAACTATTAGATAAGAATACTTTAAACCATGCAACTGTGGTTAGATTATTTGTTTTAAACAGGAATATTTGATATCGTATAACTGTGTGGAAATATGTAAGTATAAATGAACATTAAGGACGATTCCTATATATATTGACATAAAATACCTCTAAACGGGTTTGTATGCCTTTAAAATAATCATTACCCAGTCTTCTTGCTTTAGATTTGTTTTTGTTTTTGTTGTTGTTTTTAATGATGGCGCTTAGTTCCATTTACTAGTGATTTTCAGCGTTTTGTTTTACAGCTCTTTTTTTTCCAAAGAGTTAAGTTTATTGGTTCCCTGGTCACAGAATTCCATAATTTCAAGATCTCAGAACCATATCTACGAAGTATTCGCTTTGTTGTATGACACTTGGAACATGATTCCTATATTCAATCATCTGTTTCCCGTAGCCACTTAATGAGGTATTGTTTTTGCTAGAGCAACATAGAACTTAATAATTGCCTTCAGAGGTATTATTATACAGTCAACTAGACAGTGGCTTGTATCACGAATTCTTGCCAATGTACCCGAAATTAGAATAGCTAACACCTACAGGATTATGACCTGGTCATTTATGTTGAGTATCAAGTGAGTATCTACCCATCACGACACTAAAACCTGCCATTTTTGTCCCAAGTCTTTTGTAATACACCAAGACATTTTCGTGGCTCGCAAGTTATGGCTACACCAGACACAGGGATTGTTTATTATCTGTTCTCGAGGATAATCTGATATTCTTCTAGGTAAGAACACATTTGGCTAATTAACAGAACTGCAAATATGGTGGACGTGCGATCTTTTCAGTATTGGAACGGTAGGTTTTAACACGGATGGGACTTGGCCATTACTGATTGTTAACAAAGTGAAGATGATTTCAGTGGTACATTTGGCTAACAAAAACTGCCCAAAATTGGTTTAAGGCTTTTAGATTAAAATTTTCTATTGTAAAATACAGCCTAGTAGTTTGTGATTATCTTTAACGTACACAGCAAAGAATATTTCGACCACTTTAAAAAAGACTAAGAAAATATATGCGAGATATTATATACATCAGTTAAAATTGAATTTATGTTTGTTTTTTTTTTTATCAAGAAAATGGTATTTTTGTTTGTTTGTTTGTTTGTTTGTTCTTTATTGCATATCAAACTTTGTAGGTTTTTTAACATTAAATCCATTTTCATTCGAATGAACAGTACAATCATAAGTACACAGTTCAATTGTCAAAAAATTTCTATTTCAGTATAATCAAACAGTTCTAATTCAAACAATCCAGTTTAGTATGAGTATAGTTTTTGTTTACCCACAGTTCTACTTCAAATTCTTTAGTCTAGCCTAAGTACAGTCCCAATGTCAAAAACAGTTCTATTTCAAACAATTCAATTTTGCATAAGTACGCAGTTTAAATGTTAAAACAATCTTATTGCAAGCAATATAGTTTAGCTCGAACAATTCAGTATAGCGAAAGTACAGTCTCAGTGTCAAAAACAGATCTATTTCAAGCAATTCTCTTTCGTAAAAATATCCAATTTAGTTCTATTTGACCCTATCAGGTGCTACCACTGCCCGTCAAAGTGAATCTGGGAGCGAGAACAATGAAGGGGTGCTCCGCATTCCCCAAAGTTCCAACATTGTTGGAACCTCACCATCCGATTGTTTAGTCATATCCAGGACACTCGTTGGGGGATTATCCCTCTACAGAGAAGTAGTCGGTGTATTCTTCAACTTTAGTTGATTGGGCAAGATTGTGGTATCGTCACATTAAATAACAAATGAGTCGACCAGTTTATATACCTGGAATTAGTAGACTAATTGCATACCTCGGTAGCAATATCTCGTCCACTGAAAGTGATATCAACATATGTATAGGAAAAGCACGGTCTGCTATTCAGCGGCAATTGACCATGTGGAAATCTGATGTTTTTGTTAAATAAAACGGGAAATCATCCAAGATGTAGCCGTGTCAGTACTATAGTATAGTTGAAAGATTTGGACTTTAACGAAATGCTAGGAGAGAAAGTGAGATTGAAACTACTCAAGAATTCTGCGTGTTATTTTGGGAAAACATCTAGAAAGCAATATTCCACATAACGGCAGTGGTTTAGCCATTTACTTCCTCTCTGGCAAACCTTTCAAGGAAGACGATTAATACATGCTGGGTGCTGCTAAAGTAATGTTATGTTGTATACTACTCGTAGCCATAATCATAATCATAATGATATCAATACAACGTACTACAAATACATATTCAAATACATTAAATACAAAACACATATGCAGAAAAGTCTTTCGTATCATACTATGCTAACAACATCATGGTCGGACCCAACTTCTCAACATCATGGTCGGACCCCAACTTCAACTGTCTACCACTGAAGCAGACAACCCAACTGTCTGCCTACATTGGTGCACAGTCAACTCCCAACTGACCCTTTTTCAAAATCTTCAAATTCTCAGGACCATTGCTTCCGGGCATGACGTCAGTCACACTCCAGCCCCATTTCCTATCTAGCGTTTATTATGACAATTGTGATTGTCATATCCTTTGCGCACGCGCATAAAACTGTACCCAATGTCTGTGCACCTGAACTAAGAGCCGAATTGTTCAAAGCCCAACCAAACTGAATTATAATTAATGAAAAATGATTAAAATATAAATCATTCCATAATTATATAACAGTATAGACGAACCCATCGGCAATGTTGTCCAATGGACTCCTACAAATGGACACACCAGTTTTGGGCAAGCAGAATTTTTCTTCCACTCATCAGCTCTGTGCTGAAACTGGGTACCGTCTCGAGAGATTACCAATAGCGATGGCCGATTGGGAGATATGGTGAGAGAATATTCAAGGAAACCGTGTTGTCACTGCATCTTGATGATGCTGATGACGATTACATAAGCTTCAGAAAACGTAAAAAAATTCGATGAGTTCTAAATAAGTTCTCAGCTGAAAAAGAAAAAAGTCTCAAATACTTTTGATGAAGACCGCCTACATAATAACGTTTTTATTACCTTTGGCATCTCAGTTGAATGTTTAGAAACATTGTTTAAAGATTTGCAATGTTTCAGTGTGTTTTTCTTTTTCAACTTTTTTTTAAAGCTGAATGCACGAAATATTCTTGTATAAGACGAAATTTTAAGTCAAAATACCTTTTTTACTAAAATTGGTAGAGCAACAAGTACATGCATTAAAATGTCCCTTTTATATTTTCTTTACTAGGGTAAGTTAAAAGTTTTGCTGCAGTTTGGGAACCTGAAACACATTTCAACGTCTCTGGATACTTTAAGTGAGGTCAGGAAGGTTACGAACCGCACTGAACTGGAAGATGTCGATCTTGCCCGATACTCTTCGAGAATTACTCCAAGGGTTTGCTTCCGTAGCTTGGAGCATAGCCTCGATGTCAACTGGTTTAAGCCTAATAGACCATACTTAATCCTCGAGGCTCTTGGAACTGGAGCGAAATTTCTTAAACCATCTGGTTACTGTACTGAGATCAATTACACGTTCACCTTTCGCACAACAATTCTGTTACTAATATTGGTTATCTCCGTTGCATTATGGCTGGCTTCAAACTCGTATAGCATGAGTTTATCTGTGTGGCTTTCAAATCACATACGGAAAGAAGTAGTGAACAAAGTGCTCGCACCCCAACTAACACTATACTACCAAGTATAACGAGTACTTTAACAGCTTGAATAACTTCAAATACTTAGACACAAGTACCTGCCAAAATATTTCAAATATTTTGACTCTATTACATTCACACACACACACACACACGCACACACACATATATATATATATATATATATATATATATATATATATATTCCATATGTAAACGAAAGGGAGATTATCAGTCCAGTCGGCTGGGGCACCTCAGCAGAAGGGTAATATACTACCTACAGTAGACGCTGAATTGCATCTGATGGTGAGACTCTAGTTTTGGAGCTTTAGGAAATGTGAAGTAGCTCTTTATTGCCTTTAGTCCCAGGTCTAATCAGACTTGGAGTAATCGTTCCTATAAAGGTCTCATATTTGTATAAAATAGAACTTTTATCATTAAGGGTTTTCGGACTATTGTCTTCATCTTTATTGATTTTTTTTTCGTTTTTTTTTTCCAACCGGAGTTGATGTTTTTTCCAACGGTTGTTATGAATTCGATCTCGGACAAATTACTGCTCTAATCTTCTTGTTACTTTCCGTGCCCTCCTGGAATGAACTTGGGTTTTTATTGTTAAACCTGGTGAAACTAGCTTGAGGTCTCGGCATCTGAATAGGAATGTAAGATGGTTCGTCATTCGTGCCAATTTTTGATTCAGTTTAACTAATTGTTTCCATTGATATATTGTATCGGATCCGTACCGACTGGATATTAGTTGTCTAAATTTCTGAGATAAAGCTTGATGATTTTTATCATTAAGGGTTTTTTGACTATTGTCTTCATCTTTATTGATGAAGATAATAGTCCGAAAACCCTTAATGATAAAAATCATCAAGCTTCGTCTCAGAAATTTAGACAACTGAAATAGAACGGTTTAATCATTTACTATACTTGAAATCGATTAACTGTGTGCAAACAAATTGAACTATTTGTGTAATATATCAGTACTTGAAACCAATTAACTGTGTGCCGATGAATAAAAAATGTTGAATAGAATTATTTCTTTGTCGGGTCTTTCCGCCCTGGAACAATCTCCCCATGTTTTTTTTTCTTATTCTCGATATTATCCTACTTAGTATTGGATCATGTCTACTTTCCGCAGCCATTCTATCTAAAGACAAAACATCTATCTCTACCTAATGTAAAATGTATCTTCAAATTCTTCTTTTGTTTTATATTTTAACTCCTTGCAAAATCGCAATCTTGATAGTGCATCTATTGCTTTATGTTGAGCGGATCAAGACAAATGCATAGAGAGCCATTTTGGCTTTCTCCTGATTTTTAGGGAGTTAATTCATTTGGCAGATTTACTTAAGGCTTTGATGATGCCAATTTTGGTCATTCTGTCCAGTTCTGCTTTTAAACTCTTTTTCAAAGGAAAGGTAATCTTTCAGGGACGATTGATCATGGGGGGAATTGAAGGGTCAATAGTTATGTGGTGTATTGCTCTCCTAGTTTCAATTTCACCAAAACAAAGCTGATATTTTCCAAGGAATGTGCTCTATAGCCACATACATATACAAATATAAATATAAGCGGGAACATAATCAAACATAATTTACGAACTTCAATGAACGAACGAGCACACTTCTTTATAAAAATATGTATATAAAACTATTAGAGTTAGATAGCAATACTTCAAACCATTTAACTGTGTGCAAATAAAACTATTAATGGTTGCAATACTTGAAATCATTTACCTGTCTGGAAATAAAATCATTAGGGTTAGATTGCAATACTTGACTTCATTTGACAGCGTGCTAATAAAACTATTAGTGTTCGATAGCAATACTTGAAAGAGAAATCAATGAATCCTATTATTCTCTCTCCAGCTATGGGTATATATTGGGGAAAACTGATTTCTTCAGCGTTGGTTAGGCAACCAGTCTGGGAGAAGGAAAACTCTGCATCCAAACCTGTTAAACTCCGCTTAAAAACTTACCGTGTGTCACATCCTTCCCGTGTAAAGGGGTTGGGTAACTATATAATTGAAAACATTTATGTGTGTGCAAATAAAAATAAAAGTCTTTCCAATAGTAATAGCAATTTAACAATGGGCAAATAAATGAGCTCTGACTCGTTTAAAAGTTATCACCGACAAACTATCGTTTTCAATTCATATGTGTATAATATATTTTTAAAAACATAATCGGGCGTTAAATAAACCACAAGAGTTGATAAACCGGAAAACACGACCAACCAACCAGTCAGCCAACCAACCAAGCAACCAAGCAACCAACCACCAAACAACCAGCCAACCAACCAACCAATAACAAACCAACCAACCATAGGAAGGTTATCGGACAGTTATAATACAATGACATTCTGAATTATTTTAAATACCTTTTCTGCTACTTGAAGCAGTTCATAGTAATATAACGTCACTACTTAGCATTTTGCCATTGAAAAAGTGGTTACCCCAAGTCTTATCAAGACTCCGTTTATAGTATTTTAGTGGAGTTTTAGAAATAATATTCATCATAATATCTTACAATTAATGTAATTAAATCATGTTAGTTATGTATAGTAGTGGAAGAATATTATTCGGAGACATTTCAAGTAACTCCGCCAGCTTATGAATATGCATATTAACATGCACTCACACACAGACTCACACACACACACACACACACACACACACACACACACACACACACACACACACACAAGTGCTATTCAAATATGCCCTTACAGCACACACATAGAAGATACATATGTGACCATAGCAGTTGTAGTAGTACGTTCCAAGTCTTATTTGGTGGGCCGGAAGAAAAATACCACCCGTTCCAGGTCATATGCGCGCCCCAATCTGAGCAAAAACGCTTGGTGAATTATAACCTGTACGTCCCAGGGTACCTCGGGCAGTGTAATGGTTAGCAAGCTTGACGAGCAAACCTGCAAGAGTGTGTTCGAGTCTCATTGAGTGTCTTCATTCATTCGGCCTTGTAGCACATCTAAACAAAACGCTTAGTAAATTACTACTACTTGTATGCCCCAGAGTCCAGTCGTCGATTGGACACCACGTCGTACACACCACTAACGATTCAGTCTGACCCCAACCAGCACTCGCGACTTCAGCCAACCCAACAAATTATAACATATTGTATTTGATATAATTAACATTATTTTAGTCAGAAACAGAGAATTGACTAACACATTATGTAATGAAAACGAAATATGACTCATTCGACTATATTCAGTTTTAAACTCATAAAACTTTAGAGCGGGTGGCCATTTTTCCAATGACTCCAATAAAAAAGGTACTTTAAAGGGAGATAATCTCAGAATGATTATACTTCGAGGGTTGGTAACTCTTAACACTTAATACCATATTAACAGAATAGTTTCTTTATTTGTTCCTTGATCGTCCATGAGGAAGGAAAGCCAGAAAAGAAATGTTGCCCAGTTGGCTGGGGTTTTAAAGAACACCAACTGCTTCTCTACAGAGGGGTAAGACTTCGAACGAGCGTCCTGATATGTCATTAAACAATCTGATGGTGAGGCTACAGTAATGATGGAGCTTTGGGGAATGCGGAATACTCTTTCAGTGCCATCACTTCTAATTCCATTCTGGCCATGAGGTAGTACCTGACAGCGTCCTATCTATGAGTATAGTAAGTAAAGTAAAGTTGTCTCCCTTTAGTCGCGGGTGACCCGAAAGCTCCCTTTTCAATCGCAACCACACCGAGGTGTAGGGTAGGGCACTAATCCTTTCCCTGGATTGCTCCACTACCCTTAATCCTTACTTTATGATGCTGTGTGTTAAGCAAGGAGGCATCAGGTACATTTTTTGAGTCTTTGGTATGACTCGACCTGGGATTGAATCCAGTTCTCCCGGACCATTGGCGAACACTCTACCCAAACGGCCAACTGTTTTGACATTTAAACTGTCAAAACAAAAAACTATATTTATACTAAACTGAATTGTTTGAAAGAGAACTGTTTTTTGACATTCAAACCGTGTACTCATGCTAAACTGTTATAGGAAATGGACAAAGCGACACGATTTCAAATCATGAACAATGCAGTTTTTATTTGAAATAGCGCTAATACACGTGGGAAAGATATGAATCCAACTACTCTCATTAAAAATATGGGAAAATACTTGGACTGCTTACCCTTTGTGAGGAAACCCGTCTAGGAGAAGGAAAAGTCTGAATTCGAACCTGTTGAATTCTATTTAAGAATTGACCTTGTTTCACATCCTGATCGTTGTGAGGGGGTGATAAATATATATATATACAATAATATTTCCAGAATTCAGGAAAGAAAATTAAAAATACATCGTAATGTTGCAAGTTTCAGTAAATATTTTGTGTTTAGTTAAAGCAAATTATGTATTTAAAACGTTTTAGCCTTCTAATTACCCGCCATCACTTGAAAGCCTTTTAAATAATTCTCTGTCTAAAATGATTTTACAAATTATTACTCAGTGGATTATTTAGGGCGTGGGCTTATTTAGATTACCGGCAAGGTTTTCGATATTTTGTATGTGCCAACGTAAGAGGCTTGTATGAGTTGTATGACATTGTCAGAATCAACCAAGATTCGAGATGTGTTTTATCCGACACCTAACAATGCTAGAATGTGATAAACTATTTGTTCACTGTGGAGTGCTCCGCCAACAGCAAACCTCTCAAGGGCAACCAATAAGCGAGAACAATTTGCCCAGGAGCATACGTTATATTTTCTAATTTACTTTAAAAGAAAGAGACTCTTTTCTGTTTTCTCTTTTTTTTTTCTCTCTGATGAAAGAGATAGTACGTCCGAGAAATTTGAATTTTTAGACATTGACTTAAAGAAAAAAGAAAAAAATCCTTTTTCCTAACATTCCAGCTTATATTATTATATTTTTTTTTCTCTTTTATTCTCAACTGTATATTCTGTTCAACTTTTGCTTGTATAGAGTATTTGCCGCACGTGTCTTGGACCACCAGCATCAGCCCAACCCACCGCAAAAAAAGAGAAAAATAGATGAAAAGACGTCTGTGACATCAACCAAAAAACAGTTCCTTTAAAAAAATGTCGTAAAGTAAGACAACTACAAAAAAAAACAAAAAAAAAAACACGAATACAAACAGAACTTAGTGTTTGCAACGTTTCAGAAAGGAACAAATAAGAAACAATTAGGGAGACAAAATGTAACAAACTTCGAGATGGGACAGGGAAGAGGCAAAATATCTAAAAAAAAAAAAAAAAAAAAAAGAAAGAAAGGAAGGAAGGAAGGAAGGAAGAAAGAAAAAAGATAGTAAGAAAAAACAATTTTTTTATGCTAAAGTAAATAGTGGGTCGCCAGACGGTTTCTATTTTGAAAGCCTTTGTTGTCAGAATTCCTTTTAAAGATTGCAGCCAAAATCTTTTGGAAACAAAGAACGATGTTTCGATACACCTTGCAATAGAGACCAATACTCCAATAGCTTTATTCGATTTATATTGTACGTATGATTATTTGTACACAAAAACACACACTCTCAAATATATATATGTATATATATATATATATAACTTAAGAAAGTTAAGAAAAGAATCCGACAGTGTATGTAAATGAAAGAAATACAGTAAAATCAGTAATTTAATAAAGACCAATATGTAACCTACGCAATATATATATATATATATATATATATATATATATATATATATATATATATTTATATATATATATATATATATATTAGATGCGTCTGAGAAGTAAAAAAAAACTCTTGTCACAAACAATTTATTTCAAATCCAAACAAGAAACCTCATGTTTTCTCCTTCAAATTAACCTCTTCAAGTCTAATGCATTTTCCTATCCTTTTTTGACATGTTTCCATGCATTGCGGGGAAGGTTTCTTCTGCCTCTCAGCTCCGTCATTACAGCTCTCTTGATGGCCCCCACGCATTCAAAATGGATTCCCTTAAGATCCTTTTGAGCTTTGGTAAAAGAAAAAAACGTCATTTCAAGCAAAATCAGATGGATAGAGATGTTGTTTCTGTAAGTTGATGTTCATCTCGGCGAGGAACTGCCGAATATTCAAGGCATTCTGAGGAGGTCCATTGACGTATTGAAGTAACAGCGATTTGTCCAGCAGCAACATGCCACATGATCTGCTTGTTAATTTGCTGATTGATCGTTTGGTTCAATGGCAAGGACTCGTTGAAGACGATTACCCCTCTCATGGATGAACGAGTTCAGCATGACTTTGACTTTCTTGCATTCTACGACATCGGAGACTTTCATGGGCTGCTCTGTCACTTGGTTTCAAGGTCATAATCAAAATTCCATGTTTTATCATTAGATCAGGTGCCATACGCTCTTGACGTGGTGCAATGGTTACCGTCGAAGGAAATGGACACGGTGACACGAGTTCAAATCCTGGACGAGACTTATGCATTTCACATAGCACTAATACCCTTGGGAAAGGTATGAGTCCAATTATTCTTCCTCCAGCTATGGGTAAATAGTAGGGCAGACTAGGTCCTTCAGCCTTGGTGAGGCAACTAGTCTAGGAGAAGGAAAACTCTGTTAAACTTAGCTTAAAAATTGACTTTGTGTCCTATCCTGCCCGAGCGGAGGGATGGGTAAATTTGCATACACTCTTGACGTTGACCACTGCTCTGCTTGTTGAAAGCCTCCCGCTCCTTTAATTATCTTTCTCTTCCTCATACCTCTCTTTGAACCACTTCTGCTACTCAAAAACACGTACATGTGACATGGTATTATATCAATACATTTGCTGAAGCATTTCAACGGATTGTGACAGAGTTTCCCCCAACTGCACCAAATTCTTTTAGGTTTAATCATGACTTAATGTTCATTGTATATTCCTCAGGTCTCATAGCTGAACGACAAGAAAAGAGATGTAAAAAAAATAACGAGAAAAATGCAATAGTTACAGACTACTACGATTACAATTATATATTCCGAAGATATCGTGTTACATGATAACCCAATCTGCTCATCCCTCTTTAATCCATTGCTCACATTGTACACGCAGTCTCGTTTTTTTAGACCGAGTTTTTGCTACAGGCACCATGTAAGCCAGTACTACCTGCCGCATGGTCAGGTCACCGGCGACTAAACTGGTGCCCCCACCAGCTCTCCCTGGTGATGAGATTGGTTAGTCTCCCAGGAGGATGAAAAACAATACCTTACAAAGGGCGGATGAAACCCCTATGGGATCAACGGCCAACTAGCAAGGGGTAGATGGAGACTCCACAGCTACTGTTATGGCAATCCATCTAGGAGAAAGAAAACTCCAAATATTAAACCTGAGTATCTGGTATGGACCAATCGCCCCATTTTTTGTGCCATTGGAAAACTATACCACACTCGGAAAGTGGAGTGCGTACTGTGCAAGCGCAACTCACTGTAAATAAACTCACGCACGGATACCTCCTTGACCTCTTTTTTTGTGTTCTCTTGTGATGCATTCTTACAAGTATCACTCAATTTAAAGTCCCAAGTCCACTGGCGATACATGTTTTGACGACGCATGCAGGTCTAACAAACTGGAAGTATGTAGCTCAAACTGTGCACTCTTAACTTATCTTAACATCGCTTCAATGTCTAATCGAGGCGAAAGGCATGATTCGGTGGAGTTAAGGGTGTCAAAGCAACCTTTCTAGGGGAGCACTGCTTGCTTCGTGCAGGGATTAGAAAAGGTATTCCAAACAAATGCTTGGCCTCATAATCTGGCCAGTAGCTGCGGCTGGTGGATTGTTCATTTAGTGGTAACAATATTAAGGACAATAAATCGGCATTATCAAGAAATGACAAGCATACAAATCGGTTTTCCTCCTCGGTTGGCATGAAAGTTGCATGCTGGAATGTACGAACATTACTTGACAAGGACTTGTCTGAAAGGCCACACCGCAGAACTGCTCTATTTGCCAGAGAGCTTTCTCTGTTTGATATTGACATTGCCGGTCTCTCTGAGACACGACTTGCTGACGTTGGTCAACTCACAGAAACACGCTCCAGTTATACTTTCTTTTGGAAGGAGAAACCTGCTAATGAAGCGGAACAACACTGTGTGGGTTTTTCCATCAAATCTTCCCTCTCAAAAAACTTGCAGGAACTTCCATTTGGTACATCAGAACGTTTTGTCACAATCGTGGCAGTTTATGCCCCAACCATGGACTTCACTAAAACAAACGTACTCTCCTTTTATGATGAGTTAAGACAACTATTTCTCAATATTCCTGATGATGATGATAAGATCATTTTATTTGGTGATTTGAATTTGAGAGTGCGGAGGGATTCTCAGACTTGGAAATGTTTAGGGTTCACATGGATTAGGAAAGGCAAACAGCAACGACCTTTAGCTTTTGCAATTTTGCAACGAGCACGATCTCATCATTGGAAACACGTGGCTTCGTCAAAAAAAAAAAACAGATACAAAGGTACATGGCAACTCCCACGCTCTAGACACTGGCATATGATAGATTATGTTATTGTTCGCCGGCGTGATCTACAAGATGTTCACCAGGTTCGAGCTATGAGAGGCGCTGAATGTTGGACAGACCATCGCCTGGTAAGAGCCACAATGGAACTCAAAATTCGCCCCAAAGCACAACATACCACCACATCACGTGCAAAAAAGCTTGAGGTCTCAAAGTTTTCTCATCTTCCTGAAACAAAGAACATCTTTCAGAATGCACTTACCTCTATTGAACTGGATGAAACAAATTTATGGGAGGATTTTAAGGTGAAGGTACTTTCTGCTGCTCAAGACACTTTAGGATTTAGGAAAAGGAAGTGCCAAGACTGGTTTGCGGAAAATTTTGAGGAAATTGATACACTCCTTGAAACAAAACGCAATCTTTTCCGAAAAACCTTGTCAATAATTCTGTTCTTCCAAGCAAAAATGGAAGCTACAAAAACTTACAAGGATTTTCAAAAAGTGGCACAAACGCGTATGCACGAAATACAAAACCAGTGGTGGCTCAAGAAGGCAAAAGAAGCATAACTTGCAGCAAACAGTAAAAAACTCGCGATTGTTCTACCAAATAATCAAAGAGCTCTATGTGCTGCAGCAATCAATTTTTGCTCCCCTGAAATCAAAAGATGGTGCCACCTTGAGACGACCAGAAGATATCAAAAAGCGATGGTGTGAACATAATAGCGAACTCCTTATTCGCCATCCAGTCGTTAACAAATCAGTATTGGATCTCATGAAGCAAGATGATCACACCATGGCTCTTGATGAAGTGCCTTCTAGAGGTGAGATAAAAGCTTCTGTTAGTCAAATGAACAAAAACAAAGTGCCAGGAATGGATGGCATAACAGCAGAGATTCTAAAGAATGGCGGTGAGAAAAGGATTGATCTCCTGGAGCAAGTCATCCAAAGTGTATGGGAAAGTGAAGTACCTCAAGACTGGAGAGATGCCATACTTGTGTCGTTGTATAAAAAGGGTTCGAAGTCGGACTGCAGCAATTTTAGGGGCATATCTCAGCTGACTATTGTTGGAAAAGTGTTTTTAAGGATAATTTTAAATATATTAGTCCACACGATTGTCAATGGAATTCTACCAGAATAACAGTATGGTTTTCGTGCAAGCCGTGGCACTGTGGATATGATTTTCAGTGCTCGGCAATTGCAGGAGAAGTGCAAAGAACAGAATCTTCCATTGTACCAATGTTTCATTGACTTATCAAAGGCTTTTGATACTGTCAACAAATCAACTCTTTCGAAGATATTACTGAACTTGGGCTGCCCTGAGAGATTTGTGGGTCTGATTCGTTCTTTTCACAATGGAATGAAGGCCAGGGGTTAGTTTTAAGGGCACTATCTGAAGAAATATCTATCAACAATGGAGTCAAACAGGGTGACATTTCTGCACCCATGTTACTCAATATCTACTATGCCATTGACTTTCTCGTAGACTTTTATGAAACTCTGATGGTATTTACATCAGATATCAGACATCTGGCACTGTTTTCAATGTCTGTAGACTACTCTCTCAAAGAAAAGTCTCTTCTTCATTGGTGAGTGAGCCGCGCTATGCGGATAACTGTGATATTGTTGCACATTTTGAAGATGAGTTGTAATGATTTATGAACCATTTTGTATCTGCACATAACTCATTCGGTTTAAAGATCAACCTAAAATAGACAGTCGTCATGTACGATCCAGCACCTCGATCGCCTTATATAGAACCTATTATCTTCGTTGAAGGTAACAAATTAGATGTAGTGCACTCTTTTGTATATCTAGGCAGTACCCTCTCTGAGGGATGCAGCCTCGACAGAAAATCTCCTTCCGCATTGAAAGGGCGTCGCGGTCAGCACTTACTAAACTTGTGTGGTCTCAGCATGGTATCACGTTACATACGAAAATCATTGTGAATAAAGTTTGTGTTTTGACGGCCCTCCTGTATGCAAGCAAGTCTTGGACACTCTATTAACACCAACTAAAACTTCTTGAGGGTTTTCATCAACGGCGTCTGAGACAGATACTTCATATCGAATGACAGTCCCATGTTTCAGATACAGAAGTATTCGGGAAAACAGGGTTACCAACCATCCAGTCGATGGTAATGAAAAGTTGTCTCCGATGGGTTGGTCACATTGTGCGTATGGATGACGGCCGTCTGCCAAGGCAATTATTCTATGGTGAAATGTGGGAAGGAAAGAGAAGTGCATTAAAACCGAAGAAAAGATTTAAGGACACAATAAAATATTACCTGAAACAATCTGGACTACCTGTGGACCAATGGGAAAAATGGCTTCAGATAGAAGTAAGTGGCAGAAACTGGTTCACGAAAGCATATAATCATTTGAGAATAGCCGTATGCAGAACAGCGCTTACAAACGTCTGATTCGCAAAGGCGAACAGGGTCCAGCACTGGGTCCACAAAGTCACCACGCTAACTGTGACATATGTGGAAAATTGTGCCTATCTCTTGCTGGTCTCAAAAGCCATCTGCATAAATGTGCAAAATCTATCTTGCACCCAAATAATGTCACTGCAAGCAAAACTGAAAGGTTGTGCCAATTCTGTGGTAAAATCTGTCGCAGCTTGGCTGGCCTGAAGAGTCGCCTACGAACACATAGAATTTAAGGGGGTTGTATGGGAGGGCGAGAGGACATGAGACAAAGGGGGTGGTCACGCTCGAAACCGAGAGGACAGCCATCATATATATATATATTTAACATTACTTCTTCAGATTAAACAAGAAAACGGCTTAAAATATTTTTTTTCACATTAACAACCAGACTAGAAAAAAAAAACTTTTTCCTATATAAAAATAATCCTTTACCTTCAAGTAACAATAAATATCACCTTATTATGGCACGTATATATATATATAAGTGGTGCATCTCATTCCGCTTTCAGGAGTTGATCCAATTTTTGTGGAATAAAACCTTCACTTGAAAGAAGCTTTAAGTTCAATGACACATATAAAACTGATTTTCCATATCATCTTATTTTTCATATATATATATAATTTTCTCTTAAAAAAAACAACAATCGGTCACGTTAAGATAACAATTTTATTTCCATCCTGTTAAAAAGCATTGGCATAAATCAATGCTCATAAAAATTAACAGGACATCTTCAGATCAAACAAGAAAATGGATTAAAATAATTTTTTTCACATTAACAACCCGACAAGAAAAAAAAAACTTATTTTTCCTATATAAAACTAACCCTTTAAATTCAAGTAACTATAAGTATCAACTTATCATAGCACGTAAAGGAAAATTCAATTTCAAATACTTCAAATTTAACTGAGGAAAATGTACTGCTACAATAATACATGTCTAGACATTCAAACATTTATGTATGTATAAAAAACATCAGCGTTATCCAAACATTTTCGGAATTTGCAAAATAGGTGTTTAGCTCCAAAAATACAATGGAAAATTTGGAAAAGATCTACAACTCCCAGCTACTTAGATGGACGAAGTAATTTGTGTGTGAAAGAAAAGATACGAATTATGTTATAATTGGACGTGTTAACCAATTAAATCAGAGATGTGATTTTATTGCTAGATGTTGGCAAAGAAATAAATTTAGAGTATTTTCAAAAAATAAGTAAATAAACAAATAAATCAAAAATGAATAACTATGATTTATCAAAGTGGTAAATGAATTAGAATTTGAATTTATATTAGTAATCTTTATTCTATTATTGTAATTTGGCGGGGAATTTTGCCGTAAATAACATTAGTTTTAGATGTTTTAGTTTATTTTAACTATAAAAATTGATGTACTAAAATTAGATATATCTGAATAATAAATATATATATATATATATATATATATATATATATATATATATATATATATATATGTGTGTGTGTGTGTGTGTGTGTGTGTGTTTAGATATTTACTTCTATATAGGAGAAATAAGGGTTTTTTTCTAGTCCGGTTGTGAATGTGAAAGTTTTTTTACTCCATTTTATTATTTGATCTGAAGAAGTCCTGTTAATTTTTTTAGAGAACTGATTCATATCAATGCTTTTTAACAGAATGGAAATACATATATTATCTTGATGTGACCCATTGTTGTTTTTTTAAGAGAAAAATATTTACTCTCTGGATTTTATTTACATTGAGATTTACTGGATTAAATAATAGACC
Source organism: Sepioteuthis lessoniana (assembly GCA_963585895.1). Lineage (NCBI taxonomy): Eukaryota > Metazoa > Mollusca > Cephalopoda > Myopsida > Loliginidae > Sepioteuthis > Sepioteuthis lessoniana. Next base: position 60,255,882 of record OY757934.1, read on the forward strand.
ATCAAGGCTTGCTTGCATGTATAAAGAGTGTTTTTTAAAAGAGTTTTTGAAAGTTTTTAAGTTTTTATAACATAAGAAAATTACGTAAACGCAGAGTTGGATAATAGTGAGATGCTGATGAATTAAAAAAGCAGAACGCTATCAACAGAAATAGAATATTATCAAGAAATGTGGAATATTTTTAAAGGAATAAACAAACCTAAAGGCATTTCAAAACATTGTCACTATCTTCAAAATTAATTCTATTGATTTTAGACTTTCTTTTGTTTTTATATGTTGGGCTTCTTGGATTTGTAGTTGTAACTTATTAATTTAGTGTGTTCAACTAGAATATTTCAAAATTTGGATTTGGGAATAGAATGGGTTTTGAGATGTAAGGCTATGGAGCTATAATCATTACGATACATAGTAAGACGTCCTGAAAGAGTTATGGAGGTAAGACCAACATACGTATTGTTTTCTTTGCAGACACAATCTTCCAAGGGAAATTTGAACATATATACGACGTTTGTCCAATCAAGTAATTTAGTGGAGAGGGAAGAGTTATTGGAAATGATTAGGTTGGAGGTTTGGAATTTATTATATTAATGATAAGTCTTACTTTTTTGGTAGAGTCAGTTGGGAGAACATTTTTGGGATAAGGTTTTTTGATATATGTACATCTATCTTATAATTACTATGAAATTGGTTTTCGTAGTAAATGTTTATTGATATTTATGGTATTGTCTATGTTATGTTATTCAGTTTTATTAATGAAATGTTTAATTTCTGTATCAACAATGTAGTTGAGAAACGCATTATTGATAGTTTTTTTTTATATTCTTAAGTTCATTGAGGAAGATAGTTTGGGAGGAAGATAGCAGTTTAGCTCTGGAAATAAGTGTTTTTATAATTGTTCTTTTATAACGTGAGGGGCATTCACTATGGAAATTTAGGGGGCCCATTTTCAGTAATTTTTACATGCCAGCCCTTGAAAATAATGTTTTTAATACCATCAATAAACCAAATATTTTTTAAGGTATGCTGTCGACATACTCCTTCTCACCAATAACACTGATGAAATTAACACAATGCAAGAGACGTTTCAAAATAATTCTGTTCTCAATTTCACTCAAGAAATCAATATTAACAATAAAATCCCATTTCTTAGTGTACTAATAGACACAAGCAAAATTGACCGATTTACCACCTAAAAAACCTACCAACACTAATCCCAGCATCCTCAATATCCGTTTAGTTTAATCGAACTGAAATTAATTAACAACTTTATTCAAAGTGTTATATATGGTTGCATTGTTGGGTAAAATGATATACCTATGTAATGGATCATTAAATTTGAAAGACATAATTTTCTCGAAAATTTCAACCCCGAACATGATCTAATATTTATATCTTATAGTAATAAACTTAACCAAAAGTATATATATATATATATATATATATATATATATATATATATATATATATGGGGGGTATGGATATGTGTGCGTATTTAAATTAATCATGTTGTTTACTATATCTTTAAATATAAATTACTCACTATTACTGATTGTCACTGATTATTAAAACCAAATGATTGGTCAGACGATAGCATTGGTCAGAAGCTGACAGTTTATATATAAGAGATCGAGTGAGAGAGAGGAGTATATCACCCATAAATAAAAGGTCAGTTTTCATCTAAACCAAAGATGTCATTATTAATTCATTATTCATAATCGTGCATTATGTAAAGAAGATAATCAATTATAGAGCGTTCAAACTGTCACGTAATGGCCGAGGGATTTCGGTTCATGCCTTTGAGTTTAGTTGGGCTGGGTGTCTTTCGGCTTGGCGCATGGGTTGGTTGGGTGCAACAGTGATGCAGGTGTTGACGCGGGCGCGCGCGGGCGGACGAAGGTGTCACCCAGAGATGTCACAATAGTCCGAGACGAAACGGGTGACGGAGTGCGAGTGACGTCACGCACCGGAAGCGCGCATAGGTTCGTGGAGAATTGAAAGAAAGTTAGAAGAGTTGAAAACTAGACGACGAACGAGGAAGTTCGACTTTTGGGGCTCGCTGAGGCGAGACGAATTTGCGCGTCGTGGGTGCTGCACGAGATCAGGGCCAAATGAATAAGATGGCATAGCGAGATTTTGTCTCTCCCCCTTATGTTGAAACTAACTCAAAGTTAATAAAAAAGTTTTGTACCTGAACAAGAAGCCGTTACGTGTTTTCGAATTTCGAGATTCCTATGTTCTTTATATGTTCTATTGTTATGAACATTATATGTCTATTTCGCACATGGCGTTAATTGTGGCTATGTAACAAAACAAGAGGTAGTCATTCATTTTGTGTTAAAGCCCTTAAGACAGGAATGAATATCTTTATCCTCCTCAGCAATGAAATAAATATCTAAAACCAAATTAGGCTCCCGATCCTTCACAGTTCAGCTTGTCTAAGAGATAGAAAAATCCCTACATTCAAAACATATTGGGTATTGTTCAGAAAATCTGTGACATTTTGATTCTTCGTCCTAAGCAAAAAGTTTGACTACTCTACCATTGTAAACCAGTCATCCGTGAAATCAGTCAAGCGGTTTGCAATTGAAATGTTGGGTGCTTTCACTTCCTAGATGCAGGAAA
>OY757934.1:60261003-60366003 GCA_963585895.1 Sepioteuthis lessoniana
TATATATGTGTGTGTGTGTGTGTGTGTGTGTGTGTGTGTACTACATTAAAATAAATAATCTAATTACCTTTGATTTATAAAGAACAAATAAGCCTTACGTCATTTTTGATATGTAAACGAGAATACAAAGATGCAAAACCGTTATCAATTCACATGCGACCGCAGAATAAAAACACCAATATTAAAGAAAATAAATTTAGTACTATGTTTGACACGGTACTAGATGTGATACTATGGTTACTCAGTAGTACAACCAAATGTGACACTACTCCGATAATGGTACCTAATGTGATACTCTGCTGTCATCGATACCAAATATAATGCTACAGATGCAGAGTATCAGATGTGATGTGTGCAACACTATGGTACCATCAATAGATGTTTTACTTCTTAAACACAAGATGACTCAGTTTTTCCAAGCGAAAGTAAGTATTATTATTACGCATACTGTATCCAATATTTCTTGCAGTCATCCAAGCACAAGAGAGAGAGAAAGATCTTCCAAGGGTCTATGAAACACTCACCGCTACACAGAACAACCCTCCTGTCAGTACTCTGAAGGACTCTGTCGATCTCAACACTGTCTCAACTGACAACCGACTCCCAAAATTTGACAACCGACTTCTAACTTCTCAACTGATTAATTTCAAATCCGCTAATTTTTATATATTCTAAACTTTAGCATATCTTTAGTATGACGTCATCTCACTATAATTAGTGCCATATCATCGTAATGATCATCATCACACATGTTCCGAAATCTTATTACGCTTTTATTTTACCCCAATCAATCAATTCTATTTGACATTTGATCTTCTTGTACAAAAAAAGATGACAGGCGTCCTCCTGTCAAATGTTCGCACATGAACGCGCTTGACCTTAACAATTTAACATACGTTTCCACTCAAAGATTTTAGCTAAGTAAAAGACCCCTGAATAATTCCCAAGCAGTCCAAACTAAATGATAAAATAATTATTCATATTTACCAGCCCACCCCCCGCTCGGGCAGGATATGACACAAGGTCAAATTTTAACCGGAGTTTAACAGGTTTAAATTATGAGTTTTCCTTCTCCTAGACTAGTTGCCTCACCAAGGCTGAAGAACACAGTCTGCCCTACTATTTACTTATCGCTGGAGGGAGAATAATTGGAGTCATATCTTTCCTAAGGGTATTAGTTCTATGTGAAATGCTATCAGTCTCGTCCAGGATTTGAACTTGTGTCGCCGTGTCCATTTCCTACGACGATAATCATTACACCACGGGGACCTCCCAATAAAATAATTAATACAACAAACCATCACAGTTATTTTTTTATATCAAGGACAACTCACAAATTTTAGTATCTTTTGATCATCCGATGAGTATTGCTTATAGATATATATATATATATATGAAGATGAATTTACCAATCCCTGTGTTCGAACATGATGCAAAAGTTGGCCAGTTTTTTAAGAGGAATTTAATAAATTTTAATTCATAGTTTACTTTCTGGTAGATCGATTGCGAAACCATGGTTAAAAAGTCCAGAGTGCCCAACTAGTTACTTACCCAGTCGGCTGGGGCAGTAGAATACACCGACTGAACCTCTGCACAGGGGTAAGACACCCACCACTCGACCAATGTCCTGGATATGACACAAAACAATCTGATGGTGAGATTTCAGTAATGCTATAGTTTTGGGGAATGTGGAGTATCCCTTCATTGCCATCGCTCCAAGGTCCACTGAGTGGTATCACCTGATAGGGTCTTTCTATGGGTCAAATAGAACTAAACTATGTACTTAAGCTAAACTGAATTACTCGAAATAAAACTATTCTGACATCTAAACTGCACACTTTTGCTAAGTTCTATTATCTGCAATAAAACTGTTTTTACATTTAAGTTTGTGTATTGCCCAGTAGGAAGGTGTTGTACAATACATCGACTGCACCTCAGCAGAGGAGTACCCACCCCCAAATAGTGTTCAAGATATGGCAATAAGCAATCTAATGATGATATTCTTGTAATGCTCGAGCTAAGGGAATGCGGAGTACCTCTTCACTGCCATTACTCCCAGGTCCTTTCTGGCCTGGAGTGATAGCACTTTATTGGGTCTTATCTATGGGTCAAATAGAACTAAACAGCATGCTTTTGCTAAACGTAATTACTCTAAATAGAACTATTTTGATATATAAACTGCGTACTTATGCCAAAATGACTTGTTTGAAATGGAACTGCTTTTGACATTGAAACTGTACTTACGGTAAACTGAATTGTTTAATATGGAACTGTTTTGACATTTAACTGTGTAAAGAAAATCTATACTTATAATAACCTGAATCGTTTGAATTAGAACTGTTTGAATAAACGGAATTGCTTGGAATAGAAATATTTTTGACAATTAAACTGTGTACTTATGCTAAACTGAATTGTTGGAAATAGAACTGATTATATGTATAAAAATGGAATCATCATTTAATAACCTACAATGATTGATATGCCATGAAACCCAAAGAACCAACCAACCAATCTTCTAGTTACCCATAGCTGGAGGGGAGGATAATTGAATTCATGCCTTTCCCAAGAGGATTAGTGCTATATGAAATGCAAACGGAATCATCAAGGATTTGAACTCTGGTCTGTGTGTCCATTTGCTACGGCAGTAACCACTAAACCACGTGCACCCCATAGACACACACACAGACACACACACACACATATATATATAATGTGTATATATATATATATATATATATGTATGTGTATGTGTGTGTGTGTATACGATGCGCTTGTGGTGTAGTTGTTTTATATATATATTGAACTCTTGCGGCACATATTTAACACGGTTAATTAGCTACTCTCTTTTATTTTGAGACTGTGTGCTTCCTATGAAACTTAAAGAAATGGACTTCAAAAGTTCACAATTCGAATATCATTTTGGTTTCCATAAATGCACTTTGCCTAGTTGGCTGGGGCTGTAGAATACACCGACTGCACGTCTGCAGAGGAGTAAACCCCCATCACGCAATGAGTGTCCTGGATATGACAATAAACAATCTGATGGTGAGGTTACAGTAATGCTGGAGCTTAGGGGAAATCGAAGTACCCCTTTATTGCCATCGCTCTCAGGTCCACTCTGGCTCGGCGTGGTAGCACCTGATAGGGCCCGATCTATGGGTTAAATAGAACTAACAGAATACTTATGCTAAAATGAAACCGTACTTACATTTAAACTGCGTGCTTATGTTAAACTGAATTATTTGAAATAGAACTGTTTTGAACATTGAAACTATTTACACTAAACTGAGGTGTTCAACATAGAACTGTTTTAACGTTTAACTGTCCATAAACAAAATCTGTACTTATACTAAACTGAATTAGCTGAATTAGAACTGCTTGACTAAACTGAAAAGCTTGAAATAGAAATGTTTTTACAGTGTACTTATGCTAAACTGAATTGTTTGAAATACAATCGATTATTTACATAAAAATGGATTTGGCATTAAATAACCTACAAAGGTTGATATGCCATAAAACCCAACCAACCAATCAATCAATCAATCAATCATAAATGCACTGTGTCAAGCTCTTTCTTTGCAAAAACATTCCCTTATTGCATTTCTTCTGATTTACAGGGTGTCTCAAAATAGAAGCAACCCTTTAATATGATGAAAATGATTTATTACTGTGACAAGCGCAATGCCGGTGATTTGGAACATGTCCTGTAAAAATGCATCTTTTAAGCTAGAGACATCAAATCAATGTTTATCTAATTGGTATTATATCGGCTTCCAGGACATACAATCTGTGTTTGAGTTTCTTGTCTCAGTAATAAATCACCATCATTTTAATAGGTTACATCAATTTTGAGACAGTTTTGAATGATTTTCCCTCCAAATAAATAGTGACACAACATATTTTTCCACTCTTATTTAAGATATTGGGATCTAGGATTAATAGTTGTTATAGTATACAATTTTCAAATTTGAAACAAAAAAGAATACAACATTGTTATTAGTAGTTATTAGCAGTCACGTTGGTCCCATAAGACACTTATATCTATATATCTATATAATTTCTAAATCTATTTAGTAATGAGGTGATTTATAGTAGTATTTGTAGTTCACCTGAACTGAACTCTCCTTTTCTGTATATTTAGTTTTTATTTTGGTCGATTTAGAATTGATTAGGAACTTGAATCAAAGTGCAGTAGAAGCAAAAGATCATATGTTTGTTTTGTTTTTTGTTTTTTTTTAAATTTTAACTTAAAAGATTTTTCTAGCATAATTCTGCCAATATGTTATATATGGACTGATTATTTTTCATGTTGAGTAGGATTTGATTAACTGTTAAATAACCGGGAAAAGACTGCAAGCTAATTTGGTACAATTGTCAGCTAATGACCTCAAAAAGTAAGCTAATCGAATTAAAGGTTTGTCTGTCATTGGCAGATTTTAAAGTCAAGTGACTAAAATCGTAGAAGTGAAAAGCTTGATTTCAACATTAAGTAAGTGAAAGGGATAAAACGCAAGTTTCAATCTATGTTCCGGTGCCCCTGACCCGCAGTCAGTATTATAAATAAAATGAATAATGTTTTGGGTACACATGACAAAAACGACTTTGTATTTGTTATTCATCACAGTGAAGAGAATGGATTGAGCGGCGGTGAGGTCATGAGAGCAATATGGCGGTGAGAATCGACGTCAGAATGGAGGAAAATAATATAATATATATACCATTTAAATTTGTTCTTTTAAAAACATAATTTAAGCATATCAAAATATACCATCATTTAAATCTATTTAGATATAACATTTCTTTCAACATATAATTTAAAGATATGAAAATATACCATCATTTAAACCTATTTAGATATAACACTCCTTTTAACATATAATTCATCATCATCATCATCATCATCATCATGTCGTGCTGGTAGCACGGATATCCCTGACCCTCTCTCGCTACTTTTCCCTATCGTTCATTGCCTCTGGCAGGTCTTCTGGACAACACCCCGTATACTCACATAGTTGCTAAATGTATGTTCGTGCTGGTCGTCATTTCTTTCAACATATAATTTAAAGTTATCAAACTATACCATCATTTAAACCTATTTAGATATAACATTTCTTTCAACATAAAATTTAAAGATATCATCTTTAAACATAGAGTTAAACCTATATTTTTAAATGTGATTTTTTAGAAACAAGCCCTTTTTTTAAAATATCATTCAATCATTTTTTCAAAAATATCATTATATATATATATATATATATATAATTTTATTTAAACATATTTAAATAGAAAGTGTCAAAATCATTATCACCATTTCGTAATATTATAACTTGATCAATTCTCATACAAATGATTTCTCGTTTTTATAGCATGTCTCGAAACAACTCCAAATTTTATGTTTAATATCTAAAAACTTTTTTTTCAGTGAATGTCATTTCCATACATAAAAAAATTAGACATTAAACATTAAATATAGAATTTTGTGGTTTTTTAGAGTGTTTGCCAATGATCCGAGAGACCTGGGTTCAATCCCCGGTCACGTCATACCAAAGACTTTAAAAATGGTACTTGATACCTCCTTGCTTAACACTCAGCAATATAAGGTACGTATCGAGAGTAAAGTGGAGCAATCCAGGGAAAGGAGTAGCGCCCTCCCCTACACCTCAGTGTAGTAGTTATTGAAAAGGGAGCCTCCTGGTCACCCTCGACTACGGTCGCTAAGTATACTTACTTTTATATACTTGCTGTTAAATTTTGAAATCAATCATTAATCGTCGCTTTAAAACCAAATATAAAGCTACAGATAAATTTGATGTGAAATGGCGGTTCGATAGATCATTGACCTCAGTGAATTAGTGAGCTTATTTGAAAAACGGTTTGCTTATAGAAATCGTATGTACTGAAGTGAAGAGCATTTATGTTTTTTTACAGTCATATTTTTCTTTACTCAGTTGTTACATAAAGTTGTTAAACTATTGCAAAAAGTTTCATTTTCAGCTTCAAAATCGACAAAATTTAAACCAAAGATTAACAGTATGGCGGCAACACACCACAAGACACCAACTGTACGGCCACCTGCCTCCTATCACGAAAACTATTCAAGTTAGACGAACCAGACATGCAGGACACTGCTGGAGAAGCAGGGAGGAACTCATAAGAGATGTACTCCTATGGACTCCCACACATATCCGCGCAAAAGCAGGACGACCAGCACGAACATACATTCAGCAGCTATGTGAGGATACGGGATGTTGTCCTGAAGACCTGCCTAGGGCGATGAAAGATAGGGAGGAGTGGCGAGAGAGGGTCAGGGATATCCGTGCTACCAGCACGACATGATGATGATGATGAATATAATTCGGGACTCTAGTCGATCGTTTTAGTAAAAATTCAGGAGGCGCCCGTGGTGTAATGGTTATGTTAAACTGAATTATGTTGATAGAACTGTTTATATGTATAAAATGGTGCCAGTGGTGTAATGGTTATCGTCGCAGGAATTGGACACGGCGACACGAGTTCAAATCCTGGACTGATTGCATTTCACATAGCACTAATACCCTTGGGAAAGGTATGAATCCAATTATTCTCCCTCCAGCTATGGGCAAATAGTAGGGCAGACTAGGTTCTTCAGCCTTGATGAGGCAACTAGTCTAGGGGATGGAAAACTCTGAATTCAAACCTGTTAAACTCCGCTTGAAAATTTTCCTTTTGTCATATCCTGCCCGAGCGGAAGGGTTGGTAAATATGAGTAACAAGTTGTTTCCTAGCTAAACCTAAAGGTTCCCCAAATCTTGATTCAGATAGCAGTAGATAGAAGTGTATCAGCAGCAAATTTGCCGCTGGTTGTGATTGGTTGAAGAGGCTGTGGAGGTAAACGCTGAATAGAAAACAGGAAAAGGAAGAGTTGTAGCCTAGACGCGGAGATGTGAAGAGCGGAACCTAAACAGGCGCGTGCGAGAAAAACAACCGAAAACAACCGGTGCAGAAAAGTTGGACGTCAAGTTGTGTGTGTCTGTCTTTCCTGTCTTACGACGTTTTATTTCTCTTTGTCTACTTGAAGCAGTGGACTCAGTTCATACTGTTTTCTCTCTCTTCAGTGACTACAAATGAAGAGTAGTAGCGAATAAACTTTTGCATTAGCGAACTAAGACGGTATTTTGTGTGTTCGCCACTTTTTTCCTACTCTAAAGTTACAACGGCTTTTGTCTGAAAATTAAGGTACAGTGTTGTATAGTACTCTGTGTCGTTATTAACAACGAGGAACATATAAGATCATATTTTTATTTTCGGCGATGATACTTGTGTGGATCAGAAAGCAATCGCAGAGAGTTCTCGCATTCGGAGGAGCTGTCGAGAGACGGACGAGCCAATGAACAACTGACTTTAGCCGAAATTCGGGAACTTACAAAGTCTACAACTCTCATGTGACCTGCAGCTATTCCTCTTTTTCGTTAACCATGGTTATGTCCACATCTCTTTGTTAACCATGGTTATGCCCACATCTGCTTCCCATTGGCTACTTGACCAAGCCCGGTTCTGTGGGCGTATGCACCTGCCACTATCACTTAATTCAACCGTTCAGGTAATTTTCCGATATCTTCGACCGGATTCATCTGTTTTCAACATAACAACTGAGGGCATGGTGACATTTCGGCAATCACCTTGTTGTTATTATTGAGCGGATGTAATCCTGTCAACATCGACTGATACAAAGCACCTGTGAACATGATGACATTTCGGGGTTCACACCTGTCTTATCAATCTATCTGTCAACAACATCCGCTGTATTCACACCCGCAGGTCACGTTAATATATTACAATAGTGCTACACTCATAGACCAAGTAGAGCCGTGGTGGAACAAATGCCTATGTGGTGTCCTAATCTTCTGAAAACCATGATAGTACAAACGTCTATTTATTGTCGTAGAGTTACGATTTTATTAAAATTTAACACAAACGTTGTCACTGCTTCCAGCAGGTCTCCAGGGTTACATCCCGTATCAGCACAGAGTTGCTGTACGTAGGTTCCAGTTGGTCGCCCTGCATTTGCTCGTCCCCGTGAAGGATTCCACAGGAGTACATCGCTTATGAGCTCGTCCTTACTTCTCCAGCAGTGTTCCGCATGCCTGGTTCGTCTAACTTTAATAGTTTTCGTGATAGGTGGTAGGTGGCTGCACAGCTGCTGCTTTGTGGGGTGCTGCCTCCAGGACTTGTTCAATATTGCTGGCAGCATTCTTGTGTAGTTGCTGTCAAGCTTTTCTTCCAGCCGTTTAGTTAGCGTCCATGTAGTGCATCCATATAGCAGTATCGACACGGCCGATGCTTGGAAGAAACTGAGTTTCATTTTATCGGTCAGGTCTGACTTCCATATGACCGATAGCATATCGATAATTGTCCATGCCTTTGCTAGTCCCGTGTTGATGTCTGTCTCGGTTGATGAGACACTGCTTCCTTGGTAGGTGAACTTGTCTACTAGTTTCGGAGAGCTATCGTTTAGTTTAGAGATGTTGCCAGTTTGATTAAAGTACATTATGCCGTCTTCTGTGACTTGACATGCAGGCCAATGCCTGTAGCCGCTTGTTCCAGACTATGTAGCAGGATTTCAACTTGGGCGGGGGTATTTGCCACAAGCGCTATATCATCGGCGTAGTCGACGTCGGTAATTGTTTGTGCGGGGTACCTTTGCTTCTTTTCTTTCTTAGCTTAAAATCGTTTTATTTCATTTTATCAAAAAATGTTCTAAGCACGTAGTCAAGACAGATGATAAAGAAGTGGGGGGGGGTTATGTGTCTCCTTGCAGTACACCTGCAACAATGTCGAAGTAGTCTGTATCTCGATCCGGAGATGAGTGTGTGTGTGTGTGAGAGAGAGAGAGAGAGAGAGAGAGAGAGAGAGAGAGAGAGTGTGTGTGTGTGTGTGTGTGTGTGTGTAGTTGGGTAGCAGTCCTTAGTTACAGCAGGTTATATTGAATAATAAAGACATGTTTTATATATAAATTTATTAGGATCCTTTCAAGTTTCCCAAGTGCTTTCATTTTAGGTTGGAGTAAGGTGAATTCACCGAAAAATTCCCGAGTGCTTTCAGATCCTTCATAGGGCTTTATCAGGGTATTTTTGCAAATGTAAAGAATTTTTTTAAATCGTTTATAAAATAACAAAAGAAAAACACCTTTATACTTGGATGATAAGTAAACGTATACCTGGATTAAACTGAGATGTCCTCGTGGTGTAATGGTTAAAGCGGTGAACTGCGGAATCGTTGTACGCGAGTTCGTACTCCAGTCGCGCTATTACGTTCACTTTCGGGCAAATACCCTTGGGAAAGGTATGAACCCCCTTATTCTCCCTCCAGCTATGGATAAATAGTAGGACGGACTAGGTTCTTCAGCCTTGGTGAGGCAACTAGTCTAGGAGAAGGAAAACTCTGAATTAAAACCTGTTAAACTCCGCTTAAAAATTGACCTTGTGTCATATCCTGCCCGAGCGGAGGGGTTGGTAAATAGTACCTGGATTAAACTGAGATAGTAAGAAAGCTAAAATGAATTAACATTTTTGGAATTCTAAAGACATCAAAAAAATTTAAAACAAAACGCTATCAACGGGAAAATATCTTCAATAGCTGAAAACATTTTTGTACTTGAATAAATTAGTATATATAGCTGGATCAAACTGAGACAGCAAGAAGAAGGCTAATATTAATCAATTTTGATCTTGTTGTATAGTCACAACCTTGACCATGATCAACTATACAAACACATATACATACATGCAGAACACAACGACACAAAGAAGACGAGCGACACAGTTCTTAGAAAAATATACCTCTCTCTTTATTTGAAAGGTTTGTGTGTGAGAAGGAGTTGGAGACCGAACAGAACTGCAACATATTGACCTTGACTCGATTGGCCATAACCGCGTTTCTTTCCCGTTTTCCTGGTCTGCTCAACCGGAGGCCTGGGGGCCCAATCTGCTGGCTTACTCTACTGCATCCTGTCACCAACGGGCCTGGTCTCCAAACTAACTGATCTCCAAAACTGCAACTGCTCAATCGGGGGCCTGAGGGCCCACTCTGCTAGGGGCTGGCTTCTCTACCGCACCTTGTCTCCAACTTAGTGACTTCCTGTCTTCCCTGAGTTATATAATAGTTCACGTCAACCTTCTTCTTGTGGGCGTTACAATTGCAATCATTCAACTCATCCACGGTCAAGGTTATTATTCTGATATTCCTCGACCGGATGCAACTGTTATTTACAAAGCTGCATTTCCTATTTTGACAGCCCGGCCGGGTGGTAGGTCAATATACAACAATCTGTAATTATATCATCCAGATTTAAAACAAAACACTATCAACAGAAATTGAATATTTTAAAACTTTCTATCTTTTCATTTCATTTAATAAATTATGCAATACATATGTACATATATATAAGGAGTAGGAATAAATGTACTTTAATCCAATTCCAAAGACCAGGTAAGCTGATATAAACAGAAATACTTGGGTAAGTCAGACGTTTGGGAATATTTAGTAACTCATTTGCGTTATTCATCAAATTAGAACAAAAGTAGCCAAGGCTTCAAAGTAGAGTCTACCGCGTTGCATCTTCTTAAGACACCTTTCTGACAATTCTTCGAATCCAGAGAGATCCGTTCTTGTACCTCGAGGCAAAGAACAATTCCTTTGATTGCCCAGTCGGCTTGGGATGTAGAATACACAGAGTGCACCTCTGCAGAGCAGTAAGACCCCCACCTGACGAATGTCCAGGATATGATATTAAACAATCTAATGGTGAGGTCCCAGTAATGCTGGAGCTTTGGGAAATGCTGAATACCCCTGATTGCCATTGCTCCCAGGTCCACTCTGTACTTACATTTAAACCGCGTGATTATGCTAAACTGAATTATTTGACATGGAACTGTTTTTTGACATTGAAATTGTGCCTACACTTAACTGAATTAACTGAATTAGAACTACTAGACAAAACTGAATAGCTTGAAATAGAAATGTTTTTCACGATTAAACTGTACTTACATTTAAACTGCGTACTTGAGCTAAACTGAATTGTTTGAAATAGAACTATTTTCATAATATCGGATTCGGCATTAAATAATCTAAAAGATTGATATGCCATAAAACCCAAACAAACAAACAAAAATTCCTCTGAAACTTCTCCCTACTGTTGGTTGTTGAAGCGTCGTGAGGGCAAGAAAAAGGGCTATGAATAGAAACAATTAATATTCCGAGGGAGCTATGTCCGAACAATCTGCTGGGAACAGCATCAGTTCAATTCTTTCAAGTTTCAGGAGTTTACTCCGGAACCTGGCTCATATGCAAATTTTGCAAAACCTCTGATTCACCCGAGAATTTGGGAATGACATTTTGATTTCAGGTAGAGTACAACACTGCGATTCTAAACAGAATTGTCAATCCTAACATAAATAATACAATCTTTTTGAGGGGATTTATTATATTATGTTGACAAGTGCAAATAGGACATTTTTATTTTCTTACTTCTAAACGAGGAAATTTTGATTGTTTTAGTTTTTTTGGACAAATTTTCCTTAGGAAAGTCAAATTTGCAAGTCTTTTATTATTTTTCCTGATCTTAGCTTGAAGACTGATTTCTTCATTAAAACGCCGAATAATTCCTGCCATTACAGAAGTTGTATCAATATGACATCTTCAGTATAAAAGTATTTGGTCAATCTCATGCCTGTTATAGTACGGAGCCTTACATCTTACACATATTGTGAGTGAGAGATTACACACAGACACACACACACACACACTTATATATATATATACCAAAGACTCAAAAAATGGTACTTGATGCCTCCTTGCTTAACACTCAGCATTATAAGGTACGGATCAAGGATAAAGTAGAGCAATCCAGGGAAGGAGTAGCGCCCTCCCCTACACCTTGGTGTAGTAGCTATCGAAAAGGGAGCCTTCGGGTCATCCTCGACTATGGTCGCCAACTTTACTTACTTTACTATATATATAATTCATAGTGTACATAATCCCACTATCTATGTTTTATAGCAGCTCTGCAATAATAGTATCGAGCACTTGGTGTTCGCCAATGGTCCGGAAGACCAAGGTTCAATCCCAGGTCGAATCATACCAAAAACTCAAAAAATGGTACTTGATACTTCCTTGCTAAACACTCAGCATTATAAGGTACGTATGAAGGGTAAAATGAAACAATTAACGGAAAGGAGTAGTGCCCTCCCTTACACGTTGTTATTGAAAAGGAAACCTTGGGATCACCCTCGACTACAGTCGATAACTTTACTTTCTTTTATAAATAAGAAGATTTTTCATTGTCTCTGGACATTATTGAATACAATCTGAGAAGTTATATGATTTAGTTTATTATGTTGACTGTTTTTTTTTAACTGTGAGTGATATAAGATATTTTGGTTAAAATCTTTCTAAAGATACCTCATTCTTAGATTATGGACCAGATTAGATGCTTTAGATTTAAGAAAACATTTTTTCCAGAAAATGGATTTTATCAAATCTTAAAGAATTAAGTTAAACTGATTTATTTTTATTACAAAACAAACAAAAATTCCATTTAAAGAATCGCAGGCATGCCCGCATAGAAATACGCATGTGAATATATATATATATATATATATATATATATATATATATATATATATATATATCGATAGATAGATAGGTAAATGTGTGAGTGTGTGTTTTTGTGTTTTGTGTGTGTGTGTGTGTGTGTGTGTGTGTGTGTGACGCATAGATACAAAATCAAAAATCGATTATTGTGAAAATCTAAATAGCAGATGTACATCTAAAAAGCCGGTATATATATATATATATATATATATATATATATATATATATATATATATATATATATATGTGTGTGTGTGTGTGTGTGTGTGTGTGTGTGTGATCTTTTTTTAACAGTATGTGAATTGAGCTGTTTTGGTGATTATTTATTTCTTCTAAAAATGTCCCATGAGAATAAATAACTGTAAAAATCATAAAGACCGTTTTGGTTATTCAGAGATTTAAACAGACACAAAACACACACGCATACAAACACACACATCAGTATATATATATATATATATATATATATATATATATATATATATATATATATATATATATATTAAGATAGTGAGAGAGAGATGGGGAGGAGAGAAAGATACACAGGGAGGGATTTATAGATTTAAACAAACATATTTTTTTTTAATCTATAAATCCTTCCCTTCTGTCAGTCGTCTGTCTGTCTGTATATCTGTCTGTCTGTCTGTCTCTCTCTCTCTCTCTCTGTATATATATATATATATATATATATATATATATATATATATATATATATATATATATGTCAGTTGTGAGCAAGGAATCTTGTTTTCTTGTCATAAACACTTTCAAAATACTGCCTTTTGAAAAGTCTGTCGGTGTAACGATATTTGCAACAGAGACTCTTTTTCTTTTTCTCATTTTACCATTTTTTCTTAATGTTTCCGATTGATTTCATTGAAATAAATAATATTTTTTCTAGTTTTTCAAATCATCTTTTCTCCGACTGCGTTTTCTTTACTTTAGCCATTATACAGAAAATAACAACAGATAAAACTTATTGAAAGAAAGACGAACGGAGACGGATTTGGTTATCTGGTGCTTGGAACTAATAACCATTGAAAAAAAAAAAGAAAGAAACACGCCTTCATAGATTTAAATTTATTTCAGTCGGTATTAACACTCTGAATATCTTCATCTTTGATGTCACGAGCAAATATCCCTATCTTATGGTTTTGATTACAACATTTCTATGTTTTTTCAGTCTGGTATCTTCGTCTTTCTTTGTTTTAATCGAACTCCTCCAGAATTCGAGAAGTGATAGACAATAAAGATTATCTGAGTGGAATGAACAAAAGTGTCTTTAGTGTGGTTACTCGTCAATAAAAGAAAAAGAATAGGTTGGTTATCATCTAATGTAGTGTCCTTTATCATCAAGGAAGACCTCAGCGCCCGGCTATGTCGAACTTGAGCGACTGGAAACAGTCAAAAGTTCAAACCCCACCGTTAAGTTGCGACTGGTCGTCATGTGAGATTTTAGAGATTTTCAAGTGACAATTTATACCAAGACAGCTAAGAGTTATGTCAATCGATTTGGGCCTTAAGTGAAAGGATCCCCACCCAGGGAGACGGGGAGATGTTTTTAATAGGAAGAACAATTAATTTCTTCATTGACTAAGAATAGCAACCCAAATATTCCGGTTGGAAAGGGAACCGTCCGAAATAAAATAGGTGTATGACCGTTGGTAGTAATGGCCTCCACTGAGACCTTGGTAGTGAGTTCGAATTCTAGTCTCGCTATTACGTTAACTTTCGGACTAATATCCCAAAGAAAAGCATAACCCCTCCCCCTTATCCTCTCTCAGGTTATTGTACTACAAATGTTCTTTTACTAGTATTGCTTGGGCATTAGATAATTCACGAAGGTTGATGTGCCACCAAGCGAAGACACCAAAATAAAAAGACACCAAAATAAAAAGTGTGGATGATTAATTTACAAACTTTTTGTCAATTCATCTTTTAAAACCCACTGACAACTTTTCGGTGACCCTATACAAAGCTATTACCATCACTGATCGATTACGCTGTTTTAAGATGCATAATTGAGTCACTAGAACTCTATAGTTTTTGGAGCAGCTTTGATTATCGAACGATTCTATATGTAAAACAATATATACCTTATATGTTGGTGTAAGAGAAAACCTTTTCACCTAGAAAAATATCCGGCATAAAGTCACCATATGCGCAGTTCATACCTAACCTTGTATAAGTTGAGTGGCTGTATAACTTGAGAAGCTGTTTAACTTGACTGACTGTCTTATACAGTGAGTATAGCCTAAAACCGACGTTTTATGTTTTATAAGATGAGGATATTAGTCCAAGTCATTCATGCAATAATGACTTTTCCTAATCCCAGAAATTCTGAATATAATACTAAAATATATTGTTTGCTTAATAGGTCCGGTTCCCTGAAAACATTTAGAAAATTAAGAATTATCGGCAAAAATATAAATAGTCCATAAATAAGTACATCCCCCAAATGTTTTTTTAATTTGTAAAAAAACAAAACAAAAAACAGATGATATTAGGTATTATTTATCACCAAACTCTACATCATTGAAACTCTTATCAAAAACATATATCATCATCATCAACAAGCCATGCTGGTATCGAGGTGTTCCCTGATTTTCTCTCTTTCTCTATCCCTCTCTTTCTTTTTATCTGTCTTTTCATCTGCCCCCATTGTCCATCACTCTTTGTAGGTTCTCTTCACAGCATACAGTGTCCGCACGGATATAATGTATATAAACCCTTGCTGGTTAGCCAATAATTGAGCGTCCACGTTGAGAATCCCATGAAAAATCGTCACTTATGAGTTAGTCTTCACTTCTTTAGCAGTGCCCAGCATGTCTAATGAGATGGAAAGTAAGTGACCGAACAGCTGCTTACTTGGAAGTTTCTTCTAGGATTTGTTCAAAACAGCATGTTGATTCTTTTGTTTTTCGAATCTAGCTTTTTTTGTGTGTGTGCGTTTTGTTAGCGTCCTGGTGGTGCATTCAGGCAAAATTTAAGTTCACCCGTTATATATTTTTGGAATTTTGTGGATTTTAATTATGAATAATACTTAACAATACCGGATAGTGGCATAATGGTTAGAGCGTTCGCCAATGGCCCGGGAGACCTGGGTTTAATCACAGGTCAATTCAAACCAATGACTCAAAAAATGGTACTTGATGCTATCTTGCTTAACATTCAGCATTATAAGGTAAGGATCAAGGGTAAAGTGGAGCAATCTATGTAAAGGAGTAGCGCCCTCCCCTACACCTTGGTGTAGTAGCTATCGAAAAGGGAGCCTTCGGGTCGACCTCGACTAAAGGGAGACAACTTTACCTACTACTTACTAATACTTAACAATATTTGTTTTGCTTGCATAATGCTCCAGTCGGAAAAATGAAATCCAGGATTTTTCATAATTTTTCCTTATATAAAATTTAAAAGGTGTGTTTTTTATGGTGCGTGATAGCATAGTTTTATTTCTCTCTTTTACCGTATTTTTCGCTGTTTTCCAAAAAAGTATGACTGGCGATAGGACTGCAGAGTATAATAACAGTTCGACCCGAAGATATATTCGAATTAAATTGTGATTCCATTTTCTGTGGTTTTAGTTTGAAGAGTTCGTATATTTGAAGTATTTGTTTACGCAAAACCCCCACCGTGAGTTGTAGATGACACAAGGTGCTCAGCGAAGTAAAACTGGTTTGAATTCAGGATTTCCCTTCAATACTAGTTGTCATACCAAGTTTAAAGAACCAAACCTTGCTTATTATTTAAATAAAGGTGAGCGGGGAAATCGTCAATTCATATCTTTCCTGATTGTATTAGTGTTATGTTAAATGAACTCAAACGATATTTTGCCCAGTTGGCTGGGGCTGTAGAATATACTGAATACACCTCTGCAGAGGGGTAAGATCACCCCTACAAACGAATGTCCTGGATATGACACTAAACTATCAGATGGTGAGGTTCCAATAATGCTAAACCTTCGGGGAATGCGGAGTACCCTTTCATTACAATCACTCCCAAGTCTACTCTGGCCCGGACTGATAGCACCTGATAAGGCCCTATCTATGGCTCAAATAGAACTAAACATTATACTAAACTGAATTGTTTGAAATAGAACTGTTTTTGACATTTAGCTGTTTGTAAACAAAAACTATACTTATATTAAACTAAATTGAATAGTTTGAAATAGAAATATTTTTCACAATTAAACTGTGTACTTATGTTAAACTGAATTCTTTGAAATAGAACTGTTTATTTGTATAAAAATGAATTTGGCATTACATAACTAACAACGGTTGATATGCCATAAAAGCCAAACGACCAAACAACCAAATCAAAGGATATTCCTCTTCTAGGTGCCCTATGAGTGACAGAGAGCTTTTACTGTTCTATTATTTTCTTCATAGAGATGGATACATACCTTTTTAAGGGCATTAGCATGAATTGAAACGCAATTAACCTCGTCAAGTAACTCAGGCTATCGATTGCAACGAACGGAGTGTTTACATGTTGAAATAGTGAAGATATTTTTTGCATCGAATTACATTGGAAACAATGATTAAACTGATATTGATACGGCATAAAATAGCCCTACAGGGGTTGACATACTGTAAAATGAACCAGTTAGTCACATCAATCTCTCTCAGGGAGTGCCTGATTCAGGCCTTCTCTTCACCCCGGGTACTTAAGACATAGATTACATGCATTTCTCGGGCACATTTGGTGTCGACATGTTGAGATGAGAGTATGATAGAGGCCTATCCTTTTCTTAGACTGGGTGCCCGACCAAGAACAATGAGTTCTGGGTGTTCTAGTATTGTCCTCCGAGATGGAAAGAGAACAGATTGATTTTTGCTTTTTAGAAACGCATTTGAATAAAATGTCTGAAAATAATCTCAGTGGGAAATTGGACTGCTTACAAAAAGCATTTTATACGAGATCAATTTATAAGCAGATTAAAACGGGTTTGATTTTAGAGTTTTCCGTCTCCTAGATTGGTTGATTGAGTTTACTGAACCAAGGTTAAAGAATAAACTCAAACAGCCCTCTCTAGGACTCGAACTTGTGTCGCTTATAACATTTCTCATGACGCATACAGATGCTTAAAGTAGAACATTATTTAAAATACAAAAGCACGTAATTAGATAAAAAGTTTGGATGCATCTTGATAAAAACTAAATAAGCAGATTCGATTAAGGGATTTTGATTTTAATCGAATGATTAAAAAGAAACGAAGTTAATTGGCTCGATTATGCAGAGAAGTGAGAAGAGTCAGACCAATGACAATACGGGGGTTAGCCAAGTGAGGCCACTTGTTTTCGAATCATAATATGCTTTAATTATCAGAGACAAGATTTCGGAGTCGAGGGTTCTTGAGTGGTTAGCGCAGCTGCCAGAAAATTCACCGAGAATAATGGTGCAATTAAATTGAAAACGCCGTGAAACTCGACGAGGCAAGCGGCCAAAAAATCATCTCGTGTATGCATACGCAAGAAAAAAAAAACTCCAGCACAAACATCCGTCAATCAGCTAACAGCAGTATCCCGATATACACACATACCATATACAGATACATATATATACGTACACACATGCACATAGAAACAGACGTATTTACATACACTCGAACATACATATACATATATACTATTGTGTGACGTAACGGTTATCGACTCGGGAAATTGACTTGACGACCCAAGTTCAAGACGTGGACAAAGCTGTTTGTGTTTCATATCGCGCTAATGAAATTAGGAAGGCATGAATCCACTTGATTCTTTAGCCTAGAGTTTTTAAAATTAGTTAGTCAAGAAGTCTAGAAGCAAAAATCTCTTAATTCAAACCCGCTTTACTCTGCTTAAAAACTAACCTTGAATAAAATGTTATTGTCAAGCAGTTCAAATTCCTGCCGAGACTGTTTTCAATCATTTTACCCTAATGCGCTTCTGAAAGGCAAAAATCAATGTTTTTTCTCTTCAGCTATACGGACAATACAAGAACAGTCAGAGCTCTCGTTTAAGTGAGAATCATGTGAAGCCCATGTGTTAACTGTACATTTAAACTTTCTTGCCATTCTACCCCACTGTTGAAAAGCCAATCAGGGCCTTCCTTGAATAAAGTGCACTCAAACATCTGCTATCTTTCGATATGACCATCCATCACGGAGCCCTGTCAGCTGGGGTTGTTGAATACACTGAGTGCATCTCTGCAGAGGGGGCAAGAACTCCCACCAACGAGTGTCCTCAATTTGACAAAAATATCTGATAGTGAGGCTCCAGTCCTGGAGCTTTGGGAAATATGGACAACCCTTTCATTGCCATTGCTCTCAGGTCCTCTCTGACCGTTAGTGGTAGCACCTCATAGGGTCCGATGTTATTAGTTATCACGGAAATTAATTAATGTAGATATTATTAGTTATAATGCAAATTAGTTTATATACATATTATTAGTTATTATCAAGAGTAATTAATATGAATATTATTAGTTATTGCGAAAATTAATTAATATAGATATTAGTTATTATCAAAATCAATTAATTTAGATATTATCAGTTATTACGAAAATTAATCAATATTGTTATTATTAGTTATCAAAATTAATTTATGTAGATATTACTAGCAATTATCAAAATTAATTGATTTATATATTATTAGTTTTTACGAACCTTAATTAATGTAGATATCATTAGTTATTACGAAAATTAATCAATATTGATGTGATAATTATTATCAAAATTATTTAACGTAGATACCATTAGTTATTACGAAAATTGATTAATATTGATTTTATTAGTTATTATCAAAATTAATTAATATAGTCATTATTAGTTATTACCAAAATCTACAGCATTAAAACCCAATACAATGAAAACTTTGATATCAAGCAGTCCAAAAATAGATACACCTCAATACAAAATGACGGGGCCGACATGAAAGATCTCTCTCTCTCTCTCTCTCTTTCTCTATTTCTCTCTCTCACGCACACAAACAATCACAGTCTCTGTCCCTATATGCTTTTGCTCTTTTCAAGTTTCCTGGACAGCAACCGGTGTCCACAGAGAGCTGATGGATGCAAGTCTTTTCTAGTCAGCCGACACTGGTGAGTTCATGCACCATAGTCCACAGGAAAACGTTACTTTTTGATTCGTATTTACGTCTGCAGCAGGCCAATATTGTAAGTATATTTTAAAACAAAACTTGTCTTTTTTGTGTGAGTTTCAATTTTGTAGAATCTGATAATAAATGATACCTAACATGACAGAAGACTTTATTGCGTCACAAAATGACCACGGTGAAGTAAATGTAAAAAGAAAAATTACATATGTGGGAAAATGTTTCTTACTTTAAAAGGATAAAAATAATATCAATTGAATTAACAAGCGAAAGCTCTAGTGCTGCAATTGCCATCATTTCAATACAGAGGACTTCAAATTGTAATCGATATACATATGAGAGATGTATGATTAAAATAGATTGAGCCTTTCAGTTCGAAACTGAATTTTCTTAAACGGGAAGTCACTTTGATATCTGTATTTTAGTCAGAACTTTACCAAATAAAGGCCTTGGGGGCGCTCATGGAGTAATGATTATCTTCGTAGGAAATAGATACGATAACTCACGGAAATTGGAAAGGTATGCATCCAACTATTCTTTTTTCAACTGTGGGCAAAAAGTATGTTTGATTGAGCTCTTTAGACTTGATATTAAAAGTGAAACCGTGGCGTCACAACATTATGCCATAAGAATGACGCCTGGCGAACTATATTAGGATACCTAAATGGGAGGCTGCAGAAGGAATGAAAAATTTTCAATTTTGAATATAGAAGAGAAAATATTGTTGGAGGATATAGTCGAGGGAGACATGAAGGCTCCCTTTTCAATAGCTACTACACTGAGATGTAGAAGAGGGCGCTACTCCTTTCCCTGGATTGCTCCACTTTACACTTGACGCTTACTTTATAATACTGAATGTTAAGGAAGGCGGTATCATGAACCATTATTTGAGTCTTTGGTATGACTCGACCTGGGATTGAACCCCGATCTCCCGGATCATTGGTGAACACTCTACTCATTAGGCCAAACGTTAAGCGTATAGAGAAGAAACTGGACGGAAACTGCTCAAGAATCCTACGAGCTATAATGAACAAATCCTGAAAACAACATCCAAAGAAACAGCAATTGTACAGCCACCTACCTCCTACCCCAGAAAACATCCAAATAAGACGAAAAAGTGGATACTGTTGGAGAAGCATAGCGGAACTTATAAGTAACATTTTCCAATTAACCCCTGCACGGCCACTTACCACCAATCTAACACACTATCCAAGTAAGACGAACAAGACATGCAAGACACTCCTGGAGAAGCAAGGACGAACTCATAAGCGACGTTCTTCTATGTACCCCTTCACTTAGACGTGCCTGTTTTGGCTGGCGAATAAGAACTTATCAGCAACAGCTATGTCCAGACACTGAATGTAGTCTGGAAGACATGCCGGGAGCGATGGATGATAGGGACGGATAGCAAGAGAGAGCCAGGAAAATCAGTGCTGTCAGTGCGACTTAATGATAATGATGATCTCTCCAAAATGTTGGAATCCCTAGCTCCCCTGGATTTCCTACTTTCCTAACTTCCCTGGATTCCCTACTTTCCTAACTTCCCTAATTCAAAACTGTAAAACGAATGTGGTTAGGGATCACTATAAAGCACCAATTACCGAGAAACTGCACCCATGACTGCATGGTCGGAAACGGCTTAAGTGATATCGGGTGAATGTGGTCACACACACACACAAACACGCAAATACACACACACACACATTTAGAGTCTGATAACTCTACTAGTCATTAACTGGTGGTTGGCATGTAGTGGCTTGAATTAGTACTAACTAGCAATTACTGAGAAGACTCTGAACATAGGACTTATGACTTATAACCAATAATTAGCTAATTAACACATAAACCAATTACTAGAAATCAATTATTATTGCTTATTGATCAAGAAGTGGGGAAATTTGACCTGTATAAATAAGTTAGAAACTGGTATCAATTTAAACAAAAATATTCATCTTTAAGCATAAAATAATTTAGGGAAAAAGGGAATAATTAACTCAAAGATACACAGCCCAGTCGATTGTTGGTTGGTTGGTTTTATGGCATATCAAGCTTTGAAGGTTATTTAACGCCAAATCCATTTTTATGCAAATAGTTCTATTTCAAACAATTCAGTTTCGCATAAGTATACAGTTTAATTTTCAATAAACATTTCTATTTCAAGTTATTCAATTTATTCAGTTCCAATTCAGTTTAATATAAGTAGAGAGTTTAAATGTCAAAACATTTCTATTTCAAACAATTCAGTTTAGCATAAATACGTAGTTTAAATGCAAAAAAACAGTAAACTCAAGAAACCACGGTTTAATTCTATTTAACCTATAGATAGAACTCTTATAAAGTGCTACCACTCCAGGCCAGAGTGGACCTTGGAGCGATGGCAATTAAGGGGTATCCGCATTCCCAAAAGTTCCAGCATTACTGGAACCTCACCATCACATTCTTAAGTGTCATATCAGGACAATCGTTTGGGGAGTCTTAGCCCTCCGCAGAGAAGCAGTCGGTGTATTCTACAGTCCCAGCTGACTGGGAAACACGAAGACCGCACCTCCAATGAGTGTCCTAATTATGACACTAAGCAATCTGTTTGCGAGGCTTCATATTTGGAACTTTAAGGAATGTAAAGTACCCTTTCCTCGCCATTGCTCCTAGGTCCACTCTGATCCGGACTGACAGCACCTGAAAGGTTCCTATCTATGGGTCAAATAGAACTGTTTGACATTTTAAAAGCGGGCGAACAAATGACATATGTTAAAAACAGAATTTTTGATCATTTAACTGCGTGCAAACAAATGACTAATGTTAAATTAAATTACTACTGTTACTTAGCAATACATGAAACCATTTAAAAATTTTAAAATGACCTCCGGCTGGTTTAAAGATGTCATCAGATAAATGTGCTCAAAAATCATATATATCTAATAAATAGGTGTAAATATAATTAGCCATTAAATAAACCACATGGGTTGATATGCCGTAAAATCCAACCAAACCAATCAAATAAACAATAATTTTGACAATCGAAAGTTTTATCCTCCATTTTTATAATAATTATTATGTTAACTGTCATACATAATATTTGCTTTTATTTCATGAAAGATGAAGGGAAAACATTAACATTGTTAGACAGAGTCCCTGCTGGGAAATAGTTAAAATACTGCACAGTTGCCTTGAAGTAGCCGAGTTCGAATTCCAGTCACGCTATTATGTTCACTTTCTGATTAATGCCCTTTTGGAAGGTATGAACCCCGTATCCCTGCAAGCTACGGGTTAAATGGTATCATTGCAGTTTTATAGAAGGATAGCTTTAGCGTTAAATATACCACGAGAGTTAATATGCCATTAAACACCAACTCCGAAAATTGTCAGACTTCAAAACCTTTACTGTTATTTCTTTAGTTTCTACATGAAACTCATTATCATTATCATCATCAATGCTATATGTGACGCATTATCATTACGATCAATGCTACATGAGACTGATTATCATCATCATCAATGCTACATGACACTCATCATCCTTACCATCGTAGACTGCACGGATTTCTCTGACTCTCTCTTGTCATCCATCTTTATCGTTCATTTCTTTTGGTTAAGTCCTGTAGACGCCATCCAATGTCTGCACAGAGTTGATGAATAGAAGTATTTCCTGGTCGGCTCATACTGGTAGCTTCATGAGTACGCGTCTTTAGAGGAATCTCGCTTATGTGTTTATTCATTCTTCCCCTGCGATTCCCAGCATGTTCTTCTTGTCTTATTTGTATGAGATGAGAATTAAATGGCCATAGAGCAGCTGTTTCCTTCATGACTGCGATTTTGTTGTGAAGTTCCCATGTACACTTTTTTCCCGGCGTTTCGTTAAAGAGCAAGTAGTACACACGTACAGCAGTACTGATACTGATACAGCTTGGAAATATACCTGTTTTATTTCATCTGTGTGATCAGAGTTCCATATGGCCTATAGCAGTCCACTCTTTACCTACGTTGACATCGCTTTCATTAAGTGAGATATTGCTAACGAGGGGTATGAAATGACCTACAGATTCCAGAAGTTTGCAATTTGATGATAAATTTGCATCATTTTCATTTAATGATAATCGCAGCAAACAATAATTACTAAAAAATATATTTGACAATATAACGAAATAAATAGAACAACCAAATCATGAAAGAATCGGCACTTTTGAAGGAAAAGAAAATTACAAATACTTGGGAATATAAGACGTGAATATTATCAAACCAAAAGAGATGAAAGAAAAAGTAAGAAAAGATTACTTCATAAGAGCAAAATAACTTATCTAAACCAAGCTTAGCAGCAACAATATCATAAAATTGCAGAATACACCGATTGCATCTCTGCAGAGAGGTAAGACTCCCCCAACGAGTATCCAAGATATGACATTAAACAATCTGATGTTGAGGCTTTGTGAAATGTAGAATACGCCTTAATTGCCATAGCTCCCAGGTCCACTCTGATCCTGAGTGGCAGCATCTGATAGGGTCCTATCAATGGGTCAAATAGAACTTAACTATGTACTTATGTTAAACTTTATTGTTTGAAAAATAACTGTTCATATGTATACAATGGATTTGTCATTAAATAACATGAAATGGTTTATATGCCATAAAACTAAACCAAACCAAACCAATATCATGAAAGAAATAAATACCTGGGTAGTCCCTCTTGTAATGTAATCTGGTCCATTCTTCAATGAGACAAAAGAGTAACTCAGACAAATGAACCAAACAACAAAAAAATTGATTAAATCTTAGATCTGAGAGATGACATAGACAGACTATATGAGTTAAGATAAGGAATCGTCAGTATTGAGGATTGCGTAAATGCAAAAATTCAAAGATTCGGGATATACCCAAAAACAAGGAAAGGAAGACCAATTACATCAGCTAATAACAGAAATTGCAACATAAAGACAGAGAGAAAAAACAAAAACTCGGAAATAGAAATGGGAAGTAAAAAACTGTATGGATAATTCAAGCGACAAATGGAGGAGATTGAAAGCTAGAAGATCTGGTCATGGCTAAGAAAAAGAAACCTCAACAAAAAACATCATTTTTAATAACAGCAATAAACAGTGTAATGAGAACCAATTATATTAAAACTTTGGAGTAGTGGGTAGAGTGTTCGCCAATGGTCCGGGAGACAGTTATTCGATCGCAGGTCGAGTTCTACCAAAGACTCAGAAATGGTACTTGCTTAACACTCATCACTATAAGGTATGTATCAAGGCTAAGTGGAGCAATCCAGGGAAAGCGATAGCACCCTCCTATACCCTTCGGTGTTGTATCTATTGAAAAGTTATCCTTCGGGTCACCCTCGATCATAAACTCCAATATTTTCTACAACTATATTGAAGAAAGTACCGAGCATTGGCCTAGCGGTTAGATAGTTCTCTGGGAGGCCAGGGTTCAATCCCAGGTCGAGTCATACCAAAGACTCAAAACATGGTACTTGATGCCTCCTTGCTTAACACTCAGCATTATAAGGTACGGATCAAGTGTAAAGTGGAGCAATCCAGGGAAAGGAGTAGCGCCCTCCCCTACACCTTGGTGTAGTAGCTAACGAAAAGGGAGCCTTCGGGTCACCCTCGACTAGGGTCGCCAACTTTACTTGTATTGAAGAAAAAAGCGAAAACTGATAATACGCAGCAAAATAGCAAGTGCTATGGAGAAAGAGATGAAACAGTTAATAGCATAAGCGAATGTTGCAAATTAGCAAAAAAAAATATGCAAGACTAGGCAAAACGGAGTGGAAAGGTTATTCTCAATAAATTGTGCAAGATATTAAAATTGGACTGGACAAATAAATGGTATATGCAGAAACAAGAATTCGTCCGAGAGAATGAGTCGGATAAAATTCTCTTGGGATTTTGAGATACAAACGGATCACCTAATTCCAGCCAGAAGTCTAGATCTAGTCCTTCTTAATGAAATAAGTAACTTTGTATATTTTGTCATTCCAGTGGACCACAGATTAAAAATAAAAGAAAGCAGAACGATAAACAAATACTTGGTCCTTGCTTGAGAACTAAAAGAGAAGCTGTGAAACCTGAAGATGATAGTGATACCACTTGTTGTTGATCAGCTAGGAACGGTCTCCGAAGTTCTAGAGAAAAATGGATAAATGCGAAATCAAAAGAAGTACCGAGACCATTCGAAACACAACATTTTTATGATCAATTAGAATACACTGTAGACTCCTGGAGATCTTAGGTGCCTGGCTGTGAATCAGACTCCAGGAAAAAAAAAAACGTCCCTCGGTGGGAATTTTTAAAATTTGAAATTCTTATCGAAAAATTCATGATTATTATTCTGATAATGTATAGAAAAGGTCAAAGAATACATTTCAAGATGCCTCAAGCATGATCTTCAGTAGTGTACTGTTTTCATTGCCGATTTCGGGCTGTTACACATCATATCCAACGCCAGCCAATGGGATGAGTTCAATCTCCCACCCTTGCCAATATAAAGGGATTTTGAAGGATTATTATTTTTGAGAAATATGCGAGGGTCATTCATTAAATAAGGTGAAATAGGATGCATTTTTCGGTTGCATATTCTTCAAGGAAAGAATGATAATGTGTCTTTTCATGTCCCAGAAGAGTCTCAGCACCACCTCCTTTACAAACTGCAGCGCCCTTAATTTTTTCTTAAGCGGAGATTCAGTGTATTTTCACTACATGAACTGTCTTTTCGACTCCGGTCGTTGTGAAAAACTTATGCTTAGCCAATTTTTTTTACAAAGGCACCCTTCTTCAAACTAACTGTACAGTCTTCAGAAATTTCACAAGGCTTACTCTTCTCACCCAGCAAGAATCTGATGACAAACCACTTTGATTTGCCGCCATGTTGAATAGTCTTAAATATTTGTTTCTGAGATTAAGATATTTTTTAACATAAATCAACAAACAATGCTTTTATATTCAGGAAAAAATATCTGAAATGAGAATTATTTAGCATTTTCTTAAAAATTCTTGATTTATTGAATGAGCCTGGTTCTTGGATGAGTCAAAAGTTCTGCAATATTTTGGTAACATGAGGCACAATTTGGCAACTCTAGATGATCTTGCTGAAATCGTAAAGGGAAGTAATCACACTGGACTGTGAGATGCTGAGCTCACCTAATACCCTCCTGCGCCTGATTTTCTTCAGTGGCTTAGGACACAGCTTCGTAATCCATGGAGTAGGCCTACTTTAACTTGTCAGATTGTCGAGGTTCTTGCAGCCCGAGCAAAATCTCATGAACAATCTGGTATTGTGATCAACTACTCCTTCACATTTCGCACAACACATTTTTTTGGTTACTTCTGCAGAGTAATGCCCCTGTTCGAACCCGTAATGTTCCCAAATTACATTAGGTAGAACGTTTGTCCGTAAGACTTTCAAATCGCGCTCGAAGTAAAGCAATGCAGAGCGTGATAGCGCACCAACTGATACGATACTACCAAGCACTGCTAGTATGTATTTATCAACCCCACCGCACAAGAAGAAAGTGACATAAGTTTAGGTTTTTAAGTGGAGTTTCACAGGTTTTAATTCAGAGTTTTCTTTTCTTCTAGATCATTTGATTAATCAAATTTGAAGAACCAAGTCTATCCTACTATTCACCCATACCTGGAGAGAAAAAATTGTATTCATACCTTTTCCGAGGGTATTAGTGCGATGTGAAATACGATTAGCTTCGTCCAGGATTTGAACTAGTGTCGTCGTGTCCATTTCCAACGACGATAAACATTACACCTCGGGTACCTCCAAACCACTGCGAGTACCTTTTACGCCTGGAATGCTTCAGTCACTTAATATACGCCCCGAAAACTAAAACATACCCAAACTTTTGTCTCACCCTTGTAGTTTGTGATTCATTTTCAATTCTATAAAATATTGCTGAAGCTTATTATAGAATTAGAATATCGTCGCTTCTTTTGCTTTAATCAAATTTAGTTCACGGAATCAATCAAACGACGATACGGATTCTTTAATACGTTTCCTCTTTTATTCAAATCAATATTAAGATAAAATCGAATATCAACAGACAGGAATTAAATAAATTTGATTAAATATCATCAAATTACGTGTCCCATTTTTGGACAATTAATCTCGCTGTGGATGGGGCGTAGGGTACCCGGATTTTATCCCTGCACAGGTTTGAGACCCCTCCCCAAATAGAGGTCCAATGAATGACATCTGTATCGGATAGTTAGATTCCAGTCCTGGAGATCTGAGTAGCGTGCAGTAACCCTTCTTGCCATTGCTCCCAGATCCACTTAGACTCCGAGTAGTAGTGTACTGAATTGTGACATCATTGTTTTAGCCAATTAGAAAAACCCATGAAGATTTTATCTTACATCGAGCATTGGCGATAAAAAGGTAGCGAAATTTGCTGGTAGGAAAAAAGTTATTTAGCACGAAGATGACAAGGAGGCGTCCAGGTTGGGGTTGCTGTCAGAGCCGGTATGATGTGTCTTTAAGTTGGCGACCGTAGTCGAGGGCAACCAGAAGGATCCCTTTTCAATAGATGCAACACTGAGGTGAGAAGGAGGGCGCAACTCCTTTCTCTGGATTGCTCCACTTTACCCTTCATACGTACCTTATATCGCAAGGAGGTATCAAGTGCCATTTTAAAAGTCTTTAGTATGACCCAACTTGGGATTGAACCCGGCTCTCCCAGGCTATTGACAAACACTCTACCCACTAGGCCAATGAGGTGTAACAACCCGAAATCACCAATAAAAACAGTGTAGTGTGGAGGTGCCCGTGGTGTAGTCGTTATCGTAGTAGGAAATGAACACGGCGACTCGAGTTCAAATCCTGGACGCGACTGATTGCATTTCACATAGCACTAATACCCTTGCGAAAGGTATGAATCCAAAATATTCTCCCTCCAGCTATGGGTAAATAGTAGGACAGACTAGGTTCTTCAGCCATGGTGAGGCAACTAGTCTAGGAGAAGGAAAACTCAGAATTCAAACCTGTTAAACTCCGCTTAAAAATTGACCTTGTGTCATATCCTGCCCGAGCGGAGGGGTTGGGTAAATAGTACCAATAAAAACAGTGCATTACTGAGGATCATTCTTAGGCATCTTGAAATGTATTCTTTAACCTTAAGTCTTCTAAATAAACTGATGAAATAGATAATTATCTAATAAATCATAAATTCATTTTGAAATCAACTCAAACCTTTTGTCTTTATTTATCTTGAGTGAAAAATCTAAAAATCTGTTTCTTTAACAATGCATTTAAT
Organism: Sepioteuthis lessoniana; assembly: GCA_963585895.1. Taxonomy (NCBI): domain Eukaryota; kingdom Metazoa; phylum Mollusca; class Cephalopoda; order Myopsida; family Loliginidae; genus Sepioteuthis; species Sepioteuthis lessoniana. The sequence goes on from OY757934.1 coordinate 60,289,981, forward strand.
TTCATCATCCATCGCTTAATTATTTCAAATTAAATGAAAATCTTTTGTTTACTTAGATGTACTCTCACTATCCATACATATTCTTACAGGAAATGTTTTATTGTAAAATTTATTAGATTTGTAGATTTTGTGTTTTCTTCAATCATATATTGTCATCCATAGACAGATCTGTTTCGTTCTATCAGAACTCATCAGTGTAGTTCGACGGGCTATATTCTCGAAGCTGGGATCGAAACCCGGTTGACTAAAACGCCAATCCAAGATATATATATATATATATATATACGAGTACAATGTCTTAGAGTAGTCGTATTTGGTAGGGCCCGATGCAAAAAGAAAGCTTTTAACAACAACAAAAAATGCAAAAATGAAACTGAAATGAAAATATTCCCTAAACTCTTGGCATAAAATAACCATAGACAGGTTGACAAGCCGTTAAAATCAACCAATTAATCAACAAATATATAATTCGTTAACGTATCTTACAGAGTTCTGTTCAGGAAACTGTTTATTTTGTTTGTTTGGGGTTTTTTTTTTTGTTTTGTTTTGTTTTTAAGTGAGGTGACACAAGGCATTTTTTGTTGATCGAGAGACTGAAAGATGAATCCGTACCAGATAACCGGTTAGATGAACTAAAGAAAATTGGTACAAAATTGGGTCACCTTCAGGTGTGATGAACGTTTTACGAGGAGAATCACTGGTAACAAATTAGTATTTATCAGCTCATCAAATTGTTTACTAATTTTAAAAAATTAAAAAAGAATCTGTCGGATGACATTCTAGACACGATTTTGTGAAAGTATTTGGAACCAAGCACAGTCTTACAGTGTATCAAAAAACCCGCTTACTTGTTCCTCTACGCGCTTAGAAGTATTTCCTATTTACAAAACACCAAGGAAGAGTCATTGTGTTGTCGTGGATAAAGTGCTCGGCTGTGCCATCATAGTGAGCGTGTTCAAGCTCCAGTCACGCTATTACGTTCACCTTCGGTCTAGTACACCTGGAAATGTTATGAAACCCCTTATCTTCCCCAATTATGGGTTAAATTGTTCCACAACTACTACTTACTATAAGTAAGATTTTGAAATTAAAATAACGAACGAAACAAAAAAATATATTAATTAAAGCCTAATAGCGCTGTCATTATTTTTGGAACTGCTGGGAACAATCAACAGATCGTAACCAATCATGTAAAGACAGTATAATTTCTACAAAGAAGGAAAGAAAGAAAGATAGAAATCCGTGGCAAATATGTGTGAAGAAGTAAAGAAAGAAATATGTAAATAGAAAGAAAGAAAAAAAAGATAGAAACAACTCATAGGAAAAAAGAAGGAATTTACATGAAGAAAGAAAGAAAGAAAGAAAGAAAGAAAGAACACGTGGGAAAAACAATGAATATAGGTGGAGAAAGAAAGAAAAAAAAGAAAGAAAGAAAGAAAGAAAAGTAATATACGTCTAAAAAGAAAGAAAAAGAAGGAATATACAAGAAAGAAAGAAAGAAAGAAAGAAAGAAAGAACACGCGGGAAAAACAATGAATATAGGTGCAGAAAGAAAGAAAGAAAGAGAAGTAATATACATTTAAAAATAAAGAAAAAGAAGGAATATACAAGAAAGAAAGAAAGAAAGAAAGAAAGAAATTATTTGTTGAAAAGAAAAAGAGAGAATACATGTGGAGGAAGACGGAGTGTGATATGAAGGTAGAAAGATACAAACAAACGTAGAAACAAAAGAAAAAGTAAAAAAAGAAGAAGAAAAAAACACAGCAAAGCATGCTTGCTTGCAGGAAGATATAAAAAAGATAAAAACTCTTTTAAAGAAAGAAAGAAAAAAAGAATGAAAGAACACGTGGGAAAAACAATGAATATAGGTGCAAAAAGAAAGAAAGAAAGAAAGAAAGAAAGAAAGAGAAGTAATATACGTGTAAAAAGAAAGAAAAAGAAGGAATATAAAAGAAAGAAAGAAAGAGAAACTATTCGTTTGAAAAAAGAAAGAATATATGCTGCTGAAGAAAGATGGCGTGTGAAATGAAGGCACGTAGAAAGAAAGAAAGAAAGAAAGAAACAAACAAACAAACAAATAAATAAGCAAAAGAACAAACAAACAAATAAATAAACAAACAAAGGCATATGCAAAGAAAGAAAGAAAGAATGACTGTTGTCTGCATGAGTAGGAACAACCTCCTCGTCGCAGTGGGTCTTCCCAAGAAACTATTCTCAAATAAAATTGATCTGTGATTACATTGCAATTATTTTGAAATACTATGTACATCAGACTCAGTACCTTATAGAACGGTTTTGCATTTTGTTTGGTATTCACAAACCAAACTCCAACTGAGATTGATTGATTTTAATATCATGTCAATATGTCTAGGGTTATTCTAATGCTAAATGTTATGAAATTCTGCTTTTTTTTTTGTATGTTTAGGAGACTTGCCAGAAGAGATCAGAGATTGACCAAGATACTTTTATCATATTTACTCAGCCCCTTCGCTCGGGCAGGATATGACACAAGGTCAATTTTTAGGCGGAGTTTAACAGGTTTCAATTCAGAGTTTTCCTTCTGCTAGACTAGTTGCCTCACCAAGGCTGAAGAACCTAGTCTGCCCTACTATTTACCCATAGCTGGAGGGAGAATAATTGGATTCATACCTTTCCCAACGGTATTAGTGCTATGTGAAATGCAATCAGTCTCGTCCAGGATTTGAACTCATGTCGCCGTGTCCATTTCTTACGACGATAACCATTACACCACGGGAACTTCCAAAAGATACTTTTATGGAATTCGAAAAATTGCGTTCCACAAACTGTTTCCCTCGGCGTTGCCATACTTAAATCCCTTTGGTAACAAAAGTCATCAATAGCAGATATGACTTCATCCCATGAGCTTCTTTACCCACCCTCGTATATTGAAATTTTTTTGTTATTATTTTAAAGACATTTTCCACATAGTTATATGGTTTCAAGTATTCCAATCCAATTCTAATAATCAATGATAATATAGTTTCAAGAAATTACTTCTATTTAATTATAATCATTTCTTTGCACAGCTATGTGATTTCATATGACTGAAAATAATTTTCCTAGTATGGTTTGGTTTGGTTTTATGACATATCAATCATTGTAGGTTATTCAATGTTATATCCATTTTATCATATTTACCCAACCCCTCCGCTCGGGCAGGATATGACGCAAGGTCAATTTTTAAGCGGAGTTTAACAGGTTTGAATTCAGAGTTTTCCTTCTCGTAGACTAGTTGCCTCACCAAGGCTGAAGAACCTAGTCTGCCCTACTATTTACCCATAGCTGGAGGGAGAATAATTGGATTCATACCTTTCCCAACGGTATTAGTACTATGTGAAATGCAATCAGTCCAGGATTTGAACTCGTGTCGCCGTGTCCAATTCCTGCGACGATAACCATTACACCTCTGGCACCACCATTTTATACATATAAACAGTTCTATCAAAATAATTCAGTTTAACATAAGTGCACAGTTTAAATGTCAAAAACTATTCTGTGTCTAATAATTCAGTTTAACATAAATTCACTGTGGAATTCTATTTGACCTATAGATAGGACCCTATCAGGTGCTACCCCTCCGAGCGAGAGTGGACCTGGGAGCGATAGCAATGAAGGACTACTCTGCATTCACCAAAGCTCCAGCATTACTGGAGCCTCACCATCAGACTGTTTAGTGTCATATACAGGACACTCATTGGGAGAGTCTTAGCCCTCTGCAGAGATGCAGTCGGTGTATTCTACGGTCCCAGCCGACTGGGCCAATTATTTTTCTTAATAAACACTTATAGCTTCAAGCAAAATTTCCTAATAAAAGTAACTAACGCAGTTTCAAGGATTTTTAATGCAAACCGTCGTTTGGTTTGATTTGGTTTGGTTTGGTTTGGTTTTTTATGACATATCAACCCTTGTAGGTTATTTAATGCCAATCGTGTTAATTCATATATATTTAATAAATATGATTTGTAAAAATATTTTCTTCATAATATTTTTAATGGAACCGGCGCACAATTTTTGCACACAGTTAAATGGTTTCAATTATTGAAAACATTTATTATTTTATTCAATATTAATCGTTTGTTTGCATTCACCAATATGTTTAGAAGTATTACTACATAAACTAATTATTTTATTCAAGTTTATTTGTTTGCATACAATTAAATGGTTCCAAATATTGTGATGTATACCTAACAATTCATTTAAACATCAGTTATTTGTTTACACATAGTGTGACGGCAAAATTATTAAAATCCCAAGACGGGAATCTATTTTTCGCACGTGTGAAGACGGGGTAGCCTGGCACTTGATCCCTCGTAGAATAAGTCCGAGTTCAGAGTCCTTTCTCGGGCATATAGGAACCGGCTGATTATGTTGGGGTTAATTTGGGGCTAGACTGACCGTGGCTGGGAATGGGTTTCCAAACTTCTCGTTAACACACTGAACCACCAGGCCACTAGCTCTTCCTACCCCTAGGATAATGGAAGATATGAGCCTCTAGGTTTTGATATTATAATATTAACTATAGTAGTCAACAATTCCGGTTTCCCGTATATTTTTAAAGGAAAGAATAGGACAATTTAGGCGAGAATAACATGAGGTGAACGAAGCTGAAAATAAAGATGAAATAGACAACTTGACAGGCAGACAACACAATGAATAGATTTCAACACGTGGGGACATTAAGATATGACAAGGTTTTTAATATACGCGGACACATATTCAACGTGTCGGCTATATTATCAGCGGATAATACATAAATACAAATGTCTTTCTTTAATCTTGTCTTCTGTTCCTTCTTTAAATTGAGAGAGAGAGAATATGTAATAGCAGTACTAAGGAAGGGTGGAGAGAGAAAGTCTTAATGTTTACTTAGCTTTTGACGGGTTCCTTCTGAGAATATTTTCTCTTTCACGGGCTAGCGGAGTTTTTTACATAGCTCGGCTTGAATGCGGCTGTCAACTTGTCCAAGAGCTTTCCGCTTCTCACCCGGAGTTTGGCATGAGATTCTGTTCACCGCGACCTCCGTTCAAAAACTAATTTCCTTTATCCCTACTTCCGCTGACGAAGAGGGGGGCTACTTCTGCTTTAGGGTTCTGGCCAATCATTTACTTTTTCTTCCTTTCCCTGGTGGTTCGTTAGGACAACTATCTCTTTCACCCAGGCGAGGTTACGGGGTACAGGTAGCTTGACCCACATTCTTTTCTTCCTTCAACGGCCGGCCGAAGTTGACCTACATTCCTTATTTCTCTTTTAACGGTCAGTCTTTGGCGGCCTGCTAATTCAAACACGGAGGGGTAGTAGAAATTCCTTATTTCTCTCCTCTCAGGGGTAGACCACGTGAAAATAGGTAAATGATCAAACAGTTATATTCCAAACAATCCAATTTAGCATTAGTCAATTGTTTGTACACGGTATAAATATCAAACTGTTCTATTTGACCCATAGACAGGACCCTATCAGGTGCTACCAGTTAGGGCCAGAGTAGACCAGGGAGTGATGGCAATGAAGGGGTACTCCTCATTCTCCAAAGCTCCATCATATCTTGAGCTTCAACATCAGATTGTTTAATGTCATATCCAGAACACTTGTTGGAGGAGTCTTACCCCTCTACAGAGATGCAGTTGGTGTATTGTACTGTATATATATGAAACTGAATTGTTAGTGATACCTAATAATACTTGCAACCATTTAACTTTTACACGCTAAACTGAATTGCTTGAAATAGAACTGTTTGATTATTTAACTGTGTGTAAAAAAACCTATTTAAACCAAGGACTGTGTGTAAACAAAAGACTGTATTTATGCTAAACTGAACTGTTTGAAAATAAGTGAAACCGTTCAACTGTTTGCAAAATAAATGAGCTCAAGCTTGTTTAAAAATGTTATCTTGAAAACCTGCTAAGAAACGTGAATAAAAACGATTTGGTTTTATGTGACCTACAAAGGTTGATGCGCCATAAAACCAAACCAATCTACTAACTTACAAATCATGTATACTTTTATTCGTATAAACAGAATTTAGCGTTAAATAACCTACCGAGGTTGATATGCCATAAAACCCACCGAACCAAATTAAGTTGGCCAAATCTACATTTTTTACGCGCCAGGTGTGCAAGCCAATTTATTTTGATTGATTGATTTTTATGGCAAATCAACATGACTTGGGTTATTTTATACCTTGCAATTGGGGAATAGAATTTGTTGGATGTTTCTGTGTTGATGTTTCTCTAATGTTTTTCACATGGTCCTATTGATTGGGAATAATTTTTAAACAGATCTCTTTGATCGATGCATAAGACCCTTAAAGGCTAGAGTTGACCGGAGAGTAATGGCAATGAAAGGGGACCCCACACAACTAAGTTATTCAGGAGTGGAGCCGCGCAATTGGATGCAGGTTAATGTCCAATCCAGAACACCCAATGTTTTAGTGGGTTTAACCCTCTCCATAGAATATATTTTGCGTATTCTGTACACCAACGAAAGGGCTTTAAAATTGGGTTCTGAAAGTAAAAGCGTTGAAAGTCTCTAGAAGTAAAATTTGATTTCTTTGCTTAATGGCATATCAATCTTCGTGGTTTATTTAATACCCAAACCATCATTGTTGAAGAACAGTAATGGCTCTATTTAACTTATAGCGGATGAAATGAGGAAGTTCATCCCTTTCCCAACAGAATTAGTCTGAAAGTGAAAGTAATTGCGTTAGTCAAGTTCAAACTCGCTGAATACGATGTCTCAGTCAAGAACTTTACCCAATACGCCATGGATACTCTGTTCTCCTAGCATTACGCACCGCAGGAGAAGGGTGAAATTTGAGCAAGCTAGATAGCAAACTATTACGAGTGAGTTCTAGTCTATTTAGATGCTTCATTCATACGGTTTTGTGTCACATCTGAGCAAAAAGCTTGGGAATTATGCTGACTTCAGTGCAGTTAAGAACTGCTCTTGTACGGCAGAACATTATTTATTATGGGTCCTCGTTTTGGGATTTTTTTTTAAAGCTGACCCGAATTGTTGGTTTGGTTGGTTGGGTTTAATGGCATATCAACCCTTGTATGTTATTTAACGCCAAATCCACTTTTATACAGAAAGTCAGTTCTATTTCAAACAATTCAGTCTAGCATGAGTACACAGTTTAACTGTCAAAGACATTTCTATTTCAAACTATTCAGTTTATTCAAACGGTTCTAATTCAGCTAATTTTCTTTATACACAGTTAAATGTCAAAACCGTTCAATATATAACAATTCAGTTTAGTGTAAGTACAGTTTTGATATCAAAAACAGTTCCATTTCAAACGACTCAGTTTAGCATAAGCACGCAGTTTAAATGTATGTACGGTTTAATGGTCAAAAACATTTCTATTTCAAGCTATTCGATTGAGACAAACAGTTCTAGTTTCTAGATGATTGTCTCCTTAGCGAACCAACCCCTCTAACCGTTACGGTGTGTGTCCTGCTCGACCCAAATTGTTGGAGAAATGAATACTCTGTGAAATATTTATTGTCGTTGTCTTAAAAGACCTATCTTCTTCGTGGATCTCCTATCTCCGATAATGTCCCCAGACACCAAGATTTCTTTGTTTATCCATTACGCCACTGGCAATATCCGCTTCAAGAAAAAGGTTGTTACTTTTCTCTTGAAGACAAAACAGGTTGATCCTCTTTTAGGTAAAATTCTTCACGTGCGTCTGTTCAAGTTGATCTGTAAAAAAATTAGTAAGTTTTCTGATGATTTGACCTCATTAGACCCGACAAGGTCATCACAACAATTTTACTTTTTGAAAAGAATTAACAGTTTCTTTTAGTTGGGTATTTTCACATTCAAATTAAATGTTGATTTATTACCAATTTCAGGATTAAGTATTAAAAACTACTCGCTTAACACATTCGGAAGTAAAATAATGAAAATAATTTGATTTGCTTAGTGATTTGACTTTTCCAACGCTAACTGTTCCAGAAATAGGTAATTTAATATGAAAGAAAACACACCTTATAAAATGTAAAATAATTGCTTCTTTGTGTTATGATCAAGGGGAGGTTGAAATGATAACACGACTCGGAAAGGAGTGATAAAAAATATACTGAAGGAAAATAGTACATACATAAAAGATAGCTGGGAGAAACCTCTCCTTAGCTTAACAAAATCATGAAAATTAAATCCTTTCTTGATAACAGTTCGCCTGAGACTACGCAGTAGAGAACGTAGCCGGTATGTGTCACATGAGGGTGAGTTCATCTGTAGGGGAGACACCCAAAGAGTTTGTTTATTTCTTTGTTATCAGATTTTGTTTTTCTTTTTTAATTTTTCGAAAAATAACCAAAAAATACAGTGTGTTTGCGGGTCTAAGTTGTTCAAATCACAAAAAAGAAAAAAAATTACAAGATTTTTTCCCGGTCAACCCTAATGAGTGCACATGAAAAATTTTACTGCACCCTTTTTTACACCAATATCAGCTCAGGTTTATTTCAGATAGGACATGTTCTGAGCAGTATCCCAATACTGCACCTACTCAATTGTCAGGTCGCATTTCGTCGGCTGTGTTTACTGCGGCACAGATCCGGCCGAGTGCGTCTTGGCAGTTGGATAATTTCCTTCGGCCTCAGGGGGCCTTCCCCCCAGGCTTTTACCTCCTTCGGGAGGGTTGGGTTCATTGCCCGGCGCCTGAGGCGCCCCTAACAAGGGGAATGCCGAAGGGGCTGAGGGTATTTTTGACAAACTCCGGGCGCGTGTGGGCTCCGGCCCTGCGCCCGGTCCCACCCAAAAAAAGGCCTTGTGCCATACATGCCCGTAAGGTGGGGCGTGCATCAAATACCGCAGATAGGACATGTTCTTTGGATCTGTATTCCAAAAGAGAAACACAGGTGAGTTTTTTTTTTATCAAAGTCGATGGCGGAAAGGAGTCACCCATACATATTTCAGGCTTTGCCAACCTCCAATGATAGGGTGTGGTTTCAATTAAGCCCGAAACTTGGTGACTTCAACTGTTAGCGTATTTTAATACTCGCCGACGGAACAGACGTAGCTATAGGCAAATCTACAACTTTTTCCTGTCAGCAGGTGATTCTTGTGAGCCGCTGAATTATTTAGAGAACGAGGTGCTTAGAAGTATGATTTGCGTTACCAGGTTAACATGTTAGCCAAATTAGAAACTATATATAGGGTTCCTTTGTCTATTGTCTCATCAGTGTTAATTAATTCTACTCAGGGAAGTTAGCACAATGAGTAAACAGACACATGTCGAGCTCAGAAACCTTCCAGTCCTACAGTCAAAACAAGATAATTTCAATTCTCTATCTTAGAAGAGAATTCCTTGATGTACAGGGCATGAACTAAACAACATGTCAAATATATATGTGTGTGTGTGTGTGTGTGTGTGTATAAAGTTGTGAACTGAAGTTAAGCCAAGAAATGTACTTCGCAACAATTTCTAAGACGCTTTTCGCTTTGCTGCCTAAATGACTAAATTATTCTAAGTGCACATATAATATAATTCATTCTCCGTTTTAATTACTATCTTTCTTCTCTCTCTACATCCCGACCGTAGCGGAACTTGCTTACATAGCCCATCCCAAGCAATCTATACCGTATATTTATGGAAACGGTGTGGCCGATGGCAACAGGAACGAACTTAGATTACGAATAAATAAATATTTTCTTCGACAGAATGACATTTTATCTATCTATCTATCTATCTATCTATCTATTTACGTCTGGGTGCAGGTATTTATGTGAGAGAGAAAGAATTGAAATGTGGTAATTCAATAAATGTCTATTTATGTTCAGAAAATGACAAAACTTTATTTTTTCTTCGAATTGTTGAGTAATTCTATCTATCTATCTATCTACGTGTGGTTACGTTTAAACGCGTGGGAGAAATTTGGTGACCGAGGTGAGTGCATAAATAATATCTGTATTTATATTCAGAAAAAAAAGCAAAGGTTCATGTTTTATTAGAATTTAGAGACTAATATATGTTCAATTAATATATAAACGAGGGTTGATTGTAGAAAATACGTGCCAAAATTTCCTGATTGGTAAGTAGGGATATTTTCATTGGTTTTGAATTCTCACAACGTGTTTTTGGCTGACTGGTTAGTTGATTTGATTTTATGGCATATCAACCCTTGTTGATATTTAATGCCAAATCCTGTTTTATATATATATTAAAAAAATAGGATTTGGTTTGGTTCGGTTTTAGGAAATATCAACCATTGTAGGTTCTTTAATGCCAAATACTCTTAATACACATATATTAAATAGATATGATTTAGTTTGGTTGAGTTTTATGGCATATCAACTATTGTAGGTTATTTAATGCCAAATACTCTTTATACATATATATTAAATTGATATGATTTAGTTTGGTTGAGTTCTATGGCATATCAACCATTGTAGGTTATTTAATGCCAAATAATCTTTATGCATATATACTAAACAGTGAAACGATGTTACCTTTTTTGGAAGTGATTCCATCTCACGACGTAATCAATTTTGACTGTATTTTTTCTTGTGTCACTCATTTTTGTAAAAATCAAACATTTAGCCAGATGATGACTTTTAGCTTGCATGAACTTTTTAAAATATTATTTTTTATTTTATTTTCATATTTAAAATAATTTTTTATGGAATGTTTTTAGTATGCCGGCAAATTTTAAGTTGAAACCTGTGTTTGGAAAAAATTAATGGATAAATAAATATAAAAATCATTAAATACACCAAATATATATAATCTCGTTCGTTTATCTTGTTCTACATATATATCAAATATATATGATTTGGTTTGGTTGGGTTTCATGGCATATCAACCATTGTACGTTATTTAATGCTAAATCTTCTGGAAACATACTGACCCAATTTCAAGGGTGCTGGCCTCTTCCGATGGAATCTCTTTCTGAACTTCCTTAAAACCTCAACATAGTAACCCTAATCCTAACACTTTGGCCAATCAACTCTGGTGTATTGACTTCCTTACTCCTCCCACACCTTTCATCATCCCCGAAAGACACTCTGCCTTCCATATGTTTTTGTAGCCTTTTTTCCAAGTTTAAAACAGAATTTTATTGCATATCGTTCTTCTAAAGTGTCAGATTGCATTTTTGTGACAATCAGGTTTTAGTAGGGTGTGTTCCAATTGCTGCTGTAGGTGTTCCTTTAAACCTGAAATCCTAAAAATTGGTCAGTCATCTCATAAGATGTATAGCAATAACATACTGAATTTTCAAGAGTCTACGACAATTTCAAATACCTATGCAAAAAAGTCTGGAAACATATTGAAGGCACTACGTATATATATATATATATATATATATATATATATATATATATATATATGTGTGTGTGTGTGGACAGTTTGTAGATAACATTTTTAATTGAGTCAGAACTCATTTTTTGTACTTAGTTAAATGGTTCCAAACATTTCTATCTAATGCAGAGAAATCTATTTACTATGAATCATTTGGATATACATATATAATTTGTAGGAAATAGACACGGCGACACGAGTTCAATTTATGGATGAGTTTGATTGCATTTCCCAAACTCTTGGAAAAAGCATGAATCCTCTTATTCTCCCTCCAGCTATGGGTAAATAGTAGGACTTTCTAGGTTCCAAAGCCTTGGTTAGGCAACCAATCTAGCAGAAGGAAAACTCTGTATTCAAACTTGTTAAACTCTGCTAAAATTTGTCAGTGTGGCACATCCTTTCCGTGCGGGGGGGTTGTAAATACATAAATATATCATTTGTAAGGGAATAGTTTGTTGGTAATTTTATTTTTAAATGAACCGGAAGTAATTTTTTTGCACACTGGTATTGTTATTATTTCTATATTGTTAAATGGTTTCATTTATTGCTCTGTAGCATTACAACTTCCATTGAATATGATTGCATACTCTATTGTTTATAATATAACTGTTTATATGTATAAAATGGATTTTCCATTAAATAACCTACAATGTTTGATATGCCATCATTCTATTGAACGCTACTTATTTATTCGAACACGATCAAATCGTTCTAAGTATTTTTATATAATACCAATAATTCAATTTAGGTAAAAAGTTTAAGAGATTCAAGTATTGCTATTTTAAACAGATAATTCTATTCAACAGTACTCATTCGTTTGCTCACAGTTAAACGGTTTTATGTACTGCTATGTATCACTAACAATTCAATTAAACACCAGTCATTTGTTTACATACAGTTAAATGTAAAAATAGTTCTACTTCAAACAGTTCAATTTAGTGTAAATACAGTTTAAATGTCAACAGTTCTATTTCTAACAATTCAGTTTAGCATGTCAACAAAGTTAAACGGTTTCAAGTACTGCTATATATCACTAACAATTCAATTAAACACCAGTCATTTGTTTGGACTGCACCTCTGCAGAAGGGTAAGACCTTCCCCATCGAGTGTCCTAGATTATTACACAAAACAATCTGATGGTGACGTTCCTGTAATAATGGAGCTTTGGGGAATACAGAGTATCCCTTCAATGCCATCGCTCCGGGGTCCACTCTGGTCCGGAGTGCTAGCACCTGATAGTTCTATTTGAGCACCTGATAGGGTATTATCTATGGGTCAAATAGAACTAAGCTGCGTACTTTTGCTAAACTGTATTACTTGAAATAGAACTGTTTTGACATGCAAACTGCGTAGTTATTCTAAACTGAATTGCTCATAATAGAACTGTTTTGACATCTAAATTGCGTACTTATGCTAAATTGAATTATCTGATATGTAACGGTTTTTACATTTAAATCTGTGTATTGCCTATTCGGCTGGGGCTGGAGAATACTCTGACTTCACCTCTGCTGAGGGATAAGACCCCCCAACAACGAGTGTCCAAGATATGACACTAAGCAATCTGATCGTGAGGTTCCAGTAATGCTAGACTTTTGGGAAATGCGGGACACCTCCTTATTACCATCGCTCCCAGGTCTAATCTGGTCCGGAGTGGTAGCACCTGATATGGCCCTATTTATAGGTTAAATAGAACTAACAGCATACTTACGCTAAACTGAATTGTTAGAATTAGAAGATTTTGATTAATCTGAATAGCTTGAAATAGAAATGTTTTTGTCAATTAAACTGAGTACTTACATTTAAACTGTGTACTTATGCTAAACTGAATTGCTTGAAATGGAACTGCTTTTGACATTGAAACTGTACTGACGCTAAACTGAATTGTTTAATATGGAACTGTTTTGACATTTAACTGTGTGTAATGAAAATATATTCTTATACTAAACTGAATTATCTGAATTAGAACTGTTTGACTAAACCGAATAGCTTGAAATGGAAATGTTTTTGACAAACTGTGTTCTCATGCTAAACTGAATTTTTGAAATAAAACTGATTATTTGTATAAAATGGATTTGGCATTAAACAATCAACAAAGTTTGATATGCCATAAAACTCAACGAACCAATCATAAGATATTTGTTTACACACAGTTAGAATATTAAACAGTTCGATTAGTAACAATTCGATTCAACATCAATAAACTGTTTGCACACAGTGTAAATGCGAAACAGTTCTATTTGAGCTAAAGATAGGACCCTATCAAGTGCTCCCACTCCGGGGTACAAGTGGTCCTGTGAGCAATGGGAACGAAGGCATACTCCACATTCTCCAAAGCTCCAAGACTCGGGCCTCACTTTCCGATGGTTCTGTGCCATAACCACGACTCTTACTGTGGGGTCTTACTCCTCTACAGAGATGCAATCGGTATATTCTACAGCCCTATTCGACTGGGTTGATCACAACTTGTGTTGATAAAATTACAGATACAGTCTAACAAGTATAGTATCAAATTATTTATCATAAAGATTAATCAATCACTATCATTTTAAATAGATAGGCACGGCATATTTAGTCGTAACATGGATGATTTAATAACCAACGTATAAATGTATTTGATAATTATCAATAAAGATCATTTCCAAATAATTATAGTATTGTGTAACAATTCTTAATACAAAAAATTGCCATTCTACCTGCTGGATTGGTAGAATACGTTAACTCCACCTCTGCAGAGGGGAAAATATCCCCGCCCCCGATTCTGCTACCTGTTGGTCGTAAGCGATGATTCCTCCATCCTGGTGTCTACGCTACCCGTTACTCAGCAGCCTAAGTGGACATGCGAGTTGCAACACTCCACGTTGGCCGTTACTTGGCAAGACAGGCGGTCGAACAAGCCCGATTCAGTCACTCGGTTTGTCATCTACTTATATGATAGTCCTGACCTTATTCTTCAGACATGCAGGACACTGCTGGAGAAGCAGGGACGAACTCATAAGAGATTTACTCTTATGGACCCCCACACATGGCCGTGCAAAAGCAGGACGACCAGCACGAACATACATTCAGCTGCTATGTGAGGATACGGGATGTTGTCCTGAAGACCTACCTAGGGCGATGAACGATAGGGAGGAGTGGCGAGAGAGGGTCAGGGATATCCGTGCTACCAGCGCGATATGATGATGATGATGATTTTATCTTATAGGTGCTCGAAGGCAGTTGCTGAGGGTCAATTGTGTTGAGATAGCATTACTTGAGACTATTTAACTGAGAGCTAAAAAAATGAACTCTGGCTTGGGAATAAATCAGAGTGGTTTTCAGGGGAACAATCCTCATCATTTATACTTTTTTCCCAGATGTACTTAAGGGAAGTCCCCGTGGTGCAGATGCTAGCGTACTTGATAAAAAGCATCAAGTAAGCAAGTTCAAGCTCCAGTCGCGCTATTACGTTCACTTTCAGACTAAAATCCATGGAAAAGGTATGTTCCCTTATCCCCACCAGTTAAATAACACCACTGCTGATCTTGAGCATTTAGAGATCCGGCATTGAATAACCTAGGAAGGTTGATATGCCATTAAACTAAATAAACCAAACAAAACCAAATGTACTTAGAGAAACTTGAGCTACTTATTCATCGTTCGTTCTTGAACAAAGCTTTATCATTATACATATAAACCCTTGTATGTTATTTAAAGCCTAACCCTGTTTATATATATATATATATATATATATATATATATATATATATATATATATATATATATCATCATGTCGTGCAGCTAGCTCGGATATCCCTGACCCTCTCTTTTCCTTATTGTTCATCGCCTCTGGCAGGTCTTCAGGGCTACATCCCGTATCCCCACGGAGCTGCTGTATGTAAGTTCTAGCTGGTCGTCCTGCTTTTGCTCGTCCATATGTGGGGGTCCATAGGAGTACATCACTTTTGAGATCGTCTATGCTTCTCCAGCAGAGTCATATATATATGTGTGTGTGTGTATGTGTGTGTGTGTAGTTGGGCTGCAGACCTTCATTTAAGAATATTTGATTAAATAATAGGGACACATTTTATCCATATAATTTTATTAGGATCCTTTCAAGTTTCCGGGCGTTTTGGTTTTAGGTTGGAGTTGGAGGATGAATTTACCAAAATTGTCCCGGATTTCGGACCTTTCATAGGCCATCATTTGGGATAGTTTATAAGTGTGAAGATTTTTTTAAGAAGTTTTTAAAGTTCTTTTTTATAACTTTGCAAAATTTGCGTAAATGTAAAGTTGGATTAAACTGAGATGCTAATGACATCGAACGAATTTGAAATAGAACGCTATCAACGGAAATAGAATATTTTTCAAGAGAAATATAATATTTTAAAATTTTCTATCTCTTTCACTTCGTTAATAAGTTATAAAAACAAAAGCTAAAGATATTTCAAAACATTGTCGCTATTTTCAAAGTTAATTCTACTAATTTATTTATTTATTTATTTTATTTTATTTTTTTTTTTTTTGCTTTTAGGATTTGTAGAAATTATTAATTTCGTGTGCTAAGTAATGTTTTCAACTAGAATTTTCGAAATTTGGATTTGAGATGAGAGTGGCTTTCTTTTATCAACCAACTCTATCCAAAAACCAAAACACTTGTCAAGATACTTATTAATAATTTATCGAGGCTCAAGTCTTTGCAGTGCTGTGGTTAACGTGCTAGACTGCGATATCGTAGTGTGCGAGTTCAAACTCTGTTTAGGCTATTACTCTCACTTTCATACTAATGTCCTTGGAAAATTTATTTACTCTGTTACTCCCGCTTAAGCTATATATCAAATAGTATCAACACTTTCCATTTACAAGATAACCCACAAAGGTTGTTATGCCATTAAATGAAAAAAAGCAAAACTGAACTGAAATGTATGGTTGGTTCGAAAGACAAGACACAAGTATTAACACTTTCAAAAGCTGTTAAGCTCTGATGCGTCAAATTAGACTGGAGAATCCATCATATATATATATATATATATATATATATATATAAAGTAAATATGGATTGAAATCCGACATTATGAAGGTAGTACAAAAACATAATCAAAATAGGTGAATATATTATGATGTAAAGTCGACGTTAACGTTTCGGTTTCAGTTACCATCATCAGGGTTTGATATCAAAATAATTCACATAACGATGGATGTTTGCTGATATGACATGAACCAATGAGAAATATACAACGAAAAGATACATAAACGTAGACATAGAATTCATAATTCAAAAGTCATAAGAACGTGTTTGGCACATGTAAAAAAATATTTATAGTTATTTGTCACTGCCTCCCAATAGACAGGACCTGACGCAGGGTCAATGATTATAGTGGGGATTTAACGAAGGGGAAGGTCGGGCACGTGCCGAGGCTCGAACCCTGCTGGTCTATGCTCCTCATTGACCCACTAAGTGCAATGTGGGTCTAATGAGCCAAGAAGTTTCACGAACAAAAATCTGGGTCCGGGCACGCATGCCGCCTTATAGCTTGACTTAGACAGCAAGGTCTAGTGCTATACATAAGGATAAAAGGTATCAATGTTGCAGCTCGCCCACCCAAAAGTGGCCCAGCTGAAGCTGGGGGCCTTTCAGCTTCGAATCTGCCATTGATTTTGATACCCGATCTGGCACAAATGCCAGACGGCCCAGCTAAGGCCGAGTAAGTAATATATATATATATATATATATATGTGTGTGTGTGTGTGTGTGTGTGTGTGTGTGTGTGTGTGTGTGTGTGTGTGAAGAATGCATCTATAGACGGCTAGACGTTTTGATAAAAAGCTACCTAATTTTTGTATGCAAACTGACTTGACTGAAGAAAATTTTGTTGCGTGCAAAAGATTGTTACTCTTAGGGAATGACGACGGTGAATTATAGAGGCTGTCCCTAAAAATAAACAATAACCAACTTACACGAAGTCATGTTGTTGCAACACACAATCGTGTAGAAACAAAGAAAACTAAGCCAACATTAGAAAACAGGAAGGCGATCCGTTGAATGTAATATTAAAACATTCATGTACGTCCCCTCATCATATTATTTTGTCATAAAATACATTGTTCCAAATTCAAGACTAAAATTATAGAGATATGTATATTTATCAGGTCTTTAGAAATTCACAATCATTATTTAAAATATAGTTTCCATCATTATATAATTTTGTAATGAAAGTATCCTTGAATTTTTGAAATGTGCATTGATTAATTTTAAATGTGCTCGTAGAGTTACTGATTCACTGCTGATACAGTGAAAAGGGAAGTTAATTTTAAAAAGAAATTTCGAAATTCAAAGTCATAGTTTAAGATAGTATCACCATTATATTACGAGGTGCATACGATAAGTTTCCAGACTTTTTTCGGATGGGCACTTTTATTAATAGAACACACATGAAACTCTAGTCCCCTTCAAAGTAATCTCCTCCGGCTGCAATGCACTTGTTGTACCGTTCCATCAACTTTTGAAAGTCCCTATGGAATTCCTCTTGTGTGAGCTACACGCTTCGTCACAGCCTCTTTAATCTCTCCAATTGTCTCATAACGACAGCTTAGGGAATAACCAAAAGTCACTGGGAGCAAGGTCTGGACTATAGGGAGGGTGGGGAACTGTCTTGATGACCATCTTGGTCAAATAGTCTGTGACAAGGATGGAGTTGTGGACTGATGAATTGTCCTGGTGGAAATGTCACTGACCCGATTTGAAGAGTGCTGGCCTCTTCCGATGGAATCTCTTCCTGAACTCCCTTAAAACTTCAACATAGTAACCCTAATCCTAACCCTTTGGTCAATCAACTCTGGTGTATTGACTTCCTTACTCTTCCTACACCTCTTATCATCCCTCACAGACTCCCTGCCTTCCTTGAATCTCTTATGCCACTCAAAAACTGATGCTTGATTCATGCATGATGGTCGAAATGCAGTCTGAAGCATTCCATACTTTTCTGTGGCATCATTTTTTCCAAAACAGAATTTTATGGCATATCGTTCTTCTAAAGTGTCAGATTGCATTTTTTAAATTCACCAGCTGTGACAACCGGGCTTTAGTAGGGTGTATTCCAATTGCTGCGTAGGTGTTCCTTTAAACCTGAAATCCTAAAAATTGGTCAGTCATCTCATAAGATGTATAGCAATAAGATACTGAATGTTCAAGAGTCTATGACAATTTTAAATGCCCCTACGAAAAAAGTATGCACCTCGTATGTTTTAATGAAGGCATAATTCGATTTTTAAAATGTCGGTTGATTAAATGGAATGCATGCATAGATTTTTGGATTCACTTCTGACACTGTAAACAGGTATGTTTCTTTTTAAAAAGAATTTCAAAATTCAAAATCATAATTTAAAATATTGGTTACATCATTAAGTAATGCTATAATAAAGGCATCATGTGCCTAATATAACGTTGACATTGTAAATTGAGATGTTTATATTTAAGGAAAATTCTAATCCTACTGTTCCATCATCATAAGATGTTAAAATGAATGCATCATCCAATTTTCAAAATGTAGGTTGTTTGAATGAAATGCTGACAATGTAAATAGGGACGTTGATGTTTAAAAGGAATTTCCATAATCAAAATTATAATTTGTAATATAGATTCTATTATCATTAAGACATGGAAATAAACCAGAAGTAAAATGGTCACTTCTAAAAAAAACAACGAATACTTGTAATGTGAGTTTCAAAAATTATATATTGTGTTTGAAGGAATATACCATGCAATAGATTTACCAGATTCGAATAATTGTTCAATAAATGCTTAGAGTAGGTATCCAAATATTTGCTTTATGATTGGGCGCCTAACTGAACCACGTGATTTTGTATGTCAATCCCTTAATAGTCATCTGACTCAGAAAGAGTACCTTTTTGTTCAGTTGAATGTAACAAAATTCAAAATTGCTGAATACTAGCTGATTGACAACGTGAAACATGGAGTCGTAGATATTTTTATCCTGTTTTATTGTCATTATCTTATTTCATATATATATATATATATATATATATATATATATATATATATATATATGTGTGTGTATGTGTGTAAATCGACGGGAAGGCCTTAAAAGTGTAACGAAACTAAAACAATGATATATACATACTGCCCAGTCGGCTTGGGATGTAGAATACGCCGACTGCATCACTGCGAAGTGGTAAGACTTCCTGCCTCTAAGAATGTCCTAGAAATGACACTAAGCCATCTGATGGTGAGGCTTTAGTCCAGGAACTTTGGTGAACGTGGAGTATCACTTCTCTGTCATTAATTCCAGGTCCACTTCGACCTGTTAGGGTCCCATCTATATGTCATAGAGAAGTTTATTACAGTTTACTTATGGGCAAACAAATTAGTGCTAGATTACAATATTTATATCATTAATTCCCAAGACCTCTCGTTTGAATTTCTTTTCAGACTTATTTTCTTTAACTTGACTCGGCATTAAATGACTGATGAGGTTGATATGCCGTAAAACAAAACGAACAAACAAACAATATTTTCAAATCATTTAATTGTGATCAAATAGAACTATTAGTATTAGATAGCAATACTTGAAACCATTGAACTGGGAATAAACAAGTGAGTTTCGGCTTGTGTAAAAGTGTAACCAAAAATCTATTCACTTAAAAATCAAATGTATAAACAGGATTTGGCATTAGATAACTATTAAAGGTTGATATGCCATTAAACAACAAAAAAAGATAACAAGAAAAAAATGCAAACCAAGCCCAATCAACACATTTATATATATATATATATATATATATATATATATATATATATATATATATATAGGTTAGGTTTTTCAATAATATCCGATTTTCTAAGAAAAAAAAAAAACAATGCAGAAATTTGAATTGACGTTTCCTTATAAAGATAATTTCTTTAGAAAATGACGCAGCCATTCCCATTTTATTAGGGCACTATCCTAATGTCAGTTTAATTTTATCCTATTTCACTTGAAAAATATTATATATATATATATATATAGGCGTATGTCTGTGTGTCGGCATTTTTAGTCCCTAGGGAAAGGAACAAACAATATTTTCTTACGCAAATCAGAACAAATCTTGCTGCACCTTTTAGATTAAAATCATCTTTTTTATTCTTATTTTTAAAACATTCAAACCGTTTTCGGCAATCCTTTTGGGTGAAAAAAAACTCTCCGATAAACATAACGATTATTTTCCCTTCCATCGGCTCGTGGAGGTAGTCCTTAAGGCATAGTGGTTAAAGTCCCACACTGTTTCATCGTAGTAAGCCAGAGAGGGAAATGTACGAACCCCTTATATCATATAGTGCGCAAATATTCTCTAAAATTTCCATTACAAGAAAAAAGTTAATACATTCAATCTAGAAGTATTTCTTATCTAAATATAGCTGATATATTATTCGTCAAAATTTCTGAAATGAAGCTTATTAATTATTATTACAAAGAATTTAATCTAATTTAATCATTTGAAACAATGTTAAATGATTCCAAGTATTGCGATGTAACATTAACCATTCAATTTAACAGTAATTTATTTGCACACAGTTAAATGGCTAAACAGTTTAATTTTTCTCATAGGTAAGACCATCTCAGATACTACAACTCCGGATCAAAGTGGACCTGGAAGTAATGACCATAAAGGAAGACTTCACATGATCCAAAGTTCCAGAAATAGATCCTCACCCTCAGATAGTTTGTGTCATATACTGTGCACTCTTTGGGGTCTGGGCAGCGATGCAGTCGGTTTATTCTACTGTCCCTGCTGATTGTGTTGTGTCCATGATTAGAAATTGGCTTCTGGAACCTGTTTCCTATTATGGTAACAATTACGCCACGACCCTAGGCTGTACGAACAAGTATTATTATCATTTAGACATTTTCGAATGTCGTAAATAAACTTTAGTGCTTTATCATTTCTGGACGATATTTATGGAAAGAACTGGTATTTCATGTTGCTGGGACTAACAAATTTTGACTCCGTATTGTTGTATAGTCACAACCATGACCAACTATACAAACACATGATACATATACATCTACATAGGCATGCAGAACACAACGACACAATGAAGACGAGCGACACAGTTCTTAGAAAAATATACCTCTCACTTTATTTGAAAGGGTTGTGTGTGAGAGGGAGTTGGAGACTGAACAGAACTGCAGCCTATTGACCCCCACTCTTATGGCCATCAGCGTTTCTTTCCCGTTCTCCTGGTCTGCTCAACCGGGGCCCTGGGGCCCAGCCTCTCTGGATGCTAGCTTTCTCTACCGCATCTTGTCTGCAACTAGTCTGGTCTCCAAACTAACTGACTTCCTGTCTTCGCCGAGTTATATAATAGTTCAACGCCCACCTTCTTGTGGGCGTCACAATTGCACTCATTCAACCCATCCACGGTCAAGGTTATAATTCTGATATTCCTCGACCGGATGCCCCGGTTAGTTACATAGGTGCATTTCCTATTTTGACAGCCTGGCCGGGTCGGAGGTCAATATACAACTGTATTTCAGTGGATCCATTGGCGGACGATTTCTTGTTTATAACAATATTGGTTTAAAGATTAATCTCGACTTTGCATATAAAAGACATATAAATATTGGTGTACCACAGATTAAGATGAAAAAAAAATGTAATATTACGGACGGGCGCTGTCGTCAATCAGTGAAGGTGTCACGAGACTGGAGCGTGTGAGCAGAATGACCTGCAAAGTTATACCTTATTTTAAAATAATCACAGATCCATCATCACGTGTTTCACTAGTGACATCGAACTTTCGAGGATCTTCGATTTGTTCCCCAAAATCTCTATATAAGAAAACAAGTAATGAGATTTTGAGAGAGTTGAAGGCAGTTGTCAAAACGGGCGCGTTAAAGGTTCCGGAGGCCCCGACCCGTGATACCCCAGTCTGCTGCAGCCGATCTGCTGTGACAAGCGTGTGTCAAACAACCAGCTGTCACACACACACACACACACACACACACACACACACACACACACACCGTCACCACCGAGAGGAAGGGTGAAGAAGCCGAGTTTCAGGACAGCAGTTGACGTGACAAGATGTATTGAAAATGTCGCCGAAACTCCGGGGAAAAGCGGAAAGAATCTTGGACAAGAAGATAACCGGTGCCTTCAAGCCAAGCTCCACAAAATCCCGCTAGCCCGTGAAAGAGAAGAAATCTCAGAAGAAACCCATCGAAGAAGCTAAGTAAACCTTAAAACCGTTTTCTCCCTCCACCCTTCCTGGGTATTGCCATTAAATTCTCCCTCTCTCAATTTAAAGAAAGAAGCATATAGAGAATTATATGCATTAAGAAAAGAAGAGAAATAGAATGGAAAGATTCATTTCATAAACTCTAAACATATGAGTGGACTTTGCTACCTTTTCAAGGTTCAAGAGAAAAAATAGAAAAGTAGAAAGAAAAGAAAAAGGAAGAAAGAGACACTTATGTCGGAAACTGTTTACTAGGAAACATAGCCGACCCCAATAAATATTTGTTTGGACCTTGGCTATTAAAAACCTTGTTATATTCTAAATGTCCCCTCGTGTCGAAACTTATTCGTTGTGTTGTTTGCCTATCGAGTTGCCTTCTTTTGCATATTCCTTTTCAGCTTCATTCGCCTCAATTTATTCTCTCTAAATGTCCTATTCACCTTTAAAAATATTACACGGGGAATTGGAATTGTTGACTACGATAAAAAATAATATTATATCTAAACCTAGAGGTCCATGTCTTCCGTTAGCCTAGTGGGTAGGAAGACGAAGTGGTCTGGTGGCTGTGTGTAACGTGAAATTTGGAAATCCTTTGCCAGCGGCGGTCAGTCTAGCCCCAAATTAACCCCCACATTATCTGCCAGTTCCCATGTGCCCGAAGAAGGAATCTTAACTGGGACTTATTTTGCGAGGGATCAAGTGCCAGACTGCTCCGATTTCACACCTGCGAAAAATAAATTCCCGTCCTGGGATAAATATGGTAAGCACCGTCACAAAGGCGACATCAAGTACCATTTTTTAAGTCTTTGGCATGACTCGACCAGGGATTGAACACTCTATTCATTAGGCCAATGCCCCAGTGTAAGCTCTTCTACGCTATAAGGACCAATTATGCTTAATCAAAAATCTATAAAACGCAACAGAATATCAAGTGTTTATTATATGGATAAAAACATGAAACAATTAGAAAGTGAATGCAGTAAAATAATTCAAAACGAAGTTTATGACTGGGCACGATTGGGTGGAAAGGATGATTCACTGAAAATTGAACAAGACATTGAGTTTTGAACACGCAACAAAATGGTAAAAAAAAAAAAGAAACGTGAAATTCTCTGAGATTTTGTTATGCAAACGGATCACTTAATTCCGTCTAGAAAACCGAAAACAGTGCTAATCAACAACAAGAAAAAAAGAGTGTTCTAATGAGTAGAGTGTTCGCCAGTGGTCCCGAAGACCGGGGTTCAATCCCAGGTCGAGTCATACCAAAGACTCTAAAAGTGGTACTTGATGCTCCCTTGCTTAACACTCAGCATTAAAAAGTAAGAATCAAGCGTAAAGTTGAGCAATCCAGGGAATGGGGTAGTGCCCACCCCTACACCTTGGTGTGGTAGCTATTGAAATGGGAGCCTTTGGGTCACCGTCGACCAAGGTGGCCAACTTTACTTATTTGCCATCTAGTAGATTTTAATATTCCAGCGGACCTTTGAGTGAAAATGAAAGAAAGCGAAAAAATAATTGAATAATTGAACCTTGCCAGTGATCTAAAAAAAAGTTGTGGAATGTTAGGGTGTACCAATGGTAGTTGGTGCGTTTGGAAGTCCCTAAGAGCTTGGAAAGAGGACAAGAAAAACTTGAAATTAGACGAAGAATCGATACCATAGAGATTACAGCATCTTACAGCATCATTGAGAACCACCAGATTACTGAGAAGAGTCCTGGACACCTGAGAAAACTTACTGTCACTAAGACTTCAGTGAAATACTATCAGCTAATACTGGTGTGAAAAACTCGGAAGAAATACAATAATTATTGGGGTGAGAGGAAATCATAGAGCAGACGCTGCAGAAAAATCGGCTTTAGACTTGACCTCCAACAAGTACAACATCCCATACACCGATCTGAAACCTAAAATAAATAATTTCCTCCATAAAAAATGGCAACAACGCTGGAATAGAAATACCAATAATAAACTATTTCAGGTTAAACCCTTTTTGGGAGAATGGTGCCCAGCCTTCCGAAAATCGCGAAAAGAACAAGTAGCAATAACGCGATTGCGCATTGGTCACAGCAGACTTACGCACTCTTTTATACTCAAACAAGAACAGCAACCGCAGTGCTCGACATGCCAAACGCCCGGCACAAACAAACACGTTCTCCTTGAGTGTAAAGTTTTTAACGACACCAGAAAGCGCTATTTCCCCGCAAATACCACTTATTTAAGAACGTCCACATGAATAATGTTTTGTCGTTCTTGAAAGAGATCGGAATGTACCAGAAAATATAGACTTGGTTACAATCCTGAAAACACAAGAAACTAATCAACTGAAAGCAAATTATTGCTGAACAGAAATACCATTATGTTTGTGTTAGTAGAAATAGCAGTGAGAAGTAATTAAAAAAACACTATCATCACTAAATAAACTAATGTCATATAAAAACATTTGAAAATGCATACTCGTATGCGAGTAAAAGAGTTGTTTGGTTTTTGTATGGTATCATTAAATGATGTGTTTACAAACCGTACATATGTGTAAAAAGGCGTTGGCATTAAATAACCTATAGAGGTTGATATGCCATTACAACCAACCAACAAATAATAATTATTAGAAAAACAATTACATGGACTCTTCTGAAGAAAAATTAAATAAGAATTGTTCATCAGATGAATAATATTCAATTCAGGGGTAAGATCTGAAGCCATTGAGAGTATTAAGAATATATAACCGAGGAGCGTCACACAATAGAAAAAAAGGAGTCACAGAGATACTTCAATCAATAAAAACTGCAAGTGGAATAAATGCAGCGAACGAGAAAGAGAATTTTTTCGGGATGATTAACGCTTCTACCTTTCGTTATTTCTGTCTTCGTAAGGACACCTTCAGTCCTGATCCATTTTTAGACACTCCGTATATATATATATATATATATATATATATATATATATATATTAGAGTATATTAATGTATTAAGTTTATATTTTCAGTCGAATCATCGGGTTATGCAATTCCTCATAACATTGTAATATTCACTAATTAAAGCAAGGCTAATTACATAATGGATTCAGTAATCATACTAATTGATTCTGCTTGCTAATTATGGAGCGGAAATTATGGTTTCAGTTGTTTGTTCCTTATCCATAAACATATATATATCCACATAGTCGTTGTAAGTATGTATGTATGTATGTATACATCCGTCAAACACTAATCTTTTATGCGTCTATGTCGGTGCATATATGAAGTGAGTTTGTGTGATAGAGTAAGCAAAAAGCATTTGTGCATATGCAAGTCGTCTATGTGCTTCTCTCAGAAATATATACGTCTGCGCCTGCGCAAAACTTCAGCTTTCTCTCATAATTGAGCATATTGTAGTGTTTCAATATATCGATCTGGTATTCAAGGCAACACTACCGCTTCATTTTTAAAAAAATACAAATCATTAATAGATAAACAGCTAGTTACGTAACTGTGCAATGTAATAATTTTACTTGCAGGTAGAGCTTTGGTGTACAAGGATAGATCTCAAATGATTCCTTTTCTGATTTCATATCTAGCGTCAGCTACACCAATAAAGTATTTAAAACAGAATTTAGAAAATTTACGATTAGAGATGATTATAGTCAAAATGTCATCGCGAATTAATAAGGATAATAATTATGTGATTCGGAAATAGTCCCCAATAAGAATCCACACCAAGCAGCTACAGACCAACAACATGCTTACCATTAGTATGGAAGCGCCTAACGACACAAATAAGACAGAAAATTAACTACTCACTTGAAAACCGAGGGCTCTTTATTGTGTAATAAAAAGGATGTCAAACATAAACTAGGGAAACAAATGTCCTGCTATATATTTGTTTTAAAAGAAGTAAAGATAAGAAAAAGTTATTGTAGAGATTGACTAAAGAAAAGATTACATGATCCCACAATCCTGGATAATAGAATATATGAAAAAGTTTCAGATAAAAGATATCAAATAAAAGTTTAAACTTCATTAAGAAAGCGATGAGAAGCAGGAGAATAGTGCTCTAATATGGGAAACAAACCCCAGCAGAGGTAAAAATCAAAAGTGCCATCACCGAAATAAACTTATTGTCGCTAGTTCTCATTGTAATAGCAGTGGTATCACTGAGCTATATTCTTAGGGAAAAGTATTGTATAGTCATATAATAAATATGCTTATATACACATATACATTTTCAAGCAGGATACATACTGATGCAATGAATAACAGACGAGGGAAGACTTATTTTAAAAAAATATACCTCTCACTTTATTTGTAACGTTTACGTGTGAGAGGGAGCTGGAGACCGAACAGAACTGCAATATATTGACCCCCCACTCTTATGGCCGTCAGCGTTGTGTCTTTCTCGTTCTCCAGGGCTGCTCAACCGGAGACCCAGGAGCCCAGCTCTCTGCTGGATGATGGCTTTCTTTACTGCATCTTATCCCCAACTGGTCTCCAAAACTACTGGGGGTCCAGAGGTCCCCTTCGGCCGGGTGTGGCCTTCCTTATCACATCTCGTCTAACTCCATCCGATCTCTAACTCCAACTCCTGACTTCCTGTCTTCTCAGAGTTATACAATAGTTCAACGTCCACTCAATCGCCCACTCAATCTTTGGAATGGCATGTTTGATCGCCATCAAGCGGAAATAACTGTCATGCAGTTCAGAGGTCACTTTCTTCCGGTGTATCACCTTGGAATGGCAAGTTTGGCCGGATCGAAGGTCAAAATACAACAAAAGCACAGGGCTTTACAGATTCAAAACTACACATGAACAAATAAACCACCAAATGTATATGGATAATATTAAGATTTTTGCCAAGAATAGAATAGAATTAGAATAATATATAGCAATAGAATTATACATGTTTATGATAAAAAGAGAGAAAAAATAAACAAATGCGTCCACTCAGAAAAATATCAGAAACTAAACGAAAAAGGAAAAAAAACCAAATACCTGTGAATATTAGAAGCAGATACTATCAAACAAACCGACATAAAAAAGAAGAAAAAAGAAAGGATTACTTTAAAATGACAAAAAACAAATTGAAACTCTGCAGTAGAAATCTAATCAAATGGAGGAATACATGGACCGTTTCCGTTGGAAGATACTCTGGGTATTTCTTAAACTAGACAATGGAAGGACTCAAATGGACCAAAGAACAAGGAAGGCAATACACACGGACTAATTCCCAATAGACATAAAGACTTAAATACACCGCTTGTCACTAAAATCACCACTCAAGAACATACCAAATTGGGTCTCAATGACATATGTCCATTGTAGATTTTTAAAAAAAGTCATATTTATCCGCGTTAGATTAGCTCTGCAATGAAGTATATGCCGATGAGATGCAAGAATAACCAAATAATAACATGAGATAAAACTATCGTGAACTAGAAATACCCCGAAAAAGGAGCGACCTAAAGCAACTATAGACCAGTAACATATTTTAGTACATAAAAGATCCAAACAACACCAACAACAGAATAAATCTTCTACTGGTTTGAAATTACTGTTTATTTCCAGAAAAACAGAAATGACTTCACAAAGGTACTCCGAGGAAAGATTACCTATTATATATAGACTTGCACGTTCGAAAATAGGGAGAAAAAAGAACGAAAATGTAGCCCCAGCAAGGATAAGATATAAATAAAACCCTAAAATATGATCACGCAAACTTTGATAATAGAATGTTTGAAAATGTTAAAAATATCAGTACAATACATGAATTTCATCTCGAAAGCTATGAAGAACTGGAAAGAATATAAACAGCTGGTTAAATATCTACAATATCTACAACAGACATCTTCCAAAGAGACTAACTCTCGCACAAATTACTTATTGAGTGGTGCGATGATGGGCATTCATGCGTGTATATATATATATATATATATATATGCGTGTGTGTGTGTGGATGTGTGTGGGGGGGTCTCTGTGTGTTGTGGGTGGTCTGCAGAATTATCATCAGTATCTTTGAAGCAGCGCCGGGGGGTCTAGAGAGACCCCTTTTGTCTATTTTGGCACAAAGACCACACAAAGAGTTGTGTCTGCTTGAACCTGCGGGACAGGAAGAAAGAACGTGGGATGTTGGTCAGTCAGAAGTGAGACACCCAACCAGATAGTCAGACGATTCTTGTCCTGGACGCAAAACTTGTCAGTCGGATTTAAGACGTGGGTCAAGAGCAGTCGGAGGGTGGTATGGAGTCAAGAACGAAGACACAGATCATTGAAGACGATGAATCAGAAGAGTCAGAATTTTGGTATCAGTGTATAATTTTCGCTGAGTTCTCGCGATAGCAATACATACACACAGAAAACGTTAAAAGATGCTAAACTTCACCTTCCTGCATTTTGCAATTTTGAATCCGTGTGTGTCTGTTTCTTCCTTCCACCCTCGGTTGTTTTTTATTTTATTATTTTATGTTGAACTCGGCCGGGTGTGGGAATTAACAAGGGGGCCACACAGCTAGACAAACGACAAAAGCAAGCAAACCCAACGTCTGGTTTCTTTCATAATAGCAATGATGCCACAAAATTTCATAAGAAAATATGAAGGAAGCTTAAAATCAACAGTGATGCTGAAACAATACACCTACGCATTTACATGGATTTAAAAATATTTGTCAATAAATAAAAGAACGAGAAAACCTTAAAACAAATTATCAGACTCCACAGTGAGGATTTAGGATTGTAATATAATTGGAGACGGCCGGGATAAAAAAAAAATACATGGATCAGCAGCAAATTGGCAACGAGTTCTGATTGGCTGGAAGAAATTCAAGCGAAAAAGACGTTTGGAGAGTTGTAGCGTGGTAGAAAAGAGAAAAAGCTAATTCAGTCGGAGCCCAATTGCGAAGCTATGAAGACAGAATGAGCGAAAAAGCACGTGCGAGAACAACAGAAAACGAGAGAGATTTCTTTTGGTTTGGTTTGGTTTTATGGCTTATCAACCATTGCAGGTTATTTAATACCGAATCTTTGTTCATCAAATATATGTTGAATATTTTTTAACGAGCCTGAGCTCATTTTTTTTTCTCATAGATAAATGATTTCACTTTCTTCTCTCGAATACGAATGCAAAGTTAAAGAATCGTTTAAATACAATTTTCTTTTCATATAGTTAAATGTAAAAACGGTTCTATTTCAAACAATTCAGTTTAACATATCAGCAAAATTAAATAGTTCCAAGTATTGCTACGTAACACTGACAATTTCAATGAATCATCAGTCATTTGTTTACACACAGTTGAATGATCAACGAGTTCTATTTCAAACAATTCAGTTTACCATAAGTAATCAATTCTAATGTCAAACAGTTCTTTTTTACCCAGAGATAGGACCCTATAGGGTACTACCACTCCGGTTGAAAGTGAACCAGGGAGGGGTGGCAGTAAAGGAGTACTCTGCATTCCCCAAAGTTCCAGTATTACTGAAACTTCACCATCAGATTGACTAGTGTCATATCTAGAACACTCGTTGGGGGACTATTACTTCTCTGCAGAGATGCAGTTGGTATATTCTACAGCCACAGCCGATTTAGCCAAAAACGATAAAGATAATATCAAGTATTGTAGCTGCTATCTCTCTCTCTCTCACTCTCTCTCTCTCTCTCTCTCTCTCTTTCATGCCTAGTCGGCTGGGGCTGTAGAATACACTGACTGCACTCTGAAGAGGGATAAGACTCCCCCAATGAGTGTCCTGGATATGACACTAAACAGTCTGATGGTGAGGTTCCAGTGATGATTGGGCTTTGGGGAATGCGGAGTACCCCTTTATTGCCATTGCTACTAAATCCACTCTGGCCCGGTGGGGTAGCACCTGATAGGGCCCTATCTATGGGTTAAATAGAACTAACGGCATACTTATGCTAAACTGAATTGCTTGATTAAACTGAATAACTTGAAATAAAAAATGTTTTGACAATTATACTGTATGCTTATGCTAAACTGAATTGTTTCAAATAGAACTGTTTTTTGACACTGAAACTGTATTTACTCTAAACGGAATTGTTTAACATAGAACTGTTTTGACATTTAACTGTGTGTAAACAAAATCTGTAATTATACTAAACTGAATTAGCTGAATTAGAACTGCTTGACTAAACTGAAAAGCTAGAAATTGAAATGTTTTTCACAATTAAACTGTACAAATATTTAAACTGCGTACTTATGCTAAACTAAATTCTTTGAAATTGAAGTGTTTTTGACATTGAAACTGTACTTACACTAAACTGTATTATTATAGATAACTGCTTGAATAAACTGAACAGTTTGAAATAGAAATGTTTTTGACAATTAAACTGTGTCCTCATGCTAAACTGAATTATTTGAAATAGAACTGATTATTTACATAAAAATGGATTTGGCGTTAAAGAACCATATATATACCATATATGATATACCATAAAACCAAACCAATCTCTCTCTCTCTCTTTCTCTCCTCAAAACATTTTATTTCACTTTGTCTTGCAAAAGCAGTCAACTCATTTTTCATACACCAGTTCTCTCTTCTCGACAACTACTTTTTGGTGTAGCAGCGAATAAACTTTTGTATGAGCGAACCAAGACGGGGTTTGGTGTGTTCGTCACTTCTTATTTTCTTCACAGTGGAGGTTACCACTAAGGTCCGACTGACACTTAAAGCAGAATACTACACGGATAGAACCGTTAGAACTGTGGTGGTGCAAGCGTCTATGTAGTGTAGTAGTATTACACTCGTCTATTTGAGACTCGTACTGTTACACGATTTTAAAATTCACCATGCGGATAATAAAAAGAGAAAAAGGAAATACAGAAGCTATAAGATTGTCCGATCAGAAAAAACATCGGAACATTTGGAGAAACAGAAAACTACAAATTTTAGAAGCGGATACCATTGTTATATAATTGCGGAATGATTTTTTTTTATATTATCAATTTTCGTTGGTTATGTCTTATCATTTGCTTTGGTTAGGCTATGAACCGTTCGGCTCTTAGTGCAGGAGTTCACGCTCGTGCGCGGAGGATGTGACAATCACAAATGTCATAATAAAAACCCCAGATAGGACTGACGTGTGAATGACGTCATGCCCGGAAGCGATGGGCAGGGAATCTTGGTGATTTTTTAAAAAAAGCAGTTAATTGAGATTTGAACCTGGGCGAGGGCAGTCCAGTTGTGGGCTACGGGATGCGCCGCGCGTTTGTTGGGTCAGTGAGTTAAGATTTTAACTCTGGGTCGGCCAGTTCAGCTGGGGAGTTGACAGAAGGACGATGTAGGAACAGTCAGCATAGTAAAAATTGTGTCTCTCTCTCCTTGTGTCGAAAAACTAAAAGTCAAAAAAAGTTAATAAATGTTTCGTACCTGAACTAAAAAAAGTCCTCAGTATTTCGGGATTCCTTTGCATTTGGCCTAGCGGTTAGAGTGTTCGCCAATGGCCCGGGAGACCTGGGTTCAATCCCAGGTCGAGTCATACCAAAGACTTTAAAAATAGAACTTGATACCACCTTGCTTAACACTCAGCATTATAAGGTACGGTTCAAGGGTAAAGTGGAGCAATCCAGGGAAAGGAGTAGCACCCTTCCCTACACCTTGGTGTAGTAGCTATCGAAAAGGGAGCCTTCGGGTCACCCTCGACTATGGTCGCTAACTTTACTTACTTTTACTATGCATATGAACATTTTACATGAGAATTAATTTTTTATTTATTGCGGACCTTTTGTCCTCGTCTTGGTAGTTTTTGTGTTGTTTCTTCTTCACTACATTTCGGCCAAATTTCACCCCTGGCCTTCTTCAGGTGATTAACCGCGAACTCGGATAGGAAGGCTGAGTCATGCAACCGTATCCCCAGTAATTACTGCCTTCCATAGTTGTTGTCTATCGAACTATGGAAGACAGTAATTACTGGGGATATGGTTACAAGACTCAGCATTCCTATCCGATGTCGCGGTTAATCACCTGAAGAAGGCCAGAGGTGAAATTTGGCCGAAATGTAGTGAAACAACACAAAAACTACCAAGATGAGGTCAAAAAATCCGCAATAAAATAAAAAATGAATTCTCAGATTAAGAAGCCTCATCTCACAATGATTCCAATTAAAAGACAAACATTTTGCATATCTGTATATTTTACATATTCGTATTTTGGATATGTAACACCATTATGCAAATACGTAAAAAAGAAAAAGCAAGAAAGGACATTCTCAGGAGAACAATAAAGCAAAATGTGAAGTGGAATTTAATGAAAGGAATAAGAACATGAGCCATCTCCTTCGTAATATCAATTGTACTCTTCTTAATAAGACACCAGGAATTTACTCAAACCGATAAAACAAAGAACAAGGAAACTATTGATTTTTATCATTAAGGGTTTTCAGGCTATTGTTTTCATCTTTATTATTATTTTTGCAACATTTCAGCCGATATGTTGCAGGTTCAATCCTCAATACAGGTGAGTAACAATACAGGAATAATTAACACTTTTACCCGGTTATGGCTAACGGAATCAAAAGAGGCGACCCCTGTTGATTCAATAAAGGACGTAGTTCAAAGTTTCGTGAAGGTTCCCGAGCTCGACAAACATCCTAAGAAGGCCGTAGGACATATCGCCCGAAACGTTGTGGAAACAACAAAAAAGATGAAGACAATAGTCCGAAAACCCTTAATGATAAAATTCAACACGCTTCGTCTCAGGAATTTAGACAAGCATATTATTGATGCACAAGGACTTACACCCAAGTGATGGCATTGATAGAATTCATGTGACAAGAAAAGAATGAAGAGGACTCCACAGTATTGAGAATTGCGTAGATACGGATATTCGGGGAATGAACAAAAAGAGCAAAGAAAGACTGATTACAGCGGCCAGTAACAGCAATATCAATGGAAATAAAGGGGAAAAATAGTCATCAAAATTTTTGTTATAAGCTCAACAAGCAAAAATATCATGAAAGCAAAATTGGAAGGAAAACAGCCGTGTGCATACTTCATACGGCAAATTAAAAAGTTTGTTCTTGAAATGATCAGAATAATGGCTGCGAAGTGAAAACCTTAAGAGAGAAACTAAACCTCTATTGATAGCAGCAGAAAATAATGCCATAAGGACTAATTATGTCCAAGGAAAAAGTGATAAAACTTAAGAGAATGGCAAGTGTAGGAGATATGGTGATAAGTGATAAAACCTATAAGCTATCACAGCAAACTGACACCAAAGACATGCAAAAGTAGACATGGCTTGATGTAGAGGGTGATCCACTGGGAATTGTGCAAAAAACTAAAATTTGTTTATACTGCTAGATGTAATATGCATAAACCAGTCTATGTCATAGAAAAGGAAAACTTCTCTGGAACTTTGAAATACAAACAACCAAACCGGAACAGAAGTCCAGGATCATAAAAGTAGAAACAGAACTGGTCAGAGTTGACCTGAGAGTAATGGAAACGAAGTGAAGACTCCATACTCCCTTAAAGTTTCATAACTGGAACCACACTACCATATTCAGTTTAGGCTCATAGTCAGAACACTCCTGTGTATAGTGCTTCCATACATACAGATCAATTATGCTTACAGACTGAAACGCACATGCAGGTATATATATATATATATATATATATATATATATATATATATATATTCGGTCCATGGTAACACAAGGAGAGAGACACAATTCTTAAAAGACTTTGCTAACAATACTATGCTGATCCTTCCCCAACGCACGGCGAATCTTGTGATGTTTAAGATCTCAATTCATCTCTGTCGGTCGAGATTTGAAAAACTGAACCGCATTCCTCAACGGTCGAAAACCCAACTACATCTTTCAACGGTCGAATACCCAACTGACGTCTTTTCAAAATCCTCAAATTCTCAGGACTATCTCTTCTGGGTATGACGTCATTCATACTTCAGTCCTATTTCCTGCCTGGGGGTTAATTATGCTAATGGTGATTGCACACGAGCGTAAAACTGCGCCCAATGACTCAAAGCCTTACCAAACTGAACGATAAAATATAACTAACGAAAAATGATTAATATAAAAAATCATTCCTTAATTATAGATATATATATATATATATATATATACGAGGGTGAGTCAAAAAGTAATGTTTCTTCTTTACTACAGGAGTACTTACCGACACAGGAGCATGTGTCATGCTGCAAAATGTGCATCACCTCCCCACTTCTGAACATAGCCACTGTTTCCCTTAATAGCAATGTCCCCGCTTCGAATGAGAGCATATATCTCTGCCTCTTAAAATTTTGTTGACTGCTCTTTGAGCGACTTCATCAAAGTGGTTTTCAATTCATTGTCACTGGCATAATGCTTGCCTCCAAAATCCTTTTTCATGGGGTCGAAGAGATAATAGACTGGAGGCGCTAAATCTTGCTAATCAAGAATGTCCACTTGCCGTATGACAATGCTCGAACGCACACAAACATCAGGACAAAGGAGAAAAACGCTTCATTTGGGCAGACAACTTTACCGCACCCTCCATACTCACTTGAGTGACAGACAGAGATTAAAAATAAGGTATGTTTAAGAAAAAATTGATATCCTATTTACCAACCCCTCCGCTCGGGCAGGATATGACACACAAGGTCAATTTTTAAGCGGAGTTTAACAGGTTTGAATTCAAAGTTTTCCTTCTAGACTAGTTGCCACATCAAGGCTGAAGAACCCAGCCTGTCCTACTATTTACCCATAGCTGGAGGGAGAATAATTGGATTCATACCTTTCCCAAGGGTATTAGTTCTATGTGAAATGCGATCAGTCACGTCCAGGATTTGAACTCGTGTTGCCGTGTCCATTTCCTACGACGATAACCATTAAACCACGAGCAAGAAAAAAATTGATATAATTTTGTAAACTTAGCAACCATTTTTGATTCAAATGATCTCAAATTTTTGACAACATGTGTAGAAACAACTCAAAATTCTAGGTTTAGTGCTGTTTTGTTTTTTCAATTATAGAAACACTATTCATAAAAGAATAAAAGGCCTTTAAACATTTTACATTGGATTTCGTACTGTTTCTACACCTGCTGTGAAAAACTGAGATCATTTGAATGAGAACTGATCAAGTTATTCGATAAGGAAATGATATTGATTTTTCTGAAATATCCCAAATGATATCAATCTTTTAAAACACCCTATAATATTATTTTTTATTAACACTTTTTTAAAAAAAGAAAAAAAACTTTTTTATGGTATTTAAACACACAGACAAATGCACACCCTCGTGTGTGTGTGTGCA
This sequence comes from Sepioteuthis lessoniana, assembly GCA_963585895.1. Taxonomy (NCBI): domain Eukaryota; kingdom Metazoa; phylum Mollusca; class Cephalopoda; order Myopsida; family Loliginidae; genus Sepioteuthis; species Sepioteuthis lessoniana. The sequence continues at coordinate 60,325,752 of OY757934.1, forward strand.
TATGTATAAGCTGTGTATACTGAAGTTTTTTGTTAGGTTTGGTTTCGTTTGTTTTGTTTGTTTTTTCAAAAAAATGACAATACATATTTCGTTTATATATTTTCAAAAGTACACGAACATCTGTACACGAGGTCTGTGGAGTACACCTGGGAGAGATTTCAAGAATTTGTTGTCACTCACCAACACCCCCCACACACATATATATATATAGTGTCTCAGAGTGTGTGTGTGTGTGTGTGTGTGTGTGTGTGTGTGTGTGTGTGTGTGTGTATGTGTGTGAAGGATTTGTAAAAAGAAAATCAGTCAAAGTGAATGGGAGCTCATTAGTCTAGCGAATTCAACGCTTTCCAATCTCTAGATTGCCAAAAACTTTGCGGCTAAATCCATTCACTCAACTATTCTTCCCTCACACTACCTCCATCCTTTCCGGTGAGGTGGGTGAATGGAGGAAGTCATGATGGTTGAAACAGATGGCTTCCGCGCATGTGCAGACACTGCTGTACTGAGGATAAAAACACGAAGCCAGAATCCATTTTCTTTTGGCCACTGATTGTCATTCTATCTAACTCGCAGAATAGACCTTGTTTAGGCTGACTGGCTGTGGGCTAAAATTATTTCCTTCGTCTAACCCTCCACCTGACTGCTCTGTGTTTTTTTTGTTGTTGTTATTTTCTTTCCATCACACACACACACACACACACACACACACACACACACACACACACACACACACATTATCTCTCTATCTCTCTCTCTCTCTCTCTTTCTCTCTATCTATGTATCTATCAATCTATCTATATTTTCTTCTCTTTTAAATCTTTTTACTTTTCTTTTTCAATTAATATCTATCTGTCTCACACTTGCTGTTTCAGTGGTAATAGACGTGAGCCAAGGGAGAGAAAGAAACAAACAGAAAGAGAGAGAAGAAAGAAAAAAGGCAGAGAGACAGAGATACAAACAGATTAAGATTGATGTAAATAAACTGACAGATATTAGTTGATGTTTGCGTTTGTAAGGATAGATCGACCCATCAATCGATCGATCGATAGAGAGATATAGAGATTTGTTAGTAGAGATAGATAGATAGATAGAATATGAAACCACAGAGATAGATAGATAGATAGATAGATAGATAGATAGATAGATATGAATATATATTGCTATGTATAAGTCAATCGAGATATAAAAGAAGTGTTCAAGGTAAGAAACGAACAAGTTTGGTAGCAATCAAAATTGTGTGAGTTAGTGTGTGTGTGTGTGTGTGTGTGTTCAAGACAGAGAGAGAGAGAGAGAGAGATAGAGAGAGAGAGGATAATTTTATTTGACATCTATAAATATAGAAAGAAAGAAATAAAGAAACAAAGAAACAAAGAAAGAATATTATGATAGATAGTTCGAGATAGAGACCGAATTTGAGATATATAAAAAAATCTGAGGCAGAAATCTAGACAGATTGATAAGAATTGCATGATAGATAGATAGATAGATAAAAAGAGATAGATAGATAAAATAGAAAACATATTTTATCGTTTGCGTTCGTTTACATGTCACAAATAATTTTCTTCAGCCGTAAATAAAAATGGCGTTTCCAACTTGCCGAGGTTTGTATTCCTGGTTAACTCACATAGAATAGCATCTCCATACAGATCAGTTGATTTGCTTACAAAATCGAACCTCTGCATCTAAAAAAAAAAAAAAAAAAAAAAAACTCTTCTAACTGATGTGAACCGTCATTTCCTGGCGTAGAAGGGCAAAAACAACTTCCACTTGTTCCCTACTCCAAACACTTCAATAAATTGCAGCTTACATAGCGGAATTTTAAGCTTCGCTTAATCCACTCGACCTATGCGCCAGTTAAAATACACAAACCTCTCACGCAAAGTAATAAATAAACAGTTCCGATGGTATCATAAAAAAAAACAAAAACAAAAAAAAAACAAAAAAAAAAAAAACGAAAAGCAGGAAAGAAAATCAGACTGTCATGTCTTGGTATTGGTAAGGGGATAGTTTCTTCAGAGTGAATTTATTATTCTCAAAAAAATGAAATCTAAACAAGACAAGGAAGAGAATCTTGCCACCTTTATATATGTATTGCTCACCAATAACCTGGGGTTCAATCCCCGTTCGTGTCAAAACAAAGACTCAAAAAATAGTACTTGCCACGTCCTTGCTAAATACTCAGCATTATAAGGTACGTATTAAGGTTTGTTTTCGAATTCTTTGTTTAATGGCATATCAATTATACGCGACAATTTTTCCAGGATTTCTTAATCTAAAGTTATAAACGTGAGTTATTTTGTCTTTTAAGACACAACGAAGACGATGTAAATCCTTATTTTGTTTTGCACCAATCGATAAAAAACAAACAAATGCTTAATTTAGGTAACATTTCATCATCATCATCATCATCATCATCATGTCGTGCTGGTAGCACGGATATCCCTGACCCTCTCTCGCCACTTTTCCTTATCGTTCATCGCCTCAGGCTGGTCTTCTGGACAACATCCTGTATCCCCACATAGTTGCTGAATGTATGTTCGTGCTGGTCGTCCTGCCTTTGCACGGCCATGTGTGGGGGTCCATAAGAGTACATAACTTGTGAGTTCGTCCCTGCTTCTCCAGCAGTGTCCTGCATGTCTGGTTCGTCTAACTTGAATAGTTTTCGTGGTAGGAGGCAGGTGGCCGTACAGTTGGTGTCTTGTGGGGTGTTGCCACCAGAACTTGTTCAAGATTGCTTGCAGCATTCTTGTGTATTAAGGTTTGTTTTCAAATTCTTTGTTTAATGGCATATCAATTATACGCGACAATTTTTCCAGAATTTCTTAATCTAAAGTTATAAACGTGAGTTATTTTGTCTTTTAAGACACAACGAAGACTATGTAAATCCTTATTTTTGTTTTACACCAATCGATAAAAAACAAACAAATGCCTAATTTCGGTAATATTTACATGCTACAAATTGAAAAAAAAAACGGTGCGTATAATACACGATAATTTTTCCTGATTTTTTAAATCTAAAGTTATAAACGTGTGCTATTTATGAGTGCGTATTTTATACAAAAATTAGCGTTTTTTTTTTTGTTTTGTTATCCCAGGTCGAGTCATACCAAAGATTCAAAAAATGGTACTTGATGCTGCCTTGCTAAGGCAGGTAAGAATCAAGGGTAAAGATGAGCAATCCAGCGAAAGGAGTAGCGCCCACCCCTACACCTCGGTGTTGTAGCTATTGAAAAGGGAGCCTTCGGATCACCCTCCACTACGGTGGCCAACTTTACTTATATGTGTATTTGGGTCTCTTTGTTTAATGGCATATCAACTTTCGTGGGTTATTCAATGCCAAAATCATCCTTCTAGAATAACAGTAGTGATGCTATTTAACCCATAGGATAAGTGGGTTCATACCTTTCCCAAGGGTATTTGTCCGAAAGTGAACCTAATAGCGCGACTGGAGTTCGAACTCGCGTACTACGATTCTACTATCCATCGCTTTAAGAATTACACCACGAGGACACCCCCAAGTATTAAATGTTCAGTTGGAAATGACTATATCTCACAGCCATTTGAAATATTTTTACATCATCTTTTAATTTATGTTTGCGCTAAACTGCATCTGATGTTGAGGCTCCAGTCTTGGAGTTTGAGGAATGCGAATTAGCCCTTCATTACCATTACTTCCAGGTCCACTCATTTGTCAACACACATCAGTTTCAAATAACTAATAATTATGATGAAGGAAGAAATATCTGTTTTAAGATCGACGTTGTGTCTTATCGCACATGTAGCAAGGAGAAAATGTAAATAATCAAATGTGATTTTTCTTTTTTCAATATCTTTGAATAAATGCAAGTCCATCATCATGACTAAGACAAATGTGAATCATGTTTAGATGAGATCGTTTTCACAAACAAATTTATTTTTGATAACGTCCTCAATGAAATCCATGAATCCATTTATTGTCATAGACAGTATCGGAAAATTGTTATTTAAAAAAAATCGTGTTTTTTTTTTTCTTTTCAAAAACAGAAAAATAAAATTAGGTTACAGATAACTTTTTTGCAACTTACTGTCATATCACTATGAAAGCACTGGTTATAGGGATTCTTTAAGTGACACCTGAATGTCCTGTGATCAAATAAGTAATGGTGCTGCAACGCTAAGTGAATTTCTCAAACATGAGTTGAAAATCTTACGGCAAGTTTTAAAAGATAATTTCTTGTTCACACTTTAGATGATGAATTTTAGACTACGATATTATTGATAACAAGCTAGCTAGATCATATGTAAAGTGATTAGGAATTTTAGTGAGTTATTTTCGTAATGAATTGGGGTTAGGTGTTCGCTTTGTATAGGTCAAGGCGAATAAGGCTTGTTTTGCGTAGGCACTCAAAAAGTTTTGAGGATGATGTATAATAAAGGCATTAGTTAAGGAATGGTTTGGAGAATATATATATAAGAAATGGATTCGTGGCAGTAGGAAAATCAGAGAAAGACCAGCATAAGAAGAATAGAGGCAATAGGCGAAAGACGAGGCGCCAAGGAAAGTCGTGGCCGGGTCAGCGGAGAAGACATGACTCTTTCTGTGGCTGTCTCTTCTGCCTCACATGGGATATAGTTCCTATCTATCAAATCAGTGGTCGTATTTCCTATGTTTTATATTTTTCTTTTCGCTGATTACTGTGAAAAGGTAGTAAAAATAAACTTTCGTATCCGGCGAGCCAACGACAGTTTTTTTATGTTCGTCGCCTCTTATCACAGTGAGGTTACTACGGGGTCCGACTGAAACCTAAGGGGTAATACTACACCCATAGTCCATTTGGGGCCACGGTGTTACAAATATACTTGGTAAGATGGGAAAATTGTCACCATTTTGAATTATCAATTTCGCGCATGCACTTAATTTTTTACAAGTTTAGTCTTCAGTGCAGCTAACTAGTGTCAGTTGGACACTGTGAGGAAAGTAGCACCATGAGGCTATTAACGCCTTCAGAAATCTGAAAATGACATGCCATTCTACTTGGCGTGCACTGCGAAGGCACAATATAATTTCAAAGTGCAGAACGCGTTTTAAAAGTTGGATGTGCCTCATGATGATGTAATATAATTGCCGAGGGATTTCGTTTTATATATCTTGCCTTTCGGTTTAGTTACACTAAGAACCTTTCGCTTAGCGCATGGGTTAGTTAGGTGCAACATTAACGCAGGTGTTCACGCGCGCGGAGAGGATGTATCATTCAAAGATGTCAAAATAAAAATCCCTGATAGGAATTGGACCAGGGTATTTGGGTGACGTTACGCACCGGAAGCGTGGGCTGAGATTTGAGAAAAAGCAGTGAGTTGAGTTCCTGCGGTCGGAAGAAGAAGGTTGACTTTCAGAGCTGAGCGAGGCCAGACGACTTTTTGCGCTACGGGTGCCGCGCGTTGGTTGGGTTGAGAGCTGACGATGTAAAAGCAGTCAGCATAGAAAGATTGTGTCTCTCTCCTCATGTCGAAAAACTCAAAACTCAAAAAGGTGAATAAAGTTTCGTACCTGAACCAATTTCGTGACTTTCGTGTTTTTAGATTCCCTATGTCTATTTCACATATCCGTATCATGGGTATGTTACAATGATAACTAAGGTACGGCAGCTTAATCATTCTAATAATATATCCCAAAATTTTAGGTGAGATCCAGTTCATGCCTAACAACGATCCCTGCATGTCAGTTAGGTTTATAGCGGGAAATATGGGCGCGTCTGAGTTTCTTATCAGGTAGGAAATATACGAACACATTCACTATTTCTCATACTAGATAGGGTAGGGCCATTTTTCTTTTATCACAGATCATAAAGAACAAAAGGATAGACGGCGTTGCTAAGCGTTTCAACAAACTCAAGCATATCTTCCAACAAAACATATTTTGGTTTTTCTCTGATAAGAAAAGTTTTACCAGTACATGATGGTGAACTCACAGAACAACAAATGGTTTGTTCTGTGCTCAAAAGATGTACGAGGAACGATTAAAATCAAACACCCAGTCCACATCATAGTGTTCGGTGTATTTAATGGCAATGGAGAAGTTATACATCTATTCATCTTCCCACATGGCCACAGAAAACACGGCGGCCTACGTCGATTAACTGGTGGGAATTGTGATGTCCTGGATCGAGAGGGTGGCCGGTGAAAGAATCTTTGAGTGTCATCAAGACTCTGCATCATACCACACAAGCAGGATAATTCAGTCTTGGTTGTAAGAAAATTTCTGCAACGGCATTACCCCTATCACTTGGCAACCTAACTCGCCAGATTGCAATTCCCTTGATTATTATATGTCGGCGTGTTTGAATGAAAGAACGACAAAATATTGTCCAACACCATAGAGGAACTGAAATCAAGGATAACGTCAGCATTTACCGTTTTCAACAACATTTTGCTGGAGACTCCCATGTCGTCCGGGGCTTGCAGTTGAAGCCAATGACGAGTTCTTTGAATGCATTTAGTTTACAGTATTTCCAGATGTTTTATTAACTTTTGATAATATATTTGATAACGTGAAATACTAGTGTTATTTAGACGACATTTGACTCATCACATAATATTTACATATATATATATATAGAGAGAGAGAGAGAGAATGAGAGAGAGAGAGAGAGGAACAAAGCGAATCGAATTGTACGTAAGAAAATATGTAATTGAGATACATAACTGAATAATCACTCCCCCCCGTATCTCTCTGTCTCTGTCTCTGTCTCTCTCTCTCTCCATATATATATATATATATATACGTTGTTAACTGTATTTTAAGTTAGATTTAGCAGCAATGCACCTGTTCAGCATGTCACCTGAGACTTTTTGCTCATTTTCTGCTTCGAGGTTCGGAAATTACGGGGAAGGGTACAAAAGTGTCAGCAAATGTTACGTTCCAGCAGACACTTGACTAAATACAAAGATATTCAGTCTATTGGGTTGTTTTCCATCTTCAAGATTGAGTACTGCTAGTTGAATTATGGCTTCAAAATTCCGTTCAGGCTCGAAAGCAAAGGGTGACGACCGCAAGTGATTACGTAGGAGAGAAGATGAAGTCCTTTGCCGTCCACATGAACGAGTTCAGTAGGTTAACAAAACTTGCTAAAGTTCGAATTCATAACTTAAAAAAACATTTGCATTCTAAATGGTTTGGTGGTATTTTATGGCATATCAACCCGTGAGGGCTAAATGCAAAATTCTATCATATATATATAGATATTATAAATTGAATTACTATGACCATAAAATCCGGTAAGCACTTAGTGCGCCATACGGAACCACTGGACAGCTGCTTCTCGTCAGCAGTATATACCGTGATCTCAATCACTGGAGATCGAAGAAGCAACCACAGATTACAGAGCCAAAACTCTACCTCTGAGCTACTGGCCCACAACGCGCACAAGTGATGCCACATTAATTAGTCATTGTAAATGCGTAACCTCTTAACCAGATGTGTCTAGTAGGTACATTCGACCCCTAAAGAAGACACGGTCAACTCAAGGGCTATATCTTCCCAAGTTGGCAATACGCATCCACGTAAACTTAACCTTATGGGCAAGGAGATACATACTTTTAATATACATATATATGTGTGTGTGTGTGTGTGTGTGTGTGTGGTGATTTCCAAAATTTTACAGACTTTTTTGTACTGGCATTTAAAATTGTCGTAGACTCTTGAAAGTTCACTATGTTATTGCTATACATCTTATGAGATGACTGACCATTTTTTATGATTTCAGGTTCAAATGAACAGCTACAGCAGCAATTAGAATACACCCTACTAACGCCTAATTGTCACAGCTGGTGAATTTCAAAAATCCAATCTGGATGTGAAGACACTTTAGAAGAACGATATGCAATAAAATTCTGTTTTAAACTTGGAAAACATGCCACAGAAACCTATGGAATGCTTCAGACTGCTTTTCGACCATCTTGCATGAATCGAGCATCAGTTTTTGAGTGACATTAGAGATTCTAGGAAGGCAGAGAGTCTGTGAGGGATGATGAGAGGTGTGGGAGGAGTAAGAAAGTCAATACACCTGAGTTGATTGGCCAAACGGTTAGGGTTAGGGTTACTATGTTGAGGTTTTAAGGGAGTTCCGGAAGAGATTCCATCGGAAGAGGCCAGCACTCTTCAAATCGGGTCAGTGTCATTTCCACCAGGACAATGCACCAGTCTACAACTCCATCCTTGTCCCAGACTATTTGACCAAGATGGTCATCAAGACAGTTCTTCACCCTCCCTATGGTCTCGACCTTGCTCCCAGTGACTTTTGGTTATTCCCTAAGCTCAGGGGCTGTCGTTATGAGACAATTGAGGAGATGAAAGAGGCTGTGACGAAGGTGATTGACACGCTCACACAAGAGGACTTCCATGGGGCCTTCCAGAATTTGTTGGAACGGTAGAACTAGTGCATTGCAGCCGGAGGAGATTACCTCAAAGAGGGCTAGAGTTTCATAAAAGTGCCCATACGAAAAAAGTCTGGAAACTTATTTAATGATCCACGTATATCGTCATAAATGAGTTCGTACTCTAGTCACTTTATTAAATTCACTTTATAGAGAATACTCTTAGGAAAGGCATGAACCGTCTAATACCCCCATCTAGGGGTGAAAGAGTACGACTATGGGAGAGAGTCCTTGAGGCCTCTGGCTAAGGTGTTAGACTGCAGACTCAAAGTGAACAAGTTTAGATATTAGTGGCACCGTTTCATTCACTTGAGAAAGGCATGAAAACCCTTATCGCTCCATATATGGTTTAAAATAGTATCACTACTGTCCTTCCCCAAGGAAGGTTGTGGCATTAAATAACCCACGAAAATTAATATGCCTGTAAACAAAGACTGCAAAAACAAAATGAATTATTTGTAGGTAACATAATTATTAAACGAACCAGAGCTCATTTGTTTGCACACTGTAAAAATGTTTCAAGTATTCTTATTTAACATTAATAATTCTATTCATCAAGTGTTCCTAATTTATTCAATTAACAGTTTTGTCATATAGAAATAAAGTCCCTGTGGTGTAATGGTTATCGTCGACACGAGTTCAAATCCTGGGAGAAGTTGATTGCATTTTTTTTTCAAAAAGTACAAATAACATAGGGAAAGTTAAGAATTCTCTTATTCTCCCTCCAGCTATGGCTAAATAATAGGGCAAACTAGGTTCTTCAGCCTTGGTTTTACAACCAGTCTAGAAAGAAAGAAAACTCTGAATCCAAACCTGTTAAATTCCGTTTAAAAATTGACCTTGTGTAGCATCCTGCCCGGAGGGAGGTGTTGGTAAATACATATAGGAGTAAAATGAGATACTAGCATTTGAACTCCGATCGCCAGTGAACGAAAATGGCAAACCTCAGGAAGTATAAATAGAAGTACCGTGCTGTTAGAGTAGAGGACATCAGAAAGAGAGAGAGAGAGAGAGAGAGAGAGAGGAAACTTTTGGTGGTGTCATGGTTAGCATGCTAAACTTTACGAATAAGTTCGGATCTCTCTGGGTGTCCCATTCATGCGACCTCGTCCTTAGAAAATCACGACATCAGATAGAGAGAGAGAGCGAGAGAGAGAGAGAGATGGGAACCTTTGGTGGTGTAATGATTAGCATGCTAAACTTCACGAATAAGTTCAGGTCTCACTGGGTGTCCCATTCATGCGGCCTCGTCCTTAGAAAATCACAACATCAGAGAGAGAGAGAGAGAGAGAGAGGGGGAGGGAGGGAGAGAGAGTGAGAGACTTCAATCTTAGCTTAGCTGGTAGATTATTGGTTCAGAGCGATTTTCTTATTGTTCTCGGCAAGACTGTTGTGTTACAGATAGTAACAATCCTTTGTTCGACTTATTTTCAATTAATGTATTAATTTCGATCGGAATGCAGTACTTATCCTTTTATTATGTTGTCTGTCTTGTTATTCTTCTTTTTATACACATGTGAGCGTTACAAATGATTGCAGACCGTTAATTGGTTTCATGTGTATTAAATGATGGAGTAGTTCAATTCGACCCACAGATGGGACCCTAAAAAGTACAACTCGAGATTAGAGTGGACCTGGTAATGCAGGGATACTCCCTATTCCCCAAAACTCCAGAAAAGAAATGTCACAATCATATATTTTGCATCATGCCCAGGGCATTTGTTGGGGGTGATCTTACTCCTCTGTAGAAGTGAAGCCGGTGTATACTACACCACCACCGACTGGGCGGAATTCTAAACGGACATTCCGCCTAGAATCAGAAAGAGTTAACTGTATTTAAAGTAGATTATCCCGCCCTAGTTCAGAATTCGAGCAAGGATTGCTGGGTACATTTATTATGACGTTAACCATTGTACCACGATCCCCAAGGGTTTAGTTTTGTCTAACATTACATCTTGAAGATACGAGGGTGTCCTAGTGGTGTAATGGTTAAAGCGATGAACTGCGGAATCGTAGTACGCGAGTTCGTACTCCAGTCGCGCTATTACGTTCACTTTCGGGCAAATACCCTTGGGAAAGGGATGAACCCCCTTATTCTCCCTCCAGCTATGAATAAATAGTAGGACTGACTAGGTTCTTCAGCCTTGGTGAGGCAACTAGTCTAGGAGAAGGAAAACTCTTAATTCAAACCTGTTAAACTCCGCTTAAAAATTGACCTTGTGTCATATCCTGCCCGAGCGGAGGGGTTGGTAAATAGTACCACTTCCTGTTTTTGAGACCGAGCCAAAGAAAAGTTATAACATCGCCAGTAAAGAGTGTGGAATTATGTCGTAACCACGTGTCATACTTTTCTTTTCCTGATATGAAATCATAGTCATCTCTTCATAGGCCTCAATTTGCCTCTTCGTCTAACAGACTTGGGTAAGTCAAAAACTTAGCAATATTTTAGTATGTACTAGTTCTTGGAACGCAGCTCTCATCACTGAACAGTTTAAACAATGGTAGCTATCCGTTTTGGTTGATAGTATCGTGGTAGATAGTGCGCTAACACGTTGTACTTTGTACATTTCCTCTGAGTGTGATTTGAAAGCCGCATCGATGATTATGAAACATTATCTAATTTTGAAACTTATGCTAAAATAATTCATAATGTCGCGAAAGCAAGCCCAATCATTTGTTGTTGATCACAGTACAGTAACCGAATGATTTAAGAAATTTGGCTCAGCTATGCCTCAGACGATAGATTTTGTGGCCGTGCTCCAAGCTATAGTGGTAAATCTGGTCAGTAGCATTCTGAGAGTATCAGGCGAGTTCAGTATCCCAAAGTCCTGTGTTGTTCATCACCTTCACAAGAATAATACCCTTGGGAGAGGCATGAACCTCCTTATCTCTACAGTTATTGGCAAAGTAGGACAAAGATGGCTTTAGCATTAAATAATTCCCGAAGATTGATTTGCCATTAAGCAAAGAAACAAACTAAACCTCCAAAAGCATCCGAATTGTTCCTCATGTTATTAAAATAGTGCAAAACTTTTGACTCACACTAGAACAATACAAGTTCTCTTAATACCTGTTTTATATCATAACCAGGAAATAGTGAGTTTGGTTATTTGATAATAATAATAATAGAATACAAGAATCCATCCATGTATATTATCCCTTGTAATTATAATGTAATTTTATTGAGTTGAAGGGGTGGATTTGGATGGAGTCCAGTTTTTCAAAATATAAGTTCCCCTAAATTCGTTTAAACAATCTGGGGTAATTTTTCTATTGTTCTTGATATTTATAATTTTATTCTGTTCAAATTTTAAGCAGGGTTTTACTGGTTTGAAATCACAACTTTCCTTCAATTGTTGTATAAAGATAAACTATCCCAGTCTGCTTTACTATTTACCAATAGCTGAAAGGTGAACAGTTATTTTCACACGTTTCCCAAGAGTATTAGCCCAACGAAAAATGCAAACAGCTTTGTCCTGGATTTGAACTAGGGTTGCTGCGCCCATTTCCAACGACGATTACTGTTACGCAATGAACGCCTCCTTTTTTTTCATCCGTATGAGACACTCTACGGACATTCACACACTTACCTCCCCACCACACACACACACACATATATATATATATATATATATATATATATATATATATATATATATATATATATATATATATATATATATATATATATATATATATATATATATATATCGAAACACCCCGACTTTATGATGCTTTTGTGTGAGCAAGACCTACTTCATGATGATTGCCGATAGCGATTATCAATATTTTCGTGAAATTCTTATCTTTCCGGGTAATTAAATAGTGCCAATTTCTAGAACAATGAGGTCTCGTCTCAACTGAGCTGAAGTCACCTATCAGGAACTGGAAATATCTGCCTCCGGACAAAACCAACTTTTATAATCTTTGGCTAAAACAGAGCAACGGATACTTCGTGGACACAATCTACAGGGACTGCGAAAATATTTTGATCTTTTCTGAAGTTTTGCTTCGCTCAGTTGCGGTATAAAGCTTGAAACTTGGGAGATCTAGAGAGAATCGATTTCACTCTAACTTATTAGCTCACTTTTACAAGAGGTTTAATACACCAGAAAAAAAAACCTTTCTTATATTTGTTATAAAACTGCGAGAAAAGAATATTTAGAAATGACCGAACTCACTACTCAGGCCTTGTACCCGATCAGGTATGTAATCTATGTTTGTTAATAATCATTACGTTATTCCTGTATGTTGAATAGGTTCATGTTGAATAAATACTATTTAGTAGTAGATTAGCATAATTATTTGCATATAAGACGCACAATATTTCAAGTTCTTTGTATACGAAAGTTAAGGCTGCGTATTATACGCGAAAATTGTATAATTTTTTTTTTTTTTTGATTCGGCCAGATGCCTCACCATACTCGGAACGGGATGACCGAAAGTATCTTAATTATTTGTGTACAAGACGAAATATTTTGGAGGTGCCCGTGGTGTAGTCGTTATCGTCGTATGAAGTGGACACGGCGACACGAGTTCAAATCCTGGATGAGACTGATTGCATTTCACATTGCACTAATACCCTTGGTAAAGGTATGAATCCAATTATCCTCCCTCCAGCTATGGGTAAATAGTAGGACAGACTGGATTCTTCAGCCTTGGTGAGGCAACTAGTCTAGGAGAAGGAAAACTCTAAATTCAATCCTGTTAAACTCCGCTTAAAAATTAACCTTGGGTCACATCCTGCCCGAGCGGAGGGGTTGGTATATATGATAAGACGAAATATTTCTCAGTTTTTTTTTCAGAATAAAATTTAGGGATGCGTACTATACACGGGAACTATATAATTAATTTTTTCAGAACTCCTGATAGGTTTGGTTTGGTTGGGTTTTATGGCACATCAACCGTTATAGGTTATTTAATGTCAAATCTATTTTAAAACATACACAGTTCTATATTAAACAATTCAGTTTAGCATAAGTACAGTTTTTTGTTAGACGCAGGTAAATGTCAAAACAGTTCTATTCCAAACAATTCAGTTTAGTATAAGTACAAAATTTAATTCAATTTGACCCATCGATAGGACCTTATCATGTGCTAACACTCCGGGCCTGAGTGGACCTGGGAGTGATGGTAATAAAGAGTTACTCTGCATTCCCTAAAGCTCCAGCATTACGGGTGCTCACCATCAGATTGTTTAGTGTCATATCTAGGACACTCTTTGGGGGAATTCTTACCCCTCTTCAGAGATGCAGTCTGCATTTTCTGCATCTCCCAGCCAACTGGGCCAAACAACTCATCTATCACCATATCCGGGATGAAATGACTGAAAATAAGTTATAACTATTGTCCAAACTAATTTTTACGCCGTTAAAGAAAAAATATCTACTGGAATGAGTATTTATAATTTTTTTACTTTTAATGTGAGTTTATTCTCTCCACAATCCTGTTCCATTTATTTATGTACATGTCTGTGTGTTAACTCTAAATATTGTGTACATTTTATCTTTTAAGACATAACGAAGACTATGTAAATCCTTATTTTTGTTTTACACGAATCGATAAAAAAAACACACACACAAATGCTTAATTTACGTAACATTTACACGCTACAAAAAAAAAAAAGAACAGTGCGTATTATACACCGTAATTTTTCCAGAATTTCTTAAATTAAAGTTATGAACGTGTCTTATTAATGAGTGACTATTTTATACAAAAATTTGCGTTTTTTGTTATAAGTATATGAGTATCTTTGTTTAATGTCATATAAACCTTCGTGGGTTATTTAATGCCAAAGCTATACTTCGAGAAAAACAGCAGTGATGCTATTTAACCCATCGCTGGGAGGTTAAGGGGGTTTATACCTTTCCCAAGAGTATTTGTCCGAAAGTGAACGTAATCGGGCGACTAGAGTTCGAACTCGCTTACTACGATTCCGCTTTAACAATTGAACCACGAGGGCACCCCGCATGTATGTATGTGTCTGTGTGTATATGTGCGTATATATCGTAAATAAATCGAACTTTTAAGCGTGAAGACAATATCTATAAGATTGCGAGTCGGCTAAAATCCAACCATTTGCTACAAAGACGTCCACTAAAGAAACAGTAACCTCAACAGTCTATATCTTAACATAAACACGTGTTTAGTGAACTTATTTCACAAATTAACGCTGAGATCAATATAAAATGATAAAACTGTAATACAAATTAAGTAGTATATCAACTATATATCCCAAGACGTTTCCAGCAGCTGATGCCCTGAGAGTAAAAACACAGCACCCAGCCAGCCGGTCAGATAACTACGTTCTGTTGCTTCTTTGCACCATTTCATGATAGCGCAATAGATTGTGAATTCATAGGATATAAGCTCTAATGTGTAAGATTTGCTTGTTTTATATATTCTACCATGTTTTTCGACCTCACCAGTAGATTTTTTTAGCCAAACATTTTTGTCGACTTATATGCCAGATAGACTCGTTCTTCACGATTTAAAGAAATTAATTTTTGCATATTCATACAAACACATACCTCATCTATATATATATATATATATATATATATATATATTTACAAAGGGGTCATATTAGACATTTTTGTACAACCTTGATTAAGTTCTTAGTCATTTTAATCGTCAAAATGAAATACTTGATTCAAAAAATGAAATAAAGAAAACTTGCTCCCATATCTAATGTAAGATGAACTTCTTTTATTATAGAGATCATCTCGAAATTTTACTTTGAAAAGTTGAAGAGAAGAAACAATGAAGAGGTTTTCTATATCAAATAAGGAAAAGCCAGGTTCGTAGTTACATAGAAAAATGTGACTCACTGTTATTTCTGATGTTATCTCTCGCAAACCGATCGTATATGTATCAAAATACGGGGAATGATTCATAAATCATTTAAAATCATTCCCATTTCCAGTGTGGAAGTTGATTTCAATTAAACCGAAATTTAAATCATGATTTGCCACTCTCTCGGTAACAAATTGACTTTTTTCAAAAGTCCCCAAATCTTGAGTTTAACTGCTAATCGCTCTCATAACGAGAGATCTAGCAAATGAAATTGTGTCAAAGGTCACATAGCTGAGTACCAGGGTCACTGGTGCTGGAGAGAGCAGCCATTACATTAAAGTAATCAATGCAAACACACAAGATATTCTTTATTCTCGTTGTTTTATTGACTCATACGAATCTCTTATATTGGATTTATCATCTTCTGTTTATCAAGGATTAACTCAGGATGGAAAAGAAACAGACACCGAGTTTTCTCAACAATTTCGACACTAAAAGTTCTCCTACGCATGAGCGCACATATTTAGATCCTATAATGTATATTCATGAGAGTGTAGTGGTTCGGTTGACTGGTTGGTTGGTTGTTGTTTTTACGATATATAAACCCTTTTCTGGTGGAGGTGCCCGTGGTATAATGGTTATCGTCGTAGGAAATGGACACGGCGACACGAGTTCAAATCCCGGACGAGACTAATTGCATTTCACATAGCACTAATACCCTTGGAAAAGGTATGAATCCAATTATTCTCCCTCCAGCTATGGGTAAATAATAGGGCAGACTAGGTTCTTCAGCCTTGGTGAGACAACTAGTCTAGGAAAAGGAAAACTCTGAATTCAAACCTGTTAAACTCCGCTTTAAAATTGACCGTGTGTGTCATATCCTGTCCGAGCGGAGGGGTTGGGAAAATATGATAAACCCTTTTCTGGTCATTTAACACCAAATGAAATTTTAAACAATTCATTTAAGTATAAGTAGAGTTTTTTTTTATTACACACAGTGAAATGTCAAAACAGTTCAGTGAAATGTCAAAAAGCTTCTATTTCAAACAATTCATTTCAGCATAAGTACAGTATAGTTCTATAAAAAATTATATTTCAAACTGTTTAGTTTAGCAAAAGCACCCAGTTTCAATGTCAATCGATTCAGTTTAGCATAAGTGCACAGTTTTGTTCTATTTGACCCATAGATAGGACCCTATTAGGTGGTACCACTTTGGGCCATAGTGGACTTAGGAGCGATGGTAATGAAAGGGTACTCCGTATTCCCCAAAGCTCCAGCATTACTGGATCATCACGATCAGACTGTTTTTTTATCATATCCAGGACACTTGATCGGAGGTATTACGCTTCAGCAGAGATGCAATCGGTGTATTCTACAGCCCCAGTCACCTGGGCAACATGAGAGTGTGTGTATATCCCCGTGGGTCTTTATGGACATAGATAACCTTTACATGCGTTTGTTTATGTGAATTTTCACCCAGCCCCTCAGAACAAGCAGGAAGCGAAACAAGGTCAATTTCTAAGTTGAGTTTAATAGGCTTGAATTCATAGTTATGATTCTTCCAGACTGGTTTTCATATAAAGATTAAAGAGCCTAGTCAGCTATGCTATTTACCGAAATGTATAATAATTGGATTCATACCTTTCCCGAGAGTATTAGCACTATGCAAAATGCAAACAGACTCACCCAGGATTTAAATATGGGTGTAGGTGTATAGTAGTATCAAAAGGATAGCTAAACAAGTTTAATAGAAATAGAAAGATTTCTCAATTTGAATGAAAGCATTTAATGTGCGTAATAAATTTCTGTATGGGGCTCTAGTAATCTAAGAGACAAGAACATCGTTTTCTGAATGTATTTTATGTTCTAGAAGATCCACGCTTGAAAAACGGTTATCTTTTCCGGAAGTCAGAGCCTCGTATAATCAAGAGAACAGTTTGGAGTTAGACGAAAAAATAATGGTTTGGTTGGCCGTTGGACTAGACTACCTGTTCGGTTTAGGCTTTCTTTATTGTTCTCCTTCTACTGTCGTTATTTACAGGAAGTTTGAGCAGCGGACAGTGGGAGTTCGCATTTAAGGTGGGAAGTAGTTGTGGGACGCCAATTACGGTAGCAGTTTGCGAGAAAGTTAGTTAACAGTCAGTAGTTAGGCACAGGGGGAGAAGGAAACTGTTTAGTGCTTAAGTCTTCGGTCATCATCAATATCTCGAAGTGACACACGTGCCAATAAATATTCCGTAGAATGAATAAAAACGTCACTTATGGAATTGGTCCTTTTTTTCTTTTTTCTTTTTTCTTCTTGTTTTTGAAGCTGACCCTCGGATTATGATGTTTCGATCATAAGCTGTCTCCCTTTAGTCGAGGACGACCAGAAGGCCCCCTTTTCAATAGCTACTACACTGAGGTGTATGGGAGGGCGCTACTCCTTTCTCTGGATTGCTCCACTTTACCCTTGATAGTAATTTATATTACTGAGTGTTAAGTAAGAAGGTATCAAGTACCATTTTTTAAGTCTTTGGTATGACGTGACCTAGGATTGAACCCAGGTCTCCCGGGCCATTAGCGAACACTCTACCCACTAGGTCTTACTAAAAATAAAAACTCAGCATATTGTAAACGACGATATATTTCTTTCTTTCTTTATACAGAAACATTTTCTGTCTTATATTAGCATTGGAATTCAAAAAGAAATGTTTGCTCGTTTATTTCTGTCGGTTAAGTTAATGTTTGACGCAGATGTCATCGTTATATAACATATGACATGGATTTTCGGTTCGTTCCTTGTGACCCCGTGTACTTTGACAAGCTGTCACATTGTGATTAGTAAACAGGACAAAAGGCAGTCGGGTACAACAGGTGTGTAACCGGAAGGAGACCACGTAATGAGAACCACGCGATCAGATTTAGACAGAGTGCAGAGAATTGGGTGTCGAGCGAGGGACACGCAGCCGATCAGGTCGCCTTAGACGTCGCTGACGATACGGCTTGCAAAGGGGTGCAAGCGTTGGCACCCCCTGGCTCACGGAAGAAGATATGAGAAGAAGTCCTCTCTCTGAGTATATGTATTTCCATCTATCTCTTAACTAACAACAAACTGTGTGTCCTTTTGAGAATAAAATGAGAGAGATATTTTTATAAAGTGTTTTGTTCGCTCATTGAAGTTCGTAAATCATGTTTCATTGATTGAGTATACAACATCATGTTGTATTTTTAGTGAGGTTGAGTTTAGGAATATAAAGTTGTCAGAGAGAATGGCTCATCTTGGTTCGGTAAAGACCATTTTTGAGATAATTCTGGTTATTGGGAAAACGTAGACTTTCGTTTCATGCACCGATAAATCATTTTTTGTCAAGCTTAAGACTGTTTTAGGATGCTTTAGTTTTCTTGTAAGATAAAAGTGATATTGTTACGCAAGTAAAAAGCGACAGGGTTTCTTGAAGTTGCAGTTTTGACGAGCCCAGTCGTTTCTTTCCGGTTTGTGTAAATAGAAAGGAATTATCATTGTAAAATTCAGGATATCGCCGAGAAATGAAGACACTAAATGAAAAACTGGTGGTAATTGTTACTTGTTAATAAAAATATCTTATGGGAGCACCATCCTTCAAAAACTGTTTTAGACGTTAACATTTTAATATTTTTCTTGGAAAAGTAAGAACTAATGATTCTTGTTTTGTTTTTTTTGTTGTTTTTTTTTTGTTTTTGTTATTGTAGTGTTATTCTATTATAGTAAATATTCATGTATAACACACTTTTTATGCTCATTTCTTATCCTGGGTGCGTTTTATGTACATGGACTAGATTTTATATTTTTTCAACTAATTCATGTATAACGCTTCTGTTATGTATCGCTACAGAAACTTCAACTGCAATGTTTGTTTATAATGTTTATTTATAATTTGATTTCATCTTGTGTAAAGTTATCTCTTTATGTGTGAGCATGTCCGTATGTTTGCTTTTTGATCCTCAGTAATTAAATCAAATCAAATTAAATTTATCTGCTTGAAATTCTAAAAATAAAAAGTCCACGAGTATTATATACAAGACGACGTTTTTATCTTTTTTTTTTAAGGATTTCTTAATCTATATTTAGACCTGCATGTTAAACAAGAATGCGTGCTATACGTGAGTGCAGCGTGTTATTCATGAATAATCCTGATATTTTTTATGCGACTTTAATGTCGTGAATTTTGCTTTTCTTTAAGATACATGTATTGCTAGAAGTGTGTTTTTAATCTCTCTGTCTTTGTAGAATGAGTTTTAATTGTTATGGAAGAAAAAAAGTAAAAGAATACGTCCTGCGGCCAGATAACATATGAGATGGCCAATGATGTATAGCAGAGAAAAACAACAACGCCGATGTATAAAAGATACTCTGCTACTTTTCTTTCCCTTTTATAACATGAAATGGACGTTTGAGTGGAGAGAGAGAGAGAGTCGGATATAACTGAAATCCTCACACACAGTGTCAGCGGTGCTGTTATTTTTTCTCTGAAACCTCACTGCCTTTCTGCTTTGTTCTCCCTGGGTCGAAATCTTTCCTGGTGTGGATAATTTTCCGGGCGTCCACGGAATCCTCCTGGTCACACCTCCCACCAACATGTTTCACGTGAACACGCTTCCTTCTAGCATGCCACCTGCGTAATTAACGCAGCATTTCCACCTGTCATTCACACCTGCGTACTGTTTACTTTAGGAAACATTATGTACTTCCTATTGTTTTTTACTATTTCTAGCGTCCAACTTTCCTAGTATGCCCCTGATGCAATTTATGTGGTATATCCGCTAGGCATTTGCGTCCTGTTACCTTTAGAAAACAAGTGCATATCCTGTTAAGCCACCCATGCAACTTATGAGGCATGTCAATGGGATCTTCCAGTCAATATCCAACTCCAGGATATCGTTGAGAAAAGGAAACCTGAAAAGAGAAACTGAATCTATTTTAATAGAAAATAATGTCACAAGGACTTAGATCAAAACAAAAATTAATGGTACGCAAGATAATTTCAAATACGTAAGCGAATGCAGCAATTGGCACAAAAGGAATATAAGAGTAGACATGACTGGGTGGGAAAGGTGATTCATTGGGAATTGTGAAAGTGTTTAAAGTTTTGCCATGTTAACAAGTGGTAAATGCCTTCTTTGGAATGGAACGCATATTAAAATAAACATATAATTTTAAAATCAATTTGAATATTTAAAAATTAATAAAACAGGACCCTTCGTTTCTGCCAGCTCTCTTCGGAGAATAAAAAGTGAGAGATTTGTATAAACACGAAGGACTAGACTTGAGACAGAGACTGTCAAAAAAGCAGGAAAGGGCAAATGGTCCCCTTTTTTAGAATTTTGAATTTTAATTGATTTTAGAATTCCCATTTATTTTAAAATGCATATGCTTTTAAAAACAGTGTTTAAATTCTGCACGTACCCCAGAATCTTTATATATATATATATATATATATATATATATATATATATATATATATATATATACTGCAAGTTATTTTAGTAGATAATTGCATTGGTAAAAAAAATTTTGAAAGGAAGACGGATTGCTTTCAGGAAGATACTGATTGTCAATGACGTAAAACATATGAAATCTTTACTAACAATGAGCATTTTATATACTTAATTCCAAGGGCTTTTTTTCTGTCATTTAATGATCATTTTCCATTTTGACTTGCAGGTATAGAACTTCTTTATTTCCATTGATTTGATCTTTGATTTTTAAATCTACGGAAAAGCTGAACGGTTCACTCTTTGCTCTCTCAGTAATGTTATTTTATACGACCCCCCTCCACAAGCATACACAAACACTATTCTTCAATCTCTTTACGTTGTATTTCACGAAGATTCTTCGATTCAGAAGTATATTTGCAGAGTAAGTTCTAAAGAAATCAAACAAAATGCAGTAGGTATTTATTTATCTATTCATTTATTTATTTTCTTTTTTTGTATTTAAAAGTTAATTAGTACTGAAGAAGAAGAAGAAGAAGAAGAAGAAGAAGAAGAAGAAGAAGAAGAAGAAGAAGAAGAAGAAGAAGAAGAAGAAGAAGATACAAAGGTGCATCTTGAATAAAAGAAAGATACTTTTTTAAAAAGCGTTGATAGAGAAAAGGAATAAGAAAGAAAAGCAAAAGAAAGAAGAAAAAAGAGACCACAGAACAGGGAAGTAATGAAAAAACATGCAAAAAAAAAAAAAGAATGAAAGGAAGTAAGAAAGTGTAGCACAAAAGAAAAAGAAAGAAAGACTACAGTCAACAAGAAAAAAGACGGAACGAAAGTCACAATACAAAAAAATTATAAAGAAAAAAGGGAAGAAAAATGACTAAGAAAAGAAATTACTCAAAGAAAGAAAGAAAGAAAGAAAGAAAGAAAGAAAGAAAGAAAGAAAGAAAAAAAGTGAATAAGATTGAGAAAAAAGAACGAAAGACCACAGTCAACTAGAAAAAAGACAAAGAAAGTCACAATATAAAAAAATTAAAAAGAAAAAGAAAAAAGGGAAGAAAAATGACTAAGAAAAGAAATTACTCAAAGAAAGAAAGAAAGAAAGAAAGAAAGAAAGAAAGAAAGAAAGTGAATAAGATTGAGAAAAAAGAACGAAAGACCACAGTTAACTAGAAAAAAGACAAAGAAAGTCACAATATAAAAAAAAATTAAAAAGAAAAAGAAAAAAGGGAAGAAAAATGACTAAGAAAAGAAATTACTCAGAGAAAGAAAGAAAGAAAAAAAGAAAGAAAGAAAGAAAGCAAGCAAGACACTCGAATGGAAAGAAAATAAAAAGAAAAAGAAAAGTAGAAAAATTAGTTTAAAAAGAAATTTCCTTTAGAAAGAAAGAAAGAAAGAAAGAAAGAAATTGAATAAGATTGAGATTTTTCGTAGAAAGTAATAAAAGCAATCAGCCGAAAATTGTGCCAAAGAGAAAAAAATATTTTATCAATAATTGTCCTGTCGTTTCCTTTTTTGGAACGAGGATTCGTTCCTCCCTTTCTTGAAAAGGTCACGCGAGCGTCAATAAGAGATTCAGCTTTTATGCACAATAAATTTGGTACGCAAAGAGGAGGCCAAAAAAAGGGGAGGATAAGGCAATAAAATATCCTCCTTAATTCAAGAAATATCTCCCCTAAACACCACTACCACCACAACCCAAATCGATACGTAAATCACATTGTATTTTATTCGCTTCATTGCCTTGTTTTCCATACAATAGCCAATCGATTGGAAATCATTGGCCGTGTTAATTTCACAAGCAATTGATCAAGTATCTAAAACACCAGTCGACGATGAAGAGTTTTGCAGAGAAAAATAAAAGGAAATAAAAAAAAGAATAAAAGGACTCGTGGGCCTGTTTCTCTTTGAAATACGTGATAAACATTTGGAAAGTGATTGAGGCAAGTAAACAAAAGAGGTATATACACATACATTCATATCAATACTGATATTTAACTATATATCTGCGGATAAGGTTACAGATCTGGACAGGCTGAGCAATCTGCAGTCACCCCTTCGTTACGATTATTCCCAGAAGAACTCGCACTCGGAGAGGTAGTATTAGATAGAATTCATCATCATCATCATCCTGTCGCACTGCTTGAACGGATTTCCCTGACTCTCTCACACCACCCGTCTTCATCGTTCATCGCTCCCGATAGGTCTTCAAGGCTACATCCTGTATCGACACAGAGCTGTGGTATATAATTTCCAGCTGCTCGTCCTACCTTTTATTGTCCAGGAGAAAGGGTCCACAGGAGTACATTGCTTATGTTCTTCCTTACTTCTCTAGCAGTGTCCCGTATGTCTGGGTCGTCTAAGTTGGATAGTTTTCGTGATGGGTGGTAGGTGGCCGTACAGCTGCTGTTTTGCGTGGTTTTGCCATCAGGACATGTTCAATTTTGCTCATGGCATTCTTGTGTTATTACTGTCAAGAGTTTTCTCCATACGTTTAGTTAGCGTTCAGGTGGTGCATCCATATAGCAGTATTACACAACCGCTGTTTGGGAAAAAGTGCATTTTATTTTATCGGTCAGGTCTGACTTCCATATGACCTATAGCCTATCGATTGCTGTCCATTCCTTAGCTAGTTGCTAATCGAATATGTTCGAAAATCATAAGAATTAGAAAACTTGAAGAATCCCTCCGTCATAGTGGTTAATGTACTGGACTGCTACATCATGAAGAGCGAGTTCGAACCCCAGTTTCGCTATTATGTTCACTTTCGAACTAAAATACTTCGGAAAGGCGTGTTATCCCTAGTCCAAAAAATTTTGTGTTGGGTTCCAAGCCACATCGGAGTAAGAGCAGACTCGGCAGCCAAATTGGCCTTAGATCTAAGCCCTAAAGTTATCTCCATTCCATATACCGATTTGAAATCGATAAACAGTAAATTCCTTCGCAAACAATGGCAACAACAATGGGACATGAACATCCATAATAAACTCTTCCAAATTCAGCCCACCTTTGGAGAATGGAGACCAGCTTTTAGAACATCGAGAAGAGAACAAGTCGTTATATCCCGATTGCGCATTGGTCATACAAGGCTTATTCACGCTTTCATACTGAAACAGGAACCACAACCACAGTGTTTGACGCGTCAGACAACTTGCACGGTTAAACACCTTCTTATAGAATGCAGAGCTTTCGGTGTCATCAGAAAGCGATTTTTCAAAGTGACTAGTTTAACCGAATTGTTCGAAAATGTCAAAATAGATGACGTTCTCTCCTTCTTGCGAGAGACAGGGTTGTACGAATAAATATGAGAACTAAAACTGATTAATCATACGCAGACAAATGAAATCCTGCTCATAGAAAAATTTTGCCTACTAAGTATTCGTTCAGAAATCTCTGGTTGAATATATATACATATAGACAGAATTTGGCGTTAAATAACCTACAAAGGTTGATGCGCCATAAAACCCAAACAACCAACCAACAACCAACCAAATTCACAACTTATAGGTTGAATTACACCACTGAAGTCAGAATTGACCGATAAAATGAAACACAGTTTCTTCCAAGCAGCGGTCGTATCGATACTGCTATATGGATGCACTACTTGGACGCTGACAAAACGGCTGGAGAAGAAGCTAGATTGCAATTATACAAGAATGCTGCGTGCAATATTGAACAAGTCCTGGATGCAACACCCCACAAAGCACCAACTATACCGCCACCTGCCTCCCATCACAAAAACTATCCAGGTTAGACGAACCAGACATGCAGGACACTGCTAGAGAAGCAGGAAGGAGCTCATAAGTGATATACTCCTATGGACGCCCGCATATGGCCGAGCAAAAGTAGGACGACCAGCTCAAACATACATACAGCAGCTCTGTGAGGATACGGAATGTAGCCCTGAAGACCTGCCAGTGGCGATGAACGATAGGGAGAACTTGGAACTAACTTTGTTGACTTATGTTCACAAATCATATGTATTTGATATATGTAAATAGACCTTATTTGCCATTAAGTAACCTACATTTTACAAGCATGGCTTTCGCAGTAAATAACCCGCAAGTGTTGATTTGGGGCTATATAATAAATCGACTGCTTCTCTGATGAAGAGTAAGATCCCTCTCCAACGAGTGTCCAAAATATGACAATCTGATTGTGGGGTTCCAGTAATACTGTAGCTTTGGGGAATGCGTAGTATCCCTTCATTACTATCGTTCCCAGGTCCACTTTTATCACTCTGGCTTTTTCTATTCTTTTTTTTAAGTTTACTTTTTCTTTGACTTTTATAATTTTCTATTTCTCCTTTTTTTCTTTTTCCTCTTTTTTTTTCTTTTCTACACGTCTTTTTTCTTTTCTTCTTTTCTTTTCTGGTTAAATATGCTGAGGCTGTAGAATACGCCGTCTGCATCTCTGCACAGGGGTTAGATTCCACCAACGAGTGTCCTAGATATGACACTTAACAATCTGATGGTGAGGATCCAGTAATGCTGGAGCTTTGGGGAATGCGGAGTACCCCTTCATTACCATCGTTGCTGGGTCCATTTTTATCACTCTGGCCTGATAGGGTCCTATCTATGGGTCAAATAGAAATAAACTACGTACTTTTGCTAAACTGCCTAAACTGAATTATTTGAAATGAAACTGTTTTAGAGTGCTAAACGGAATTGCTTGAAATAGAACTGTTTTTAACATTCAAACTCAACTTACGCGAAACTGAACAATTTGAAATAGATCTATTTTACGTTTAACTGTATGTAAACAAACAACTATACCTATACTAAACTGAATTGTTTAAAATAGAACTGCTTGACTAAATTGAATAGCTTGAATTATAAATCTTTTCGACAAATAAACTGTATACCTATGCTAAACTAAATTGTTTGAAATAAAACTATTCATTTGTATAAAAACTGATTTGGCATTAAATAACCAACAAAGGTTAATATGCCATTAAGCCAAACAAACAAAGAAAACTGACATTTAATTGCGTAGTTACGCTAAAGTGAATTCTTTGAAGTGGAACAGTTGTATGTTAAACTGAATTGTATGAAAAAGAACTGTTTTTATTTATAAAATAGATTTGGCATTAACGAACATCCAAAGGTTAGTATGCCATAAAACCAAGCCAAAACAAACCTAATGGGTGTTGATAAGCCATGAAAGAAAGAAATCGAAAAAACCTGGTCGATAACTGTTTATTTCATTGATGGACATTAATTACTTGAAGCTATAACTGTTCATTAAGTATTACTAATATTATTAATTTATAGATTGATTTTAACAGCATGTCAAAATGTTCTTGTATGCTAACGGTTAGAGAATCGCATTCATTATGTATGATTTTTTACCTGTGCTCATATTCATTTTTTTTTTTTTTTTTGGTACAAGTATGCATATATAAATATATAAGAAATGTAGTTATGAAAAAAAATCTGGCGTAACGGTTATAGGCGTTGGTTCCGTAAGCTTCTGAGGAGACAATTATCTGGAGTTGACTGGTTCAATCCTTACTACAGGCGAGTAACAATATATGAATACTTAAGACTTGTACCTGGTTATGGCTAACGGAATCAGAACAGGTGACCCCCGTGGTTTCAATAAAGGAACTATTTCGAAGTTCTGTGAAGGTTCCCGAGTTCGACAAACACCTGAAGAAGGCCGGAGGACATATCGGCCGAAACGTTATGGAAATAACAATAAAGATGAAGACAATAATCCTTAATGATAAAAATCAACAAGCTTCGTCTCAGAAATTTAGACAACGTACATTTTTTTGTGTTGTTTTTGTTTGAGAGCTTTTTTTTTTTTGCATGAGGTCGAATCAAATAAGAATAAGAAAAAATTGCAAACAGATCTGTTTGATCCATTGCTGGGACTTTTCCAACATGTGCTATAACAGATCAAAATTCTGTTTAATACTTCAATGTCTTATCTTTTCTAATCGCTAAAAGAAGAAAAACCATCAAATATTAAACATAGAATTTTGAATTAATTCTACACATGTTAAAATTTGAGGTCGTTTGAACGTGAATTGGTCAAGTTATAAAACTACGAAATAAAGTAGTTATTTTAAAAACACACTCTAGAATAAACGGAAGAAGAAAAACTAAAGAAAGGCAGTCAAAATTACTCGCGTCATCTTTAACGTTTCAAAGGGTTAAGAACGCCAATCACTAGTCACCAATCATTGTAGTAGTAATTTACTAAGCCTTTTGCTTAAATGTGGCACAAAGCCATATGAATGGGGCACCCAATGAGACTCGAAGTCATTCGTGAAGGTTTGCTAGTCTGACTTGCTAACCATTACACCACCTGAGATTTCAAGTGACCACTCGTAATAGAGTGTTGCCAGTTGACCATTGAACAAAAGCGCGTAAGAAGTGAGCGTCTCACGGAGTGTTAGTGAGTTCGATTCCCATCGGATGCCCGTCCTTCTAGCTTTTTACCACTTCTAATATAAGCTCAGTAAATAACTTGAAAACTTAAACAAGTCTTGCTTTTGTATGTTACTGCTGGGTGGGATCGAGCTGTTTCGTCAGTTGAGTCTTATAACAGGTTGAGTTCAGAATGTTTTTTTTTTATTCAACCGGTTGTCTAATCACAATAGATTTGATTTTCTTTAGAAATAAGAAAAGTTTAACAAAATAAATGTATTCTATACACCTTTTCTAGATACAAAAAAAGGCGAAGAATGGATATTCAATATCTATAAACGAACCATAAAAACCAAGCAACGTTGCATCTGACAAACGAAATCGATAGAGTTAATTTTATTTTGACAAGGTAGTGCGCGCACAATCTTTTTTTTCTAATCTTCGTGATAATTAATAGTTCAATGTTCTTTTGTCGCCAAAGAAACTTGATAACTTCCACAGATTCTCTTTTCAGACTGGTTGGTTGGTTGTTTTGTTTTTCGGTGTATCAACCCTTTTCGGGTAATTTAACGTCGAATTAAATTTCAAACAATTTAGTTTTGTATAACTATAGTTTTTGTTTACAATTAACTGTCAAAAAGATTCTATTTCAAACAATTCAGTTTAGTATAAGTACAGAGTTTGGTTCTATCTAAAAACTGTTCTATTTCAAACAATTCAGTTTAGCATAAGAAAGTAGTTTAAATGTCAAAACAGTTCTATTCCAAACAATTCAGTTTTGCACAAGTACGCAGTCTAAATGTTAAAGCTATTTCAAGCTATTTAGTTTGGCGTAAGTACACAGTTAAGTTCTATTAGATCCATAAATAGGACCCTATCAGGTGTTACTACCTAAGGCCAGAGTGGGCCTGGGATCAATGCCGATAAAGAGGTACTTGGCATTTACCAAATGTCCTGTATTACTGGAACTTCACCATCAGATTATTTAGTGTCCTCTCTAGGACACTCTTCGGGCCAATCTTACCTTTTGGCAGAGAAGCAGTCGATGTATTCTACAGCCCCAGCCGACTGGGCAATCTGTTTTTAGAGAAATCATAGAGCGATGGTAGCATCTCCACTATAAACTAACCGAGGTAGAAGACTTGAATATAGATGTCCAAAGAAAGCTTATGTTCATATATATATCGTTGTAGGAAATGGACAAAGCGACGTGAGTATAAGTTTCTTGCTTTTCATATAGGGCTAATACCCTTGGGAAAAGAATGAATCCAACGATTCTCCCTTCAGCTATGAGTAAATTATAGGGATGTCTGGGCTTTTTAATCTTAGTATAGTAGCTGGACTTGGAGAAGGAAAACTCTATATTCAAACCTGTTTAACTCTGCTTAAAGATAACTGACCTTGTATCTCATTCTGCTCCTGCAAGGGGAAAGGGCTTGGTACATGTATGTATATATAAATATATAAGAAATGTAGTTATGAATATTTTTACGTAAAAAAAGTGTTCGAAGCTATTGTCTCCTTCGAGCAATGGGTAAATAGTAGGGCAGAGTAGGCTCTTTAGCCTTGATCAAACGACTCCTGTGTTTAATATATATATATATATATATATATATATATATATATATATCAATTTTTATCTATTTAAGAAAGAGTGGTTCTGTTTACAATGTAATTATACTATATTGAAACAATCTCTGACGTAACGAAATACATGTATACCAGTTATCTTTCTCTTATTATTATTATTATTATTTTAGAGATTTTCACATCAGCGTTAGCTGATAGTTTTTCACTGCAGTTTGAGTGACAGCAAGTCTCCTCAAGTCTCCAGGACTCGTCTCAGTATCCTGTCCGTCTTGAATAATGCTGTCGTTTGGATGGTCTCCACTCGTCTGCCAACTTCCAAAACCTCTTTAGTTACTATGTCAAAAGCACCAATCACAATTGGTACAATCGACACTTTCATGTTCCTTAGTTTCTTCAATTCTCTAGCAAGGTCGAGGTACTTAGCCTTCTTTTCACATTCTTTTAGTTTTATTCTGTGGTCAGCCGGAACAGCAAAGTCGACAATTTTGCAAGTTCTCTTTTTTTTCTTGATTATTATACGGTCTGGTCTTCTGGCCGAGATTAGGTGATCCGTCTGTATGTCAAAGTCTCATTGAAGTTTATGTGTGTCATTTTCTAGGGCAGATGCTGGGTAGAGCATATACCACTTGTTGGTATGTCAAATTTGAATTTCTTGCACATCTCCCAGTGGATCACCTTGCCCACCCAGTCGTGTCTAGCCTTGTACTTCTTCTGAGCCAATTTGCTGCATTCACTTATTATGTGATTGATGGTTTCATCTCTGTCACCGCATGGCCTACATTTGCTATTTTTTTTAGTCTTATCTATTCTCGCCTAGATATGATTGGCGTTGTTTTGCGCTGCCATTAGGAGAGATTCTGTTTCTCTTTTAAAGTTTCCTTTTCTTAGCCAGGTCCAGGTTTTGTCGTGTGAGATGTTGTTTATTAGTCGTTTAAAACGCCCATAGAGTTGTTTACCTTCCCATTTTTGTTTCCAAGTTTTTGTCATTCTGTTATCTATCGTGTTGTCAGTATTGTTTCTGATGGCCGTAATCAGTCCTTGTTCGTGTTTTTCTATATAGTCTTCGAGTTGTATCGATGCGTCAACACTGTCTTTGATGTTATCAAGTCCTCCTCCCACCTCTTTTCCTGATACATGTAGTCTGTCCACGACGTCTCCGGGGTATTATGCCTTGCGCATGGTCATTAGTTTTCTAGTTCTTTGGTCCATTTGTTTTAGTTCATCTCTGGTCCTCTTGAGAAAGGTTTCCGAGTATCTAAGGAGGGTTACAGCCAAAGTATTTATTCCTTTGATAAGGTTTCTGCAAGAGAGTTTTGTCTCGAGTACTTTCCTAGTTCTCCTGAGATATTCTTTTCTGAATTTTATCTTTCATTTGAACTTTTTTGATGGTGTCAGCCTCAAAGATTCCCAAGTATTTGCAGGTTTTGCTTTCTCCGAGCGTTCTAATCTTGTCTTGATTTGGTTGTTCAATTCCGTCAGTCCTATGTGGTTTATCACTTTTCATTACAAGCATGCTACATGATTCTATGCCAAATTCAATTCCTATGTCTTGACTGTATATTCTAACTTTTTCCTTTTTTGTAAATAGTTTGATGTCATTCATGTATTTAAGGTGATTGACCTTTATTTGCGATCCACTAAGTCTGTATTATGGTTATCGTCGTATGAAATGGACATGGCGACACGAGTTCAAATCCTGGACGAAGCTGATTGCATTTCACATAGCACTAATACTCTTGGGAAAGGTATGAATCCAATTATTCTCCCTCCAGCAATGGATAAATAGTAGGATAGACTGGGTTCTTCAGCCTTGGTTAGGAAACTAGTCTAGGAGACGGAAAACTCTAAATTCAAACCTGTTAGTCTCCGCTTAAAAATTGACCTTGTGTGTCATATCCTGTCCGAGCCGAGCGGATGTGTTAGGTAAATATGGAGTTAGGGAAATCTGTGCTAGCTACGCGACATGATGATGATGATGATGATGATGATGAGAATATGTATGTATGTATGAATACACACACACAAACACATATATATTTATGTATAAGAAATCCAAACATCTATTATAATTGATTTAAAAATTACAACAAAGATAACAAGTTTCCTTATCCTCTCAATTGTTTCTTCTGGTGACAGGAGTACGACGAAACAAACATTTGTGTGAATATGTATGTGTGTGCATATGTGGCGCAGTTACAAACGACTGCTATATCGGTGATGTTCAATCGCTTGATGGAGGAAGGAGAAACGCACAACACAAATTTTTAAAGCGTTTGACACTCAGTGTTTTATTCTCACTGTTCAGTTTGTGGTGACAGGAAAAAATGAATAAAAGACACAACGTTCAGGCTATCTTCGTTCTTCTAGTAACGGGTATCTTCTAGTATCTTTCATTTGTTTCTGGTTCTCCGTTCAGGTGAACGTTGGTCTCCTTGAACCCCAGCAACCAAAATAGAAAAGCTATCAGACAAGAGAGTAACAATTACAGAAATATAAATCATGGGAAAATATCTAGATAATACCAGAGAGATGAAAAAACTCTGGATACATGAGAGAAACATTGATTCTAAATGTAAATGGAATGCTCTAGGAATTGTTCCTAAAACATCTGCCAAAGAGACCGGGGTTAGAGGAAATCAGATGTTATATACTGACCCTCGACCGAGCCGTCAATGAAGAGATGCACCTGTGTAAATAAGCGGAAGAACAGCGGAAGCAGGTGAACGTTAGAAAATAATATAACCAGGTGCCCGGGCGGTTCGTGTCAGTTGGAGACAGGATGCCGAAGTGAGAACCAGCTGCAGACAGAAGGCTTTGGGCCCTTAGTGACCCCCGGTTGAGCAACCCAAGCCAAGATGCGAAAGAAGTGCTGCTATGGTCGAGGAAGAACTTGGGTCAATATAGCAGTCCATCCTTGTCTCCACTCATTTCTCACACACAACAAACATCACCCTTTCGAAAATAAAGTGTGAGAGATTTATATTTTTATAAAGAAGTTTATTCGTTCGTTATTGAAGTCGTCATTATCAGTTGATTATGTTCCGCATATACTTGTATACGTGCAGTTGCATGTGGCTATACAACACAGAGAACGAGTAGAGATCCCTGAACCACTGCTGAAACCACTTAGAATTCTTTAAAATAAAGTCCTGGAGACGCGAGGTCACTAGCTTTCACTCAGACTAAAGCGAAATTTACCGATTGCAACCGGCGAGAAAAAAGGAGTAAAATAAATAATATTTGATTTAAGTAATTCATTTTATATATATATATATATATATATATATATATATATATATATATATGTGTGTGTGTGTGTGTGTGTGTGGTTTTGCTCTGCATGTGAGTTTCAATATATAATTATACTGAAAATATTTATATATTCGATAACTGTCTGCATTGAGCACTCCGTCAGAAATTCTCTATTATAAAATATAGAGTACATATTCCCTTGGGTAATTCCTTTTTAGTCTAATTCTTAGACTATATTTCTTTGTGTATATATATATATATATATATGATATTTCCAGGAACATTGATTTAAAGAGATTGTATCAGATTTTCGTACGATACTAGAAAATCGGACCGTCGAATATACTAGATCAAAGCAGTAAGAGTGAAAACACGTCTAATTTATGCAATTAAATATTTCTTCTCGGAAATGGAGGCAGAGCTTTCAGTTATCGACCAATGTCTTGAGCCCGGTAGATAAGACAAAAATTGAAATTGCTGTTCTCTGAAATATAAATGGGATTAGATTCGAAATGTCAATTCCATCTCTTCATTGTAAACCAGTTTGAAATATTAATCTGAGTCATGTCTAAGATTAACTCCACAAGTTTGTGAAAGTTCTTACAAGTTTTTCCTCTTCTTGTTGCTTTTTGAGATAGAGAGATTGAAGGTATATTTGATCCTAGATAAATTCATCGCGGTAGATTCATCGTGTGATAAATTCAGCGTTAATAAATTTAATCCTAGATAAATTTAGTGAATAAGATGAATTGCTCTTATAATGGACAATTTCCCTAAACCTAATCCTAAACCTTTTGGTCTTTTTTTTATTAAATTCTTAGTAATTCTTAAATTCTGCGTTTAGCTACGAATAGTTTACCAGCGATAAATTTTTCCTTACGGTAAATTTGCAGACTAACGATCACCAGTTATTAATAACAGATCAAAATATTTGGATTATTTGCAGAAATAGTCAACTACTACTATTATATCACCTCTAAGAACGATTTCATAAAACCTAGAAAAGAAACAGGAGAAATTTCTCAAAACAAAGTTCAGTCAAATTTCAACCAGAAATATACGGTTTTTCGCTAGGTATGCAGTTTTCCTTCACCTCATCTGTGATATCTGTGATCTCTCTCTCTCTCTCTCTCTCTCTCTCTCTCTCTCTCTCTCTCTCTCTCTCTCTTTAATCGAAACCATATATTTTTCAAAATACTTGAAACCATGTAGTTGTCACAATCTAACACATTAGCATTGGAACTCGCTTTAATTCGATCAACAAATGGTTACGTATATACTTTTCCAGAGAGAATTAGCGGTTCGCGAAAATCAATTAGTCTCGTCCAAGATTTGAACGACGGTAACCATATATATATATATATATATATATATATATATATATATATATATATATATATATATATATAAAACCATTCTCCTTCGAGCTATAGATATAGAGTAGGGCAAGATTGAGCTCGTTAACCATAATAAGGCAACCAGTCAAGTAAAAGGAAAACTTTGAATTCAAAACTGTTAAAGGCCATTTAAAAATTACTTAGTATCTTATCCTACTCGCGTAAAGGCCTTGATATATATATATATATATATATATATATATATATATATATATATATAGAGAGAGAGAGAGAGAGAGAGAGAGAGAGAGAGAGAGAGAAAGATTGAGAGAAAGAGAGAGAGAGATCACAGGTGAGGCGAAAGAAAACTGCATACATAGTTTGTATGTTAAGGTACACAGTTTAAATATCAAGCAGTTCTATCTAACCCATAGATAGGACCCTATCAGGTGCTGCCACTCTGAGGTCAGAGTGGACCTGGAAGCGATGGCAATGAAGGGGTAATCCGCATTCCCCGAAGCTCCAGCTTTACTGGAGCCTCACCATCAGATTGTTTTATGTCAAATTCAAAACACCCGTTGAAGTAGTATTATTCTTCAGCATAGAAGCAGTCGGTGTATTCTACAGCCCCAGCTGACAGGGACAGAGACGTTATAGAATCACTTACATCGAATGGTTATAGCAACATTTTTGTATCGTGATTTCAAGCACACAGTTATAAGATATATTTCTATCTAATACAAATAGTTTACACGAAGTAGTATGGAGGGGGAGTCTTTATGTCGTGGTGGATAACGTGATAGACTGTCCTATTGTTATAATACCATTCACGCTATCACGTTCACTTTCGGACTAATACACGAGCAAAAAAATATGAAACTCCCTATCTCCAATGCTATGCATTAAATAGTATCATTGCTGCTCTTCTACAAGGATTGTTTTGACTTTAAATAATCCATGAAGTTTGATTTACCATTAATAATAATAAGCGAATGCAGTAGATTGGCACAAAAAAAAATACAAGACTAAATACAACTGGGTGGGAAAGGTGATTCACTAGGAATTGTGCAAAAGATTAAAATTTGGCCATGCTGGCAAATAGTATGTGCTCTAACTAGAATCTGTCCTTGAAAATGAGAAACAAAAAATTCTCATGAAGTTTTGAGACACCAATGGATCATTAAATCCCGGTTAAATGACCCGACCTTGTATTACTCCCTGTATTGAGTTAAATTGTATGATTACTGTTTTTCTACAAGGATGGCTTTGGCATTGAATAACCCATGAAGGTTGATTTACCTTTAAGCGAAGAAACCAAAAACAAACCCTGTAGATGTATGACTTTAAGTTTTTATAAATACTTATAATTTTCAATCAGATCTATTTGATCTAGAGATGATACCTCAACGGATACGACAACTCAGACTGCACATTGGAATAATGGAAATGAAGAGATACTCCACACTACCAAGAGCACCAGAACCTGAACATCACCATCAGATGCAATTGAGTGCTACACCCAAAACACATCTCTTTTAGGAGAAGGTAAATCTTAACCCTTTTCAGGTGATACAGTCTGCGTATTCTAAGTCCCATGATCAAGATGTATTCTCCTAGTGTCGCAAAATAACCATGGATATTTAATACCCACATTTTATACAAAGCTTTCTTTTTTTATCATTTAATATCTTTAATACTGACCTATTGTATTGGACATGAAACTGCTTCTATGGACTGTATAATTAAAAAAGGTTATTATGGTTTTGCTTGGTTTCTTTGTTTTACTGGCATATCAACCTTTGTCGGTTATTTAATGCCAAAACCACCGTGTCAGAAGAACAGTAGTGATACATAGGTGGGAGGATAAGGGGTTTCATAGCTTTCCCAAGGGTATTTGTTCGAAAGTGAACGTAATAGCACCACTGGATTTCGAACTCGCGTACTACGATTCCGAAGTCCATCACCTTAACCATTACACCACGAGGACAGCCCCCTAAAAATTTATTATGATTGATGATAAAGATATATAGATTCTAAACGAGGTCCATTCAATAAATGAGGGGAATTTCTTTGAAAAAATATGTCAAAAATAACTGCAGAAGAACAAAATATTTATGCTTCAAAAGCTGTTCAATGTTTGTATTCATTTGTTGATCGAATTAAAGCGAGTCCCAAAGCTAACGTGTTGGACAGTGACAACTATTTGGTTTCAAGTATTTTGAAAAATATATGGTTTTATGTATTTTAGACAATTATATGGTTCCAAGTATTTTTTACATTTATATGGTTTCAAGAATTTTTGACATTTATATGGTTTCAAGCATTTTAGACATTTATATGGTTTCAAGTATTTTAGACATTTATATGGCTTCAATTATTTTACACAATTATATGGTTTCAAGTATTGTAGACAATTATATGATTTCAAGTAGTTTAAAGAATTATATGGTTTTAAGTATTTTAGACAATTATATGGTTTCAAGTATTTTAGACAATTATATGGTTTCAAGTATATTTAATAATTATATGGTGTCAGTTATTTTGAACAATTATATGGTTGCAAGTATTTGGATATTTATAAGGTTCCAAGTATTGTAAACACTTCTATCGTTCCAAGTATCTAAAACTATTATAAGAATCCAAGAATTTTAATCACTTGTATAGTTTCAAGCATTTTAAACAATGTTTTTCCACAAATATAAACTCTGCATAATTTGTAATTAATTTATAGCAAAACTTATTTTAATCTCGAAAAATATTTATTTTTAGGTAATTCAAAATCAATCAAGTTTGAACCGAAGCTTATTATCAAATCTTTGATGGCTGAAAAGTGCACACCATGTGAAATTAACAGAATAATGTCTAGCGCATGGAGAAACATTATTTAGTCAAAAAATATCAACAAATGGGCTTAACATTGTTTTGACATAACGAGATTGAGTCAAAGGTCAGTCAATCACTGGTCGCAGTGGTCAGTTGAGAAAGTGATGCTAATAGTCTACTATGACACGAAAGAACTAGATCCCTATAGATTTCTTTGAAAAAAATGCAATTGTAACCAATGATTCCTATTATCAACTCCTAAGAAAAAACCCAGCTCTTTTATTGCATGACTCTTATATATATATATATATATATATATATATATATATATATATATATATATATATATATATATCATGCAACTGCACTCTAACGGGAAAAAAAGTACCGTATAATGAACGAACACTTAAGCGGCATTCTTTCATTGACTTTTATACATGCAAAGTTCAGTATTGGTTGACCAACAAAGACTAACATACATCATCTCTGTGTGGACACTGGATGAAGTCTAGAGGACCTGCTAAGAGCAACAGATGCCGAGACCGATTTAAGGAACGCAGTTCTCGCAGTACAACTTGATGATGATGATGATGATGATGTATCTATCTATCTATCTATCTATCTATCTATCTATCTATCTATCTCATACTATTTTTATCTCTCCATCAATAGTCACAGGAATAATTCGGCCAATGTTTGGAATAAGACTAGAAAGTTGAACACCATAATAAGCAGCCCAGCTCTATTACCACTGAGCTGTACACGCTCATTGAAAAGGGAAGCACTCTATTTTCCCTACAACATGCAAGTAACTTTTTAATCTCTCTAACGTTTGTCATTCTGTTTTGTTCTTTTCTTTAGTTGCTGTTGCCGCATCGAAAGCTACCAGATTGTGTGCTTGTCTGTGTTGGAAAGTATTTGGCTCTGGAACCACTCAACAGTATGGTAATGAGAGAGAAAAAGGGATAAAAGTGATAGGACAGAGGGTAGATGAAATGAATAGGGAAGACAGTAGATAGAAAGGAGGAGAAAAATGGCTGGAGAAAATAACGAAGAAAAAGAGAGAGAGAGAGAGAAAGAGAAAGAGGGAGAGGGAGAAGGAGAGCAATAGATGGGGGAGAGAGAGAAAGAGGAAGTTATAAAAGGAAAGGATTTACGCTCAGAATATATATATATATATATATATATATATATATATTTATATATATAAGATTTTGTAAAAAAAACGTCCAAAGGTCTCAAAACTTTCGTAGCAGACCACCTTAAAAGGCTAATATATATATATATATATATATATATATATATATATATATATATATATATATATATATATATATATAACAATAGCTAATAGAGTAAGAAAAAAATTAAAAGTGATCAATGCTCTTGCAATGTGCTGCGTGTATACATATCTATAAACTTTATTCTGTTTGATAATCTTATTTCATAATTGGAATATATATATATATATATATATATATATTTATCGAGAGTATAACAACATAAAATTCCTGAAGAAAAAAAAAAAAGTGATCACATTTTCCTAGAAAAATACATGTAAAAGCAAATATATATATATATATATATATATATATATATATATATATATATATACACACACTCTAACACACACACACACACACATATATATATATGTGTGTGTGTGTGTGTGTGTGTGTGTATGTGCGTGTGTGAGTGTGTGCGTGCGTTATATTTTTCTTGTTTATAAATTTATCAATTTCTTTATGTATATTTCTCTCCATACACGTATTTTGATAAATGATGATTCTCTTGTCAGCCGATTTGACATACCAGTGATGAACCTTTTTTTAATGAATCTGACAATGGAACCAGCAACCAAGATAAATGAACTCTTTACTTTCCCAAAGAATTCTAGTGCAAAATATACTTGGACAACTCCACCCAGATTTCGAACACGGTTCGCTAATTTTATTCTCATAACTGACCTGGCATGTCTCTCCTCCTCGTAAGCAGCCGGATTTTTTTCCTGACCTATAAAAACCGTTACATTGTAATCAGTAAATTAAGACCGGATTTTATTTCCTTTACGTTTTAGAAATTAAGTTCAAAGTTTACACTAAGTAAATATCTATGCATACCAGAGGATTAAATATAGGTTTGTTCGACTCTTTATACACTACTGAGCATAAATTTCTATGGCACTCGTCCAATATATTGTATCACTCCGTACCAAATGAAAACTTACTTGGATACCATTAGTTTGTCTTAGTAGTGAACTAAAAAATGTAGTGAACTAAAAAAAGTTTGGGGTGTCCTCGTGGCATAATGGTTAAAGCGGAATCGTTGTAAGCGAGTTCGTACTCCAGTCGCCCTATTACGTTCACTTTCGGGCAAATACCCTTGGGAAAGGAATGAACCCCCTTATCCTCCCAGCTATGGGTTAAATAGTACCACTACTGTTCTTCTAGGAGAATAGCATTGGCATTAAATAACCTAAAAAGAGTTGATATGCCATTAAACAAAGAAACCAACCAACCTAAAAAAGTTTGCATTTGTTATTGACCAAATTCTTTGTCACGAGAACGATGCGACGCAAAATGAGGAGTTTTCTTTCTCCTAGATTGGTTACTTATCAAGGCTAGTAAACGTAGTCAGCCCAACTTTTAATCCATAGCTTCGAAGGTGAAGTGATGGACTCATATCTATCTGTCTTTTTTTTTAGTGGGGGGTCTTCCCCAAAGAACAATGCTTAATAATCTCAAAAATCATTATCGCATATGTGAGTCTGATCATCACAGGGTGCTTCACGTTTTCAAATTTAAAAACTAAAAAAAATACACTTATACTATAATATGGCACAAGATTATATTAATTGTCTTTCAGCAAGTTCAATAGACCCACAAATTAATCTCCATGAGATACAAACTGTAAATCGCACTATGGTAAAGTATATTCCATTTCGTTTTATTATTTTCTTTTTAATATGTATTTATTAAATAAGTTTCAATGAGTCGATTTAAAAAAAGCTCACAAGTCAGAAATAATTTGCTTTTTTTGGCAACCGAAGGTGCCTCGATATTAGCTAAGCCTTGGCTCGTCAGACACAAGACCATATAACTTAGGTTCTCAATCAATATCACAATTCACTTAATGAGGTTACTAAATATACATTTGGAGCCTATTCAACCCGTACCTGGAGGGATAAGTAGGTTTTTATATTTCCCAACGCTATTTGTCCTAAAGGGAACGTAATAGCTAAGCTGGAGTTCGAACTCGCTTACTAAGATACCATTGTCTATAACATTTGCAACTACACCACAAGGACTCCCTTTTCTCATTGGTTGTCCTATATATCCGACCTTTTGCCAAAACTCAGAAAAGCTGAGTAAATATTTGTAGATTAGCTTTGGTTATTACTTGTAGAGCCGTCAAAATTTATCATTATCTACTTATCTAAGAGGCTGGATAATTTTCTTAGGTTGACTAATCAGGCACAAGACTGCATATGGAAAAATCATGGGCGTTTTTGAGACAACTTTGATAAATTTGATGCTGTGACAGAAGTTCAGCGCTAAAAATATTGGTCTTATAGTTTGTATTCAGTGGAACTGAATCTATGTATTCTTTAATTTGAATGGACCACATGCATGCGTGCACAGAGATAGACTGACATAATATAGTGATTAACAAACAACATGCAGCGAGATTTCAGAGGTACATTTTATCTAATTATTCCTCTATCAATCTTAGACAATTCCTATCTATCTATCTATCTATCTATCTATCTTAATCTTTTTCTATGTTAGTCTTTTTCAATCTATCTATCTATCTATCTATCTATCTATCGATGTATTTAGCTGGCTAGCTAACAAGTTATTGATTCGTCTATCTATCTCTCTTTCTCTCACTATCTATCTATCTATCTATCTATCTTAATTTTTTTCTATCTGTTAGTCTTTTGCACTATATCTATCTATCTATCAATCTATCGATGTATTTAGCTGGATAGCTAACAAGTTATCGATTCGTCTATCTCTCTCTCTCTCTCTCCTCTCTCTCTCTCTCTCACACACTATCTATCTATCTATCTATCTTGGTCTATTTCAATTTATCTATCTACCTACATATCTCTCTTACTATCTAACTATATATCTTAATCTTTTTCTATCTTAGTCTTTTTCAATCTATCTATCTATCTATCTATCCATGTCAATTTCAATATATCTATCAATCTATCT
>OY757934.1:60371003-60463503 GCA_963585895.1 Sepioteuthis lessoniana
AATAACACACATTTAGTATTACTGAACACATTTTGTTGATAAGATTTTATCGAGCCTAAATTGATTCTTTTACACACACTTAAATTGTTTC
The DNA here is from genome assembly GCA_963585895.1 of Sepioteuthis lessoniana. Taxonomy (NCBI): domain Eukaryota; kingdom Metazoa; phylum Mollusca; class Cephalopoda; order Myopsida; family Loliginidae; genus Sepioteuthis; species Sepioteuthis lessoniana. The sequence goes on from OY757934.1 coordinate 60,371,095, forward strand.
ACGTATTTCTATCTAACATGGTTAATTCTATTTACTACTAATCATTTGTTTGCACACAGGTATATATATATATATATATATATATATATATATATATATATATATATATATATATATGAATGAATGAATGAATAGTTTGTTGGTAATTTCATTTTTAAATAAGCTAAAACTAATTTGTTTGAATTTGCTATAATTCTATCGAACTCTTATAATTCGCTTCAATGTTAATTATTTGTTAGTTGACATAGAAATGGTTACAAGTATTGCTATTTAACACTAAGTATTCTATTCAACACTATTCGTTCATTTGCACACCGTTAAAAATTACAGAATAGATTATAAATCTAAGCGAGTAGCTTTTAGCAAATACACAATAATCAAGGAAGAAAGATTTAAACAGCCAAAAAATTCCCATTTATATAACTCATTTTAAAAATTTAAACTGGGTCTTTTTAACTGAAAAGTTGAAATAATCTGTTTTTAATATATGTTTAATTATTTTGAACCGTTTTAAATATCTAATTTTTTCCACAACTTTTCAGCTGATTCATTTTTTTTTCAAGTTGAATGTGTCCATTGCCAAGCTTTGGTTATAATTAAGTCTATATTAAAGTTCTGCTGTTATAGCAATGTTTATTAATTCATATAGATTTTTTTATACGGCATTGGTTATGGTGGTGATACAATATTTGTCGACTCTTTGTGTATTCAGTTTTTTTTCTTTCTTTCAGAATACATTCACAAAAAAAAAGTTGAAGACTAGATAGGTTGAAATATTGTGAAGAGTCCCCCTGACTGCCACCTCCAAAACAAAAACATTAATAATTCAATTTAGGCATATAGTCAAAAAGTTTCAATTATTGCTATTTAACACTAATAATTCTAGTCAACATTAGTCATTTGTTAGGAAATAGTTAAATGGTTTTAAGTATTGCTATGTACCACTAACAATTCAAATAAACATCTGTCCTTTATTTACTCAGAATTAAATGGTCCAAGAGTTCTTTTTCTAACCATTTGATTTAATGATAGTCATTTGTTTGCACACAATGTCAAACAGTTCTATTTGAGCCATAGATAGGACTCTATTAGGTGTTTCCATTCTGGGTCAGAATGGACCAGGGGCAATAGCAATGAAAAGGTACTTCAGATTTCTGAAAACATCAAGACTTGAGTATCAACATCATATTGTTTAGCGTCATATCTAGGACACTCATTGGGCAGAGATGCAGTCGGTGTTTTCTACAACTCCAGCCAAATAGGCTTATTGCTCTGTGAAGCAACAGAATATGAATGAAGCTATAATGAAGAGTTATATATAAATGTCTTTTTTCGTTCTATGAGCGAAGACGATTTCCATCGATAGCAAGAAACAAAAAGGACAACTTAGATATTTTCGTAATCTTTTTTTTCATTTTTTTTTCTTTTTTTTTTTTCTTTTTGGTGAAGTGAAATAAAGTATCTCTGAAGAGTTCGAAACGGCGTCTCCATTTTATTCAATGAACAAAACTAAAAATCATATCTATTTTTGCTCAACGAGTGGAAACTAAGAAAAGAACACTTCTTCTATGTTCGAAAAATGAAGGCAAAAGAGGAAGGATTAGGGGCCTAAATTCTCACGAGATCAACGGAAACGTGATGTGGGAAGGCATGCCTCTAACCCTAGGGCCTCTGTTTCAAAAATTTTTTTTTTCTTTTTTTTTTTTTTGGCGAGTGGAAGAGAACATTTTGGTACGATTAAGATTCGTGTTTCGAACGTGGTGAAATGTCACTTGAAGACCAAGAAGATGAAGCAGATGAAATTATTTTGGAATAATATCAATAAAAAATCATCTTAAGACCATGAATGAGATACTTGAATCTTCTTGTCTGTGTTGGATTTAAAGGCAGTGAATGTTGATAGAAAACTTGAACGTAAAACGATATTATATATTAAAAAATACAAATAAATAACAAAATTTAACTTTCCTGAGTTTATTGACCTTCAGTAAACTTTTTAAAGTTAATTTAAGGTCAATAAACTCTGGAAAGTTGTATTGTTTTCAGCAGTATAAAAATAAAACATTGTGACGATAAAATGAGATGAAATTAAACCTAATAAATAATTTCTAAAATGAATACTTTTGTTTTAGCGAATCAAACAACACACGCACACAGGTATGCTAGTACATACATATCTAAATCTTATATATTAATATTTTATACTTTTGAGTCAAACATTGTACATTCAAAACAGATATATAAACAACCCAATTATATATATATATATATATATATATATATATATATATATATATATATATATATAAGGTATTCTTTAATCCAGTAAATCCATAGAAGGAATGTATTCCGTCAGGATGAATAAATTATTCAAATTTCGAAAATCTAAAGCTGAAATGGATTTCGTTTCTCCCTCTCTTTCTTTCCTTTGACTATCCCTCCCTCTCTTTTTTTTCCTTTGACTTTTTTTCCTATCTAGTTGTAATGTATTTTATTTTCCTATTGGATCAGATACAGTTGTGTTAAAAATTATTTTAGAGCCTTTGATTCATATAAATACTCTTAACAGGATGATAAAAAGAAATCCTAATGTGACCTAGTATTGTTTTTTTTCTTGTAATTATATATATATATATATATATATATACATATTGTGCAATTAGAAAAAAACTTAAACCTGGTTAAATTTTTCATAATAAATTTATTTCTGCAGAGAATATCATTATACACTCCGTCTCATCCGATGATAGCACATGTTTAAATTGAGGTTGAAAAACAGATTTATATGAAATTTCTCATATATTCTATACGCGAATAATCCACTGTCTTCGGACGCTGATTGGCTATTACTGATTTATATATATATATATATATATATATATATATATATATATATATATATATATTATATTTAAATGGAGGAATTAATCTTATATTTGATTTATCATGACTAGATAGATTTAAATAAAACATGTAATTCTATTCATGAGGTTAACGTTATGTGGATTCATAACACCGTCTTGGGAAGACGTAGCCCTGGAGGTGGCCGTATTCTTTTGTATGGAATACGTACCTTCAAGACACATTAGGTTAAGTAGTCGCGCATTGTCACCATGACTAGTTAATTCGGCTTCGCTTATGTGTGATAAGAACAGGTGTCCCAGTGGATTTTCTAGTCATAATAATTCAAATATATATATATATATATATATATATATGAGGATAAATTGGAAAGCAAAGTAATTCAAATGAGATGAATCCATTACGGAGGAAAGTCAACGTTAAAACGTTTCGTTTTTTGATGAACCCTCGTCAGGACTTTAAAATAGTGGAACAAGTGTTGATAGAACAATGATGGATGTTTAATAAAATACAAAAACAGGGAAAAGTGAATATATACCAAGAGAGGTCATATAACCATTCAATCAGTTTTCTTTTTCTAAAAAAAATCACGTGATTGTCTCCGCCAATGATGTTAAACAAACAGAATCACTTAGAGATACAACGGAAGAAGAAGAAGAAGAAGAAGAAGAAGAAGAAGAAGAAGAAAATTTCAGTTTTTCTCCATACTGTCAGACACCTTTCCATTATTTACTTCCATATATATATATATATATATATATATATACCCCTATACATACTACATGTTTCCTACTTTTTGACAATGTGTATATTTCATATTTTGTCTTTTAATTTTCTATTTGTATGTCTCACCTCATTTTTCGAATCACCTGATCATCACAGGAATTGTTAGATGTCATTTTATTTGCGTCATTTAATAGTGTTAGCTTTTAATTTCTTTACTGACATAGAAGGTAGAGTGTTTGCCAATGGTCCAGGTGATCGGGGTTCAATCTCAAGTCATACCAAAGACTAAAAAATGGTACTTGATGCTGATTTGCTTAATATACACCATTATAATTCATGGAACAAAGGTAATTGGAGCAATCCAAGGAAAGGAGAAACGCGCTTCCCTACACATCATAGTGGTAGCTATTGAAAATGGAGTCTTCAGGTCACTCTTGACTACGGTCAGCCAACTTATATATATATATATATATATATATATATATATATATATATACATGAAAATTTGCAAATATGAAAAAGTTTAAATTTACAATTTAAGTTATTTGCCCACGTTAAACGTTTCGGTTATTAAATGGGAAAACATTAAACCTTTGCCCAGGCGCATGACTTTTAAATGTAAGGAAAAAATAAGAAAGATTTAAACGTTTTCTGAGATGGGCTTATTTCAGTTCTATTTGATGTAATTAATGATCGATATTTCTTTAAAAAATCGTATTTTCTTAAAAATGTTAATTCCCTCTATCAATCTATCAACTTATCCAAGTTGATATTGAAATTATGTTCATATATATTTTAAACATTTCATAACTCAATAATCTATTTCCATCTTGGTAAATTTATTTTTAAAGAACTTCACCTATTTCTTTAAAAATATATATACCACGTCTAACTATCTATCTTTATATTTATCAAAATTCCATAAAGCATCTCTCTCTCTCTCTCTCTCTCTCTCTCTCTCTCAAACTATCGATCTATCTATTGTGAATATTTATCAAAATTCCATAAAACATTTGTCTCTATTATTTCTCTCTCTCTCTCTCTCTCCCTTTCTCTCTCCCCCTCTCTCTCTCTCTCTCCCTATCTCTCTCTCAGTCTATCTTGAATATTTATCAAAATTCCATAAAACATCTGTCTCTGTCTATTTTCATCGGCTTACCTCTCTCTCTTTCTCTACCTTTTTCTCTCTCAGTCTATCTATCTATCTTCATATTTATCAAAATTCCATAAAACATCTGTCTATCTATTTCCATCGGTTTATTTCTCTCCCTCTCTCCCTCCCCCCTCTCTCTCTCTCTCTCTCAGTCTTTCAATCTATCTGTCTATTTATCTATCTGACATATATAAACAATTTACTAATTTACTCTAAGAAAGAGATTTTGTGAATTTTAAGCACTATTTTTACTAAATAAGGATATAAATTACAATAGCCGGTATTGTCATTCAAAGTCATGATAGATACAACAACTGTCCCGCATTTCTTTATTATGTGAATAAACTGAGTTTATATAATTTTCTAAATAATGTCAAATTGAACTATTATTTGTATTCCCTCTTTTCAAATTCCTCTTGTGTCCATAAATTCCGTTTCGAAGTTTACATGATGTTTCAACGATATCTTTATCAAAATCCAAACACTGTCCATCAGAAATTCTTGCTTTGGATTTTACATGGTTATTGGTAATTTTATCATCAATCAAATAATCATATTAATTTCTCTTATGTCCATAAATTCCGTTTCGAAGTTTACAGGATGTTTCAACGATATCTTTATCAAAATCCAGACACTGTCCATCAGAAATTCTTACTTTGGATTTTACATGGTTATTGGTAATTTTGTTATCAATGAAATAATCATATTAATTAAATTTAGATTATTCTTAATCAAATTGATAGCGTCAATAATTAGAGATAGATATAAAAATAGCGATGCATGAATTAAAGAAAGACAAATGTTAAACCGTAAATAGGAATCGAAAAAAAAACAACAACCTAAAACACCTTCAATAAAAGGAAAATTTGATATTAGTAATAACATATAACACGACGCTTTCCTAAATAAAGATATAAATAAATAGACAATTGTTGAAATGATACCAGCAGCCAATCTAAATATCTCGTAGATTGATAAGGATAAATGACGCCAAGATGGATTTAGCACAATAGATTGACGTCAGCCTTTAACTTTTTTCTTTTGGAACTTTTCCCCTACTCTTGAAGGTTAAGGGTTTTTTTTGCGTTTTTGTTTTTTAACGAGTATTGTTATAAACTTTTCTCTCTATTATGTGATGGTTATCTGAAGGGGTTCGTTGTTTTTATCAATGGCCAATTGAAATAAATGTATAAAAGCAAAATGACGGTCTGTTGATTTTTTCATCAATATATATATATATATATATATATATATATATATATATATATATATATATATTTAATTCATTGAATATTATATCATTATATCATATTATTATATTATATTATATTATTATATTATTATGTTATATTCCATGAATTAAATATGTATATATATATCTAATATATATATTTATTATTATTATCATTATTATTATTATTATTATTATTTTGATTATTATTATTATTATTATTATTATATAATAGCTCTATCCTCGATATTGAGCACTCTCCATATCATATTGCACTTAGTTCGATACATGCCCAGAAAGGAATTTAGTGACAACCAATACTCTTATAATATATATATATATATATATATATATATATATATATATTACATGTTCATCATCTGCCTTGACTATGTGCTCAGAACGTCTATTGATATAATGAAAGATAACGGTTATAAGCTGGCAAAGAAAAGAAGCAGAAGATCTCCCGCACTGACTATTACGGGCACGGTATAGGCCAATGACATAGCGCTTCTAACAAATACACCCTCCCAAGCCAAAACCCTGCTATGCAGTCTGGAACGAGTAGCTGCTGGCATAGGTCTCCAAGTCAACTCAGACAAGATGGAATATATGTGCTTTAATCAAAGAGGTGACATCTCCACACTAAATGGTAGCTCTCAGAAACTGGTGGACAAGTTCACCTACCTGGGAAGCAGTGTCTCATCAATCAAGAAAGACATCAACACGCGACTAACAAAAACATGGACAACTATGGATAGACTATCGGTTATATAGAAGTCAGACTTGGCCGGTAAAATAAAACGCAGTTTTTTCCAAGCAGCAGTCGTGTCGATACTGTTATATGGATGCTCTATATGGACGCTATCTAAACGTATGGAAAAAAAGCTTGACTGTAAGTCCTAGAGGCAACACCCAACAAAACAGCAGATATACGGCCACCTACCACACATCACGAAAACTATCTAAGTAAGATGAAATAAACATGCGGGACACAGCTGGAGATGTAAGGACGAACGCATAAGTGACATACTCCTGTGGACCCCCTCACATGGACGAGCAAAGGCAGACGACCGGCTAGAACCTATATACAACGGCTCAGTGCCGATACCGGATATTGCCTTGAAGACATCCTGTAAGCTATGACGTGAGATATTGGTGGCAAGGGAGATTCGTGTTGGCAGCGCGACATCATGATGACGAGATATATATATATATATATATATATATATATACTGTCTAAATAAATTTCCGGAAACTAATTACTATGTCTTTTTTCATTTGTACATGTTCATACTGCCGGATTTATTTCCCGCTTCCATATATATATATATATATATATATATATATGTGGTGCATTCAATAAGTTTCCAGCCTTTTTTTGTACAGGCATTTGAAATTGTCGTAGACTCTTGAAAAATTTAGTATGTTATTGCTATACATCTTATGAGATGACTGACCAATTTTTATGATTTCAGGTTCAAATTAACAGCTACAGTAGCAATTGGAATACACCCTACTAAAGTCTGATTGTCACAGCTGGTGAATTTCAAAAATGCAATCTGGACGTGAGGACACTTTAGAAGAACGATATGCAATAAAATTCTGCTTTAAAATTGGAAAAAATGCCACAGAAACGTATGGAATGCTTCAGACTACTTTTGGATCATCTTGCATGAACCGAGCATCAGTTTTTGAGTATCATAAGAGATTCAGGGAAGGCAGGGAGTCTGTGAGGGATGATGAGAGGTGTGGGAGGAGTAAGGAAGTCAGAACACCAGAGTTGATTGGCCAAATAAAGAATTTCATGGATAATGACCGTCGTGTGTCTATAGAGACAATAAGTGCACAATTTGACGTCAGTGTGGGAACTGTACACACAATTATTCGCGAGGAACAGAATATGCGGAAGATTTGCGCGAAGTTTGTCACAAGGGTGCTCAGAGAATATCAGAAAAAAGAAGTTGTCATGACAGCAGGGAGATGGTTGAGCTGATCAATTCAGATCCCGCAGTTCTTGATGCTCTGGCGTCCTGCGATGAAAGCTGAATCTTCTGCTATGAGCCAGAGACCAAGAGACAGAGTTCCCATTGGAAGTATGCTGGCTCTCCCAGACCCAAGACGGCCAGACAGAGAAAATCCACCTACAAACTTTTGATGATCCCTTGACAGCACTGGCATGATCTACATGCATTGGGTTCTTACTGGATAGACAGTCAACAAGGAATACTATGTTGAGGTTTTAAGGGAGTTCAGGAAGAGATTCCGTCGGAAGAGGCCAGCACTCTTCAAATCGGCTCAGTAGCATTTCCACCAGGACAATGCACCCGTCCACATCTCCAACTTTGTCACAGACTATTTGACCAAGATGGGCATCAAGGCAGTTCCTCAGCCTCCCTATAGTCCAGACCTTGCTCCCTGTGACTTTTGTTTATTCTCTAAGCTCAAGGAAAAATATAGAGTCCGTCGTTATGAGACAATTGAGGCGATGAAAGAGGCTCTGACGAAGGTCACTGACACGCTCACACAAGATGAATTCCATGGGGCCTTGAAGAAGTTGTTGGAACGGTACAACAAGTGCCTTGCAGCTGGAGGACATTACTTCGAAGGGACTAGAGTTGCATGTGTGTACTATCAATAAAAGTGCCCATACGAAAAAAAGTCCGGAAACCTATTTAATGAGCCTTGTATATCTAAATTGGTCAAGCCTACAGAGTGGATAATCAGGAGGATTTTAGATTCGCTCTACTTTGTATGTCGAGAACTTCATACGTTTAGCTAAATTGATTCAACTGTTTTTTTTTTCTTTTGTCTAGGTATCCCGGTACTATTTGATTATTTTTTAATAGTATAGTTGCCGTTAATCTTTTCTTTTTTATTGACTTTTTACCAGATATCAGTTTGTACAATCTTTATTTGTAAATTTCATCATCATAATTTCAGAATATGATAGGTTAATTATATATATATATATATATATATATATATATATATATATATATACTTGCAGAGATACATTTGAATATTTGTGCTTGTACCAAAAAGAGAAAAATGAAGTGTGTACGTATATATCAACACGCACGGCTGTATGTAATAGACACTGCTGGAGAAGTAGGGACAAGCTCATAAGTGATGTACTCTTGTTGACCCCTTCACATAAACGAGCAAAAGCAGGACGACCGACACGGACCTACATACAGCAGCTTTGTGCTGATACGGGATGTAGCCCTGAAGACCTACCAAAAGCAATTGACAATAGTGAGGAGTAGCGAGAGAGGGTCAGGGATATCCATGCTGACAGTGTGACATGATGATGATGATGATGATGATATCGTCATATATAATTATATATCAGTTTTGTTTCTACTGTGTTTTTTTTTTTTTTTTTTTTTTTTTTTGCAATTGTCTTAAGAATGAAGGAGGTTCAAAAGTAATCTTTAGAATAATAATTTTTGCGGGACTGTTGTTTTGTTTGTTTGTTTGTTAGATTAGAAGTTCTAATAAGGGGTAAGGTTTGTCTGGGTCATTGTGACTTAATTAAAGCGTTTGAAAATGTTGTAAAGAAACGGGTCTTGAGAAGAAGGGAGGGAGTGAATAAAATAAGAGCGAAAAAAGGAGCAAAGGAAACGATGAACAGACAAACAGAAAAGAAAAATATTAGAGGATGGAGGAAAGATAAAATAAGGATAAGAAAAGTGAACTAGGCACTTGATAGAAAGTGAGGCATACAGAAAAGTAAGAAGAAGAAGAAGAAGAAGAAGAAGAAGAAGAAGAAGAAGAAGAAGAAGAAGAAGAAGAAGAAGGGAAAATGTGAGATTGAATATTAACGAATATTAACAAAAAGAATGAGGCAGCTGGAAGAAAACATTCAAAAGAATAAGGTGGCCGAATATGATATTCTTATAAATATAGGGGACGACAGTGACATAAAAAATAATTATTGATAAAAGAAAAATGAATGAAGGAATGAAAAAAAGAAAGAGAAAAGAGAAAAACACGGAACATGAAAGAAAAATGAATGAAGGAATGAAAAAAAGAAAGAGAAAAGAGAAAAACACGGAACATGAAAGAAAAGAAAGAAAAATGAATGAAGGAATGAAAAAAAGAAAGAGAAAAGAGAAAAACACGGAACATAAAAGAAAAGAAAGAAAAATGAATGAAGGAATGAAAAAAGAAAGTTCGGAATATGAATGAGAAAGAAAGAAAGAAAGAAAGAGAAAAGAGAAAAATACGGAACATGAAAGAAAAGAAAGAAAAATTTAAAAAAAAAGGAATGGAAAAAAGAAAGATTCGGAATATGATAAGAAAGAAAGAAAGAAAGAAAGAAAGAAAGAAACATGGACCATGAAAGAAAAGAAAGAAAAATGAAGGAATGAAAAAAAGAAAGAGAAAAGAGAAAAACACGGAACATGAAAGAAAAGAAAGAAAAATGAATGAAGGAATGAAAAAAAGAAAGAGAATGGAAAAAAGAAAGATTCGGAATATGATAAGAAAGAAAGAAAGAAAGAAAGAAACATGGACCATGAAAGAAAAGAAAGAAAAATGAATGAAGGAATGAAAAAAAGAAAGATTCGGAATTTGAATGCGAAAGAAAGAAAGAAAGAAAGAAAGAAAGAGAAAAACACGGAACATGAAAGAAAAGAAAGAAAAATGAATGAAAGAATGAAAAAAAGAAATATTCGGAATATGAATGAGAAGAAAGAAAGAAAACAAAAAAGCATGCCCAAAACGTTTAGTTTCTTTTTTGAATGGCGTATCAATCTTTGAGGGTTATTTAATACCAAAAGAGTAATTATAAGACCAGTGAAATTACTATTTTCGTGTTTTTCACACTCGCTTGAGCCGATGATTTCTCACTGGGTTTTGAATGACAGCAAGTCTCCTCAATCTCTATAACTCTTCTCAGTATTCTAACCGATTTCAGCTATGCTGTAGCTTGGTTGGTCTCCGCTCTGACTGTAATTTCCAAGTCCTCCAGTTCTTTGATTAATCCTTTGATGACTGTACCAAGAGCACCAGTTGCGCTTGGTATCACTCTCACTTTGATGTTCCGCAGTTTTTTCAATTCCCTAGCAAGGTCCATATACTTATATTTCTTTCCGCTTTCCTTCAATTTTACTCTGTGTTCAGCCGAAACACCAAAGTCCACAGTTCGGCAAGTTCTCTTTTTTTGTTATTACAAGGTCTGGTCGTCTGGCCGAGATTAGGTCATCCGTTATTATTATTATTATTATTATTATTAGAGTTTTTCACATCAGCGTAAGTTGATGTTCTTTCACTGGAGATTGAGTGACAACAAGTCTCCTCAAGTCTCCAGGACTCGTCTCAGTATTCTGGCCGTTTTCAATAATGCTGTTGTTTGGATGGTTTCTACTCGGCCGCCAGCTTCCAAATCTTCCAGGCCCTTTAATAATCCTTTAGTTACCGTGCCAAAAGCACCAATCACAATTGATATAATTGTCACCTTCATGTTCCATAGTTTTTTCAATTCTCTTGCAAGGTCGAGGTACTTATCTCTCTTTTCACATTCTTTCAGTTTATTATTATTATTATTATTATTATTATTATTATTATTATTATTATTATTATTATTATGTTTAAAATTTAGCAGTTCTGTGTATAGGATTGTTTGTTTCAAAAAACCATTACAGAGTGCGGAGGTTTTTTCAGGATTAATCACTTCAAGATTCTATGTCGAATCTCCTTCAAGTCATAAGGAAACACATTTGCAAAACAAGGAAACTGACGAAACTATGGAATTGGAGGAATCGAAGAACAATTAAGGACAAAAAATTAAATAGTTGGACGTTAACTTAGTTAAAACTTAAGGAATATAAGGGGAACTTCTTTCATCTTCAACTTAAACCTCAGGAGCCATGGGAAGCAGCATGGTGGATGTAAAGTAAGGCGGGTGAACCCAACGTCGGGTCAACGGCGCGCTTCACCTGATACTAGGCGGAATAATCCAACAAGTCAATAGCGAACATCAAATCATCCAGTCAGTAAACTACTCCAACTCATCTATTGACGAGGTTAAAATACAAACATTGAAAGATTACCATGACTCTCACTCAAACCATATGTCAAAAAACGCATCTCCCTCTGTGCGAGTAAACAAGGAGCACGAACTGCTGAGGCTAGAACCCTGGTCCTAGGGTTCGATAAACCCGCTATAGAACTCAAACCCAAACAAAAATTTCTTAAATGAAAAACTGAATGCAAATAGTGACATTTAACGTTGGAACTTTAAATGGAATAAACTAACTAGCAAAACTAACAGCATCTATGGCAGAGCATAATATAGACATAGGATGCATAGAAGATGATACCATCATAGCGAAGTAGAAAAAAAATACCGCAATTGTAATATAATTGCGGAGGGATTTCGTTTTATATATCTTGCCTTTCGGTTTACTTAGGCTGAGAACCTTTCGCTAGGTACATGGGTTAGTTAGGTGCACACATTGAGTGCAGGTGTTCTCGCACACACGGGGCGGATGTGACAATCAGAGATGTCACAATAAAAACCCCAGATAGGAAATAAACCAGGGACGTGAATGACGTCATGCCCGGAAGTGCTGAGGATTTGGTAATTTGAAAAAAAACCCAGTTAGTTGAGATTTAAACTCTGAACGAGAGAGTTGAGATTCGAGTCTAGGGGAATGTAGTCGATTTTTGGTCTAGTTGGGGTCTACGAAATTTGCCGGATGTTTGTTGAAGAAATTTTGTGTCTCTCTCTCCTCATGTCGAAAAACCTTAAACTCAAAAATGTAAATAAAAGTTTCGTACCTGAACCAATTTCGTGTTTTTCGGATTCCTACATTCTATGAACATTGTGAACGTTTTCCGTATCCGTATGAATATGTCTGTTTCACGTATTCATATCTTGGTCGTATTTTTGAATATTTTTGGACCTATATTACACAATATTGACAATCAATGGACATTTATCTCAGCATAAGCATGGAAAAACTCAATCAATGCCACCATTAGGATATAGGAGTTCTTCTCAGACCTTGTGCGCTAAAATCACTTAATAGCATCGAGAAAATACAACAGAGAATGATGGTAGATACATATAATGACAACCCTAATACAACAATCATCTGCTACTACAATTCTACAAATACTAGAGATGAAACAGACCTCATCAGCTTCTACAACCTACTCTCCTACCTTGTCCGTTGCATCCCCAAACACAACGTTCTAATCATCGGATGAGAAATAAATGTTCATATAAGTAGAGACGAAACCAACTAATTCTGCAGACGCAACTAGTCAAATAGAAATGGTGAACATCTGACGGAATTCTAACTTGAAAATGAAGGAACACACCTTAATACTATATTTCAGAAAGTATGGGAAAACTATGGAACTACACCTTCGCAAACAATGCTAAAGCACAGATAGATAACATACTCATGAATAAGAAATGGATTAATAGCGCTTTGAATTGTAAAGAGTATTCTTCTTTTGAAGGAGTGTCCACTGATCACAGAGTTGACACGGCAAAGGTACGTTTGAGTCAACGCAAAAATACGACGCAAACAACCATAACCGCAAACTAGGACTGCTCCTTGCTTAACAACAGAGATATTAGTTATGAATATACGATGACACTAAAAAAAATCCAATGCTCTTCAAATGATATCCGAAGCATTTACTCCGAATGACGAATATGAGAACCTCGTCAATGCCCACATGGAAATAGCAGCAGAATGCATACCCGCCAAACTAAGACCAAAACACAGAGTTCCATGGGAGACGTTAGCAGTAAGGAAAAAACGAGATAACATAAAAACAGCAAAAGGAACCCAACTAATGCCAACGCTCAGAAACTTAAGATAGCACAAAGAGAACTGACAAATGCATACAAAAAAGAACGAATAGAATACATTCAAGGTCAGATAAAAAAGAATCAAAACCCGGAATAAGATAGACAATCTTGAATAGCATGGTAGGCAGTAAATGAAGCGACTAAAAGTAAGAGCACCTTCAGAACTAAACTAAACGCTGCCAGCTAAGACGAACGAATGCAAATGGGGAGAGGACATTTCGAGAATCTGCTAGGAAAACCCCCTATGGTTACTGATAAACTTATGATGAAAATTATTGATAATCTAGTAGACATCAAACTAGAACTGTTTACTTAAAAATAACTCGACGAAATTAGAGACTAGAAAGCAGCCGGTCTTGATGAAATACCACCAGAAGTATGAAAGACAAGGAAATTCGATGACTTATTGCTCTGATACTGCAACGCCGTATATAAACAGAAACAATAGAGAGATAGAAAACTAACTGCATCCACCCATTCCCTAAGAACAGCAATCACGGGATTACCAAGAACATCCGAGGCATACAATTACTTCCATACCGGCTATTCCTAAACTGCATCGACCTAGAAATTGAGGAAATTCTTTGAATAAATCAAAATGGCTTTTGGAGAAATAGATCTACAGCATCACAGATTCTGACAATCCGCCGAATCTATGAAGAAATTCGTGCAAAAACATTCAGGTGACATTCTTTTTTGTAGATTTATCCAAGGCATTCGACTCCTTACACAGAGAGGAAATGGAGTGAAAATTTCTTGCGTATGGTCGCCCCAAAGTAGCTGTCGAAGCCATAATGATGCTCTATAAAAACCCAAAATTTCGCTCACCTGATGTTCATATAGACGTTGGTATTGTTGTGGCTGTTCTGCAAGGGGGTACATTAGCCCCATATAAGTAGATAATCTGCCTAGACTATGTACTTCGAACGTCCATAGATCTACTGAAAATAGCTTTTCACTAAAAAGGTAAGAAGCGGACGACACCCCGCACAACTTATTACGGACGCAGACTACGCAGATGACACAGTGCTTATGGCAAATACTCCCACACAAGCCAAATGCCTCCTCCAGACTGTGCAGCAGGTAGAAGGAGGCATTGGCCTCCATGTGAATGCTGACAAAACTGAGTACATATATTTTAATTAAAAAGGAAACCTCTCCGCTCTAAATGGATCTCTAAAATGGACTGCTATTGATAGTTTATTGATCAAAAGGAAGTCAGACATACCCGATAAAATAAAACGCAATTTCTTCCGTGCAGCGGTCGGATTAATTCTACTATATGGATGAATTACATGGACACTGACTTAGCATATAAAAAAAAATCTAGACGGGAATTGCACAAGAATGCTACGAGTCATACTGATCAAATCCTGGAAGCAATATCCCACAAAACAGTCGCTGTACAGACACTTACTTCCCATCTCTTAAACCATTCAAATAAGGCGAACAAGAGATGTGGGACTTTGCTGCGAAGTAAGGACGAATTCATAAGCAATGTTCTCCTATAAACCCCTTCACATGGACGTGCAAGTGATGGACGACTGACTAGAACGTATTTACAACAGCTCTGTACGGACAAAAGATGTAGTCTTGTAGACCTGCCGGAAACAATGGAAGATAAAGACGAATAGCAAGAGAGAATCAGGAAAATCCGTGCCAGCAACCCGACATGATATATATATATATATATATATATATATATATATATATAGCACTAAACTAACAGGATTCGACACAATGTCAATTTTAAACGAACTTTAACAAGTTTGAATTCAAAGACCACTTGCTATATCATGGTTTAAAAGCATAGACTGACATACTATTTTACCCGTGGCTTCAGGGAGAATAGTTGGATTCATACCTTCCTCAAGCACTCTGCGAAATACACACAGGCTTCTCCGGGATTTAAAGTCTTGTGACCGAGTCCATTTTCGACGACGGTAACCGTTACACTACGTGCGTCTTTTGCTTCAATTGGCAATTGATATACAAACATATATATATATATATATATATTTATAGAAAGAGAGAGAAAGATAAAAGAGAAAGGAGAGTTACAGAGACACTGAAACAGAGAAAAATATGGAGCACACACATAAACGCACACACGCATATATGTATATATTCATAGATAGATAGATAGATACTCATCTATATATATATGTATATATATATATATATATATATATATATATGATGAAAGAGAGAAAGATCGATTTGAATACAATTATACAGATAGATGGACGCAAAAGTGAATGAGAAAAAGCTAAAGATTAAATAGACCATGTGAAGGTGGATAAAGGCACGTGTTGCAATAACAACTGCACACTGTTGTTGCACTTCTACTGCAGTCATTCGTGTTAATTTATTCTCAGCCTTCACTGGTGTCTCTACTGTCCTGGTCCACCATCTGTTTCCGGCAATCCATAAAATGATGTGAATATTCGTTGTATAAAAAAAAATATGAATTTTGAGACGGTGAGGTCTTGAGAAGTCTAAACTGAGAAAACACTAAAGAACAAAAAGCAGATAGAATTTAAAAAAAAAAGAAAAAGAAATGAACATGTCTTAAGGGAAAAAGAAATGAAAGAAAAAGAATTTAAAAAAAAAAGGAAACTGGAAGCCCGGAAAGTGTTTGTCAAAGGAAGAAGGATATCGAATCACTTTTTATAAGATTCACAAACGAGATTATTTTGTCAAATTCGCTTTATCCGAAAATCCGTTTGCCACCATTTAAGAAGGTTTGGAATGAATCAGAAGAGTCGCAATGTGCTTTTTGATGTTTTTACCGTTTCTTTTTGTCTTTTTGTTTGTCTCCTGTTTATTTGGCGTCTTTTGTTTCGATTGGCAGTTGATATCTTTTCTTTATTTTATCATTGTACAATGTTCTTAGACGTTTTTTTTAATTTGTTATTTACTTTTGAATCGGTTGTTTTTGCATTTTCTTTATTATTAACTCCTTGTTTTTTATTATCTCCCTTGAATATCTTATTGTTCAGCCATCCTCTGTGTATATTTTTTCAGTCTTATATGTTTTGTGAACCATAGAGTGATGTGAATATTCCTGTTATAGATAAAGATAAATTTGTTACAGCTACATAGATAGATAAATAGAAAGAGAAATTTGAAAACAATGAAATAGAAAGAAAGAAAGAAAGAAAGAAAGAAAGAAAGAAAGATAGATTTGAAAAAATTGAGATAGATAGATAGATAGAAATGAGTGAGAGAGAAAGTGAAGTTTGAAAAGACTAAGATAGATTTGATCAATAGGAGGTGCCCGTGGTGTAATGGTTATCGTCGTAAGAAATGGACACGGCGACTCGAGTTCAAATCCTGGACGTGACTGATTGCATTTCACATAGCTCTAATACCCTAGGGAAAGGTATGAATCCAATTATTCTCCCTCCAGCTATGGGTAAATAGTAGGGCAGACGGATTTCTTCAGCCTTGGTGAAGCAACTAGTCTAGGAGAAGGAAAACTCTGAATTCAAACCTGTTAAACTCTGCTTAAAAACTCTGCTAAAAACTGACCTTGTGTTATATCCTGCCCAAAACTGAGAGGTTGGGTAAATATGGATAGATTTGATCAATATACAGTAGCGACCATAATGTTCTGAACGGCATAGTTTCGTCAGAAAAGTAGGTATAACTTTTTTATCTAGATTGTTTTAGATTCTATAATTATCACAGACCATAAATACGATATTAATTGTTATTCTGTGAAATTTTGTTGTTATTTGAGATGATAATTAAAAAGTATTGAATGATTTAGTGATTTACTGCAAAACCTAGGGTGGCCAAAATGGTCAAAACGATTGCTTCTGTTCTGTGTTTTAGTTTATTTAACCGGCGAACTCTAATGTTTTGAGTTTGATATGTTTGATATGCATTAATTTAAGAAATCGTGCGAATGCTGACAATCCTCTTTTTATAATTAGATTACACTTTGTTAAAATAATGCCACCTATTGCGTTACCAATTCGTCAGCAGATTATTATGCTTCGAATGAAGGATAATCTAAGTATTGGGGCTACAGATAGTAAACAAGTCCAAAAGTGTTGTTCACGGTATTCTTAAGGTCTACAATGATTATATTTTGTCTGAAGCAAGAAAGTCTACAGGTAGGCCAAGAATAATAACCAAGAGAGAAGATCATGCTATGGTAAAGTTGGTTAAAAAGGACCGATTTAAAACTGCTACTGCTATTTCTCGGAAAATGAGCATTCAGCTGGGAAAAACCTTAATCTAGGAAGACCGTGTCTCGTCATTTAGTTGAAAAACCTTTAGCTAGAGTACCTGTAGTGAAGCCACTGATATCCTCCAAGAATAAAATGTGTGGTCTTGCTTTTGCAAACGAACATGTGTTATGGTCTCAAGAAAAATGGCAAACGGTGCATTTCAGTGATGAATTTAAGTTTTTTTGTTAATTGACTCAGATGGGAAAACTTACGTTCGTCGAAAAGTGGGTGAAGAAATGTCACGTAAGTGCCTTAAGGCTAGTGTTAATTCGGTGAAGGAAGTGTCATGGCTTGGGGGATGGTATCTGGAGATGGTATGGGCCCTTTGGTGCGATTACAAGGAAAGGTAAATGCAGAAGTTTATTAACAACTTGTAAAAGATCATGTCTTACCTCTTCTGAGAAATTCAAAAAATGACCTTCCATATTCATGCAGGACAATGCCCCATGTCACAAGGCTATGGTAGTCATGAACTTCCTCAAGGCAGAAAATGTTACTGTTATGAATTAGCCACCTCAAAACCCAGATCTTAATCCTACTGAG
The DNA here is from genome assembly GCA_963585895.1 of Sepioteuthis lessoniana. NCBI lineage: Eukaryota > Metazoa > Mollusca > Cephalopoda > Myopsida > Loliginidae > Sepioteuthis > Sepioteuthis lessoniana. Next base: position 60,389,688 of record OY757934.1, read on the forward strand.
AATGTGTGGAAGACTCTAGTAGAACGTCCTAAAGCTAGAAATCCAAAAACAACAGAGCAATTATGGAATAAGCTCACTCAGCAAGATATCAATAAATTAATTTCTTCATGCAGCCAAAGATGTCAGTGTGTGATTGAAGCTAACGGGCTTCACACTGAATATTAAATACTTTCTGTATTTTCTGTAATATTTGAGAATTTTGTTCATTTTTTCAATCGTTCCAATTATTTTGGCCACCCTGGGTTTTACAGTAAATCACTATATCATTCAATACATTTTTATTATCATCTCAAATTCCACCAAAATTTCACAGAATAACAATCAATATCTTATTTATTGTCTGTAAAAATTATAGAATCTAAAATAACTTAGATAAAAAATCATACCTACCTTTCTGACGAAACTATGCCGTTCAGAAAATTATGGCCATGACTATATATATATTGTCATCCACAGAGAGACTGTTTCGTTCTATCAGAACTCTTCAGTGTGGCTAGACACGCAGGACGCTCGAAGCCGGGATCGAAACCCATCCAACTTTACGTTAGACTAAGTCTCAAACCGCTCGGTCAACAAGCGGACCACATTGGCTAAGGGAATATTTAAGGTATTTATGTAGCAACAGCAGCAGCGTCCGTTTGTTTACGTTTTTATACCCTATCGGCTCCCAGAGAGCTCAGTTATTTCAAAGAGCTTTGCATTATGCGAGTGGCGGCCGAAAATTCCTTCGCCAGAGTGCTCAACCCCCATGGGGGAGCGTATATATTGTCATCCACAGACAGACCGTTTCGTTCTATCAGAACTCTTCAGTGTGGCTTGACACGTAGGACGCTCGAAGCCAGGATCGAAACCCATCCAACTTTACGTTAGACTAAGTCTCTCTATATATGTATGTATGTATGTGCTTGCCTCCCTCTCTCTCTCGTCAGATTTCTGTATTAACCATTTATATACCTATTACTTCTAGTCACGTAAACTCCAGTAGCACAAGCCATTTAAACACTTGTGTTTTCTGGCTAGAGATGTGTGTTCGAACCACGTTTTGGTATCGGCACAATCTTTTACATAACAATAGCAATATTTAAAAAAACGTAAATGGATAAAATAAAAGTACTTGCAAATAAATGAAAAAGAACTGGTTACCCTGATAATAATGATTGGTTTGGTTTGGTTTCTTTGTTTAATGGCATATCAACTTCTATAGGTTGTTTAATGCCAATGCTATTCTCCTAGAAGAACAGTAGTTGGGAGGACAAGGGGGTTCATACCTTTCCCAAGGGTACTTGCCTGAAAGTGAATGTAATAGCGCGACTGGAGTACGAACTCGCTTACTACGATTCCGCAGTCCACCGCTTTAACCATTACACCACGAGGACAACCCCCTGATAGTAATGAAAAGAATATGAGAATTAATTTTTATTTATTGCAGACTTTTTGTCCTCATCTTGGTAGTTTTTTGTGTTGTTTCTTCTTTCGCTACGTTTCGGCCAAATTTCACTTCTGGCCTTTTCAGGTGATTTACCGCGACCTCGGATAGGAATATTGAGTCTTGTAACCGTATCCCCAGTAATTACTGCCTTCCATAGTTGTTGTCTCTCGCACCACGTTTTTGACCAAGTAAACCTCTGGCCGGCTTTCGTTTGGGAGGGAGTCTTATCCCTCTGCAGAGATGCAGTCGGTTTCTTCAATAGCCCTAGCCGACTGGGCTCTCGTTGAGGATGTCTTAGCCCTCTGCTGAGAAGCAGACTGTTTATTCTATAGCCTTGGCCGACTGGGTTCTCGTTGAGGATGTCTTACCACTCCGCTGAGAAGCAGTCGGTTTTTTCTATAGCCCCGGCCGACTGGGCTCTCGTTGAGGATGCAGTCCTTTTATTTTATAGCCCTGGCCGATTTGGCTCTCGTAGGGGAAGTCTAACCCCTTTGCTGAGAAGCAGTCGGTATATTCTACAGCCCCACCACCAGCTGATTGGAAAAAAGGAAGAAGTCAGACAAGTGAACTAGAAGATAATGAAGTTGATGACCTGATAGATGACATAAAAGACTAGAAGTCCCAAGAAAAAAAAGTTAAACGTCAAATATTGAAGATTATGTAGATGCCTAAACATGACTGCGGGAGGAGTTCATTAAAAAGAACAAAGAAAGACTAATTAAAATAGCCACTTACAGTATTAGCAATATAAATATAAAAATTAACAAAAAAACAACAACCCGTAAGCAGAAATGGGAAGAGAAGCAACTGTATCGATATTTTAAGCGACAAATTGGCGAGATTTCACAGGAAAACCCTGGACATGGCTATGAAAGGGAAGCCTCAACAGAAATACTGAATCTCTTCTAAAAGTATCATAAAACAACGTCATTAGGGCCAATTACATTGAAGCAGCTCATTGGCCTAGTGGGTAGAGCGGTCCGGGAGAACTGGGTTCAATCCCAGGTCGCGTCATGCCAAAGACTTTTAAAATGGTACTTGATACATCATTGCTTAACGCTCAGCAATATAGGGTACGTATCAAGGGTAAAATGGAACAATCCAGGGAAAGGGGTAACACCCTCCCCTACACCTTGGTGTAGTAGCTATTAAAAAAGGAGCCTTCTGGTTGCTCTCGACTAAAGTCGCCAACTTTACTTAAAGTGAAAATTGATAGTACGCAACAAAATAGTTAGTGTTGGTTATGTAGAGAAAGAGATGAAACAATTACTCATATTATAATCGAACACAGCTAACTACCACAAAAGGAGGACAAGACTAGACATGACTGAGCGGGATAAGAGATTCACAGGGAATTATGCAAGGAGTTGAAATTTGACCATACAACCCAATAATATATGCATAAACAAGAATCCGTCCAAGAGAATGAGAAACATAAAATTCTCTGGGATTTTGAGATTCAAACGGATCATCTTATCTTGGCCAGAAAATTAGAAGTAGGGTTAAAAAGAAAAAGAGAATTTACCATTTATTGGATTTTACTTTTATAGCAGACTACAGAATAAGATTTTTTAAATGAAAATATGAAGCTGAAAGTTTTTCTAAGAATAACGTGAACATCAACCATGTTAAATAAAATTTAAACTTGGCCAGTTTATAACCATCTGATCAACAAATGGGGAAGGAAAAACATTGATAAATTGTTCTTGGGAATTCACAATGCTAAGGCATCATTTTCTTTACATACAGAAAAAACAATGACGTCATATTTTATCTCTGACTTTTTGGTTAAATTTGAGGAATGTTGAAAGTACACTTCTCGCAAAACAAACAAATTCAAAGAATTAATTTAGTGGAAACGGTAAATTTCTTTGGAATTTGGTTTTTCGAGCAAAAAAAGAAGCGTTTTGTTTTTTGATTCTATTTTATTTTTTATCATTTTTTTTTTTTTTCACGAGTTAACGGAATTTAAGAACTTAGACATTCTCATTTATTTCAAGAATGGAAAATATTGTATTTTTACTTACTGAATGGTTATTTTGATATTTGAGTTTTAAAAAAAACCCAAAAAACAAACTGCTTTTTGAGTTTGAACACAGATAAACACACTAAATTGCACACTAACGCACACATATAAAAACAGATATAACGACATAAACAAACACGAAAACAAAAACACGGAGACATATACAAACACAGACACGCGTTTCTGCAACCGTCACTCATTTGAACGTGTGTCAACGGCCTGAGCGACCAACGAGAATAAACAACAGAAGGCTTCATATTTGAAGCGAGTAGTGTTTTCCTTTCACCCATTGGAAGATTAGTTTCATCGGCTGAGCAATAGTCGGTGACAATACCACATTTTGCTCTTGTTCGCATGGCACAATTGGGGTGGTGGTTGGTATGAAAGACCGACGGCACCTACTACGAAGGATCGACTGAACAAACTTCAAAATTTGCCTTTTTCCCGAATCTTCTGTCTTCTCACCATCACATGACACCTTCGACAACTTTTATTTACGTTTTACTTTTTTTACATTTCACATAGCACTAATACCCTTGGGAAAGGTCCTATTTACCAACCCCTCCGCTCGGGCAGGATATGACACAAGGTCAATTTTTAAGCGGAGTTTAACAGGTTTGAATTCAGAGTTTTCCTTCTCCTAGACTAGTTGCCTCACCAAGGCTGAAGAACCTAGTCCGTCCTACTATTTACCCATAGCTGGAGGGAGAATAAGGGGGTTCATACCTTTCCTTGGGAAAGGTATGAATCCAATTATTCTCCCTCCAGCTATGGGTGAATAGTAGGGCAGACTAGGTTCTTCAGCTTTGGTAAAGCAACTAGTCTAGGAGAAGGAAAACTCTGAATTCAAACCTGTTAAACTCCGCTTAAAAATTGACCTTGTGTCATATCCTGCCCGAGCGGAGGGGTTGGGTAAATAGGTTTACTTTTTTTTTTTTCATTTCAATTTCAGTCGCTTTATTTACTTAAGTGTTATTATAATTCCATGATGTATACTTGACCATCATTAACTTTTTTTAAATATTTCTTTCATCATGAATTCCAGTTGCCATTGCATTGAATGAAAATAGGGGGTTGTAGGGTGACAATGAATAATTATCTTGCTTTTGATTTAGGGGTGTATTTTTTGGATTATCTCATTGTTACGTGCAAATCCCATCCAAATTAGTCTTTTTAATTCGTCCTTACTTTTCGAGCGAAAAAGACACACTAGTTTTTATTTCTGTTCGTTGAACAGAAGAGAGATTGTCTCCAAACCCAGTGATAGACATTTTTTCGTCTCAATATTGAAACATAAAGCAACCGGAGCAAGTAAACATTTTTTGACTTTGTACTTCTCTTTATTGATTGTTCGTTCACAGAACAATATGTCCTCATTTTATTAGTTGCGACACAATTGTCTCTTAATATTGATATTGATTACGTTAATAATAAATGTATTTAATGTCCTGATGCCACATTGCTTAACACTCAGCATTATTAGATAAGGATCAAGGGTAAAGTGAAGCAAGCCAGGGAAGGGAGTAGCGCCCTACCATACACGCCGATGTTGTAGATTTTGAAAAGGGAGACTTCGGGTCACCCCCGACTAAGATTACCAACTTTGCTCTTTTATTTAATGTCTGGTATATGTGTAAATGGACGACGCTGAGTGCATTTCACATAGCTCTTAGGTATAAATCCAATTATTCTCCCTATGGGTAAATAGTAGGACAGACTTTGTTCTTCAGCCTTGGTGAGGCAACTAGTCTAGGAGAAGAAAAACTCTGAATTCAAACCTGTTAAACTCTGCTTAAGAATTGACCTTGTGTCATATCCAGCCCGAGCGGAGGGGTTGGTAAATATGGATATGTGTAGATAAGCTAATCTTATCTGCCCTTCAGTTTATTTACAGTTAATTTATCAATGGATAGACAAATTGTAATACTGAACCTTGATGAGAAGAGACTCGAATAGATATTTGGGACAGTCTGACCGACAGTAAGTTATATCTATTGTCCAAAATAATAAATGTTTAATAACCACTTGTGTTCTATACCACTACTGAGAAATAGCCACAAGAAGGTGTGTTTGTTTATACTTTGTTTTTTATTCTATATGAACTTATTTTCACCAAAGATTTGCTACACTTTCTTTAGAACATATCCTTGCCTACCCACTAGATTATATTAATTATTATTTTTAGTCGATACAAATCAGTGAAGTTGAATAAATTTTAAGTTTAATTTAAATTTCGCTGCTACAAATGCTAAAATGTCAATGTGTATTATAGTTGTACATCAGAGATGAAGCAAGTGACAACAAGACTTGTTTATAAAAATATAAACTCCTTTATTCGAAACTTTGTAATCGTTGTGAGTGTATGTGTGTGAGAGAGAGAGAGAGAGAAGGGGAGAGAGAGAGAGAGAGAGAGAGATAGAGAGAGAGAGACGGAGGACTGCTATGATTGACACCACGATGAGGCAGACATATTCTCCGTGCCTTGCTTCTTTCACGGGAGGTTATATATAGAGCCGGTTCTCAGCCCGATGGGCACCTGGCTCCTCTTCGGCCTAACGTGTCAACTTGCTGACTGCAATCCGATTGACTGAGCGCTTGGCAGGTGCTGTCATTATATATTTTCTGGACGCCAACACATTATACTTCCGGCGCAATTCGCATGATTTATTTCTGCTGTTGCTTATTTACTTTAAGACACAGTTGAAAAATCCTGTTTTGGAATCCACAACTAACATGCTGTCACAAGGTCAATATATAACTTCTTACACGAGAAATGACTTTTTACATAATTTTGTAGACGAAAGTTAGGGATAAGTATCATAAAAGAATCCATGTTATATATGACTTATTACGGTATGTTTAAATTCAATTATTTGTATTTCCTGTAAGTTTGTATTTACCCAACTTTTCCGCCACGGGCACGCTGTTACATTGGGCCAATTTTTAAGCGGAGTACAGATGGTTTAAATTTACAGTTTTCCTTCTCATAAGCTGGTTACCATAGCGAAGTGAAAGATTCCAGTCTGATTTAATATATACCCATAACTAAAGGTGTATAACAAATGGATCCATGCCTTCCTCGAGGGTATTAATTAGCGCTAAGTGAAACGCAAATATTTTTGTCTAAGGTTTGATTTTGTAGAAGAAGAAGAAGAAGAAGAAGAAGAAGAAGAAGAAGAAGAAGAAGAAGAAGAGGAGAAGAAGTTAATATTTATTAGTATCGTTTTTTCTTTTTATTCTATTTTATATGTCGAAAATGCATTTGACTGATTTTAACTGAATTTCACTGTGTTTGGGGTTATTTTATACCAAGAAGTTAGCAAATAGCGTTCATTGTATGTTCATATATTTTTGTGTAGTTGCTTCAAAAGGTTATCTTTTTAATTTTTTGCATACGGTACCATTGAACAAGAATTATCTTAAAGCAAATCTATAGGGTGCAGAAGTAAAATATGTAATGATTTTTAAAACGTTTATTTTTAGTCAGATTTCTCCAATTAAAAAAACCTGATAAATCTACATTTTCCTGAATCAATTTTCTACGATGGTAGCAGTTACTCGACAAACGCTGAATTTGCAACTGGTTACAGTATTGGAACATAGAGACAATTTCCTATTAATTACTATTTTATTAATCCTTATTTTATAAAATATTTCCAATTAATTATTTGGTGTTTTCTGAGTTGAGAACAAAAACATTGAACAATCAAAACCATATTATAATTCTGTATTTTGTATGTCTGGAAAAAATTTGGAGGGGGGAATTAAATCGTCGAATGAAAAGAAAGGCAAGCTTTTTTCCTATCTTTTGTAATCTTGGGTTGGTTCCTTTGTTCGTAGGATATTCAATGCGAAATCCATTCTTCTAAAAGAACAGTAGTGGTTGTATTTAACCCACAGCTCGGAGAATAAGGTAGTTCATACCTTTCCCAAGGGTATTTGTCCAAAAAAGAACGTAATAGAACGCCTTGGATTTGAACACCCTTCCTACGATCCCGCAGGGCTATCGCTTTAACCATTACACGACGAGGACACCTTATTCTGAGTAGAAAGTCTGGTAAATCTGCATATCTAATACTATTTACGAAAATGAATAAATAGATAGGTAGAATAAAGAGAGAGAGAGAGAGAGAGAGAGAGAGAGAGCTGTCTGTCTGATATTTGTATAGATGCGAAACCGGCAGTTATATATATATATATATATATTACACAACACCAAATGGTGGGAACGGTTCTATTTTCGGATTTTCTTTCTGCAATATCCATCTGATTCTAAATCGAAAAGAGAGATCAATGTAAAATTATATATATATATATATATATATATATGTTCAAAAACATGAAATTTAGAAAAAGTATTCCATTTTTATCTTAACTTGATGTTTGTATACATACATATATATAGTCATCCACTGAGAGACTGTTTCGTTCTATCAGTGTGGCTAGACACGCAGGACACTCGGAGCCGGCATCGAAACCCGTCCAACTTTACGTTAGACTGTGATTCAGACCACTCGTCCACCAAGCGGACCACTTTGGCTAAGGGAATTTTAAGGTATTTTTATTTTTAGAAACAGCAGCAGCAGCCTTTGTTTACATTTTTTATACCCTATCGGCTACCAGAGTGCTCAATTCTTTCGAAGAGCTTTGCATTACGCTAGCGACGGCCGGCAATTCCTTCGCCAGAGAACTCAACCCCCATGGGGGAGCATATATTGTCATCCACAGACAGACTGTTTCGTTCTATCAGAACTCCGGCAATTCCTTCGCCAGAGAGCTCAACCCCGTGTGTGTGTGTGTGTGTGTGTGTGTGTTTACCAAAATTAACTTTTAAATAACTTTAAATTTAAGAAAATTTGAATAACTTTAAATTAAAATAAGCTTTAAGTAAAATAACTTTAAATTAAAAAAGTTAAAACAACTTCAAATTAACTTTAAATATTTTAATCAACTTTAGATATCTAACTTGAAGTAAATTGAATTCCCCGGTGTTACGAAGAAACTTCACCCAATATGGTAAACATCTGATGAAACGACCTTTTCATGAAAAGGACGGTTGAAATAAATTCATTATGGAATTTGTCAGTTAACTTTTACTTAATATTATTACTAGACGTATATATATATATATATATATATATATATATATATAATTCCTATGTGGGCAAGAGTTCTTGGTCATTATTTACATAATATTAGCTCTATCTCATTTATTGAGCACTTTAAAACGTTTTAGCTTAGGTCATTCTGTCGGTGTTTTTTCTTTTGACTTGACATACATGCCACTTTACTATTTCTAAGTAGCACGTGTATTTTTCGTTTTTTTTCTTTTTACCAAATTTTTTCCTAAATAGCAGTCTGTAGAATTTTCAAATTGTACAATCTGTTTTTTTATCACACCAACAGAATTATAAATTAGATATAAAAATCAACACACGCATATATATATATATATATATTAAATAAGCAAGACACATTTTGTCTATATAATTTAATAAGGTTCCTTTCAGGTTTCCTGATAAGTGTCTTGGTTTCAGATAGCAATTGGTGGATGAAATTGCCAAAATTGTTCCAAGCGCTTTCGGAGCTTTCATCGGCCGTCATCAGTCGTTTTATAAAGAGTATTTTTGAAAGAATTTATGAGAGAGTATTTTCGTTTTTTATTAAATTACAAAATTGCATAAACGCAGAGTTGGGTAAAAGCTGATGAATTTTAAAAAAGAGAACGCTATCAACCACCAATTCCAACCTGAAACCAACACACCGTTGAGAAAACTTCAAAAGATCCGCTTGAAAATGTATAGACAAAATGTGTCTTCATTATTTAATCAAACAATCTTAAATGAAAGACTGCTTCCCAAATACACACGCACCCACACAAACACACACACACACACACACACACACACACACACACACACACTCACACATATATATATGTATGTATGTATGTATGTATGTATATTAAGATACTTTGGTCCGGAAAAGAAAATTTATTTATTAATATAGATTTTTATTATTTCAGATATCTGTGCTCTATATGTGTTTCCAACTTAATGGTCTTCTTAGGGGATTGATAATTTTTAGTGTGTTCTTTGTTCGTAGCTTTTATAGTGAAGATTGTTTTTTTTTAGGGGTGTGAGTCTTTTTAGTTCCAGATTTTTTGTTAATGAATGTTCTGGTGGAAAACGCTGACCTCTTCAGAAATGTTTGTTGTTTGTTTTTTTTTTTGTTATTCAATATGCATGTATATCAAAGTACTTACCTCGAGAGTGCTTGTGTGTGTGTGTGTGTGTGTGTGTGTGTGTGTGTGTGTGTGTGTGTGTGTGTGTGTGTGTGTGTGTGTGTGTGTGTGTGTACTTTTGCATACATGTACGTATATCCATGCAGATGTATACCAATAATGCTAATGCGCACACACACACACACACACACACTAACAGACATCATCATCATCATCATGTCGTGCCGCTAGCACGGATATCCATGATCCTCTCTCACCACTTCTCCCTATCGTTCATCGCCTCTGGAAGGTCTTCTGGGCTACATCCCGTATCCTCACATAGCTGCTGTATATGTTCTAGCGGGTCGTCCTTCTTTAGCCCGTCCATATGTGGGGGTCCATAGGAGTACATCACTTATGAGCTCATCCCTGCTCCTCCAGCAGTGTCCTGCGTGCCTGGTTCGTCTAATTTGGATAGTTTTCATGATGGGAGGCAATGGCCGTATAGTTGGTACTTTGTGGGGTGTTGTTGCCGGGACTTGTTCAATATTGCTCGCTACACACCTGCAGAGATTAGATGTTTTAACGAACAATAAGACATTCACAGACACACATTCTGGAATTAAAAAGAGTATCATTCCTAACAAAAAAATCTTCGCTATAAAAGCTACTGTTGTATAGCCATACGTATATATATATATATATATATATATATGCAAACCACACAATATAAATACACAGGCGACTGCGTTGTTCAGGTGCGAACGGTTTTATTAAGTTCTAATTTCAGTTCTTCGACACGAGGAGTGAGACAATTCTTAAGAGTCTTTCATAATCATACTATGCTAACCCCATACTTACTGACCCCATTGTTCGGCACATCGCGTGGTCTTCAAGATCTCTGTCGGTAGAGATCTGCAAAACTCCAACTACATGCTTCAACGGTAGAGAATTCAATTCTCTATGCCCCAGTGGCAGAGACTCAATTGTTTGCCTGCATGGTCCAATCTCAAATCCTGAAATGTATGGTCGGACCCCAACTTCTCAACACCATGGTCGGACCCCAACTTCTCAACACCATGGTTGGACCTCAACTTCTCAACATCATGGTCGAATCTTTTTCAAATCTTCCAAATTCTCAGCCCATCTCTTCTGGGCATGACGTCATCCACACTCCAGCCTCATTTCCTGTCTGTTTTTTTTATGACAATGGTGATTGTCTTATCCTTTGCGCACGAGCGTAAACTGCACCAATTATCTACACACCTGAACTCTAAACCTGAATAGTTCAAAGCCCAACCAAACTGAATGATAAAATATAATCAATGAAAAATGATTAAAAAAAAAAAATTATTCCTTAATTATATAACACTACGAACAAAGAACCACCTAACAATTATCAATCTCCTGAACGAGACCATGAAGTTTGAAACACGTGTAGAGCAGGAATATATGAAATGATAATAGCCCAAAATACAAAATTACCTACTTAAGATTCATTTGCGGGTCTTTTCATTTTAGAAATTTTTAGGTGTACTCGCTCCTCAGAGCTCATAGCTGAACCTCTTGATAAATGGGACTAAACAAAAACATTTGAAAAAATACAATAATTGAAGATCAGACCTAACCGATAAAATGAAACGCAGTTTCTTCCAGGCAGCGGTTGCATCGATACTGCTATATGGATGCTCTACATGGACTCTAACAAAACGGCTGGAGAAGAAGCTAAACGGCAATTACACAAGAATGCTACGAGCAATCTTGAACAAGTCCTGGCGGCAACACCCCACAAGACACCAACTGTACGGCCACCTGCCTCCTATCACTAAAACTCTTCAAGTTAGACGAACCAGACATGCAGGACACTGCTGGAGAAGCAGGGACTAACTCATAAGTGATGTACTCTTATGGACCCCCACACATGGCCGTGCAAAAGCAGGACGACCAGCACGAACATACATTCAGTAACTATGTGAGGATACGGGATGTTGTCCAGAAGCGAGGCGATGAACGATAGGGAAAAGTGGCGAGAGAGGGTCAGGGATATCCGTGCTACCAGCACGACATGATGATGATGATGATGAAGATTATAGTTATATACTCCCAAGCTATGATAATGCAACCGGCTTATCCTTATTTCACCTATAGCTCACACAGCACATCCAGTCCCGATACTTTTCAGACAGACCTTATATATAATATATATATATATATATATATATATATATATATATATATATATATATATATATATATATATATATATCATCATTTCGTGCATCCCTGACCCTCTCTCGCCACTCCTCCTTATTGTTCATCGCTTCTGGCAGGTCCTCAGGGCTACATCCCATATACTCACAGAGCTGCTGTATGTAGGTTCGAACTGGTCACCCTGCTTTTGCTCGGCCATGTGAGGGGTCCATTGGAGAACATCACTTATAATCTAATTCCTGCTTCTCCAGCAGTGTCTTGCATATCTGGTTTGTATAACTTTGATAGTTTTCGTGATGAGAGTTAGGTGGGCATACAGATGTTGCTTTGTAATCAAAATAAAAAAAAAGAATAAATGTTCTATCAGTTAGTTGATAAGTAACACTGCAGAAATTCATTAATGTCTGCAATTAGATATCAATTCTATATATTATTCTTCTTCCAGACAAATTCTGCTACTATTCTCACTTCATCCATAAGTTGGTGTTTTTTCCACAATATCTCATTTACATTAAACTTCGATTGAGGACGTCTAGCGTTCATAATTATAAGCATATACCTTAGGTTTTACATCTTCGTTGATTTGCTGGCATGGATTATTATGCAAATTTTCTTATTTGCATTTTCTTTTTATTATTATCCCCCCACACAGATATATATATATATATATATAAGCTTGACGGCAACTACACAAGAATGCTGCAAGTGATTTTGAATTTTGATTACTTTAATTCCACACACATACACACACATATATATATAAATATATAAATATATATATATATATATATATATATGACCTAATGTGAGGGTCTAAGGCTAAGAATACGTTGACTGTATCCCTTGCAGAGGAATACCTCCATATCAAAAGGAATTGTTGTCCTGGGTATGACACTAAATTGCCATTGATGGTTGGGCTCCGCTTCTAGAAATTTTAAGAGTAGAGAGTACCTTTTCATTTCCATAACTTTTGGTTGGACATTGCCCGAAGACGTTGGGGCTGTCCCATCTATGAGTCGAATAAACCTGTTGGTTTTGGTTTTATGGCATATCAACCATTGTTGGTTATTTAAAGCCAAATTCTCTTTATACATATATATTAAATATGCATGATCTGAAAACATTTTTTGATCATACTTTTAAACGAGCCTGAGCTAATTTATGCACACAGTTAAATAGTTCTCAGGATTAGGTATCACTAACAATTCAACTAAACATCAGTCATTTATTTACTCATAGTTTAATGATAAAACAGTTCTATTTCAGACAATTCAATTTAGCATAAGTCATTTGTTTGCACATAGTTAAAACATTAGCAGTTCTATAAGACCCATACATAGGACGCTATTAGGTGCTACCACTCTCTGCCAGAGTGGACCTGGGATCAGTGACAATCAATGAAAGGATACTCCACATTCCCCGGAGTATCACTGACTAAAGCCTCGCCATTATAGCGTTTAGAGTCATATACAGGACACTCCTTTGGTGTGTCTTATCTCTCTGCAGCCCAAACCGACTAGACTAAAATAAGCATGTGTGCGAATTATTCGTATTTGATAGGAATGGTTGTTATCCGAACTGGAGTCTCACCATCAGATGCAATTTAATGTGATACGAACGGTAACCCTTTTGGGGTGGCTCTTTCTGCTGGACTTACTGGCGGCTCGTTGTGCAGTTCTAGAACATGGTGTTAGCCGCATGAGTTGTTGTTGTTGTTGTTGTTGTTACAAAAGTTAACCTTTGATATTAATTTAAATTATTCTATAGAAAATTCACATGAAATTCCGATTTCGATTTTCTTTATAAATAGGCGTCAAATACCTTATTATTTTCGTATTGAACTTCACATTATTGACCTTTAAAACATCTTAGAATTTATAACTTAAAATATGCCATATCTTAAGCCGATGCATACAGTTTAATTATAATATAATTAACCTTATCATGTTGATGTCATCTTTGCTTCTAAAATTTCATTTTTCTGACAAAGGCTAAAAATTCAGCATCGACATTAAAAAAAAAAAACGTCGAATAAAACTATAAAAATGTTTGTTTTGTTTTGTTTTGTTTTTTATTTTGTCATTTCTTTTTTTTTTTTTTTTTTTTTTCGTTTCTCGATGTTAAATTCTCACATGGCTTCCTGTAAAAAGCTTCCGGATATTTGTATTTAATTTATTTTTGGCTTCACTTCCTTGGTTTGCGTTAAATTAATTTACGAAATATTTAATTATGTTTCATAGGTTCTTTCTGTTAACAGGAATAACAGATTTTATGAACACTGAACAAAATCATTGCTTAATTCCGATAGAATATTTCGATTATGAAATACACTAGTTAAGAATAAAATCACTTTTGTTATGACTTGGTCTGGCTTATTTGTCTTAGGGCAAATAAACATTTTTATGGGTCTTTTAATGCCAAAATTTGATTTATTTATAAATATTTGATTATAATAGAGAAAAAAGAAAGAAAGAAAGAAGTGGTGAGAGAGAAAGAAGAGATGAGGAGAAAAAAAGTTTTGGTTTGGTTAATTTGTTTAACGGTATCTCAACTCCTAATGAGTTATTTAATGCAGAAATTAGACAAATTTATAAATGTTTGATGATAAGAAAGAACGAAAGAAAGAAAGAAAGCAAGAAAGAAATGGTGAGAGAAAAAGAAAAGAAGTGGAGGAAAGATAATTTTTGTTTGGTTTATTTGTTTTACGGCATCTTAACTCCTAATGAGTTATTTAAAGCCGAAATTTGACAAATTTATAAATGTTTCATAAGAAAGAAAGAAAGAAAGAAAGAAAGAATTGAGAAAAGTGGAGAGAGAAAAATTTTGTTTGATTTAGTTGGTTTGTTTTACGGTATATCAACTCCTTATGGGATATTCCAAATCGACTCATTTTTAGGTGTTTATTTAAAGAAGACGAAGCAAGAGAGAGAGAGAGAGAGAGAGAGAGAGAGAGAGAGAGAGAGAGAGAGAGAGGTTTGGTTCATTTAATTTAGTTTAATAGCAAGTCCATTCCTTATGGGTTATTTAATGCCGAAGTTGATTCATTTGTAAATGTCTTGTTGTATTCATACCGATATTTTGAATGGTCCAATGGTGGCGTTCTTTGTGCAATAGTCATCGTTGTTGGAAATAGATACAGTGACGCAGGTTCAAATGCTTTGCGAGACTTTACATTTCACATAGCTCTACAACACTTGGAAAAGCAATAAATCTAATAATTCACTCCAATGTAAATATGTCTTTTAATGTACCACTGTATTTTCGAATTGCATCTTTCCCCTGTCGCTAATCATTTACACACAGTATATGATATAAGTATCCCTCGTTTTTTTTTGTCCCAATACAGCAAAAAAAAAAAAGCACAAGTCAGTACCAGTGAAAGTCAGACGAAAGTACCTTAACCTTGGACTTTAACTAAGTTAAAACTTAAGAAAACTTAAACCAATATTACCCCCCCCCTTTTTTTTTGCGTACACATGGGAAGCAGCATGATGTACGTGAAGGTATTTGAATAAACCCATGTACGACCAAACTCAATACCTAAACGGGTCCTGGACGTGAGTTTGACGACTTTACGCTCAGGATCGCTAGTTCGATCGGGGAACTACTGCTGCTCTTCTATAAGAGTGGCTTCTATAGAAGAGAATAAAACAGCCATCGAAAGATAACCATGACCCACACTCAAACCACTTACACAAACCGCATCGCTCTTCGCGCGGGTAAAAAAGGGGCGCGTCCTGCTGAGGTTGGAGCCCTGGCCTCGGTGTTCGAAAAATCAGCTACAGAGCTCAAACAATCAAAACTACTAAAATGCAAGCAAACACTACAAATAGCCACATTTAACGTTAGAACCCTAAATAGAATAGGACAACTCCCAGAGCTAATCGCATCGGCCGAAGAACATAAGATAGACATAATATGCATACAAGAACACAGATACACGCACTCCGAAGATATCAAATATCACGAAACTGGCAATGGCTGGTCGCTCGCCACTGTATCCGCATGGAAAAACTCTGTCAACGCCGCAGTAGGAGGGGTAGGATAACTTATAGGACCTAGAGCATTAAAAACGCTTAATAGCGTTGAGAAAATACAACCTAGAATGATGGCAGCTACATTCAACGGAAACCCCAGAGCAACAATCATCTCATGCTACAGCCCCACCAATGTTAGTGAAGAAAATGAACTAGTCACCTTCTACGATGAGTTATCCTCATTAGTGCGTAGCATCCCGAAACACAACATGTTAGTCATTGGTGGAGACATGAATGCCCAAATCGGGAAAAACGGAAACAACAAATACAGCCTCCACAACACGTCAAATAGGAATGGGCAACATCTAACAGATTTCATGATAGAAAATAGATTAGCATGCCTCAATACAAACTACCAAAAAAGAGAGGGCAAACTATGGACATACACGTACGCAAACAATACTAAAGCTCAGATAGACTACGTCCTTATAAACAAGAAATGGAAAAATAGTGCATTGAATTGCGAGGCATACTCCTCTTTTGAGGGTGTGTCCACCGACCACCGAATAGTCACGGCGAAAATACGGTTAAGCCTACGAAAAAACGCCAAACGAACAGCGACCACCAAACACTATGACTGGGCCCTATTAAACAACAAAGATATAAGAGATAAATACGTATTAGAATTAAGAAACAGATTCGAAACACTACAAGAAAAGACGGAAAAAAGTACACCAAACGACGAATATGAAAACTTCGTCAATGCACACCTCGTGGCAGCAGCAAAATACATTCCAACAAAAATTAAAACTAAATATAGAGTCCCATGGGAAACTTTAGCGGTGAGAGAAAAACGTGCACTAGTGAAAACAGCCTCCAAAAACTATCGAAAAAACCCAACAAACACAAATGCCTTAAAACTAAAAACGGCACAATATCAATTAGCAGGCATATATATAAAGGAACAGACAGAATACATTCAAAATCAGATAGATAAGATCAGAGACTCGGTGGAAGATAGACAATCTAGAATAGCCTGGCAAACAATAAACGAAGTGAGCAGAAGAAAGAACACAGCCAAAGCAAAACTTAAAGCAGCAAACCAACAAGAAAGAATAAAACTGTGGAAACAGCACTTCGAAAACTTACTTGGAAACCCACCAAAAATAACGCATGAACCAATCACCAGAATAATTAGCAAACAATTAGACATTAAACTAGGACCGTTCACACAAGAAGAACTCGACTCGGTTCTCAAAAAAAAAAAAAAAAAAATTAAAAATAGGAAAGCTGCAGGGCTGGACGAAATTCCCCCGGAAGTATGGAAGACCAGACAATTCGACGACATACTGCTCCGACACTGCAACGCAGTATACAATCAAAATCCGATAGATAGATGGATGAAGGGATGCATACTCCCCTTCCCTAAAAAGGGGGACCTCGGATTAGCCAAAAACTACCGAGGCATAACACTTACATCCATAGCTGCCAAAATCTACAATGCCCTACTACGAAACCGAATAGAACCCAAAATCGACAACATACTTAGAAAAAACCAAAATGGCTTCCGAAGAAATAGATCCACGACCTCACAAATATTAACCATCCGCAGAATCCTTGAAGGTGTACGGGCAAAGAACCTACAAGCGACATTAATATTTGTCGACTTTACCAAGGCTTTCGACTCCATTCACAGAGGAAAGATGGAACAAATCCTACTAGCGTACGGCATACCTAAAGAAACCGTAGCGGCAATAACGATTCTCTATAGAAACACTAAAGTAAAAGTACGATCACCGGATGGAGACACAGAATACTTTGACATTGTAGCAGGAGTACTACAAGGGGACACGCTGGCTCCGTACCTCTTTATCATTTGTCTAGACTACGTACTTAGAACATCGATTGACAAAATCAAAGAGAATGGCTTCGAACTGACGAAGAAAAGAAGCAGAAGATACCCCGCAACAACAATTACCGACGCCGACTACGCCGATGACATAGCGATACTGGCAAATACACCAGACCAAGCCGAAACTCTTCTGCATAGTTTGGAACGAGCAGCAGCAAGCATAGGCCTCTATGTTAATGCACACAAAACGGAATATATGTGCTATAACCAAACGGGGGACATCTCCACTCTAGAAGGAACCCCACTTAAACTAGTAGACAAATTCACGTACCTAGGAAGCAGCGTCGAATCAACCGAAAAGGACATCGAAACGAGGCTAACGAAAGCATGGACAGCTATCAATAGGCTATCGATTATATGGAAATCAGACCTAACCGATAAAATGAAACGCAGCTTCTTCCAGGCAGCGGTCACATCGATACTGCTATATGAATACACTACATGGACGCTAACAAAACGGCTGGAGAAGAAACTAGATGGCAATTACACAAGAATGCTGCGTGCAATCCTGAACAAGTCCTGGCAGCAGCACCCCACAAGACACCAACTGTACGGCCACCTGCCCCCTATCACGAAAACTATTCAAGTTAGACGAAGCAGACATGCAGGACACTGCTGGAGAAGCAGAGATGAACTCATAAGAGATGTACTCTTATGGATCCCCACACATGGCCGTGCAAAAGCAGGACGACCAGCTCGAACGTACATTCAGCAGCTATGTGAGGATACAGGATGTTGTCCTGAAGACCTACCTAGGGCGATGAACGATAGGGAGGAGTGGGGAGAGAGGGTCAGGGATATCCGTGCTACCAGCGCGATATGATGATGATGATCCCTCGGTAATGCTAATGATTTATACACCAATTCATGAGAATTTGGTTTGGTTTGGTTTTATGGCACATCAACGAATGTAGGATATTAATTCCAAATCTACTTTTTTACACACAAACAGTTCTATTCCAGATAATTCAATTAAGTATAAGTATAGTTTGTTTTTTTTTTTACACACAGTTAAATGTCAAAAACAGTTCTATTTAAAACAATTCAGTTTGGCTGTAGAGCACAGTTTCAATGGCAAAAACAGTTCTATTTTAAGCCATCCCGTTTAGCAAAAGTTCACGGTTTACTTCTATTTGACCCTTAGATAGGACCCTATCAGATGCCACCACTGAGACTGAGTGAACCTGGGACTGATGGCAATGAAGTGTACTCCGTATTCCCCAAAGCTCCAACTTATAAATTCACCCTCATGTTAATCTACCTAGGCACGCATGAAGTCAACCAGCTTTAAATAGCAGCAGGTGCTGCTCTTAGGAGAAAGTAATATTCCAGCAAACAACCCTGGCAGTCGAACCGAAACAGTCTCGCTGGTAACCCTCTCAATTGTTTATGCTCTATTACTGTTCTTAGTATATTTGTTTATCTCAATTCCTTTCTTGTGTTATTATATCTGGTTGGAGGTATTTTTTCTCTCAATTAAGTCTACACAACTTCTTTCTTGTTCAGGCCTGCAAAACTGACTTTAAACGGTAGACTAATTGTTGTATTTTGACCTTCGACCCGGCAAAAAATCCATTCAAAGTGATGCACTGGAAGGAAGTGACACATTCGAATGGCAGTTATGAGAGGAATTCGCGCAGGTGAGCTCGGCTGATAATATGGGACAAGGTGAAGCTCCCACTTCAGAGTGATGCACCGGAAGAGAGTGACCTGTGAACTGCATGACAGTTATTTCCGCTTTATGAGAATCAAACATGCCATTCCAAAGATTGAGTGGGCGATTGAGTGGGCGTTGAACTATTATATAACTCAGTCAAGATAGAAGTCAGAGAGTTACAGTTGGAGTTAAAAAAGAGATGTGGTAGGGAAAGCCACATCAGGCTGAAGGGGCCCTCGGGGCCCCCGATTGAGTTGGAGAATAGACGAGTTAGAAAACAAGATGTGGTAGAGAAAGCCCGGCGGAGGGGGCCATCGGGGCCCCATATTGAGTTGGAGTCCAGAGAAGTTGCTGATAAGATGTAGTAGAGAAAGCCAGCAGAGTGGGCCTCTGGGCGTCCGGTTGAGCAGCCCTGGAGAACGAGAAAGACACTACGTTGACGGTCATAAGAGTGGGGGTCAATATATTGTAGTTCTGTTCGGTCTCCAACTCCCTCTCACACGCAAACCTTGAGTAAACCTTTTCGAACCCTTACAATAAAGTGAGAGGTACATATTTTTCTAAAGAAGTCTTCTCTCGTCATTATTCATTGCGTCGGTATGTATCCAGCATATATATGTATATGAGTATATAACACGTTTTGCTTCTGTTGATAATTGTCTTGGGAATGAAAATTAAAAGATCATCCAATACTTTTGCTTCAGTATTGGTTTATTCCATTATAATTCCCTCTGTATGTGTTGGAATAAATTTATTCCACTAATTTTGAAAAATTTTTGAAGTTCTTTTTAAAGATTCACTGAGTCTTTTAACGGCACAGCAAACCGTCTTAGCTTATGATATTATAAGACGTTAGACAATTGCGTTTATTTTGTCTAGGGATTTCTTCAGATTTTTCTTCTTTTTTTAAGTTGGCAACCATAGTCGAGAGTGACCTGAAGGCTGTCTTTTCAATAACTACTACACCAAGCTGTAGGGGAGGGCGTTACTCTTTTCCCTAGGTTGTTCCACATTACCCTTGATACATACATTACATTGCTGAGTGTTAAGCAAAGATGTATCAAGTACCATTTTTAAAGTCTTTGGTATGACGCGACCTGGGATTGAACCAAGGTCTCCCGGACGATTGGCAAACACTCTACAAATTAGCCAATTATCTTTTTTAATCTGGTTTTATCGAATACAAATGATTCAAAAATACCTATTTGATCTATGGATGGGTACCTAAAAGGTAGAACCACTTTAGGTCAGGGTGGACATGGGAATACTGGCAATCAAGTGATACTCCACACTCCTCAGAACTAAGGCCTTACCATCAAACGCCGTTAAGTGTCATACACAGAACTCCACGTTTTTTATGGAGTGATAGGGTTTTACCTCTGGGACAGGAATGAAGTCAGTGTATTCTAAAGCCCACCGACAATGTGATTTGTATGTTCTATGAAGCAAGAATTTTCACCAATAAAAGGAAAATGTTTGGCGTCTTATCAGTAATTAGTTTATTTACAGCTGAATTAAAAGAAAATCTTAATGAATATATTCTATATGTGTTATTTCCAGAATTTTTGCGTGGAAATAACCATTACACTATATATTCAGTATTCAATAGTGATTATAGTATCCAATCAAGTCTTTATTTCCATTACCCAGTCGGTTAGGGCTATAGATAACAGCGACTGCTTGTCTGCAGAGGAGTAAGACACCCCCCTCACCAACAAGTATCCTAATAAATATTACTCTTAACAATCTGATAATGAGATTCCAGTAATGATGGAGCTTTGGGAAATCTGGAGTACTCCTTCATTGTCATCGCTCCCAGGTCCACTCTGGCCTGGAGTGGTAGCACCTGATCAGGGTCCTATCTATGGGTCGAATAGAACTAAACCGTGGTTTCTTGAGTTTGCATTTAAACAGCGTACTTATGCTAAATTGAATTGTTTAAAATAGAAATGTTTTGACATCTTAACTGCGTACTTATGCTAAATTGAATTATCTGAAATTAAACTGTTTTTACATTTAACTCTGTGTATTGTCCAGACGGCTGGAGCTATAGAATACACCAACTGTACCTCTGCACAGGTTAAGACCCCACCAATATGACACTAAGCAATCAGATGGTGATGTTATAGTAATGATGGTGCTTTGGGAAATGCAGAATACCCCTTCATTGCCGTCGCTCCCAGGTCCACTCTGAATGGGGTGGTAGCACCTGATAAAACCCTCTCTATGGGTTAAATGACTAAACTGAATAGCTTCGAATAGAAATATTTTGACAATTAAAATGTGTACTCATGCTAACCTGAATTGTTTGAAATTGAACTGATTATTTGTATAAAAATGGATTTAGTCTTAAGTAACCAACAAGGGTTGATATGCCATAAAACCCAAACAACCAACCAACCAACCAGCCTTTATTTCCAATGTGTTTGAACATTTTAAAATTCTAACTTTCAATTGGCCCGGTAAGCTGGAGCTATAGAATACACTCACTGCATTTCTGCGGAGAAATAAATCTCCACCGACGAGTGTCTAGATATCACTAAAAAAAAAACTGATGTTAAGGTTCCAGTAATGCTTGAGCTTTGGGGAATGCGGAGTACCCATTCATTGTCATAGCTCCCAGGTCCACACTGACCGGGATTGTTAATATTTGATAGGGTCTTATCCATAGGTCAAATGGACTTAAACTGTATACTAATGCCCAACTGAATTGTTTGAAATAGAACTGTTTTGACATTTAACTGTGAGCAAACAAAAAACTGTATTTTGCTAAACAAATTTTTTAAAACAGAACTGTTTTTGGCATTTAAACTGTGTACCTATGCTAAACTGATTTGTTTGAAATAGAACTGTTTTACATTTAAGTGTGTGTAAACAAAAACTGAACTCATGCTGAACTGAATTGTTTGAAATAGAACTGTTTATATGTATAAAATGGATTTGGCATTAAGTAACCTACAAAGTTGATATGCCATAAAATTAAACCAAACCAAACCAAACCAATCTAACTTTTAGTTCGTTAATTTGTCTCCTGATATTTGGCTCTGGATAATAGGGGAAATCAAAAGTTTTACAATATTCTGGTAGCCTGAAGCCTGATTCGCGGTTTCGAATACTTTTGCCAAGGTCATGAATGTAACGATTCACACTGAATTGTGAAATGCCGAGCCCATCTGATACTCTCCCTGTGCCTGTTTTCAGACTTGCCTCAATGGCTCGGAGCACGGCCAAAGAATCCATACCTTATCTTAGCTGAACATCGAGGTTCATGCAAATCGAGCAAAATTTATTGAACCATCCGGTTTCTGGACTATGATCAACTGCACCCGCACCTTTTGCACGAAAAAGGTTTTTGGTTGCTTCCACGGCGTTATGGTCAAGTTCGACTGATACTCTGCGAGTGTATTATGCCGGGATTATTTCTATGACAGAGGACGGTCAAAGAATCTACGATTTCAGGTCTACTTAACTATGCCTGATCGATGAGATTCCTACAACATGAGGAAAATTACTACAACCATACGGTTATTGGACTGTGCCTTCACTTTTTGCAAAACAAATGTTTTAGAAGCTTTCGTTGCGTTACAACCAAATTCAAATTCGTTAAGCACAAGTTCCCAAATTAGACCAAGTTGTACGTTCATCTAAGCAGCTTTCAGATCATACAAAGCACAACGTGTCAACTACCACAATACTACCAAGTGCAGCGAATACTCACTACGGCTTGAACTTACTTGAACAAAGATTAACGATACCAATTTTTGTTAAAGTTAAAAACAAATAAATCGCACTCTGTATCAAAATAATCTAACGTTGTGTCTGTATGTTTCTTTAAGCACAAGTTCCCAAATTAGACCAAGTTGTACGTTCATCTAAGCAGCTTTCAGATCATACAAAGCACAACGTGTCAACTACCACAATACTACCAAGTGCAGCGAATACTCACTACGGCTTGAACTTACTTGAACAAAGATTAACGATACCAATTTTTGTTAAAGTTAAAAACAAATAAATCGCACTCTGTATCAAAATAATCTAGCGTTGTGTCTGTATGTTTCTTTAAGCACAAGTTCCCAAATTAGACCAAGTTGTACGTTCATCTAAGCAGCTTTCAGATCATACAAAGCACAACGTGTCAACTACCACAATACTACCAAGTGCAGCGAATACTCACTACGGCTTGAACTTACTTGAACAAAGATTAACGATACCAATTTTTGTCAAAGTTAAAAACAAATAAATCGCACTCTGTATCAAAATAATCTAGCGTTGTGTCTGTATGTTTCTTTAAGCACAAGTTCCCAAATTAGACCAAGTTGTACGTTCATCTAAGCAGCTTTCAGATCATACAAAGCACAACGTGTCAACTACCACAATACTACCAAGTGCAGCGAATACCCACTACGGCTTGAACTTACTTGAACAAAGATTAACGATACCAATTTTTGTTAAAGTTAAAAACAAGTAAATCGCACTCTGTATCAAAATAATCTAGCGTTGTGTCTGTATGTTTCTTTAAGCACAAGTTCCCAAATTAGACCAAGTTGTACGTTCATCTAAGCAGCTTTCAGATCATACAAAGCACAACGTGTCAACTACCACAATACTACCAAGTGCAGCGAATACTCACTACGGCTTGAACTTACTTGAACAAAGATTAACGATACCAATTTTTGTTAAAGTTAAAAACAAATAAATCGCACTCTGTATCAAAATAATCTAGCGTTGTGTCTGTATGTTTCTTTAAGCACAAGTTCCCAAATTAGACCAAGTTGTACGTTCATCTAAGCAGCTTTCAGATCATACAAAGCACAACGTGTCAACTACCACAATACTACCAAGTGCAGCGAATACTCACTACGGCTTGAACTTACTTGAACAAAGATTAACGATACCAATTTTTGTTAAAGTTAAAAACAAATAAATCGCACTCTGTATCAAAATAATCTAGCGTTGTGTCTTTACACTGTTTATCGTTACTTATTAAACATTCTGGACACGAAAAATTCAATGAGGATATTAGAAAGTTAATATCTATCATGAGTAAAATATATTTTTTTAAAATTGCTCTGTTCTATTTAAAGTATATCAACCCTTATATGTTTTACAAGCTTTCGTGACGTTACGACTCAATTCAAATTCGTAAATCATATCTTCCTGAATTAGCCTATGTTGTACGCTAATCTATTAAGCTTTCAGATCACTCAATGTTCAACGTGTCTGTGCACCAACTACCACGACACTGTAATATAATTGCCGAGGGATTTCGTTTTATATATCTTGTCTTTCGGTTTAGTTACACTAAGAACCTTTCGCTTAGCGCATGGGTTAGTTAGGTGCAACATTAACGCCGGTGTTCACGCGCGCACGGAGAGGATGTGTCATTCAGAGATGTCAAAATAAAAATCCCAGATAGGAATTGAGACCAGGGTATTTGGGTGACGTCACGCACCGGAAGCATGGGATGAGATTTGAGAAAAAGCAGTGAGTTGGGTTCCCGCCTCGGAAGAAGAAGGTTGACTTTCAGAGCTGGGCGAGGCCAGATGACTTTGTGCGCTACGGGCGCTGCGTGTTGGTTGGGTTGAAAACTGAAGATGTAAAAACTGTCAGCATAGAAAGATTGTGGCTTTCTCTCCTCATGTCGAAATAAACTTTAAACTCAAAAAGGTGAATAAAAGTTTCGTACCTGAATCAATTTCGTAAAGTTTCGTGTTTTTAGATTCCCTATGTCTTTTTCGCACATCCGTGTATGATGGGTATGTTACAATACTACCAAGTACAGTGAGTATATACTATGGCTTGAATTGTACCGGTCATATGATTTACGCACAAGAAATTTGTATGTACCAAACTATAACAAAACTCCATCTAGTTTCTTTTCGGATTTCTTTTGTTAACTGCGCTGTTCTTTTCCTTAAACTTTTCTAATGACTCAATTATTTAATCCTAACAAGTTAGGGTTGCAAAGAATTGTATACATCCACCCTGGTGAAAGTTGTTTCTTTTTTTCTTCTTCTTTTATTAGTCAAACTCGATGTCGGCAATCACAGGTGATGTCGAAGCAAGAAAAGGCAGGACTGCATTTTGGCTACACTTCTCCATCTGTTGATTTACGACGTTTGAGTGGTCTATGATATAGCCCGTGAGGTAGAGGTCAGAATCAATAGTCCGGTAAATATTCCTCGGCTGGTTTGTCGCGTCTCGACGTGAGCGGAGAAGGTGGGTGTCACCCCCCACCATTCTCTTTTCACTTCCCTAACCCCCTCTAACTTTTACTCGATTCTCCCTCAGCGTGAAGGAGGATCAGAGTAAGGGGGTCGGAATACAAGTATTGGAAATCATAAGTCATCTCCAAAGAGCCATTACTTTTATAAAAGAAGTCAACTAGGAAATAGAAAAGATCGGATTTGAAAGTTACTCTTGGACAGTTTAACTTTTTGGCAATAACTTCTCATAATTCGCGTTTGCTTCAGATAATTCTCTTTGACCCTTTCTTCTCGTTTTCCATTAGTTTTATTTATGTATTTATTTATCTATGTGTTCATTTATTTATTTATTTATTTCATTTTATTTCGTCACATTTAATATGACGTCTCAAAGTTTGGAAAGTTAGTAATCTTTTTCGAAACACTAAGAGAATTATAAAGAGCTTTTTCAAACGAAAAAAAAAAATGAAAGTAAGAAAAATTACTAGTGTTTGATAGAAAAACTTGAAACCCTATAACTCAACGCTAATTATCTTTATTAGAACTACTTGATATCATATTAATATGTGTAAAGAAATGTTTATTGACGAACATGTAATTTTTAAAAAAATCAATAGATCATTAAAAAGGGTTTTGATTACAATCAAATGACTCACATTTTGGCCTTAAATAACCCATAAAGAATTGTTATGCCATTAGATACATAATTTACCAACCAGGATATGACACAAGGTCAACTTTTTAAGCGGAGTTTAACAGGTTTGAATACAGAGGTTTCCTTCTCCTTGACTAGTTGCCTCACCAAATCTGAAAAACCTAGTCTGCCCTACTATTTACCCACACCTGGAGGGAGAATAATTGGATTCATACCTTTCCCAAGTGTATTAGTTCAATGTGAAATTCAATCAGTCTTGTCCAGGATTTGAACTCGTGTCGACGTGTCCATTTCCTGCGACGATAACCATTACACCACTGGCACCTCTCAGTGTAAAATAAACTAACCAAACCAAAAAGTTGGTGTAGTTTCCTGATACGCAAACCATCCTTGCAATGGGAATATTTAATTCATAGCTGGAGGTTATCCCATACCTTTCGTGGGAAGGGAGGTATTATTTCGAAAGTGAACCGCAATGGTGGGACTGGGGTTCGACCTCGTTTACTTCAGTATCACAGGCTAACGATTTTGCCACTACGCCACAGGTACCCTTCTTCAGCAAATAGTTATACTTGCTCTCTTGTCATAAAAATGTCTAAGATAACGTCGGCGGTGATATTGGAATGTTTTCCGGTGCATTTGCTTCTTTTAAAAAAAAATAGACTCCCTGAATATTATCCTTTAAGCTAGGGGTTCTCTACAATGATTTTTCATTGCTTTACAAGGCTAACGACGTATCTTTAATTGCAGTAATATGGCAGCTCTCAAATCGAAACCTTTAGCATTGTATTGAATGGAATCGATGACCCGAGTTCAAATCCTGCCATTTAGTTTGAGCCAAAAAAACATTCAACTGTCTTTTCTTCCCCAGCCATTGGTTAATAGTAGGTCTGACATATTTTTCTTTTTAGCCTCAGTAAGGTAATTAGATTAAGCGAAGGAAGACTTTAAATTTAAACCAGGTATATTCCGTTTAGTCAACTAGGTAGTAGAAGATACCAAATTTGAAAGTTACTCTTTTTTTGTAACGCTCTCATGTACATAAAAAGAAAAGAAAATAATTGACAGACAACGTAACAAAACCATAATTTTTTTTCATCATGTGAAAGCACATGCGATACCCTGCCCTCATCAGCCACCGACCAGGGGTGATAACGCAGTTTCGATAGCTCAAGGCGCTACTGCCACTCCTAGCGCTACTAAGCAGCTTTTGACACCGGACTGGGTATTAAGAGAATTTTATATATGTATATATATATATATATACGCCAGATCAATTAAGGGCAGAGACTACATTAGACGTTAAGCTTCATTTTTAGTGTGCAGTTTTTGATTTTAAAAAACGCATTTACTTTCGGCCGTTGATGTTATTACGTGTTTACAGTAACCGTTTCTTACATAATCACACGGGAATTGTGATTCCGCGTGTATTTCATTCATGCTGAAAACTTCTTGCTTTCAACCAAATCCAACTTGATGCATATTGCACCGCGGTCTGAAGATGATATGAGGCAACATTCAAACTGCGGCCAGTGATTCCTATTTTTGAAATAAACGAAATAATTATTTCATTCAACTGAAATAAAACATTAGCAGAGAATAATACAAGGAAAATGATAGTAACTATTTGTAACATTACCGGCCAAGCTATAACTGAAAAATCTTTGGGGGTGTCCTCGTGGCGTAATGGTTAAAGCGATGGACTGCGGAATCATAGTAAGCGAGTTCGTACTCCAGTCACGCTATTACATTCACTTTCGGACAAATACCCTTGGGAAAGGTATGAATACCCTTATCCTCCCAGCTATGGGTTAAAAAGTACCACTACTGTTCCTCTAGGAGTATAGCTTTGGCATCAAATAACTTACCAAGGTTGATATGCCATTAAACAAAGAAACTAAACTAAACTGAAAAGTCTTTCTCTTGCTGAAATCCGTCCGACTAATTGTCATTCGATTAATAATTTTTTCAACTTGTGTCCCATCCTAACAACATGGTACCTTTATTCCTATTATCTTAAAGACCGTCTCTTCCGTACCCTGGTGATCGGTGATCAGTCGTTAAGGTCGCTCTTTATTCCTGTATGACACTCTTGAACGGTTTAACTTTTTAGTTCTAACTTCTCATAATCCACATTAACTTGTGATGATTCTTTTTCATTTCTTAAAGTTTTCCATTATTTGTTCTCATTTATTTTATTTCATAGCGTTAAACAGGACGCATAAAAAATAGGTATACAGCAACTTTTTAGAAATGTTTAAGGTAATATCATTCTCTGATAAAATAACTCGCTGAGATTTTAGTGAAAATTTTCTAATGAGGATTGCTGGCGGTTTCCTATGCAGAGGACTCAACGAAGTTCTAATAGATTTGGACGAACGATTTTTGCATTTGAGAAGCATGCTTGAATCCATATGACTATAGATAAATTATTAGTATTAGATATTAATATTGGTATTATATTTCAGTGCAAACAAATTATATATATATATATATATATATATATATATGATTCCTACATGGCCAAGAGCGAGTCTACCTAGGTTTCATCAAATGGTTTTTTAGGATTGCTCTGGCCGGGGTAATCCTGAAGAGCTGTTTGATGAAAGCTAAATAGACTCACTTTTGGTCATGTAGGAATTATTCTCATAATATTAGCTCTATCTCATTTATTGAGCACTTTATAACGTTTTAGCTCAGGTAATTCTGTCTTTTTTTTTCTTTTGACTAGACACATGTGTTGCTTGATTATTTTCAAGTAGCACGTGTGTTTTTCGTCTTTTCTTTTTTTACAATTTTCTTCCCTGGATATCAGTTTGGAGAATTTGCAAATTGCACTTTTTTTTCACACCAACAAAATTATAAAGAAGATATAAACATTAATATATATATAGAGAGAAGATATAAACATTAATATATATAATATATATATATATATATGGTTGGTTGGATTTTAATGGCATATGAACACTTGTAGGTTAATGCCAAACCCTAATTTTATTTGGTTTCATTTGGTTTGGTTGGTTATTCGGTCAAAAGCCATATGCTAATATGCTTGATAAGCAAATAATAATGATATAAATAAATAAATATATAAACATACATGTTTTCTGATATATATATATATATATATATATATATATATATATATATATATATATATATATATATAATCATCCTCAAGTCGTGCAGCTAGCACAGATTTCCCTGACTCTTTCTTTCTTTCTCTCTCTTTCTCACTTTCTCTCACCATTCCTCCCGATCACCCATCGCCCCTGGCAGATCTTCTAGACTACATCATGTGTCTGTACAGAGCTATTGTAGGCAAGTTTTTGTTGGTTAACCAACACTGGTACGTCCAAGTGAAGATGTCCATGCGATAACATATCTGATTTGTAAGCAAATGTTTTGTAGTTAACTTTATTCTAAACGAGTTAGATTTCATTTGCTCACAGATAAATTGTTTCAAGTATTCCTATCTAACTCTAATTATTCAATTAAATATTTGTCATTTGTTTGCACACTTTTAAGTGGTTTCAAGTAATCCTTTCATTTCTGATTCTATATCATCATCATCATCATCATGTCGTGTTGGTAGCATGGATATCCCTGACCCTCTCTCGTCACTTTTCCCTATCGTTCATCGCCCCAGGCAGGTCTTCTGGACAACATCCCGTATCCTCAAATAGTTGCTGAATGTATGTTCGTGCTGGTCGTCCTGCTTTTGCACGGTCATGTGTGAGGGTCCATAAGAGTACATCACTTATGAGTTCGTCCCTACTTCTCCAGCAGTGTCCTGAATGTCTGGTTCGTCTAACTTGTATAGTTTTCGTGATAGGAGGTAGGTGGCCGTACAGTTGGTGTCTTGTGGGGTGTTGTCGCCAGGACTTGTTCAAGATTGCTCGCTGCATTCTTGTGTAATTGCCGTCTAGCTTCTTCTCCAGCCGTTTTGTTAGAGTCCATGTAGCGCATCCATATAGCAGTATCGATGCGACCGCTGCCTGGAAGAAACTGCGTTTCATTTTATCAGTTAGGTCTGTCCATGCTTACGTTAACCTCGTGTCGATGTCCTTTTCGGTTGATGCGACGCTGCTTCCAAGGTAAGTGAATTTGTCTACTAGTTTAAGAGGGGTTCCGTCTAGAGTGGAGATGTCACCCGTTGTTTGAACACTGTTTAATATTGCTATTTATCTAGAGTTCTTGTTTATTACCAATGATTTGCATCTCTATCGTTTCAAAACACTATAACTAATTATAATCTTTAGAGTAAATAATTCTTTTCGAAACATAGATGGTAACCTAAAAGCTATAACCATTTTAAATCTGAGTCAACTTAAGAGTATTGGTGATGAAAGGACAATCCTTGAACAAAATGTTTTCATCAAATTCTTTTTGCGACTGAGGATCGCAAACCACATAAACTTTATACCCTATTTACCAACCCCTCCTCTCGGGCAGGATATGACACAATGCATATCAAACATATCAAACTCAAAACATTAGAGTTCGCCGGTTAAATAAACTAAAACATCGAGCAGAAGCAATCGTTTTGACCATTTTGGCCGCCCTAGGTTTTGCAGTAAATCACTAAATCATTCAATACTTTTCTATTATCATCTCAAATAACAACAAAATTTCACAGAATAACAATTAATATCGTATTTATTGTCTGTGATAGTCATAGAATCTAAAACAATCTAGATAAAAAGTTATACCTACTTTTCTGACGAAACTAAGCCGTTCAGAACATTATGGCCGCTACTGTATATTGATCAAATCTATCCATATTTACCCAACCTCTCCGCTCGGGCAGGATATGACACAAGGTCAATTTTTAAGCGGAGTTTAACAGGTTTGAATTCAGAGTTTTCCTTCTCCTAGACTATTTGACTAACCAAGGCTGAAGAAATCAGTCTGTCCTACTATTTACCCATAGCTGGAGGGAGAATAATTGGATTCATACCTTTCCCAAGGGTACTGGTGCTATGTGAAAATGCAATCAGTCTCGTCCAGGATTTGAACTCGTGTTACCGTGTCCATATCCCTACGACAATAACCATTACACCACGGTCATCTCCATATGAACTTTATAAAATAATGTGTCATATATACGAATATGCTTATTTTACTAAAAAAAAAACCTTATAAATAAATCAAACGTGGGTTTATCGCAATGAGTCTGAGTCTATAGAGTAGAAACACACTGACTCTCCGATAAAGGAAAATCTCCGGGTGCAGCAGTCTGTAAAGAAGGTCATGCTGACAATCTTTTGTGCCATAAAAAGACCCATCCTTATTGATTTTTTTCATAGCGGCATCAGGTAAACAGTGCTTCCAATAACCAACTTCTTAGGCAATATTTCATCTTATTTATTGAAAGCCCATTGTATATAATCTCCCCAAAAAGTGTTTGGATACCATCAAGCAGCCCAAACCAGGTATTTATCCATTCCTCCAACCAAGCAGGGTTTGACACAAGGTCATTTTATTGTGGAGATTAGGAAGGGGGAGGTCACATGAGCCGAGACTTGTGCGTTGCTGGGCAATGGTCATAGGATCACTTGATGAATTGTGAACTATGCTAACCTTTGACAAGTCCCCCGGTACGTACACTAGGTGACCTTATTGGTCATAGATTAACTAATTGCAATGTGCATTCATTTTGGTCATCGGAAATTCTCCCGGCACAAGGCCAGGTGATCCAGCCGAGACCGAGTACATCAGGAGAGTTCACCAAATGAAACAGTCATACTTGTAAGTCTTACTCCCTCTTCGTGATACTGTCTCGTAAAAGGCCAAATATATAACCTTGACAATATATTTGCCTTCTCCTTTTGTATAGTGTTTAGCGGTTTTTGACAAAACGCAGCATCCTACATATTCGGCATACCTAAAACCAACGTTTTCTTTTTTCCTAAAAAGAAAATTCACCTAAAAGAAAAGATAGCCCTGTCGATTGGGGCTACAGAATACATCGGCTACATCACCGCAGAAGGGTAAGTCTCCCCCAACGAGCGTCCTGGATATGACAATAAACAATTTGATGTTGAGGCTCCAGTAATGCTGGAGCTTTGGGGAGTGTGGAGTACCACTTTATGTGTCAAATAAGACTGTTTAACATTTAAACTGTGAACTACACAGAATCGTTTGAAATAGAATTATTTGATTTTTAACTTTTGTAAAAAAATGACTGATGTTTAATTGAACTATTTGCAATACATAGCAATTCTTGAAAACATTAAAATGTGTGCAAACAAATGATTTAGAGTTTTTAAAATTATTCTTATTTGATAGAAGTAAGTGAAATCATTTAGCTGTGAGAAATAAAATGAGATCAGGCTTGTTTTAAAATGCTATCAACAAAATATATTTAGAAATCCTATATTTAATATGTATGTATAAAGAGGATTTGGCATTAAATAACCCACAATGTTTGATATGCTATAAAATCAAACCTAACCAAATCATTTATATATATATATATATATATAAAGAGGATTGGACACTAAATAATCTACGATGGTTGAAATGCCATAAAACCTAACCAAACCAAATCAATGTATTTAATATATATGTATAAAGAAGATTTGGCATTAAATTACCTACAATTGTTGATATTTCATGAAACCAAACCAAACCAAATCCTATATATCTAATATATATGTAGAAAGAGGATTTGACATTAAATAATCTACAATGGTTGATATGCCATAAAACCCAACCAAATAAAACCAATCAAAGACAAGAGATTAGAGAACATGAAGATAAATCACATAAAATACAGCAAGCAAGATTTTAGCACCATATGAAAAAAAGCGTTTCCTCAGTTACTTTCCATAATTACAAAATTCAGCAG
Organism: Sepioteuthis lessoniana; assembly: GCA_963585895.1. Taxonomy (NCBI): domain Eukaryota; kingdom Metazoa; phylum Mollusca; class Cephalopoda; order Myopsida; family Loliginidae; genus Sepioteuthis; species Sepioteuthis lessoniana. Next base: position 60,422,840 of record OY757934.1, read on the forward strand.
AGTAAGCGTGCTGATTGCCACAGGGGTAATTTCGGAGACAATGCTTCATTTTTTTTTTTGTTCCTTTTAATTTCACTAAATGCATCTCGAATATCGTTACTTTTTTTAAACACACCTCATACAACACACAATGATTTTATTAATGCAGGAATATAGTGATGTCTACAAAGTTTTGCTTGCAGTGGTACACAGACAAAGAAAAGCTAATTCGATGCTTTGTTTTTAAACAGTTATAAGTTTTAAATTATTCCTATCTAATACTAATAAATTATACTCAATTATTAGGATTCAAGTAACTATTTCTAATTGATATTTAATCGTTTGCTTCTACTTATATGGTTTCAAATAACCAACCATAATCATCTGAAACCAGTAATAATTTCAAGTAACTCCCTATAAAACAAATAAGTTTCATTTATCATATTTACCAACCCCTCCGCTTGGGCAGGATATGAGACAATCTCAACTTTTAAGAGGTGTTTAACAGGTTTGAATTCGGAGTTGTCCTTCTCCTAGACTAGTTGTCTCACCAAGGCTGAAGAACCTAGTCTACCCTACTATTAACCGTAGCTGGGGGGAGAATAATATGATTCATAACTTTCCCAAGGGTATTAGTGCTATGTGAAAATGCAGTCAGTCTCGTCCAGGATTTGAACTCGTGTCACCGTCTCCATTTCCTACAACGATGACCATTACACTACAGGCACCTCCTATAATAAGTTTGATTTATAATGTATCAAATATTCCTATGTGATTATTTTTAAACCGAACAATTCTTCCTATAGCTCGGGTCCTGACAGGTACTTCCACCCCTAGTCAGTGTGGACCTGGGAGTAATGGCAAAGAATGGCTACGCTACACTTGGCACAGCTCCATAAACAGTGCTTCACTATGAGATTTAGTTTAGTATAATAACCACGGCACTTGTTTTGTGGGGAAATAACCCTTATGAACGACGTGATAAAATCTGCGTATTCTATCTTCAATTCAAGATAAATTAAAACACCTTCGTTATAAAACACGAAATAAAACGAATTAAATGAAAAAATTGTTAAATATATCTCAACTTATATATATATATATATATATATATGTATATATGTATATATATTTAAAAGTACTCATAGTGTAAGGGTTACTGTCATAGAAAAGACACACAGTGACCTGAGTTAAACTTGGACGAGACTGTATTTCACATAGCACTTATACCCTTTGGAAAATTATGCATACAACTATTCTCCCAACGAAATGAGTAAAGTAGCAGGGTAGACTGCTCTTTGACCTTGGTATGACAAGCAGTCTAGGAGAAGCATAATTAATTCAAATATGTGAAACTCCACATAATATGGACTTTGTGTCACATCCTGCTCAGGAGGAGTGATTCGGAGTATACATATATTTTTGGGAAATATTTTTAAATTAGGCTCGAGAAGCAGTAATATTTGTATCTGTATTTTTACATTTATCCACCAATCGGCGCATTCGGGATAGTTTTCAAATTTAAATATATTTCGCAGACGACGATATTAAATATACCACGAAAAATTTGAAGGATCAGGATTCAAAATCGTTTAAGAAATCTTTTACCCACTAGATTGTTTTAAAATACCAATTTAGCCCATACGATTTGTAGATAAACCAAGAACATTTTATTTAATTTCGAACATAACTACAGTGTAAAAAAAATCGAAGGAATAGATATTTTTCAGCAAATAAGTTGTCAACCTTAGTCGAGGGTGACCCGAAGGCTTCATTTTCAATAGCTACTACACCGAGGTTTGAGGGAGGGCGCTACCCCATTCCCAGGAATGCTCCACTTTACCCTTGATTCCCACCTTATAGTGCTGAGTGTTAATCAAGGCGGCATTAAGTACCATTTTTGAGTCTTTGGTATGACTCGACCTGCGATTGAACCCACATCTCGCGGACGATTGACGAACTCTCTATTCATTAGGCCAATAGCTCGGTAATGAATAATTACTTACTCAATAATTGCTTACACAAAAAAGTTTATTTCCTAGATTCTTTTATTTTAAGAATGTTTTTGTATCAACTTCGATTAGTTTTCTGAAACTGAACGAATATTTATTTAGATTTTTATTTGCGTTAAAAATATTCATGTCCCCAGCGGATAAAACCTCAGAAAAAACCACATATATGTTAAGGCATATATACATTTTTTTCTCACATAGTGACAAACTTTTACACACATACAATCGATCCCTTTATTTTAAGCTAAACATTACTGCTATACTTCATTAACAAAATCTTAACAATCATCTATTTAAAAACATCAACTCTCTTACTAATTTTATCTTCGCTTAAAAAATATATACTTTTGTTTTTCAACATATATTTCACTCCCTTTGAAGAAAGAAAATTTGTAAAATTTTCGATTGGATTTCATTAACTCATTTACGTTTTTTTACGATGTTTTTAATAAAAGTGTACGCCATCTGATGAGGCGAATAATAACTACTCGAAATAGATTCAGAATGGCCCAATAACTTTTCGTTGAGTTTTCTTCCTTTGCATTACAAACATATTCGCTGTCTATGTGAGTTTTTTAAATATATATCCTGATAGATCTATATACTAAGAACCGTACATTGAACACTTCCGTGGAATCATATGAAGATTCTCATATGTTCTGTATATGAATATTCCAAACTCACAGTTTCTGGATACTAACCGGATATATATATATATATATATATATATATATATATATATATATATATTGATTACTGAGTTTAACGCTGTAGAGCACAAGAACCCACACTTTTTCGGCAACATGCTTGTTTTAACACTTAGAGCCCTGAGCTTCTGAGCCTAAATTTGCAGGCGTATGCTAAAACGTGCTGGTCTGAAACGTCGTTGTAAGAGAGAATTCCAATAACCATTTTACGTTCCCTTTCGGACTCATATACTTAGGAACTATACGAATCCACTTTTCTCTGGTTATGGGTTAAATAGCACCACTACTGTCATCCTGCAAGGTTTGCTAAGCCACTAAATAACCCCCGAAGACTGGTATTCCAGGAAACAAAATATCCACACCAAACAAAAATAAATATTAGCAAAAAAGATGTATTTTACCAGTTTATATTCAAATGTTGTTCAATTTTGAAAATTCTGAAAAAAAATCTTTACAGTTGTTTGAACTGTTTGGTTTGGTCGGGTTTTATGGCATATCAACCATTGTAGGTAATTAAAACCAAATCCACTTTAAACATATACATTGAATATTCATAGTTCGGTTATGGTCGGGTTTAATAGCATATCAACCATTGTAGGTTATTTAAAGTTAAATCCTCCTTAGACAAAAATGCTATATATATGTGATATGTTTTGGTTTGGTTTTATGGCATATCAACCATTATAGGTTATTTAAAGCCAAATCTAGATCATGCATATATATTACATATGATTTGGTTTGGTTGGGTTTTATGGCATGTCAACCATTGTTGGTTATTTAAAGCCAAATCTAGATCATACATACATATTACATAAGATTTGGTTTGGTTGGGCTTTTAGGCATATCAAACATTATAGGTTATTTAAAGTCAAATTCTCTTCATACATATATAATAAATATATATGATTTGGTTTGGAAGGGTTTCATGGCATATCAACCATTGCAGGTCATTTAATGCCAAATCCTCTTCATACATATACATTAAATATATATGATTTGGTTGGATTGGGTTTTATGGCATATAAACCATTGTAGGTCATTTAAAGCCAAATCCTCTTTATACATATATATTAAATATGTATGATTTGCTTTGGTAGGATTTCTTGGCATATTAACCATTGTAGGTCATTTAAAACCAAAACCTCTTCTTACATATATAATAAATATATGTGATTTGTAGACCCATTTTGTACGTTACATTTTCTAACGAAACAGAGCACATTTTTTGCACACAGTTATATGGTTTCACTCATTTCTGTATTATACAAATAATTCTATTTACAATTAATCTTTTGTTCCCATAAATTCAAATGTTTTCAAATATTGCAATTTAAAACTAACAATTCAATTAAACTTCTATAATTTGCTTAAACACAGTTAAATAGCAAACAGTTTTATTTCTACTAATTAAATATGGCATAAGTCAACCAAGATAAAAGTATTGCTATATATCACGAAAAATTTAATCAAACATCAGTCATTTGATTACAGAGAGTTACATTAAACAGTTCTATTTCAAGTCATTCAATTTAGCAAAAGTCATTTGTTTGAATTCAGTTTAAATGTCAAAAACATTTCTTTTTGACCAATAGATAGGACCCCATCAGGTGCTACTACTCCTGGCCGGAGTGAACTAGGGTGCAATGGCAATAAAGAAGGCTATCGCATTCCCCAAAGTTCCAGCATTACCGGAACGTCACCATCAGATTGTTTAATGTTATATCCAGGACATTCGTTGTGAGGTCTTATTCAACTGCAGAGAAGTAGTCTGTGTATTCTACAGCCCCAGCCAACAGGGCTTGTGTTAACGGAGGAAAGAAAACAGTAATGTATGATTACACTTACCCCGCCCACAGTTATCGATTAAATAGAACCACTACTGTTTATATAAAGAATATGGTTTTGGCATTAAGTAACCCACCAAGGTTGATTTGTGACTAAAACAAAAGATACAACCGAACCTAAATGTTTCTTCTGTCGCTTGAGCTTGGTTTCTTCTATGTTTGAAAACGTCTCAATACAAAAGTTTATTTCTAACTGTAGCATTTCACTGCAGTCGTCAGCGAAACGAGAGAGAAAGATAGATTTTGAGGATTAAGTCATTTTACTAGAAACGCTAAAAGTTTCATTCTCGAAAGACGAACGATCAAAACGACGATTTTGCTTTTCTCCATCGACCAAGCCCTTCGCTCATAGAAGGCTGTTGTTTCTGGACCCGAATCTCCTCGACGCATCTTCAACCCTCTCTGTCCGACCCGACTCTCTCAACAGCACTAACCGCCAAATTACCCTGCATATATAATATATTAACTATGTCCTCTACTGATGATGAGAACATTGTGTTTATTTTCAAAATCTTCTCTGCCACAGATTTCAAAACACACGATCAACGATATCCTGAGACCCGTGCACCATTTTACCTTTCTCATGCAACTTCCACTTTAACATTTAGATTTTATTACTAGAAATAAAATAACTATCTGATATAATTAAATTATCATCCTTAATTATATTACACTTGTACGTAATGTAACATAATGGCCGAGGGATTTCAGTTTATGCCTTTGGGTTTAGTTAGGCTGAGAACCTTTCGGCTCAGCACATTGGTTAGTTAGGTGCAACATTAACACATGAGTTCACGCACGCGCGCAGAGCGGACGTGCCACTCAGAGATGTCATAATAGCCCGAGATGGGAAACGGAGGCTAGCGAGTGCGAATGACGTCACGCACTGGAAGTGCGCGGAGGATTTGAGGAGATTTTTAAAAGTCAGTTAGTTGAGATGAGACCTGCCACGGGGGAAAATAGTTGGTTTTCGCTTGCTCGCAGAGACCTTTGTGGTGGGGGCGGGGGGCAGATGAAAAAGCCAAAATAGAAAGAATGTGTATTTCTCTCCTTATGTCGAAAAACCTTTAAACTCAAAGGTAATAAAAAGTTTCGTACCTGAAGTAAGAAGTCGTTACATGTTTTTCGAATTTCGAGATTCCTACGTTCTATCTTTATGGACATTCGATGTACATTTCACACAAAGCCATATCATGGCTATGATACAGTAATGGAGACCTCCAGGATTGCACTGGCCGAATGGTAACTGCTGGTAGCCAGCCCCATGTAAGTCTCCAAATTATTATCAATCATGATGGAACGTCACGTGGAAAAAAATAATGATCTTTCGGTCAAAGTTTTACTCGTATAAATAAGTTGGATCAAATAATCCTGTCAAGGTGGCTGCACTTTTCCTCAGCTTTGGATACGTTTATTTCGTAAGTTCTAAAAATCCCTGGGGTCACAATTTTTTAATGGCATGCAATCTACCCGGACGACCTTTGAGATTTACCGGCTGATCACAATCGATGCACAGGGTACCCAAACTGCAGAGTTTGATAATTAACAATAACTAATGATATCTGTTTCTATTGTACAATATGCCTCTAGATATGATAAAATCTTGTTATATATGCATAAGTAGCAATTTACTAAGTTTTCGCTTAGATGTGGCACATGTACATGTAAACAGAGCTCCCAATAAGACTCGAACTCACTCGTGAAGTCTTTTTTAGTCTAGCTTGCTGATCACTACCCTAGGTACCCATATTATATTTACTTTAACATTTTATTTTTTAAAAAAATAGTGTAAATACTAATGCTCAATACTGTGTATTCTTACGAACAATATATCGTCTGAGTTTCTACTTATACCAATTTTTATTTGAAATATTTACAATAGCTTATATAGAAGTGGGAAATTGTTTATTATGTACACGAGCTTTATTGATCATATTGTCAATTTGATAGTATCGTTATTGATATATATTTTTTAATTTCAGATATAAAAAGATTGTCATGGATTATAAGGTTGATGTAAAAGCAAGAAACAAGATATTGGAAAGCTTTAAAGTAATCAGAAAACAATATTAGAAATTGCAAAAAAATTGAAGAAAACACAGAACAACCAAAAAGAAATTTTGGCAAAATAATAAGAGTGGGAAAAATCATCTAGAAAAAAACAGCTTAGGTAACAATTAAAATGGATAATCAGCAAGAAAAGTGAATTGACTCAGAAAATATTTGAAAAGACCAGATTAAATTTAAACGGTATGTTAACATGTTTAGGGTTATTTTATGCCTAGAGGCATTTATATTCATATATTCTTCTTTGAAATATTTTATCGAATACAAATTATCTTTATACTGTCGCATCATTTCAAGGGTTGGTTTGTTTTCTTTGCTTAAGAGTATATTTAGAATTATCAAATACCAAAACTATACTTGTAGAAGAACAGATTCCCCGTGGCGTAATGACTAAATGACTCCTTTGTGGACTTAATGTGTGCATTTACTAACCCCAATGCCTGAGCAAGATGTGACATAAGGTCAGCTATTTCAAACTGAGCTGCAGCTTTAATGTAAGCGAGTTCGAACTCTAGTCGTGTTAGTGAGTTTATTTTTGGAACTAATACCTTTGGGAAAGATATGAATCCCCTTATCTTCCCAGGTATGCGTTAAATCGTACCACTGCTGTTCTTCAACAAGGATGGCTTGGGCATTAAATCAACAATGAAGGTTGATTAGCCATTAAACAAAGAAACCAACCCAATTGATATAATTCTATGGCTTTAAGCTAACTAATAGTATTGATAATTCGTAAAAAAATCATACCTTTGAGAAGCTATTCTTTATATAACTAATAATTGACCCCAAGTTATATGGTCTCAGAATCATTTATATGATAACTTCTTTTATCCTTGCTAATCCATCATAAATCTGGTTTTCTGGCCGGGATTATTGGTCGGTTTGTATCAAAAAGTTCTTGACAGTTTTATACGTCTAACTTTCTAGGCCAGATTCTGGTTTGTGCATATGTTGTATAGCCATAAACCACTATACATACACATATCCATGCAGAAACATATTCAACACAATAAAGACGAGCGGACACAGTTCTTTAGAAAAATATACCTCTCACTTTATTGAAATGGTTGTGTGTGAGAGGGAGTTGGAGACCGAACAAAGACTGTGACATATTGACCCCCCAATTCTTCTGGCTATCACAGCCTTTCTCCTGGGCTGCTCAACCGGAAGTCTGGGGGGCCCAGCCTCTGCAGGGGCATGGTTCCCTTTCCAAGATCTTATCTCCAACTGATCTGAACTTCCTGTCAACGGGGTTATAAAATAATTTGGCGTCCACCTACTTCCTGCAAGCGTCACAATTCGCGATCACTTCAACCCCTTGAAAGTCAAAGTCGCCCCTGATATATTCTACCGGATGCACCTGTTATTTACACAGGTGCATTTCTTCTTTTGACAGCTTTGCCGGGGTCAATATGCAGCACATATACTCTTCGTCATTTGTATGAAATATAAGTCTCTTGCACAATTCCCAATAGATCCCCATTTCAGCCCAGTCATACCTACATTTGTATTCCTTGTATCCCAGTTTTGCTGCTTTCGCGTATAATAAGATTATTAGTTTTATCTCTGCCTCCATCTAAACAAACACTTTCTATACAGCTTATAATCAATCGTAATCAACTGTTGATTATTTCCAAACTGATCTCTTTGATTCATTGTTAGAACCTATATACATGCAACTGATTCGAGTCAAACTAGACCAAAAGTGATGCCAATGAATGAGTACTCCAGACTTTCCCGAGCTCCAAAACAGGAATCTCACCATTAGATTCAGTTTAGTGACATACCTAGAACGCGTTTTTTTGCGTGGAAGGCTCTGACCCTTTGCAGGGGATATATATTCAGTGCATCATAAACGCCGCAGAAGATTTTCCTTTTTAATATAACAGATCAAAAACCAAGTTGAGCTAAACAGAATATTCATGCAAAATAAATCTCCTTAGTATTCTTCAATTTGGACTATTGCCTACGTTTTACCCTCCAAAAAAAAACTCTCAAGGATATCAAATTAATGGAATGGTCCCAAGACTCTCCTGATATTAATTTAATACGAAAACATTAAACGTGATTTGTATAAGACAGGAAAATAATATTCAAGTAAATAAAGACATCTGGGAAGCATTAAAATCTACAGTAAAGACTTAAACGAAAGAGTCAGTACAGTTAGTAAGCAAAAGACTAATCAAAATAATTGAAGATCAAGGATGCCATAATCATCGTCATCAAGTCACACTGAGAGCACTGGGTTTTCTGAATTTCTCTTTCTCATCATCTATTCCTATCATCTAATGATAGGATCTTCAAGGCTGCATCCTGTGTTTGCACAGAGCTGATATAAGTAAGTCTTTCCTGGTCGGCTGACACTGGCACGTCCATATATATATATATATATATATATATATATATATATGTGTGTATATGTGTGTGTGTGTGTGTGATATAATGGCCGAGGAATTTCATTTTATATATCTTGCCTTTGTGTTTAGTTTAGCTGAGAACCTTTCGGCTCAGCACATGGGTTAGTTAGGTGTAAACTTGAGCGCAGGTGTTAACGCGCGCGCGGGGAGGATGTGTCGTTCACCGACGTCAAAATAGAAATCCCAGGACCAGGAGGTTGGCAGACTTATCAAGGAGAGAGAGAAAGTTCTGATTTCAAATACCCTAAAAGTCGGCTCGGTAAGTTAACTTCTAGGGTTGAATTAGATCAAAGATCGTTCTTTGCTACAGGTACCATGTGTCGCATATCGCACCGCTGGACAAACAAGGAAAAACTTGTAGGTCTATAAAATTGTAATTTATATTTCTATTCTTCGACGCTGACGATTTTGTGTAGCGGGAATACAGTCTGAGAGAGTTCGCACATATCTTTCTTCTGTGGCGGGAACCCTTTTTTTGAAGTAATGCTACGGCCGGAGAACACACACGGGGAGCTGACAGGTCTGCTTAAGTGACCAGAGGGTCTCTCCCTTCGCTTGAGAGACCAGCGGACCTCTCCCCTTCGTTTAAGGGACCAGCAGATCTCTGCCTTCAGTCTAAAATTTCAGACCTTATATTGTCTTTTCAATTCCCATGTGGATATATGAATATCCTCTCCACCCACGTATTTTTCTGTTTATGGCTGGTTAACGGAACTTACATACTTCTGGGGTTTTTCCCGGTAATTTGTTGATCCTATCTGCGAACAGAAATATCTGTCACTCTATCCATAAGCAATAAATTTTATTCTCGCCATCATGTTTTATATTTCTCTTTCGTGTGAAAACCACTTTGTTGATGTTATCTCGCGACTGCATTGAATCTGCTAAGTTCATCCACGGAACTCTGTCGCTAGCTAAGCTAGTATATTACACCATGTAACGTAATAAAACTTTGTGGCGAGTCTCCGAGGCGTAATAAGTAACGTGCTGGACTAAGACATCATTGAGATGAGGAGTCCCTGTGGCATCGTGGTTAACGCACTGATCTGTGACATCTTAGTAAGCGAGGAGGTGTCCCGTGGGGTAATTACAGGGTGGAACGATAAAATTGTCGTCCTAAAGAAAACAACACTACAGCTTTATTTTAAAACTTTTATTGAAAAAATCAATTCAGGTAACTTGATTATGTAGTAGACCTAACATCAATTCAATGTAGCAGCCTTCAGCCTCAATCACTGCCTCGATACGGATCCGGAACTGGGAGCATGACTTTTCCACAATGCACCGGCAGGAACTCGGCGAATACTCAGTAGATGGAAGCGATCAGGCTGGCTTTGGTGTTGTGGGAGGTCATGTTGGTGATGTTCTCGACTATGACCAAACGAAGTAGTCAAGCGGGTTCAGGTCGGGGGAGGGGGCCAGTGAGAGAAGGGTACAAAGTCGTAGCACTCCTTCTGAAGCCAAGCCTGGGTCTCTTTGGACTTGTGGGCCGGCAGCGAGTCTTACTGGCACACTCAGGGTGTGCCACCGGCCACCTGATTGCACCAGGGGATCACCACACTCTTCAGCACATCCAGGTACACTTTGATGTTGACTTTCAAGGCGACTTAGAAGATGTGAGGTGGCATGCTGTCCTCAACCTTGGGCTTCCGCTCCACCACCTCCAAAGGGTTGTCCGATGCGTTAAGCTGTGCCTTTAAGTGTTGAACCGTCCGGTTTTGCATTTTGAGGGTGCTGGCAATTGTCCTGTTGTCATAACTTTGATCGGTGGAGCGCATGAGTTATACAGCGGCGCATCTCCGATCTCTCTCGTTGAACATTGTGTCACTTTCAGACATGATAGAAGGCTCCTATCGCTCTTGGGATTTGTACACAACTGGCCAACTAGTAGATGGTCTGCAACAAAAAAAGAAAACCGGTTTTCATTAAACGGAAATGGAATCATGTCATCTTTTCTAGGGCGACAATTTTATCGTTCCACCTTGTACTAAAGTGCTGGATTGATACATGGTAGTCAGAGAGTTCGAACACCAGTCACGTAATTATATTTACTTACAAACTAATACCTATGAGAAAGGCATGACCTTATTTATCCCCTACCAGCTAAGGGTAAAATAGTACCACGAGTGTTCTTCTTCAATGATGGGTGTGGCATTTAATAACTCCCAAAAGGTTGATATACCATTAAACAAAGAAACTAAACCTATAATGTTCACTAATAACCTTGGGAAGAAAACAAACCCTCCTATCTTCCTAGCTTTACCATAAATAGTACCACTGCTGTCCTTTTACAAATAAGTTCAATGTCATATCAATCCTAATGGGTTATTCAATGCCAAAGCCAAAGAAACTAACTAAACCTTATCCCACCCAACTATACCTTAAATAGCACCATTTTTTGTTCTTTTACAAGGTTGGGTTTTGCATTAGATATTACACGAAAGATGAATGCCATTAAATACAGAAACCACACCAATTAAACCTATAACTGTGAGCAAAGAAATGTTTATTATCATTCGAAATAAATAGTTACTTGAAACCATATAAATGTAAATGAATTATTAGTATTAGAGAGAAATACTTTAAACCATATGGCAGTATGCAAACAAATGAATATTATTTTTAGATAAAAGTATTTACTTGAAACCAAGTAATTGGGTATAAAATTGTAATATTAGAAACACTTAAAAACGTACAATTGCACGCGAATCATTTGTATTAGATAGAAATATTTGATATAACAGGATATACAAAATATTCAAGACTAAACGTGCAACTGAATCGTGCAATGAAGCATTGAAAATACACTTATTACATTTATTCACAACGTAAACAAATTTCAGCATTAAATGACTCGTAAGTTTTTATATAGAGGCTCGTACCACGTGACCTCTGGTATTTCGGAGGATTAGAATACGTCGCGTTTCTAAAGCACGGTCAGTACAGAAAGATCCTTGTCAGTAATAAGACCAAAATTGACGTAAGATCAACAGCGCGGGACTTATAATATTTGTTGGACTGAACCACTTAAGTTAATAAATAGTTAACTCTATTTCACTTTCGTACAACCATACAACATAAGTTAATATGCCTTAAACTAAGCAAGCAACCAACCCTGGGGATTACGTCAGCTAAAACGGATTTTGTCCAACCATATTTTTATCATCCGGATTTCTCAGAACCAACTTTGGTTTTGCAGTGGTTGAAATATATCTATTTAATTTTAACCTCTTCAATCTCGACAACTTACTGAACTTCAAATTAACATCTGAAATTCCTGATTCACAATCCGTATCGCCTTATATGTCTCTATTGCAGTAATAAAAAATGAGAGACTGATTAATTCAAGATCTCTTTAATTTGCTTATACCAGTTTGAATTAAATGTTCAACAAGATTTTTGTAACTTGAGGCGTAATTCAGGTGCTTTTTCAGGGGTCGTGAAGTCGCAGAAATATAAGACAGTGAGAAGCCAATTTCGCCCGATACTCTCCGTGTGACACTCACCAGATTTACCTCTTTGATCTTAAGGCCTACCAGGCTTTGCTTGATATTTCGAGGTCCTTGCAGCCCGAGCGAAATATCCTCAACCATCTGTTTTCCTTACTTTGGTCAACTGCGCCTTTATCAGGGGCACAACAAAAGTTTATGGCTACTTCTGCGACTTTATGGTCCAGTTAGAAATCCTAAAGCATCATAAGTTCCCAAATTAGACAACGTTGGATGCTCATATGTGAAGCTTTCAAATCAGACATGGATTGAAGCAATACGCGACATGTCAGAGCACTAGCTACCACGATACCACCAAGTACAGCGGATACTTAAAACGACTTGAATTTCTTCGGTCACATGATAGACGTGCTGCCAATTAGCAGGAAACATAATGTTGCCAGGCTTATGAATCACTGAAAATGATTAAAATTAGTAGTGAAGAGATTTTGTAGGCCTGAATATAACGAAAATAATCAGTGTGGAGCATATAATAATAACAATGATATCAAGACAGACAAGGATAAATACAATTATTCTATAGGAGATGAAGATTAAGGTTGGAAGAGTTTTTCGCATTGCTGGCTTCATCATTTGCCAAGTGACGATCGAGATCAAATGTCAAGTATGACAAAATACTTGGAACTCAACCAGACAACGTCTCAAATGGCCACGCTTCAACAAATATATCTAATATATGGACAATATCTTAAACAAACAAAAATATAATAAATATAATAAATAACACACACGCAGATTTGGATGTATATATATATATATATATATATATTGGATAGATTTCCGACAGGCTGGAAGAAATGTGACTTGAAAACAAATATATATATATATATATATATATATATATATATATATATATATAATACAGCGTTTCTCACATTTAAAAGTGTTATCAGATAATCAGTAATTTTTTCTTTAATTCAAAAGATGAAGTTTAGATTTTTATTTGATTTTTTATAAAAAAAAATTAGAATTAGAATTTTAAATTTTTTATGATTTTTTTAATGAAATTTATAAAAGACCAATGCGTGAGCTCAACGGCAACTACACAAGATTGCTGCGAGCAATATTGAACAAGTCCTGGAGGCAACACCCAACAAAGCAGTAGCTGTACGGTCACCTACCACCCAACACGAAAACTATCAAAATTAGACGAACCAGACATGCAGGACACTGCTGGTGAAGTAGGGACGAGCTCATATGTGAAGTACCTCTGTGGATTTCTTCTCATGGACGAGCAAAGGCAGGGCGACCAGCTCGAAACTACATACAGAAGCTCTGTGGAGATACGGGGTGTAACCCTGAAGACCTGCCGGAAGCGATGAACGTTAGTGAGGGCTGGTGAGAGAGGGTTAGGGATATACGTGCTGATGGCATGACAAGATGATGTGATGATGTATATATATATATATATATATATAATTAATTCGGCGATGCACAAATAACCTTGGGAATCACATGAAATCAACTATTCCCCAATCATATATGGGTAAAGAGTAGAACTGAGAGCGTTCTCATTTTGCTGACAACAACACAATGAGAAGGAAGACTTTGAATTCAAATCTGTCAAAATCTGCATAAAATGACCTTGTCTGGCATCTTGCACGTACGGAGTGGTTGGTTTGATTTGGTTTGGTTTCACTTTCTTTTTCACAATATCAGAAACAGCTGAACGCTCTGTATATTGGCTCACAGCAAATTACTACAAATTGAAATCAGTGTATCGGAGGCTTTCAAAAACGAATGTCTGCTTACAATTTCCAATTGGTGATTGGAATTGGCTTACATTTACTTATTCAATATTCATCAATACAACTGAAAAAATATTATGCGAAATTTAATAAAGTTTTTTTTTAAATTTTGTTCAATGAGTTAATTGTCTCTATTTAAAATTATTAATCCTAAACATGCACTTTGTTTGCTTTAAGTTCTGTCTACTGTGCAGCAAATCCGATTCAGTCGGGAACGATCAATGAAGAAAGCGGCACCAAAACACAATTTACTCCTGTAGATATTTTGTAACGGTAGCTGCATTACCGGTAGATTTCAACTGTTTGGGAGTCAATCTGAGGACGGTACAGAGTATTCCAAAAGAGTTGGATGAGTCCAATGACGATTAAAAATGTAGGGCAGGTCGGAAGCCTCGTCCTGATCATTCTGATGAGAAAAGAACTTGCGAATTTGTTGCTGAGATCCAGGCCCTGATTAAATTCGATCCCAGCAAGACAAGGTCCATGGATAGAGATTTTGGAGCGTCTGAGTTCCTCATTAGGGAGGTGGTGCTTAAAGACATTCGGTTAAACAAGTTCACCTACCATGGAAGCAGAGTCTCATCAACCGAGACAGATATCAATACGCGACTAGCAAAGGAATGGGCAGCTATCGACAGCTATCAGTCATATGGCTGTCAAACCTAATCGATAAAATGAAACGCAGTTTCCTCCAAGCAGCGGTCGTCTTGATACTGGTATACGGATGCACTACATGGATGCTAACTAGACGGGTGGAGAAACAGCTTGACGGCATCTACACAATAATGCTGCAAGCAATAGTGAACAAGTCCTGGAGGCAACACCCCACAAAGCAGCAGCTGTTCGGCCACCTACCACCCATCTCAAAAACTATCAAAATTAGACGAACCAGACATGCAGGACACTGTTGGGGAAGTAGGGACGAGCTCATAGGTGATGTACTCGTATGGCCCCTTCACATGGCCGAGCAAAGGCAGGGCAACCAGCTCGAGACTACATACAGCAGCTCAATGGAAGATTGGGTGGGGTGGCGAGAGAGGGTTAGGGTGCAACATGATGATGATAATTTCTCATACAAATTGAGGAAAGGCTTTGAAGTGCTGGAGGAAAACTTTTGAAAAATTTCAAGCGTTCCCTCCAATTTTTTTTCTTTTGTTCTGATATGAAAATCACTCCTAGGATCTGATTGTGAACTTACAGGAGAACCACTAGCTTGCTCTTTCTCCTAGTGATAATGATAAAAACCAAGCACCTAGATATCGTCATGCCCCTTTGAGTTTTCACTAACGATAGGGAAGTTATGTCCTCATTCATCTTCCTATGTGGCCTCACTTTTAAAACAAAGAAGATAGTGCTGTTCTGGATCGAGTGGTTGGCTGCTGGAAGACACTACATTTGGCAACAAGACAACGCTCCAATAATCTGGCAGCCTGACTTCTTAAATCTCAATCCCCTTGATTATTCTGTGTGGGGTGTGGATGAGCAAATTACAATCGAAATTCTATGTAACACCATCGATGAGCTGAAGGCAAGGATAACGGCAGAATTTACTAGTTTAAACAATGAAACCATCGGAAAAGCTTGCTGTAGATTCCAAAGTAGTTTCGTGGTCGTGACTGAAAAAAACGGCGATTTCTTTGGATAAAATTATTCCATAGCATTTCAAGATATTTTTGTGTAATTTCCGAAATACTACTAATAAAGTAAGATTGCAGTGAGCTTTTCAAGTCTGTGTAATTTAGACGACAGCTGACTCATAACACCACACACACACACACACACACACATATATATATATATATATATATATATATATATATAAAACTATAACCCTTGGTTTTTCGAAAGTATCTCAGTTGAATGATAATATTCTATTGTGCTGTATTGTATGACATTCACAAAATTCTGGCGTAGGAATTTACTTATTTTGTTGGAGCTTGTGTTAAACGAAGAACACACACACATGCACGAGGGCACACACACACACACACACACACACATATATATATATATATATATATATATGGAAATGAGATATAAGAGAAATTGTACAAAAAGTGTTGATTGCTAATATAGCTGAGCCTATTTAATTCCTGAAACACTAAAAGTATGTACCCATTTAGTCAAAAACACACACGCTCACACACTGTTTAAATATAAAAATCATTATATCATCTCGTGACACTTACTTTTTTAGCCTTCTCTCAGCATAATGTATACGCAGTATCTATCTATCATTCTATCTATCTATCTGTTAGTTTGTCTATACATCGAACCATCTGCCAGTGTGTCTATGTGTCATTCTTTATTTCTCTCTGTATGTCACTCTGTCTCCCAATCGAAATTTGTTCATAGCTAGTTATCTACCTAGCAGTAACTAAGATAGGAGGGGCGAACGCTAGTAAGCTATATATTTGATATCAAAAGATAGGAAAGAAGAAAAGAAAAAATGTTCGTAGTCAGGTGAGAAAATTTTATTATAAAATAATAATAAAGACGGTTCCACCGTCCGAAACAGAAGAGAATACTTAGCAGCAAATATGAACAAAAACACCACACTGTACCATGTATAAGTATACCGACAAATTGTATGTATTGACTTCAAAATTTATCATTTCTTCAACTATTTGGAATTTAAGTCATGTCTTATTTTGATACTTTAATTTTCCTGGTCTCTAATTTTTTGCTGTTTAGAAAAATGTAAGTGAATGCAGTTAATTTTGAATAGAAGTAGTATACCAAGCAGTAGATAAGAGAGAAGGAGCAAACATATATATATATATTGGAAAATGCTGTTAATTTAGTGATTAATAAGTTCCTATCAAAATTAATGATCCCTATCAGATATTGAAGAGCTAAACTTTATAACCCAAAGCACCTAATTACTCTTTAGCTGAACAATAAAAAAAGTAGACAATTGCAGGACTTTAACTGAGGTAAAATTTTAAAAACCTAAAAATATAACTGAATATATATAAGTAGAAGCCATGGGAAGCAGCATGGTGGATTTGAAGTAAGGCAGATGAATCCAAAGTTGGGTCAAAATGCGAGGCTCATCAGGTGAAATTCATAGTTCAACGGCCAGGATCTATTTGTTCAGTCAGGAAAATACTGCAACTCATCGATACTGATGAGGAAAAAACAACCTAACGCTTTTTTTGTGATCCGCTTATGAGTTAACTTTCTTAAAGCGTACTTAGTCGCATCTGTGACAAGTGCACAGAATTCCAACAACCCTAGGGTCAGGTATAGCCACAATATACAGCTCATGATAAAAATGACAAATCGAAATATAACTCAACGTGAGATACAGACAACAGGTCTGGGTCTCATGATCGGCAGGTCCTATCCGGATCGACATCATGGGGGATCCGTTTAGCATCCTGCTAATGTTGGCTGTTTGTTTTTCAGGTACACTAACGAAGATTTGATAAACCAAACCGACTAGAGACACCAACACAGAAAATGAACTAGGAAAGAAAACAAACTTGCACTTCACAGTTATTTTAGAAGAAACCCTACAAAAAGAGGGTATAGAAAAAATAATAGAAATATGTGAAGAATGTGCTAAATTGTAGACAAGCCAACGACTCACTGACGAAGTTAAAACGAATCTACAGGAAGGTTAGTTTCCTGACATTGAAATATTAGATACCCGACAAATCAAGAGGGAATCAAGGCAACAAGTCCTTAATTCAATAATCGAAACACCAAATAATGAAAAACAAGAAGAGTCTCCCCGAAATGAACAGCAAAGTAATAACAATTGAAACACTATACATCCAAACCACATGGAAAAAAGACTAACATAGGAAGAAAAAATGAACAGAGAGATTTTAAAGAGAATTATGCCTGAAAAGAATTTTAGATTATCATCGCTAAGAAACCACTACTGGAAAACAGTCAAGGCAGAAACTGAATGAGTAAACGAATGATTAACACATGTCTCTACGAACAATATCACAGAATTAAACGAACCAACACACGCAAGAGTGAAATTAGTCTGTGATAAAGTCGGTTTTCCCCCAAAGAACACGAGAAGAAAATCAAAACCTGGATGGGAAATTTGACTGTAAATGCAGATAAGAAATCTACGACAACAAGCAAAAATGATAAGGCAGAAGAAATACGCTGGAACATGTTGGGACGAAAAAAAGAAAAAAAAAACAATGTAACAAGGAAAACAAACAATACAATCCGAGGAAAAATGTCAGAAAGTACTAGCGAAAGAATGAGAGCTAAAAAGATATCGAGACAAGATGAAACAATGAAGACTAAACAGAACATTTCAAAACAACGAAAAAAGTTCTACCAGTAAGTTGGGGTAGAATGCACGAAGACATACCAACAACCGGATGAAAAGGAAACAAAACATTTTTCGAGCAAAATATGGGAATGAAGAGAACATAAAAGAAAAGCCGAATGGTGAAGCAACATGGGAAAATAGAAGTATTCGAAGAAGGACCTAAAGTGAAAATACACCTCAATTTAGTCAGAGCTACAATCAAAAAGGAACCAAATTGGAAACCACCATACAAGTTTAAAAAACTCACTTCTATCCACGACTGATTGAATATCGAAATTAATATATGCTTACAAGAAATAGACATACGTGAATAGGAGACCAAAAGAAAGATAAACCTGATCCAAAAAGACCCCCAAAAAAGGAACCGCCTCTAACGACTGTGCTGTTAGTATTTTCCTTATCATCAGTAGGCAATACCGATGATGAAGAAAATACTAACGACACAAAAAAGGGAGGAGATTCACTATTCATTAATTGGTCAAGAAACAGAAAGGATGCTGCACAGGGACCAGAGGAACAGCAGAGCTACTATACATTGATTAACACTTCCCTAATGAGGGCAAAACGAGACGAAAAAATCAAGCTATGGCATGGTCTGACTGTGCCCCCCCTCGACCCTGTTACATCAACTTCTTAACCATTTCGCTTGGCCGATGATTATCTAGTGGTTCCGATAGGGGTATCACACATTTCTTCCTGGCTACCGAAATACAATCAAGAGAGTGTGAGAAAAAGAACACTGAACAAACAAACGGAATGGGCTTGGGTTAACTCAAGTGCAAGAAGGTTAAGTTGTGACGCTCTGCATTCCTTTGCATATGTAGACTAACGCCGACGTGCATACCTCGCGAAATTTCCACAAAGCTACTAGGAATGCCAACTCATCTTGACTCACTTGCTTCCCTCACTTGCTTCTGGACCCTATCTCATGCCGACTGGTCTCTGCTGCTGTCCGGTGTCGACTGCCAACTGCCCCTCTCCGTCGCCCGTCGCGAACTACCACTGTGGGTTCCTTTGTCCAACTCCTTATTTGCGTTCCCTTGCCTACTTCCGTTTGTGTCGAGATCTCGAGTCCAAACCCTTTGTCTGGTTTCGCGCCAAAACAGACAAAGGGATCTTCTTCTTGGCGGACCACCTGCATAGTGTCACGTGACAACAAAAAGGCCTACGATATGGTTACGCAAAGCTGGATAATTGACAGTTACAAAATGTACAAGAAATCTGGCGTTGACGGAAGGAATAAAATTACCGAATGAAGGAAAAATCAGAAAGCAGAGAAAAAAGAAACTTACTTATACTAGGAAATATTGGAAGCGGGCACCATCAAACAAGCGGAGATGAATGAAAAAATAAAAAAAAAGCATACCCCGGGAGAATGAGAAAACTACTCGAAACCAAACTACAAAGAAGAAATCTCATTAAAGGGATAAATTCATGGGCTGTCCCTCTCATAAGATTCTCGAGACTATTCTTAAATCATCGAAAGAAGAACTTCAACAAACGATGCATAAGGTCTTACATTCTATTGATGAAGTAGACAGATTGAGTGTTGTCAAGAAAGGAAGGAAGAAGAGAACTTGACAATATTCATGATAGCGTTGATGCATCGATACGACTATACGACTGCATAAAGAAGTGCGATGGAAGACTTATTACAACTACTAGAAACAATGCTAACAACACAAGTATTAACAGAAGAAAAATAAGTAGAAAACAAAAATCGGAAGAAAAACATGGAAATTTGAAGTGACAAAGAAGCGAGATCTTACTCAAGAAAACTTGGTCATGGCGAAGTAAGGGAAAACTAAAGAGAGAAACTGAATTTCTTCTGATAGCAGCACAAAACAACGCCATGAGGATAACGTCAAAGTAAGAATGGACAATATGTAACAAAATAGTTGAAGTAGATTATGTGGTGACAGAGACGAAACCATCAATCACATAATCAGCGATTGCCGTAAATAAACCCAAAAAGAGTATAAGACTATATACGACTGAGTGGGGAAGTTGATCCACTGGGAATTGTGCAAGAAACTGAAATTTGGCCATACGAATAATAAGAAGAAATGGAAAAAAGAACACGACAGGAGACTATCCAAACTACAAAATTATTGAGGACAGCCAGAATACTGAGAAGAGTCCTGGAAACTTGAAGAGACTTGCTGTCACTCTAACTCCAGTTAGAAAACAACGACTAGTGTTGACGTGAAAAACTCTCAAAAGAGTAAGATAATAATAATAATAATAATACCTTAAGAGAGAAACAGAATTTCTTCTAATAACAGACAAAACAATGCTATAAGAACCAATCATATCAAAGCAAGAATAATTAAGACGCAACAAAACAGAAGATGTAGATTATGTGGTGACAGAGACGAAAAGATCAATCACATAATCAGCGATTGCCGCAAATAAGCCCAAAAAGAGTATCAGACTAGATACGACTGGGTGGGGAAGTTGATCCACTGGGAATTGTGCAAGAAATTGAAATTTGGCCATACGAACAATAAGATGAAATCGAAATAAAAATACGAGAGGAGACCATCCAAACTATTGCATTATTGAGGACAGCCAGAACACTAAGAAGAGTACAGGAGGCTTGAGGAAACTTGCTGTCACTCAGACTCCAGTGAAAAACCATCAGTTAACGCTTGTATGAAAAACTCTCAAAAGAGTAAAATAATAAAAATAAAGAAATCGCTGAGAAATGAAAAGAAGAAAAAAACAAATTTACAAGTATTGTTGTAACAAAGTACACTTAACAATTTGAACAGACGAAACTTGTTTAGTATTCTTGTACAAAAAAAGTAATGCCCATGAATTTGACCAACAAACAATAAACTTAGCCACGTCCGGACTGCGGCAATTTTCTGCCATAAAACGCTACCGATCAATAGGGCTATAAACATCAAACTGAGTGTGTCGGACTCCATAAATAAATGCACTACTTCGGCCTAACGTCACACAGTAACACGGTCTCCATAATATCAAATGAAAACACCTGTTATCTGCGCATGCGTCGCTCAACATTTCGTATATCACCTATTGACAAGGTCACAGTTCAAAGATATTTAAAGTACGCCTTTTTTATAATAATCACTAACTTCCGAGATACTAACTGAATTACCCGTGGTCTAGTGGGTAGAGTGTTCGCCAATGGTCTGGGAGACCTCGGCTCAATCCCAGGTCGCGTCATACCTAAGACTTTAAAAATGGTACTTGATACCTCCTTGATTAACACTCAGAAATATACGGTACGTACCAAGTGTAAAGTGGAGCAATCCAGGGAAAAGAGTAGCGCCCTTCCCTAAACCTCGGTGTAGTTGCTATTGAAAAGGAAGCCTTCTAAATATATATATTTATCATCATCATCATCATGTCGTGCCGCCAGCACGGATATCCCTGACCCTCTGTCGCCACTTCTCCCTATCATTCATCGCCTCCGGCGGGTCTTCAGGGTTACATCCTATGCCCTCACATAGTTGCTGTATGTAAGTTCGTGCTGGTCGTCCTGCTTTTGCACATCCATATGTGGGGGTCCACAGGAGTACATCGCTTATGAGCTCGTCCTTGCTTCTCCAGCAGTCTCCTGCGTGTTTGGTTCGTCTAACTTGTATAGTTTTCGTGATGGGGGACAAGTGTCCGTATAGTTGGTGTCTCGTGAGGTGTTGTCGCCAGGACTTGTTCAATACTGCTCTCAACATTTTTGTGTAGTTTCCGTCTAGTTTTTTCTCCAGCCGTTTAGTTAGCGTTCATGTAGTGCATCCATATAGCAGTATCGACACAACCGCTGCCTGGAAGAAACTGCGTTTCATTTTATCGGTTCCAACAGTTTATGATTTTCACTATATTACTATCTCAGTTGGTGGGTAAGTTTTTCTGCCGTCTTTTGTTACATACATTTACGAGACAATCTTAAATCTGCCGCGCACATCTATCATCACAAATACATACAAACAATCACATGTACCACCACACACAACAATATGCAAAAACCAAAGACTATTATGCAATTTTAACGTAAAATTCTTTCGTTTATATCTTTTGGGTCTTTTTTTTCAATTTCTTCAAAATCTTTTTTTTACCGGATGATTGCAGTGACCTGATGTGCATGAAACCAGTAGTCGCAGAGAAGAATCCATGTTTTTAAATATATATAAACTAATATATATTATATACATACACGCACATACATACATATATATATATATATATATATATATATATATGCGCGAGCGTGTGTGTGTGTGTGTAGTTAGGCAGTAGTCATTCATTTAGGCATGCTTCATTAAATAATAAAGACAAATCTTGTCTGTATAATTTATTTAAGATCCTTTCAAGTTTCCTGATAAGTGTCTTAGTTTCTGGTTTGAATTTGTAGATGAATTTCCCAAAATTATCTCGAACTCTTTCGGACCCTTCATCAACAGGGCTTGCTTGCTTCTGTAAGGTATGTTGTTTTTAAAAAGAGTTTTTGATGAGATGACATAAATAAGCGAACGCAGAATCGGACAAAAATAGGGTAACTCGTGTATTTAAAAGCGAACGCTATTTAAAAAGTGAACGCTATTTTAAGAGGGAACGCTATCAACGGAAATAGAATACTATCAAGCAATACGGGGAAAAATTACTAAAAGCATTTCAAAACATTGTCGCAATTTTCAAAATTATTTCTATTGATTTTAGGGTTTTTTTTTTATATGTACGGCTTCAAGGATTTTTAGTCATAGCTTATCAATTTCGTATGCTATTATAGGGGGTTTTCGACTAAAATCTTTTGAAACTTGGATTTAGGAATAGAATGGGTCTTAAGATGTAAGGCTATGGAGCTAGAATCATTAAGGTGCATTGTAAGTCGTCTTGAATATATATAGTTTAGTCAATCTTGTTTAAAGATTCCAGTATTTACTTTTTACGATTTTTTTTTCCTTTAGCTTTTTACTAGTTTCCTTTTTACTAGTTTCTCTGATAGCTTCCCTGTCCTGGAGAGGTTTCTGTAGGTTTTGCGTCCAAAAGCTTTTGATCATACCGAGTGATCGTCTTTAGGTGAATTTCTTATAGCTATGTATTGTAGGTAAATGTTGGTTAATGGCACTAGTGTCAAGTAGGTAGTATATAAGATGGAGCAAACACTGATAAAATGAAATCTGCTGAAATAGAAAAAAATCCTCACTCAATAACACCAAAATCATTTATAAAAATGATAACTAAAATACCTACAGATCACCAAAGCCACCAATTTTAAAAATAAACAAGTAAATAAAATATTATGCAACTCCGGCACTAACTTAATAAACATCGTGAACAATTAATATAATAACCAAAGAACTCCCACAAATACTTAACATTTCAAACAAAATAAATTTTGCTCTTTAACTAAAAAAATAATACAAACAATACCTACGAAAAATCTTCCTTAAAGATGTTCAATTGATATGATCAAAAATATTTAAAAACAGAAATTTGAAAAACTTCTCTATTAACTGGAGTCTGATATAAAGAAGCTAGCGAGAACAGAAAAAAAAAAATAAAACCATGGAAAACATTCTGTAGTATTTAAACAAACTTCTCTATACGATAACTTGCAGCATATCTGCTCATAGAGTGTTTTCCAATGGCCCGGGAAAACAGGTTACCTACACCTTGATGTAGTAGCTAATGAAATGGGATCATTCCGGTTTACAAAGTAAAAATTAAAGAAACAGAAAAGATTAACAAATAGTTAGACATTGACAGGAAACTAAAACGCTGTGGAACATGAGGGTGACGGTGATACTAATTGTAGTTGTAGTACTTGGAAGAGTGCCCCAAAAATTGGGAATAAAAGATTTCCATTTTCTTCTCTCTTTTTTCCCCAAGGTTTTTGGCACTCTTCCAAGTACTACAACTACTATTTGTATCACCGTCACTTTCATGTTCCACAGCGTTTTAATTTCCTGTCAACGCCTAACGATTTGTTAATCTTTTCTGTCGCTTTAATTTTTACTTTGTAAACTGAAGGATCCCTTTTCATTAGCTACTACATCGAGGTGTAGATAAAGACACAACTCCTTTTCCTGGATTGTTCCACTTTACTCTTCATACGCACCTTATAATGTTGAGTATTAAACTAGGAGGTATCAAGTATCATTTTGGAGTCTTTGGTATGACTCAACCTGGGATCGATCCATGTTCTCCCAGACCATTGGAAGAAGGAAATGGAAATCAGTGAAAGAATAAAGACTATCCAAACTAAAGCATCGACTAGAATACTCATAAGAATCCTAGAAACCTGGGAAGACTTGCTGTCACTTAGACTTCAGTGATATGTCCCCAGAAATTCGTGTCACCATTGAGTTCTTGGAATATTGCTTTCATGTTTTTGTAGAGCATCAATATAGAAAAGTATTGACGTGAGAATTTGTTTTTTGAAGTTCTCCTTCGATTATTCGATGAATACTTAGAACCTGAGACGATGAAAATTGATTTTTTCGAAAAATGAATCTTCGGAACTTCAGTTCGAATAAAAAAAAAAAAACTTTGCACTCATAACCGTATGAGTTATGCCAATGTAATTCTAACCGATTCTGATGTTGCTTTCTTTGGGAAAGGGAGGATGCTGCCTTCCTTACGTTTTTATATTGAGTTTTGTTTATACACAGTTTTGCATAATCGAAGTAAGTAATCAAATTTTGTTGCTTTTCATACTTCCAGTGGTATTTCGTTAGGACCTACAGCTTTACTGCTTTCAATTGTTTCCAGAATTGTGCCGAATTAGTCCTCCCTAAACAGGTAAACTGTCGAATTGGTCATTAATAATTTCTTCAGTAGGCTTATCAGCGATTTCAGTAGGCTTTCCAACCATATTTTTGAAATGTTCTTTCCACTTCTGAAGTCTTTCTTTTTGCCTGGTAGATTTAAGTTTTAATCTTGCGGTGCTTTTCATTCCATTAACTTCATGACTGCCTGTCGCCATGATTGAGATTGTTTATCTGCTAAAGAATTTCTAATTTTATAGATTTGGTCGAGAATATATTCGCGTTTTTGTTTTTGGTTATTTCTTTATTTTGTTAAGTCTTAGCTCATTGTTGTATGCTTGGTTTCTTAGATTAGGTAAGAATACTTTTTACACGTTATCTCATTTTTCCCTAACTGCAATTGACTTTCAGGTAACTCTTGGTCCTTTGTTTGCTTCGTATGCACTCAGGAGCTGCTGCTTCTATGTGAGAGGTAAAAAATATTTTCTTATTCGTCATTTGGCGCATGTATTTCATATATCTCCAGAAAAGTATCAAACATTTCTTTCTTACAATTACCGTATAGCAATTGCCTATATCACTATTGACAAGTGAGGACCAGTCTTATCTAAAACATTTTCTCGTTAGTTTCTATTGTAGCCTTGTTAGAGGCCAGAAATAAAGACACAAGAGAGAAATTGAGTTAAACAAATATATTAACAAAGAACAGTGATGCAACATATATAAATGAGAATGTTAGCAGCGAGACTATTCGGTCCGATTCTCAAGGCGGTCAGCTGGAATATTGCCTTCTGCATAAGAGCAGTACCTGCTGCCGTTCTTAGCTGGGAGAGTCCATGCGTGCATGGGTAAATTACCATAAAAGTTTCTTAATTGAGACGATTTTTGATTGGAAGATACTACAAGAAAGGAGAAATATACCTAACAGTTCATAGCACTGTTTATCCACTTCTTGTTTAAAAATTCCAAATCTCTCTGTGCCATTGTAAGTTGATATTTTCCGCAATCTTTTCTTTTTGTTTAGGCATACAAACCTGTTCTCGAAAAAAAAAAAACAACTGCTGGATGCTGGAGAAAGGTTGACCACTCGTTTTAGAGGGGTGATGATGTCTTTTTCCTATCTTTGATTTTATTAGGACTCAATACCCTAAAAGAACATAATTTTTAGGCAAGAGTTGCTATGAAATGTGGCACACTTCAGTCTTGATTGGATTTTTTATGCTATTTAGTGATTTTAAAGCAGGAGGACTTAGAAATATTCCTCTAATGGCGGTATTGAGAGAGTATTTCTATCCAGATGTCTACACGAATCTCCATCCATTACTGGATTCATTGTATTTTAGGTCGAGTTCTCCATGATAATATTTATGTTCCCGTCCGCATATGATGTCTACTTTCTAATCGGCTGCAGACGCTGTAAGCACGATCAGCTGTTTTATTGTATCTAATATTCTAACGTTAAACATATCAATGAACGTACTCTTGTCTCTATGTAAGATTGGTTCTGGGCTATGTTGCTGATTTTTCGAATACTGGGGCCTGTGTTACTTCCGCAGACGAACGCAGCCCTTGTTGACTCGCGAGAAGAGTGAAAGAGAGACTGAAAGAGACTGATCTCTCTCGCATTAGCAGAGCAACCATTCACGGAAAAGTAAAATCTCTGAATGAAGGTTTTTTTTCCGGAGAATCTGTGGCACATTAAGGTACCATTCTTCTGCTATTAATTCATCCGAAAAAGCTAGTTGGTTCTAGAATAGTGTTCACAACTGTTAAGGTATAAACCTTTACAGTTGTGGACATCAATGATTCACATTTTCAATTGAATTGTCGAATATTCATTCGTCAAAATCATTGGGCAAACCCATCGTACACACACGCACACACACACACACATATATATATATATGCACACATTCATATATACACGAGGGTGAATTGAAAAGTTCATATGGTGATATAATATCTACTGTTGATGAATGTGATAATAAGATCAAAGCACTGCAACACTGAAGGAAGAAGTGTGTGGACTACAAAGGTAGGGGAGTGTTATGCTAAAAGAAAACTTCATTTGGTAACATTCCCTGAGAGTATCTTGAACATTTTAACCGACCCTCATATATATATATATATAGTAGTTAGAATTAAACACTAAAAGCGCTTCTAATTCCTAAAATAATGAAAAGAGAGACATTAATATATCATGAATAACAAAAAACATGAAATGGAGGTGCCCGTGGTGTAATGGTTATTGTCGCAGGAAATGGACACGGCGACACGAGTTCAAATCCTGGACGAGACTGATTGCATTTCACATAGCACTAATACCCTTGGGAAAGGTATGAATCCAATAATTCTCTCTCCAGCTATGGGTAAATAGTAGAACAGACTGTGTTCTTCAGCCTTGGTGAGGCAACTAGTCTAGGAGAAGGAAAACTCTGAATTGAAACCTGTTAAATTCCGCTTAAAAATGACCTTGTATCATATCTTGCCCGAGCGGAGGGGTTGGGTAAATACAATAAAAAATGTGAAAGTAAGGCGGGGTAAAATTCATGACTCCAAGTTGCGCTAGCTATGATAATGGACATCAATGATTCTTCTCGTGACTCCAAGATGAGCTAGCTATGATAAATCTGGGTTACCAGCTCACCTGATGATCGTAAACGTTTAACTTGCAACGCTCCCCCATGGGGGTTGAGCACTCTGGCGAATTGTCGGCCGCCCCTAGCGTAATGCAAAGCTCTTCGTAAGAATTGAGCACTCTGGTAGCCGATAGGGTATTAAAAAATGTAAACAAAGGCTGCTGTTGCTAAAAATAATATACCTTCCCTTAGCCAACGTAGTCCGCTTGTTGGCCGTGTGGTCTGAAACCTTAGTCTATCGTAAAGTTAGATCCCGGCATCGAGCGTCCTGCGTGTCTAGCCACACTGAAGAGTTCTGATAGAACGAAACAGTCTGTCTGTGGATGACAATATATATATATATATATATGTATTTGCGCGTTCACATATATACAAGGTGATCAAAATTATCAAATAAGTGATGTCACACAATCCAATGATGTATTTTTCATTCTGTATATTGTCATTGTCTATAAAATTCGTTCTTTGAAAGTTCGCATGCAAGTATATATATATATATATATATATATATATATATATATAGAGAGAGAGAGAGAGAGAGAGAGTAGGGGAAGAGAGATGTTTATTTTGCTAACTGATTTCTTTTTGTTTATTTGTCCATGAGAAAAATTAACTTTATCTCAAAATATCGACGGAGGTTTCAGAAGATAAGAAAACTGTTTTCTTTGTTTTTTCGTTTTTTCATTTTTTTTGTTTTTCTTTTCTTTCGGGACTGTTAATTTATTCACTTTGAAGTTTCTTCCTTGATGCACAAGTGAGGGAGGTGAAAAGTTCGGCGAAATTTAAACTGTGTACTGGAAATGTTTAAATTGCAAGAAAACGAAAAGAAGAAAATGTAGATTGATGTTGATTAAAAGAACGCAGGGAAACGTATGGCTGAAATATAGTGTTCATTTTTACAGCTTCCATAATTTTGTGATAGACATGCCTGGGTATGTTTATTTCAGTGATTATCATTCATTATATTTCTTTTTCTTCATTTATTTATTTATTTATTTATTCTAACCCTTAGACTTTCATTTCGTCGTAAGTTCTTTCATTCTCCCTATGTTTTCTTCTGTTCTTCATTTTCCCTTTTTATTTCATTTCATTTTTTCTTTCTTTCTTTCTTTTTTCCTTTCTTTCTTTTTTTTTCTATCAATTTTATTCTATCTTTTCCTTTCTTTCTTTAGGCTTTGTTTTTCTTTCTTTCTTTCTTTCACTCTTTCTTTCTTTCTTTCTTTCTTTCTATTGTCTTGGTTTCACTCTTTTCTTTTCCTTTCTTTCTTTTGTCTTTGTTTTTTTTCTGTCTTTCTTTCCTCTTTCTTCATCTTTCTTTCTTTCTTTCCTTCTGTATTTAAAAATATTTCGTCATTTTCTTTAGTGTAATTCTTTCTTTCTTTCTTTCTTTCTTTCTTTCTTTCTTTTGTCTTTGTTTTTTTTTCTGTCTTTCTTTCCTTCCTCTTGCTTCATTTTCTCTTTCTTTCTTTCTTTCTTTCTTTCTTTCTTTTGTCGTTATTTTTTCTTTCTTTCCTTCCTCTTACTTCATTTTCTCTTTCTTTCTTTCTTTCTTTCTTTCTTATAAACCAAGTTCGTTGTTTTTTTTTCTATCTTACCTTCTTTCAACTTTGGTTACTTTCCTTATTCGTTTTTATGATATTAATATTCACATCGATTGAATTAAGTGCATTTGAATTGAAGGGAAATATGCCGAGAAAATATATATATTAGTTGAGTAAAATAGATAATTCTTCTTTATTAGGTAGATCGGATATATTGGTTTACTTGTGTATATTCTAGTCTTCATCTCCCATTTTATACACATGCACACACACACACGCGCGTACACACACACAGACACACGTATATATATATATATATATATATATATATATATATATATATATATATATATATATAATATTAATGCACAGGCGTAAAATGTTGACGCTAAAAACGTAAGATAGTCATTACTTTATATGAAGAGATATTTTAAAATCCTAAGAAAAATGCAAGCAATGGCTAACACTAGTATGGCTACTCATATTTCATGCCAAGAGCAATATTTAGATCTGAAGATTGATTTTGGTATGAAACCTGAATTTGAAAAAAATTGGACGTGATAGCTTAAGTCTTAAAGAAAAATGTTAACAATCATTTAGACAAATTTGCTTTCTAAAACACACACACACACACACACACACACACACACACACACACACACATATATATATATATATATATGTGTGTGTGTGTGTGTGTATCTCTGTGCTTCTCTCCGTGTGTGTGTGTGTGTGTTATAATGTATGAATTAGTTTAACAGAAGAAATGGAAGTCAATAATATGATCATGGAATTGCTTAACATTAAATTTCAACTTAACTACTGAAGCCGAGTCATATATAAAATACACGGAAACCATCAATTTTCAAAATCCGAGTAAAATATTAAACACTTTCTGTATAAGGAAGAGTCAAAGCTATTAGCCAAAATTTTTTTTTAAAAAGAATGGAGACCCCTACACGAACTATAATCGTCAGTTAGGATAGAGGAATGGAATTCAGCTTTAGAAATGTGCCATGCTCATAATGAAATCTTGGAAAGAATAATCTGACGAAGGAATAAAACAATGAAATATTAGACATTAGGTGCGAAGGAAAACTTTAAGAACTTGGAAATATTGCAAGTGGACAAATATCAAAGTGGAGATGAAGGAAAAAATAAGACAAGACTATAACAGAATAAGGAAAAAGCTTCTCCTAAACAAACTCTGCCAAAGAAATCGGATAAACATCTGGTTGGTTGAATTTTATGGCATATCAACCTTTTTAGGTTATTTAAAGCCAAATCGATCTTTATACAAATAATTAGTTCTATTTCAAACCATTCAGTCTAGCATGAGTACACAGTTTAATTGTCAAAAATATTTCTTTTTCAAGCTATTCTGTTTATTCAAACGGTTCTAATTCAACCACTTCAGTTTAGTATCGCCATAGATTTTGTTTACACACAGTTAAAACTCAAAACAGTTCTGTATTAAACAATTCAGTTTAAGTGTAAGTACAGTCTCAATATCAAAAGTTATACTATTTCAAACAATTCAATTTAGCATTAGTACACAGTTTAAATGTAAGTACATAGTCTAATTCTCAAAAGAATTTCTATTTCAAGCTATTCAGTTTAGTCAAATATTTCTAATTCAAAGAATACAGTTTAGCATAAGTATGCAGCTTAGTTCTATTTGACCTATAGATAGGGCCCTATCAAGTGCTACCATACCGGGCCAGAGTGGACCTGGGAGCAATGGCAAAGTAGGGGTGCTCCGCATGTCCCAAAGACCCAGCATCACTGGATCCTCACAATCAGATTGTTTAGTGTCATATCCAGGACACTCGTTAAGGGCGGAGTCTTACCTCACGGCAGAAAAGCAGTCAGTGTATTCTACTGCCCCGGCCGACGGGGCACTTGTAGGTTATTTAATGCCAAATTCATTTTTGTAAAAATAATCAGTTTTATTTCAAACAATTGAGTTTAGCATAAAGTAAGTAAAGTTGGCAACCGTAGTTGCGGGTCACTCGAAATCTCCCTTTTCAATAGCTACTAAACTAAGGTGTAGAGGTGGCGTTACTCCTACCACTAGATTGTCTCACTTTACCCTTGGTCAATACCTTATAGTTATTCACTTTAGTCAAACAGTTACAATTCAAAAAATTCATTTTGGCATAAGTATAGGTTT
This sequence comes from Sepioteuthis lessoniana, assembly GCA_963585895.1. Classification (NCBI taxonomy): domain Eukaryota; kingdom Metazoa; phylum Mollusca; class Cephalopoda; order Myopsida; family Loliginidae; genus Sepioteuthis; species Sepioteuthis lessoniana. The sequence continues at coordinate 60,454,519 of OY757934.1, forward strand.
TGTCTACTCTCAATTAAAAGTCAAAATAGTTCTATTTTAAACAATTCAGTTTAGCGTCAGTACAGTTTCAATGTCAAAAACAGTTATATTTCAAACAATTCAGTTTAGCATAAGTAGGCAGTCTAAATATAAAAACAACTCTATTTCAAGTAATTTAGTTTAGCATAATTACGCAGAAGAGTTCTGTTTAACCCATAGATAGGTCCCTAATAGGTACTACCACTCCAGGCCAGGGCGGACCGAGGAGCGATGGCAATGAAGCTTCGGCATTACTGGAACCTCACGATCAGATTGTTAAGTGTCAGAACAATCATTGGTGGGGAGTCTTACCTCTCTGCAGAGATGCAGTCAGTTTATTTTACAGTTCCAACCGACTGGGTAAATAAATAGCTGAGCAGTCAACTTTGTAAAATACTCGAGACCAAAACGAGAAAGAGTGAGAACTTAACTTCTGGTGGATTTTTCCGTCCCAGTGGACCACAGAACGAAAACAGAGCCAGAAAATAGATACAAACTTTGACCTTGCCAGAGAATAAAATAAATGTGGAAAATGGAGATGAAGGTAGTATCAATTGTATTTGTTATACTTAGAACGGTCGCCAAAACCTTGTAAAGGGGATTGGAACAATTGGCAGCAAGAGGGAGAAACAAGATCATCAAGAATCCAACATTGTTGTCATCGACCAGAATACTGAGCAAAGTTCTGGATACCGGAGGAGCCTTGCTGTGGATCAGATTTCAGTGAAAGCCCACCAGATAAAGCCAACGCGAAAAATTCACAAGGAATAATAACCATAATAATTATGAGATGAAGAAGAAGAAGGAGGAGGAGGAGAGGCAATAACTGTGTAGTGATGGGGATTCTCCTGGTAAAATTCACTCTAGTATAGTACACATGCTTCAAGGTAGCGGTACAAATACCGATTGCTAGAGTATAAGGGTTAAATCTTGTGATTTTTTTAGATTACGTTACAGGATGCGCTCCGAAAGAAATACGTTTCAATAGAGGCATCTTAAAAGACTTTGAATCTCAATACGGATCTCAGAAAGGTTATATGAAAGGTTAATAGTCTCGCATACTACACGTCTCCCTTCTTCACTCCACTGCTGTTGTCAAAGAGAAGGTAACTTTTCCCTGTCTACTGCTGTGCCTCAAATATCCATCTCTGCCTTGAAAAGTTCGTATGCTAATATTTACAAACCTAGGTTTGATTGCTTTGATTTTATGGTATATCAACCTTTATGGAGTATTTAATGCTATAACCATCCATGTAGAAAAACAGCAGCGATACTACTTGGCCAATAACAGACGGGATAAGAGGGTTCATACTTACCCAAAGGTGTTTGACCGAAAGCGAACGTAAAAGAACAAGTAGATGTCGAACTCGCTTACGTACTTCGATGCCGCAGTCCAGCACTTTAGCAATTAAATCGTGTGGACTGTCCAGAAATTTAAGATAGTGATTGTGATGAGACGCGGCTATTTACAAGGATCATTAAATAAGTTTCCGGACTTTTTTCGTATGGGCACTTTTATTGATAGTACACACATGAAACTCTAGTCCTCTTCGACGTAATCTCCTCCGGTTGCAATGCACTTGTTATACCGTTACAACTTCTGGAAGACCCCATGGAAGTCCTCTTGTGTGAGTGTGTCAATCACCTTCGTCACAACCTCTTTCATCTCCTCAATTGTCTGATAACGACAGCCTCTGAGCTTTGGGAATAACCAAAAGTCACAGGGAGCAAGGTCTAGACTAGAGGGAGGGTGAGGAACTGTCTTGATGCCCATCTTGGTCAAATAGTCTGTGACAAGGGTGGAGTTGTGGACTGGTGCATTGTTCTGGTGGAAATGCCATTGACCCAATTTGAAGAGTTTTGGCCTCTTCTGATGCAATCCCTTCCTGAACTCCCTTAAAAACCTCAACATAGTAACCCTAACCCTTTAGCCAATCAACTCTGGTCTATTCACTACCTTACTCCTCCCACACCTCTCATCATTCCTCACAGACTCACTGCCTTCTTTGAATCTCTTATGAATCAAAAACTGATACTTGATTCATGCAAGATGGTCGAAAAGCAGTCTGAAGCATTCCATACGTTTCTGTGGGATTTTTTCAAAGTTCAAAACACAATTTGATTGCATATCGTTCTTCTAAAATGTCAGATTGCATTTTTGAAATTCACCAGCTGTGACAATCAGGCTTTCCGTAGGGTGTATTCCAATTCCTCTCGTAGCTGTTCATTTGAATCTGAATTCATAAAAATTGATCAGTCATTTTATAAAATATATAGCAATGACCTACTGAATTTTTAAGAATCTACGACAATTTAAAATGCCTGCAGAAAAAAAATTACGAATCAAAAAATATATATTATAGAATGATGAGTTAATTATTATATATATATATATATATATACATATATGGGGGGAAGTGTGTGCCATTTAAGCTAAGAAATTTGGATATTCAAACTTTTCACGTCTTTGATGTATTTACCCAACCCCTCCGCACGAGTGGGATGCGACACAAAATCATTTTTTTCACTGAGTTTAACTGGTTTGAATTCAGATTATTCTATCCCCTTGACAACTTGTCATATCCAAGTTAAAGAACTTAGATTTGCCATAGCTGGAAGGAGAGGAGTTGAATTTATACTTTTCCAAAGGATTTTAACTCTATGTGAAATACTAACAGTCTCCCCCAGGATTTGAACTCTGGTCACTGTGCCCATATTCACCGATATTCATCGACGGTAACTATTACCCTACGAGCGCCTCTTATGCCGTCTCATATTTCTAAGTATAACTGTAATTTAGTGCCATATAGCTCCTGAGAAACGTCCGTCTGTCAGATTGTTTTTTTTTAACAAACCATTTTAATTTTTTATGACTTCCTCTTCTTTTTTTTCTGGTTATTGCTTTGAATAATCGTCTCTTTTCCTTTCTTGTCCAGTCGGCTGGGGTTGTAGAATACACAAACTGTTTCTCTGCAGAGGGGTAAGACCCTTCTCCTAAAGAGTGTCTTGCATATGACAGTAAATAATCTGGTGGTGAGTTTGAGTAATGCTGGAGATTTGGGGAATGCGGAGTACCCCTTCATTGCCATCGCCCCAAGATCTACTCTTGCCATGAGTGGTAGCACCTGAAAAGGTCATATCTATGGGTCAAATAGAACAAAACTGTGCATTTGGAAACAGTATATTTATGCTAAACTGAATTGTTTAAAATAGAGCTGTTTATATGTATAAGAATGGATTTGGCATTAATGCAATGGTTGATATGCCATCAAACCAAACCAAACCAATCCTCCTCCTCCTCCTCCTTCTCCACTTTTTCTTCTTCTTGGCATCCTCATTTAACTATTTACATTAAACCTACAAAGATTTATGATTTTATAAGGCCGGGTCGAAAGTGCAGTGTTATCGGAGTGTTGTAGGAGTACGGCCGAATATTTCATAGAGTTCAGTACTTAGGGTTAAAAGGTACTTCAAAGAAATGAAAAGAAAGCCGGAAAAGAAAGAAACAAGGAAATAATGCAAAGCTGCGACGAAGAAAATTGTTATATGAAAAGGTGGAAAGATGAACATAAAAACAACGATAGAAAAGGGGCTCGATGGGGAGTAGACATTAAAACATTTCATTAGAATACATTACAAGATGACCGACTGCAGTCGAGGGTGAACAGAAGGCTCGATTGTCTAACTACTACAACTATGTATAGGGGACGGTGCTACTCCTTTTCTTGGATTGCTTCATTAACCCTTTATCCGTACCTTATCCAGACCATTGGGAAACACTCTAACCATAATGCCAAGGGCCGGTAAGAAGGTAGAAAAATTTTGGGTGTACAGTAAGTGAGGAAATATAAAGACGATGAATACATTGAGGATTGGAGGTCGAGAAAAAGGAGGAAGAAGGGGATTGTTGGAGGAGGATTGAAGGAGGTGGAAACGGAAGAATTAAAAAGGGTTTTATAGCAAAAATAAGAATATAGGATTGAGAGGGGATTTGGTGGCAGGATCTGGATTGTTAGTCGGACAGGAGTGATAAAAACAGTAGTATTTAAAAGGGTAGAGGGAGGAAGAGGAGGAGTAGAGAGAAGGAAAGATTGGTCTGTTTTGGTTTTATGGCATATCAACCATTGTAGGTTATTTAATGCCAAATGCACTTTTGTTCATATAAACAGTTCTATTTCAAACTATTCAGTATAAGTATATTTTTTTGTTTATACTGTTAAATGTCGAAACAGTTCTATTTCAAACAAATCAGTTTAGCATAAGTACAGTTTCAATGTGAAAAACAGTTCTCTTTCAAATAATTCTGTTTAATATAGGAAAACAATTCCACTTCAAACAATCCAGTTTAGCATAAGTACACGGTTTAGTTCTATTTGACACTAAGATGTGATCCTATCAGGTACTACCACTCCGGGCTAAAGTGGACCTTAGAGCGATGAAGGGGTACTCCGCATTCCCCAAAGTTCCGGCATTTCTGGAACTTCACCACCAGATTGATTAGTGTCATATCTAGGATACTTACTCCTGTGCAGAGAACCAGTCAGTATTTTCTACAGCCCATGCCAAATGGGCAAAGGAGGAGGAGGATTTGAAGAAGAAGAAGAAGAAGAAGAAGAAGAAGAAGAAGAAGAAGAAGAAGAAGAAGAAGAAGAAGAATTTGTAATTTAGTTTTTATTTTAGCAGTAAATGAACCAATAACAGATAAGACAGAAAGTATTTTTTTTATTTTTCAGAGTAGTGAGACTTCAGTTGTTGAAATCTAGAGAATGTGTGATGTACTTCGGCACTGATATAACTCCCAGATCCAATCTAACCTTGAATGGGAGTAACCTTCAGGGCCAGACAGTTTTGTTTGATAATAATTGGTATTGAATAAGATTACATAAAGCCTTATAATAATGTTAAGAGTGAGTGAGAGAGAGAGAGAGAGAGAGAGAGAGGTTTGGAGAAAGGGAGAGAAAGAAACAGAGGTAGAGAGAAAAAAGTTTGCTTTCTGTGAGGCATTAAAATGAACTTGCGCCACGTCCGAAATCCATAGAGAGTCGTGTGTGTATATATATATATATAGACAGTCAGACTGACAGAGACAGAGACAGACGGATAGACAGACACACAGACAGGCATTGAGAAAGAGACCAAAAACAAGAGATAGATAGATACATACATACATAGTTAGAGTTGATTTTTATAGTCAGTCGAAACCTAAGTCCAAAACCAAATATTAAAGGTAAATCGGAATAAAAATGGACGACAGTGTTTTTTGTCTCCGTCTTTTAATTCTGTGCTTTTCTTTTTGATTTGAATAAGTAATCCGATTCGGAAACAGCAGATGGTTCTTAATGTTGATCAGTGATTTTCTCTTTTTAATAGCAAATAAATCAAGCAGATATTTTTGATAGGAAAAACAGAATAGACTGATACAATACAAATTTACTTCGCACTTGCAAATTTTCTCATAAAAAGGAAATAATGGTTAATATTTGTCCTGAATAAATGCAGTATCATTTTTATAAACCAAGTTAAAATATAGAGGTGAATGTGTATGTCTGCGTTATATATATATATATATATATATATATATATATATATATATATATACTCTTTAAGAAAAACAACGAAACCGGTCACATAGGATTATAAATTTATTTCAATCCTGTTACGCATTTTTGAAGTTTTCAAAAACACACAGACACAGATTATATATATATATATGTATATATATAATCTGTGTCTGTGTGTTTTTGTGAACGTGTGTGTACCAGCATATACATATATATATATCATCATCATCATATCGCGCTGGTAGCAAAGATATCCCTGACCCTCTCTCGCCACTCCTCCCAATCGTTCATCGCCCTAGGTAGGTCTTCAGGACAACATCCCGTACCCTCACATAGCTGCTGAATGTATGTTCGTGCTGGTCATCCTGCTTTTGCACGGCCATGTGTGGGGGACCATAAGAGAACATCACTTATGAGTTAGGTGTGTACAAATATATATATATATATATATATATATATATATATATATATTTGGAAGTATATATATGCGTGTCTGTTTGTATATCAATCTATCTATCTATTCATACATATAAATGCATATATATGTGTGTGTGTGTGTGTGTGTGTGTGTGTGTGTGTGTGTGTGTGTGTGTGTGTGTGTGTACATATATACATACTCGGGTCGTTTCAAAAGTTCTGATTTGCAACCAGATTTGATGTTTGTTGCAAATCTCTTACATTAACGCGGGAGTTATCAGCACAGAAATTAGATCTGAAATCTGAATTAGTTTTCCTCGTTTTATAGGAAAACAAAACACTTCACCAATGGCTAATCTTACTAGGTGTGTCTAACAATGTTTTTGACGAACCCCGTATATATCCATATATATAATATGTATATATAGAGTCGCTTTTAAGACGGCATGAAACCTGTGGTCACAGCTTCAATGCTAATAAATACATATAAAAACTAACATATATTTATTCATAATGATTATATCATATAATAGCTCTATCACAGATATTGAGCACTTGACAAATTATGCCGAATTTTATCAGACACAAAGGTGCCCGTGGTGTAATTGTTATCGTCGTTGGAAATGAACACGGTGACACGAGTTCAAATCCTGGACGAGACTGATTGCATTTCACATAGCACTAATACCCTTGGGAAAGGTATGAATCCAATTATTCTCCCTCCAACTATCGATAAATAGTAGGACAGACTAGGTTCTTCAGCCTTGGTCAGGCAACTAGTCTAGAAGAAGGAAAAACTCTGAATTAAAACCTGTTAAACTCCGCTTAAAAATTGACCTTGTGTCATATCCTGCCCGAGCGGAAGGGGTTGGTAAATGTAACAAAGCCACGAAATGAGAAAGTGACAACTAACACTGTTTGATATATATATATATATATATATATATATATATATATATGCCTGAATGCGTTTAAATATGAACACAGGTTTACATGTATGCGTATATGTATTTTCTACACTGGAAATAGCGTGCACGCCCACCCACACACACATCCCCCATATATATATATATATATTCATTTTTCACAAAATGAAATCACAGCTCAAAGTCGTTTTGCTGACTGTCTTGTTGTAGTACTCATAGTCAAAGATCGAACAAAAAAATTTCAGAATTGAATTTAAAAAGAAATTTTAAAATCAATTTTAATCTGAATTTAGCAATTAATTTTTAGTGAAGAGAAATTGAAACCGGCAGTTTCTCTTTTTCCAATCATCAGGTAAAAGGGTTAAAATGCCAGAAGCAATTTAATTTCTTTTATTCAAAGACGTTTTTTGCCCAGTCGGCTGGGGCTGTAGAATACACCGACTGCAGCTCTGCAGAGAGGTAATACCCCACCATGAGAGTAAACAATCCGATGGTGAGGTTCCAGTGATTCTGGGGCTTTGGCGAATACAGAGTACCCTTTCATTGCCATAGCTCCCAGGTCCACTTTGTCCAGGCGTGGTAGCACCTGATAAGGGCCCTATCTATTGGTTAAATAGAACTAATGGAATACTTACGCCAAACTGAACTATTTGACGAAACTAAATGGCTTGAAATAGAAACGTTTTTGAAAATTGAACCATTCTTAGATTTAAACTCCATGCTTAAGCTAAACTAAATTATTTGAAATTGGACTGTCTTTTGACATTTAAACTGTATTTACATTAAACTAAATTGTTTAACATAGAACTATTTTGACATTTAACTGTGTGTAAAGAAGATCTTTACTTATACTAAACTGAATTGGCTAGATTGAAACTGCTTTACTAACTGAATAGCATGAAATGAAAATGTTTTTGACAATTAAACTGTGTACTCATGCTAAACTGAATTGTTTGAAATGGAACTGATTATTTACATAAAAATGGATTTGGCGTTAAGTAACTTACAAAGGTTGATATGCCATAAAACCAAACCCCAACAATCAAATACGTTTTTTAAGCTTTTTTTAAAAATCGGATTTTAAAGTCAACGATAAACAGTCTCACGGCCACACACAAAGTACAAACATTCACACGTACATATAGACGCACATATGTATAGAAATTAATATGCGAGTCTGTTTCGGACATATATGTGTGGCGTATTCAAAATTAATCAAAGAAACGAATCCAATATATATATATATATATATATATATATATATATATATATATATACATTGCAATTAGGAAAAACTCAAAACTGGTTAAATTGTGATTAGATATTTATTTCGGCGAAAAATATCATTATACTCTTCGTTTCAACAGATGATATGTATATATTGTTTGGTTTTCTTTTCTTTTTCTAATTACATGCTAACGTTTGTAGTTTTTTTTTAATGTCAACCCATTCTTATCGAAGAATGGTAGTAGTGCTATTTAACCCTTAACTATGTGAATGAAGGAGTTCATATCTTTCTTCAGAGCAATATTTCTAAAGTGAACCCGTTTATTTCAATGTACACCCCACACACACACTTATATATATATATAGACACAAACTAGGACGTGCCAAGATATGTTTAAAACATTTGATGTATACTCGTATCTGTTTCCGAGTTTTCATGTATTTACTGGGATAATTCTTTTCAAACGTTTTTCAAATGATTAAACCATTTAATCTTGCCAACTTAGGGTTGCAAATTGCCCAGTCGGCTGGGGCTATAGAATACACTGACTGCCCTTAACGAGTGTTCTCGATATGACATTAAACATTCTGATGGTGAGGTTCCAGTAATGCTGTGGTTTGGGGAATACGGAGCACCCCTGCATTGCCATCGCTCCCAGGTCCACTCTGGCCCGGCGTGGTAGTACCTGATAGGGCCCCATCTATGGGTTAAATAGAATTAATGGCATACTTATGCTAAACTGAAACCGTACTTACATTTAAACTGCGTGCTTATGCTAAACTGAATTATTTGAAATGGAACTGTTTTGACATTGAAACTGTATTTACACTAAATT
>OY757934.1:60466003-60481003 GCA_963585895.1 Sepioteuthis lessoniana
AAGAGGATGGCGCTACTCCTTTCTCTGGATTACTAAACTCAAACAAGGAGGCATCAAGTACTATTTTTGAGTCTTTGATATGATTCGACCTGGGATTGAATTCCGTCTCCTGGGACATTGGTGAACACTCTACACACAAATCAACCAGTATATATATATATATATATATAATAAAAACTTGAATAACAGAGATGGAATATCGAAATGAAAAAAAAATGAGAAAATCGCCCAGGAGTATGGAAATGTGGTAGGGAATAAATGTCTTAGTTTTTCTTAAAAGATTGTTCTATCCATTTTCAATTTTGATAGTATTCTCACGTAGAATAATGTCTACCAAATCGGGTGAAATATGGTAGAAACCAGGTGATTGTTTAATATTTTGGACTTATAGATTACTGCTGATTCTAACACTCGACGAGATTTTTTCAATGTATGGATTTAATTAGGATAGCCTGAAAAAAATTGAAAGAGTTTTTGAGATTTGAAATGTGGGATAAAAGGGTATTCCAGTCTTCGTTTAATTCACTTGATAGTTTGTGCTCGTAGATCCTTTTTTCGAGATTACTTTGGGTTTCGCAGATGTAATATATGTCACAATCTTTACATGGAATAAAATATATGCCTGCGTGAGAAGTGGTTATGTCAAGGATGCGTTTCAAGTTGATAGCGAGATTTTTTAATGATTTGTGATGTGGTTTGTAAAATCGGTAGTCCTAATTTGGTTGTCATAAAGCGGTTTGTTTGTGTGTTAGTGGCTAGAGAGGTAGGTCTAAAAATAGTCATACAATTTCACGTAATTATTTCTTTGTAATAACAATCATTTGTTTGCTCACAGTTATATGGTTTGAAGTTACTAATAAAAATCCTAAGTTGTTAATTATAGCTACTCATAACTAATACAACTATTTCACTGTGATATGGTATTACATATTCCAATAGAATATGAATAACTTATATATAACTGACCCATCACGAGACCTGATCAGGTATTACGACCCATGTTCAGAGAGGAATTGGGAGTAATGGCAATGAAAGGGTACCCCACACTCCCCAGAACAAGAGGCCCCACCATCACATGTAATTTATTATCATAATCAGGATACGCTTTTTGTGAGCACCACCAGCGTGATACGGCAAAACCGGAGAACAATTATGAATTTGTTAATTGGTTGGTTGTTTTGTTTTACGGCGTTTCAACCCTTTTCGGGTCATTTTAAGCTGATTTAAGTCATTTTGATAAAGGTTTCAAACAATTCAATCTAGTATAAATTTACTTTTTGTTTACACAATTTAGTATAAGCTTTGTTTTTTGTTAAATACCAAAATTCTTCCATTTCATCAAATATATATATATATATATGAAAGTAAATATGATATATTCACCTATTTGGATTATATTTTTTCCTGCTACCTTCATATATATATATATATATATATATATATGTATATATATATATATACATACATATATATAAAGACACATTAGATCAAGTGGTCGCGCAATTTACCATGACTTGTTAATTCAGCATCGCTTACATGTGGCATGAACCGATGTCCCAGTGGTAGAGTTTCGGTTTCTGGATACTTTGATTGTTGGTTCGATCTCCAGTGAAGGAGATCACTGTGTGTACTGCTAATAAGACCTAATAAGGTCGAAACAGCGGTTCAGTGCTCCGTATGTCGCATGTAGGTGTTTGACGGATTTTCTGGACATGGTAATTCTAACATGATATTAATTCCTCCATTCAAAAATTATATATATATATATATATATATATACACACACCTAGACCCTGGAAAATTATTAAATCAGAGATGTGACTTAATAGCTAGGTGTATACATCGGAATAAATTTTAACTATAAACAAATATCATATATAATGTTTAATTAACTAAAAATTAGGATTAATTGGAGGTGAAATGAATAAAATAAAAAAAATTGCGAAGACACCATGTGATGTGAACGTACGTTTTCAATGGAAAGGTAACTGAATTAATGGGCACGAATATGATTTTAATTTTGAATCAAATTCAAGATAAGTATTACTGTAATCTTTACGTAAGGTTAAAAAGAAATGTTGTAATTCCCTAAATTATTATTAAATCTGGAGATTTACGTTGAAATGTATTTAGAATTTAAGTTTTAAAAAAGATTTAATTTAATTTGCAGTGGAAAGTGAGTTTAAAATATAAGTCTTGTTACTTTATTGTGATTCCAACCGGTAATAAAAAGGAAAATCGGAAGGAGGAAACTCTTTACCCCACTTCTACCCCCACCCACATTTTCCTCTTATGTCTATTCTGTCTGTAATTATTTTACCCATTAGATCTGAAGAAGTTCTGTTATTTTTGGAGTTATTGATTCATATCAATACCCATAACAGCATAGAAATAAATTTATAATCCTAATGTGACCGGTTTTTGTTTTTCTTAAAGGTATATATATATATATATATATATATATATATATATATATATATACATCGTTATCATCATCATGTCACGTTGATTGCACAGATATTCTTGACTCTCTTTCGTCATCCCTCCTAACTGTCCTTCGGTTCTAGTAGGTCCTGTGCGCTGCATCCACTGGTCATATAGAGCTGGTCGTTAGTGTGTCAATGTGTAGGAGTTTATAAGAATACGTCGCTTACTAGAGTGCCCTTATTTCTCTATCCTGTTTTGTTTGATTTACTTCACTGGTTTATGAGATAGGAGGTAGGTAGTCGTTCAGCTGGTATTTTGTGATGTGTTCCTTCCAGGATTTGGTCAAGACAGCACCTTATATTGTCTTTCCCATCAAGCTTTTTTTATGTTAGTGTCCATGTCGTGTATTCATATAGTACAATGGACAGAGATTCAGATCGGAAAAAATCACGTTTTATTTTATTGGATAGAATTGATTACCATATGAGCGGTAACTGATAAAAAGCAGTCCATGCTTTCTCTCTGTATATGTTGATATCATATTCAGTTGATGAGATGATACTGCTGAGGTATGTGAAGGGTTTTAATAATTTTTTATGATTACTTCTTGTTCAAAACACATGAACTCAAAACACATGAACTCTATTTTATTTGCGTAGATGGACAGGTCAATGTTTTCTTACGCTGAAAGAATACAAGCAAAAAGAGCAGCTGAATCTGAAAAAAAGACTTCAAGAACAAGATGTAAGATACGCAGCACAAACAAACGAAGAAATTTCGGAACAACATCAATGAAGTCTTCAATCACACTCACAAAAGAAGGAATAATTTTAGAGAAAACGTGAAACAAAGGAGCACTGCGATTTAGAAATTTCAGTCTCAAAATAGTAAAACACGTTCCAAAACGATTTCGAGCCCTCAGTGGTGAGCAGCGGCCTTTTATTTTGAGTAAATTTATCTATTTCTAATGATTAAAAATTCATCTTAAAAATTAGTTGCTCCTGGATAAAGGTCTTGACGTGATGCAAGAAACATGATAAGGAATCTCTAGGTACGTGTTATAATTATGGTAAAGATCAATTACAAATATTTTCAGAACGCCCGAAAGCTTTGAAAACTTTATTTATTGGCATAACATCTGAATGTAAACAGTTATTTTAAGATACCGAAGTCTAATGTTTTACAGTTCAATTGAACTAAAAAAATTGGGCGGGTTTCGATCCCAGCTTCAAGCGTCCAACGTGTCTAGCCACACTGAAGAGTTGTGATACAATGAAAGAGTCTGTCTGGGGATAACAATATATACGCTCCTCCACGGGGGTGGAGCACTCTTTGCAATAGAATGTTTGGCTGCCACTCACATAATGCAAAGCTCTTCGAATGAATTGGGCACTTTGGTATCCGGTAAGGCAAAAAGGTAAACAAACGAAAGCTACTACAAAATGCCTTATAAAGCCCGAGTTGACGTGATTCGCTTGCTGGCTGAGTGGTATGTTATTAAGTCTAACGCAAAGTTGGGTAGGTTTCGATCCCAACTTCAAGCGTCCTACATGACTAGCCACACTGAAGAGTGTGATACAACAAAACTGTCTGTCCGTGGATGACTATATATATATATATTCATGTATATATATATATATATATATATATATTCATGTATATATATATATATATATACCCATCTTAGATGTAAAGACATTCCTAAGAAAGCGACTTTAACCATTATAAATGTATCTGAAGTCGAGCACAATATAGACATTATATGTGTACAATAACATAAATATTATCACAGTGAAGTAGAATTAAAATTCTATGATACGGTTCTTGTTGGAAACTTATCTCAATGTCTGCATGAAAAAATTCTGTCAATGTCGCCATAGGAGGTTTAGGAATGCTTCTCACTCCCCATGCGTTAAGATCACTAAATAGTATGGTGAGAACCCGACTGAGAATTATGTGTAACACATTTAATGGCAAACCCTGCCCAACAATCGTTTGTTGCTGGGGTCCAACCAATGCCTTTGATGAAAACATTCTCTGACGAGCTATCTTCACTTGCCCGACATATTCCAAAACATCATCGGTAAAGATATTAATGCTCAAAGAGAGAGAGAGAGAGAGAGAGAGAGAGAGATATTAATGCTCAGAGAGAGAGAGAGAGAGAGAGAGAGAGAGAGAGATATTAATGCTCAGAGAGAGAGAGAGAGAGAGAGAGAGAGATATTAATGCTCAGAGAGAGAGAGAGAGAGAGAGAGAGATATTAATGCTCAGAGAGAGAGAGAGAGAGAGAGAGATATTAATGCTCAGAGAGAGAGAGAGAGAGAGATATTAATGCTCAGAGAGAGAGAGAGAGAGAGAGAGAGAGAGAGATATTAATGCTCAGAGAGAGAGAGAGAGAGAGAGAGATATTAATGCTCAGAGAGAGAGAGAGAGAGAGAGAGATATTAATGCTCAGAGAGAGAGAGAGAGAGAGAGATATTAATGCTCAGAGAGAGAGAGAGAGAGAGATATTAATGCTCAGAGAGAGAGAGAGAGAGAGAGAGATATTAATGCTCAGAGAGAGAGAGAGAGAGAGAGAGATATTAATGCTCAGAGAGAGAGAGAGAGAGAGAGAGAGAGAGATATTAATGCTCAGAGAGAGAGAGAGAGAGAGATAATGAATTATGCTTACACAACTTGCCACACAGAAATGCTGAATATCCAGCTGATTATTCACGCAAGAACAATCTTGCATAAAAAAATATTAAATGCCAAAACAAGATATAGATCTACAGCCACCCAAATAACGCAAAAGCGTAGACTGAATTTTTCATACTGACTTTTGACTGACCGGTTAGTTCGGATTTCAAAAAAAGGATGTGCTGCTGAATCCAAAGGTAAGAATGGGATAATGGAAATGCCATATAAAATGAGGGAGAAGAATTAAGTAGATGATCGGAAAATATATAACAACGGAAGTTTCAACCCCGATGAGTCGGTGGTCAGTCATCAGAGAGAATTGACAGTCAGCAGTCGACAGAGTCTTTCCTTTTTGGTCGGTAACCCGTGGGGTGGCAGTGGTCCTCAGCTTGTAAGGCTGCTCTGTTTCTACCTTCAGTGAAATAAGCGCGAAAACGCAAGGCAACCTGGAGATGTATCTTTACCTGGTGTAAATCATAGTAGTTCTCCGTTTATCCAACTAACTCTCCCGCCTCTCTCTCTCTCTCTCTCACACACAGAGACATGCATAACCGATTTTGGCCGTTCGTGAACAAAAATAAGAGTATATATTTTTATAAATAAGTGTTATTGTCACTTTTTCCCCTGATATATAACATGAATACTCATGAACAAGAAGTTGAAAAATAGCACTTTGTACTGCAAAGCATGCTCCTATAGAATATACATTTTTTTAGCTTTAAAATAATCAACTCCAAAAACATGAATAAGAACATTCTAGAAATTTTGGATCAAAATCGCATTAACATTGAAGTTACACTTTTATATTTTTCAACCAATCAGCTAAAAACACAAAATAAGAAGATTCTGGAAAATTTGGCTTAGAAATTAATTAACAGAAAAATATGTAGTCTCCAAAATAAATAAGTAAATATACGAATCTGATTGGTCAAGAAATGTCTGCGCGCTTGAATTTTAGGACCCGCAATAAAACCTAACAAAATCCAATTTTGATTTATCTTAGTTACCCCAAAAAGGTTAAATAACGAAGAATTTAATTAACTACGGCATTCTCCGACGAGAGGCCAGGATAGACAGCAGAAGGCAAGACTCAAAGCGAAGAAGCATGCAACTTTCTTTTGCGAACTACTGGAACTCGAAATATTGTCACCAAAAATCATAAAAAAGCACGTGTGGATTTAAGAAAACAAAACGCCCATACTTACGAGCCTTCACATATATACACATATGCATACACATGTATGTAAGTAAAGTAAATTTTTTATCCTCTTTTCTTTGGCCAACTACGGACTCATTGATTCAATAGACTTTCCCCAATATGTACACACGCTCACACATGCAACAAATCATATTTTCTACATGGACACACACGCACATAAAATAAACATTATATTTTAAATTATTTTTATACTGTTTGTTATGGTTATTAAATTGCTTGTTTTTTTAATGTTCGTTGTTGTCACATTCCATTTGTTTACGTGCTTGTAAAATTTGTGTTGTACAAACTAAACCTGAAAGTAACTCCCGAAAATTACGTAAGATACTCAGTACTCAACACTCCTATTTCAAAGGAGGATCTTCCGTTTACAGAATCGTCTTGGCAAAGATACACCTGAGTCTCTGCAGAAATTAGAACCAAACAGTAAAATCCACACGTTGCGACCGGTCCTCACTAATAGTGACCAAAATAAATTGATAGTAACCGCAAGAAAAAAGTTTGATTGTCCTCAAGAGACATCTGAAAGACATAACTAAAATAATGAATTTCTAAGCGCATGCCAACCAATCAAGAACCTGTAGCAGAAAGAACCTTGTATTTTTTGTTTGGCGCGTAATTTAATTTGACCGTTAGAGTCGCCGAACATTTTCACCCAATGAGGATGACCTGTCCTATTCAGCCCGAACCTTATTTCCTAGCAGACCAAAAATTGAGGAAAGCCCGCGAATCACTCTCTCCCTCAGAAATCGTCAATAGGAACAGACTATTTATTGTCTGCTCTTGAATAGCGGCAGCAGCATCAACCACTATGAGGAGAGCCATCTAGTTTTCGGAACCCCTTGTGTCTATTCTTCTAGACCAAGAGATCCTAGTTAAAAACAAATTAGATCATACACTCTAACAACTTCCGACCTTCTTTCCTTCCTACGAGACTCTCAGCATACCAGCGTAAACCCCTTACTTCATGCTGCCATTAAAACCTTCATTTAAAACCTAACGACGTCTTCGTTCTTCTCCACCACCTTTATTTTCCATCAACATTTAGCGAGGGGATAACAACCAACATAATACCAACGCTACCAACGAAATACCAACGCAACCAATGTAATACCAACGCAAAACCAACTTAAACCCAAAAACCTAATAATAATAATTATATTAATAATAATAATAATAATATCCCCATCGCTATAACCCAAATGGGAGTCAATAACAATTCGGAAAACGAGATAATGTGAAAAAAAATAACCTTAGTTTAAAAATTAGCCTACAAATATTAATGCACAGAAAGTTAAGAATGTCCAGAGAGAATTATCACGCACTAAAAACAATTTAATATAATTAAGGATGATATTTTATTATGTAAGGTAATTATTTTATTTGTCGTGATGAATTATAAGTTCGCAGGAAAACTTTGAATGGAAGTGTAGGTCGCGTGCATAGGTCATATGGTGCAATTATCGCACGTGTGACGAGATATCAAGTTGACAGGTTATTTTAGAAATCACTTGAGACCAGATGTTGGAACAGTAAACAAATTGAGGACGGTGATTGGCTTGGGTGATGACGTCATGCATAAAGGTTAAAGACACGTACGTTTATCATTACGAGCTGATGAAATAATTAAGGTGGATGATATAAGAAAAGATATTTTTTTAATTCAGAGTTCGCAGTTGGGTCAGTTCAGAGTTGGAGAGGCTGACGATGGAGTTCAGTGCCCTCTGGGCAAAGGACGAGAGTGGTGAGGAAATTGAAGTCAGACGTTTCTTTCGACTGCCACCCATGTATCTGATAAAGCTTCTATTTAACATTAGTATATCTCTTATTCTATCTATTTCTTGTGTTGCTGATGCCGACAGCTACTTTATGAATTATTACAGGCAGAAGAGTATGATATCTATTATTCGAGATGGTAACGGGTCGGTGAGGCAACTCGTTACACTAGTCTGTCGGGTTCCGTATTTTTACACGCTTCCCACATGGTGTCATGGTGTTAAACACTTCTTTTTGGTCCCGTAATGTTTTGATTGGGTGCCGTAATGTTACAACAATACATACAAGGCTAAATCAATAAAATCAAAAATTTGGTAGACGATAGACAATCATAATTACCATGGCAGACATTAAATGAAGACAGTGGAAGGGAGCTAAGAAAGACTTCAGAAGTGGAAAGAACATTTCAAGAATGTAATCGGCAACTCCCTTGAAATTATTGATAAGCCTTCCAAAAATTATTAATAGACAACTAGATATCAACAAGGACAGTTTCATCATCATCATCATCATCATGTCACGGTATCAGCACGTATATTTCTGACCCTCTCTCGCCACCCATCCCAATCGTCCATTGCTTTTGGCAGGTCCTCAAAGCTACATCCAGTATCGGCACTGAGCTGCTGTATGTATGTTCGAGCTGGACGTCCTGCATTTGCTTGTCCATGTGAAGTGATCCACAGGAGTACATCACTTACGAGCTCGTCCCTACTTCTTCAGCAACAGGGGAATAACTTGACAAAGTACGGGAAAAAAATTAAAAACAGAAAAGCTGCAGGCCATGAAAATTTAACATTATTCTTTGATTATACAACACTATGTAATATCAAAAGTACAATAAAGAAATGTACAAAAGATTGCATCCTCCCCTTTCCTAAGAAAACGACTTTGGAATCATCAAGAACAACAAAGGCATTACTGTTACTACCAAAGAAGCAAAGGTTTATAATGCTTTGTTTCTCAATCATATCCGACCTGAAGACAGGAAAATACTTAGGAAAAATCAGAACGGCTTTCGAAGTAATCGATCGACAATATTTCAGTTTCTGACTATGTATCGGATCAACGAAGGAGTACGTATACATAATCAAGAGACAACACTACAGTTTGTAGTTTTTTTAAGGCATTCGATTCTATACGCAGAGTAAATATATAGTAAATATTACAAGCACATGGTCTCCTCATCAAAACTGTTACCATTATAAAAATGCTTTTCAAAAACACGAAAGTAATGGTTCTTTCTTCCGATACTACTAAAGAATTCTTTGACATTGGCACTTGAATCTTGCAAGGAGATATATTAACACCAAATCTATTTGTGATCTGCCTAGATTACGAACTACGAACGTCAATAGAAGGAAAAATTTTGCTTAATGTCATATCCAGGATACTCGTTGGAGGGGGTCTTACCCAACTGCACACCGTATATTTTACAGCCTAAGTCGACGAAGCGATTTACAAATTAATCCAATTTTGGCTTTAAATAATCCAAAAAGAGTTGATATGCCGATGAACAAATAAGCCAAACCAAATCTTTATAAATGAATCTAAATTTGACATTAAATAACCTATAAGGAGTCGATATGCTGTTAAAGAAATAAACCAAACATAGCCAAACTATTACAAATGAATCCAATTTTGGCTTTAAATAACCCATAAAGAGTTGATATGCCAATGAAGAAATAAACCAACCCAAATCTTTATAAATGAATCTAACTTTGACATTAAATAACCTATAAGGAGTCGATATGCTGTTAAAGAAATAAACCTAACATAGCCAAACCATTACAAATGAATCCAATTTTGACTTTGAATAACCCACAAAGAGTTTATATACTATTAAACAAGTAAGCCAAACGAAATCATCTGCTTACATTATTTATTCTGTCTTGTTATTGAAGATTATCTTCCTCTAAGCTTCTCATTTTATTGATTTGGTCTTGTATTCTAAGTGTTCTTTTTAATTATTTCTTTCTGGGCTTTCTTAAGTTTCTTTGCATTGGCATTTATTTGATATCTCTTATTAGGTAAGGATGCTCGCATATTGTTACATATTCTCCATCATTTATATTCAGTACGAATAACTTTCAAATGCATCTATTTGGCCATAACATCAACATTTACAGATCAATGCTAATCTGGGAGTGTGAGCAATGAAGAGGTATTCCACACTCGCCAGATATCCTGAACTGAAGCTTCACCTCTAGATGCAGCCTTGCCCCACTGCAGCTAATGAAGTCTTCGTGTTCTAAGCTACAAGGTTTGTAGCCTTCCTTGGGAGGAGTATTACTGCCCAATTTAGTGCTGCTAAAAATATTAGTGGTGTAAATGTATTACTCGAGGTCATTTTGATATCACGTCAGCTAAAAGGAAAAAATGCAATATTGTTGTATACTGAACCGCTGGACAAACAAGGAAAAACTCGTAGATATATAAAAATATAGATTATATTTTTATTCTTCGACAGCGATGGTTGTATGTCGTGGGAAAACAGTCAGAGAGAGTTCGCACATATCTTTCTTCTTCTGTGGCGGGGACCCTTTTTGTGAAGTAGTTCGACGGCCGAAGAACACACACAGGGGAGCTGACAAGTCTTCTTGAGTGATCAGCGGGTCTCCTCCTTTGCTTGAGAGACCAGCGGATCCCCCCCTTTGCTTGAGCTACCAGCAGATCTCTTCCTTCAGTCCAAAATTACAAACCTTATATTCTCTCTCAAGTCACAAGCGGAAATATGAACATCCTCTTTGTCTCACGTATTTTTCTGTTTATGACTGGTTATCGTAACTTACATACTTCTGTTTTTTTTTTCCGATTATTTGTTGATCTTATCTGCGAACGGAAATATCTGTCACTCTATCCATAGTCAATAAATTAAATTATTCGCCACCCTCTTTTCCTATGATCCACTTTGTTGATATTATCTTGTGACCGCTTTGAACCTGCTAAGTTCATCCACGGCACTCTCTCGCTAGCTAAGCTAATATATTACAATTTAAGTTAAGATAAAAATCGTTCATAATAGTTATAAGTAAAATCTCATAAGGTAATAAAGACACTAGGATTAAAGTTCAAAAAATTCACTCTGATCAGGTCTGCAGGACACGTGGCCCAACTGATATAGGCGGCTGGTTAAAATAAATCTAAGACAAATCATCGTTATGTTGTAGATTCAATCCTAACTATAGGTAGATAAAAATAAATACTTACTCAGGTAGCGGTCGTATCGATACTGCTGTATGGATGCACTACTTAGACGCAAACTAAACGACTGGAGAAAGAAGCTAGACGGCAATTACACAAAAATGCTGCGAGCAATATTGAACAAGTCCTGGCGGCAACACCCCACAAAGTACCAACTATATGGCCACCTGCCTCCCATCACGAAAACTGTCCAAGCTAGACGAACCAGACATGCAGGACACTGCCGGAGAAGTAGGGAGAGAGCTCATAAGTGATATACTCCTAAGGACCCCACATATGGCCGGGCAAAAGCAGGACGACCAGCTCAAACATACATTCAGCAGCTATGTGAGGATACGGGATTTAGCCCTGAAGACCTACCAGAGGCGATGAACCATAGGGAGAAGTGGCAAGAGAGGTCAGGGATATCCGTGCCTATGGCACGACATGATGATGATGAGGCCAACACTTGTATACGGAATTAGAGCAATCTATCCTCGTGGATTAAATTAAATCTCGTTCGGAGTTTTTTTTTTATAAACGCCTGAGTTCGATATAGAACATGTGAAGAAGAACGGTGTTAATATAATTATATAGTTGAAGATAATAGTACGAATACTTAACATGATAAAAAATCACGAAGTTATTAGCTCAAAAATACAATTGTTCCATCTTAATTTTACAAGAATCTTCTTTAAAACTCCTTGCCCAGTCAGCTGGGGCTGTAGAATACACTGACTGCACCTCTGCAGAGGGGTAAGACCCCCACTAACGAGTGTCCTAGATATGACACTAAACAATCTGATGGTGAGGTTCCAGTAGTGCTGGAGCTTTGGGGAATGTGGAGTACCCCTTCATTGCCATCGCTCCCAGGTCCACTCTGGCCCGGAGTGGTATCACCTGGTAGGCCACTATCTATAGGTTAAATAGAACTAACGGCATACTTATGCTAAACTGAATTGTTTGAGTAAACTGAATAGCTTGAAATAGAAATGTTTTCGACGATTAAACCATACTTACATTTAAACTGCGTGCTTATGTCTAACTGAATTATTTGAAATAGAACTGTTTTTCGACATTAAAACTGTATTTACACTTAACTGAATTGTTACATATAACTGCTTGAATAGTTTGAAATAGAAATGTTTGACAATTAAACTGTGTAATTTTGCTAAACTGAATTGTTTTAAATAGAACAGATTATTTACATAAAAATGGATTTGGCGTTAAATAACCTACAAAGGTTGATATGCCATAAAACCCAACAAACCAAACTTTAAAAACTCCAAAACGTTCATATATCTTAGAAATTCATTTGAATATCGTTTTAATTTTCGTTTCTGAATGTTCCAAAACAAACATTAATTTATTATAATTCTTATTTAAAATACAAAACAATCTTTTGCTTTTCAAGAAAAATATTAAAACAATAATCTAATTTTAGTATAATTACAATTACTTTAATTAATTCAATATTTATTTAATATTAAAGAAACGTGTCAACATAAAAGTATCGGGTATATTTCGGCAAGATGCATCCGTAAATCTCCATGGGTACGTTTCCCCGCCACCCTGGTAACATTAAAGCGAATATAAATTGTAATGGCAGAAAGTAAATGATCAAGAACGAAGTAAAGCATAATACAAAAAATTAAAATAAAGCAAATAATATATCAAAGTACTGCAATTCTTTCAAGTAAACTTGTTAATAGATTGATTGGTTGTAACGGCGTATCAACGCGTCTAGGGTTATTTCATGCGTAGCAGTAACAGAATCGTTACTTACTTATTATCGAGTCATTTAATTGTAGGCATAGTCCTCTTCCCTCAACGCAATTGACGCTCAGCCATGGCCTTTTTTCATCCGTAAGATAAAGGAAAGGTTGGGAGTTTGCTACATGTAAAGATTTAATGATACAGTCAGGAGTAAACGTTTGGATTCTTTGGCTTGACACGACCAGCTAATTGATTGGATCAGGCCTGTCTGACCATCCGTCTAGCCTAGTAAAATTGGTGTGCTACCAGTCACTTGACCCCTTAGTTGCTGGGTCAAGGACAACTCTAACTCTAGGATCCCATCCTTAAGTATCACAGGTCGCCATCCACGGCTAAAATATGGCCTCGTTTGGGAAAGAATCTTACCCCACTGCATAGGTGCGATCGATATATTCTACAGCCCCAACTGACATGGCGTTTACAGAATCGCTTTTATAATATGATCATGCTTATATTTTCCGTGAAGTTTCTTCAGAATTTTTCTTTTTTTACTTTCGTCTTAACGAATGCAAATAATTAGCAAACAGATCGGTTTGGCACATAGATGGGGCCATAGCAGGTACTGCCGCTCCTGGTCAGAATGGATTTGGGCGTAATGGCAATAAAGGGCCTCTCCACACTCTCAAAAGTTTCCAAAAGGAGACTGATTGATTGATGTTAATGGCATTCCAGTTGCCTTGGGTTATTTTATGCCTTGATGTTAAAAATTTGTGTTTATTCTGCGTGCATATTTATGATTTTTTATATTGTTTCTTAAGAGGGTTTTTCTTTTGCAATAGGTCCCGTCAAATTCGAAGAATTTTAATCAGCGCTATTTGACCCGTAGGTGGAACCCTAATAAGTGCGACCACTCCAGGTCAGAGTACACGTGAAACTAATGGCAATGGTATTTTCCATTATGAACTTATTTCATTCGTCTATTGACAGAGTCTTCGGATGGGTGTGAATAGATTTTTTTTTCTCTTTTTGACCGTTAACCCTGAGGAATCTATTTCTTCTTACGTAAGGCTCAGTAGGTTATAATTTATATATATATATATATATATATATATATATATATATATATATAATTAATATAGATACAGAAAAAAAGCCACTCAAAATAAATATAAAACTCACTGCGACAAAAGATCTAACACGACCACCGAAGATGACCAGCAAAATTGTTGAAAGCGCCAGGGCTAATATAGAGATCTTTTTTTACCAACTTGAGTCAGAAGTAAGAGGACTAGTGAGAAGACTTGAATATCTCCAGTTGAAGATTTTAAAACAGAAACAATCAGCGATATTCAACCAAACCGGTTTAGAGAATGATTTGCAGCCTAAGTATACAATATATATATATATATATATATATATATATATATATATATATATATATATATATATATATATACCGGCTTAAAAAATCTTACAATGCACAATTGGTAATTCCATTGAATCTTCTTTTTAAATATTTTCTAGTTAGCCGGGATTTACAGAGTATCAAATTAGAGTCAGTCGGGCATTGTCTTTTAGAAAAACAGCACAGTGACGCAATTCCATCCTTCAGAAATTTCGAAACAGCATGCCGTATTGTTGGCATTCACACAATGGGTTCCAGTACGAAGATTCTTGAGCGTGTGGGTGTCAATTTGTGAGCAGATTAATTTTCCTATATCTGAAAAGTAAACACCTAATCCATATCATGATGTTTAGTGTCGTCTGTAACGATGGCGACATTATGCCTTCATTCATCTTCCAGCATGGAATACTCCGAGGCCTACATCAAGTGGCTGGAGAAGGTATTGCTGACCTTGATCGAGACAGTGACAATTAGGCAAAAATGACTCAGTGCCATGCCACACAAAGCAAGAAAATTCCGTGTTGGCGGCCGTCAGAAAATTTCTGTGACATCATTACACATACCATCTGACACCCTAACTCCCCAGTTTACAATCAACTAG
>OY757934.1:60486003-60558503 GCA_963585895.1 Sepioteuthis lessoniana
GGCAGGATATGACACAAGGTCAATTTTTTTAAGCGGAGTTTAACAGGTTTGAATTCAGAGTTTTCCTTCTCCAAGATTAGTTGTTTTGCCAGGGCTGAAGAACCCAGTCTGCCATACTATTTACCCATAGCTGGAGGGAGAATAATTGGATTCATACCTTTCCCAAGCGTATTAGTGCTATGTGAAATGCAATCAGTCTCGTCCAGGAATTGAACTCGTGTCGCCGTGTCGATTTCTTAAGACGATAACCATTACACCAGGGTTACGTCCTGATTGAATAATTGATTGATTTTAAAAGAATGTCAATCTGTTTGGGAGGGGATCTTTATGGCAGCGTTTATGACTAGTGGAAGTGGACTTGGTTACTCGAGTTCGAATCCTGAGAGAAAGATGGAGAGGAAAGAGAGGGTAAGAGGGAGAGAAACAAAGGGAAAGAAAGAGAGAGAGAGAGAGGAAGGGAGTGAGAGGGATTAGAAGAGAGAGAGAGAGAGAGAGAGAGAGAGAGAGAGAGAGAGAGAATTGGATTCAAAACTCTGAACTAATTGATTTGTGTGATTAGCTGGACAACTGTGTTGCTCTAAATGAAAAAAAAATTAATCCAAGTGGAATAAGAATGACTAAGTTTAAAACTTACGTCTATTCAGTAATAGGATCGTGTAAAAAGTGTCTTTAACTTAATTACAAATCAACATTATCTCAGCCCAGTCAGCTGGGGCTGTAGTAATTTACTAAGCTTTTTGCACCCAATGAGACTCGAACTTACTCTTGTAGGTTTGCTAGTCACGCTAGTTAACCATTACACTACCCGAGGCGCCCAGTTCGCTGGGGCTGTAGAATCAGCCGACTGCATCACTGCAAAATGCTAAGTCTTCCTGAACAAGTGCCCTGGATATGACTCTAAACCATCAGATGGTGAGACACTAGTCCACGAGCTTTGGGTAATATGGATTGCCTCTTCATTGCCATTACTTCCAGGTCCACCCTTACTCCGAGTGATAGGGTCTCATCTATGGGCCAGGTATAACGGTTTAACCATTTAACTGGGTGCAAACAAATGGCTGATGCTAAATTCAGTCGTGAACGTTACATAGCAATATTTGAAACTATTTATCCGCGTGCAGATCAAACTATTGGTTTTTGATTGCAATATTTGAAACAATTTAATAGTGTACAATGATTGATACTAAATAGAATTATTCGTGTTAGAATCCTTGAAGCTGTTCGACAATCTGCAAACAAATGATCTATGGGTTTTGAAAAATGTTACCAACAAACTATTCGTTTTTTAAATCATATTTAATAACTTACGAGGGTTTATATGTCATAAAAACCAACCAACCAACAATCAACATTATCTCCTTTCAACTTTCTATTATTCAAGCTGATAAAGAAGAGCATTGCCGTCAGTTCATTGGTTAATCATTTTGTTTTACAACATATCCCGAATGACAAACATTGAGCTTACTTTTGACTGTTGGGAAATATGCCTTTCTCAGCGTCATGGGTTGATAACTAGGGGTAATGTAGTCTAACCTAATATCGTACTATTTCTGCACTTCAGTAGCCGCGAGGATTAATGTCTGTGTGCCTTGTGGCCAGATGAACATATGATGGATCGTCATTTCGATTAGCTCATTTGAGTGAGGGTTTTTCCGTGAGTTGCTTTTTACTCGTCTTTTATGTGAGCGTTGGTCGAATTTTCATCGTTCTATGATTTCCCGAGAAGCAAAGATCTTTCTCCATGCAAGATTTTTCTCTTGCCACGTTAAGAATCACCAACACTAACGGAAGGAATTTCAGTTTTACTTTCATTATTTATCTCTTGGTAATTAATCACCGCACGACTAACTTTTGAAGCTGAAGGGAGGAAGATGGAGCGGGGTTATCAAATACATAGTTCTCGTGATTTATTTCTAGATTGGACAGATCAAAACTTTTTTGAATGTCCGGGTTGATGTTTAGATTCCCGCTCATTCGCTCAAACTCACACTATGACGGTTGCTCACCATCTCTCAAGGTCGAATACTGTCTGACCTTGTATTATCTATCTTTCTATCCCAGTGGTATCCCCTTACTTCTTAAAAAATGAAATATTTTACGTCTGTTCAGAAGAATGTTGTGTAGCAGAAGGTATTTTGGTTTGGCACGCAATTTAATTCAACGCATAATTTCACCCAATCAGGATGACGTATCCTATTCATCCCCGACCTCCTTTCCGAGCAGCAGAAATTGGGTAAACTGTCAAACACAGTCTCTTTGGCTGAACAACGCCGGCCAGTGCAGACGTCTCCCTGGCCGTTCTTCAATAGCAGCAGCAGCATCGACACATGAGGGAACCTAGCTAATTTATGGATTCTCTGCGTCTATCTCAGACCAAGGAATCCCAGTTGAATATGAATTAGACACATTCTATGCCATCACAAGAACGACTTCACGTCACCCCCAAAATTGGCTATGTCGATGCGATGCCTTATTTTCCGCCCTCGGCACCTAGCTCTCATTTCACCTCTGGGCCACTTTAATGGAGACAACGCACGCCTCTCCCCGAATCACCAGACATACAAAACTCACGGTGACTCCAAAGTTCATTTCCTCCAACGGCAAACATTGCTTTCGCTAAACTACGGCGAACACAATCCCTCGCACGTCCCACGATACGTGCGGCCTTCTCAACACTATCATAACTCCCTTTCGTCTCCTTACTCACAATATTTCCTATGAGACTTGCAGCACAAAAAGCAAACCCAATATTCCATGCTGCAAATAAAAACTATTCCTAAAAACACGTTTCGACTTCGACATCTTGAACCTTCTCCTTTATACACTTAACAACAATTAGCGAGGGAAATACAAACTTAGCGAGGAAACAATACAACGTAAACACACACATACGTTACAACCTATCCTCGCTCAACAATAACAATATATTCTATCGTTAACAACAAAAATTAGGGCTAAAGTTACTACATTGTCCGTGATTTGTTATTTTGTCTGTATGTGAAGTCGACGGGTGATCTATTTTATTTATATGTAACAAGCAGCGCTATCTACTGCCATCTAATACTAAATTATATATAACAGAAACTATCTGTGTCATGGGATTTTAGAATAAGTTGTTTTTTTAAAGCCAGCAGCCGAGAGAGAGACATGTGGAAAAAGTTTAAATCTCGTCCGGTAGGCTTGATTTAGCGTAACAGCAGTTACCTAGGAGTTGCCGAAGTCACCAGACTCGATCTTTCATTTAAAGCTGACGTGGGGATTGCCAGAAGATGACTCCCACTCAAGGTGAAAGTTTTGGGGTGTTCTGGGAACCTGAATAAAATATTTATATTCTCTTTTGGTACCTGGGGATATATAAAGATCAGTAGTGGTGTGGACGGAGAGCGATTAAACCATTTTAAAGATACGAGAATAAAGGTACAAGAGAATAAAATAACTTTGGGAATAAAGAAGAAAAGAAATAAATGAACAAATTGAATAAAAGAATGGAGAGAATAACAGAATGAATGGAATAAAAAACTAGGGGATAAAACTACGGAGTGAATAAAAGAAGGTAGGGAATAATGAAGAGAGGGAATAAAAGAATAGAGGGAAAAAGAGAATGGGGAGAATGAATAAAGGGGATAATGAACAGAGGGAATAAAAGAATGGAGGGAGTAAAAGAAAAGATGGGATAAATGAATAGGGGAAATAATGAACTGAGGGAATAACAGAATCGAGTGAATAATAGAATGGAGGGAATAAAATAATAGACGGAATAAATAAACAGAAGGAATAATGAATAGAGGGAATAAAAGAATAGACGGAATAAATGAACAAAGGGAATAAATGAATAGAGGGAATAATTAGATGGAATAATGAACAGAGGGAATAAAAAAATGCAAGGGATAAAAAAATTGACGGAATAAATGTACAAAGAGAATGAACGAATAGAGGGAATAATGGACAGAGGGAATAAAAGAATGCAGGGAATAAAAGAATTGACAGGATAAATGAAAAGAGGGAATAAAAGAATGGAGGGAATAAAAGAATAGACGGAATAAATGAACAAAGGGTTAAACGAATAGAGAGAATAATTAAAGGGAATAACGAACAGAGGGAATAAAAGAATAGACTGAATAAATGAACAAAGGGAATAAACGAATAGAGAGAATAATTTGAGGGAATAATGAACAGAGGGAATAAAAGAATGGAGGGAATAAAAGAATGGAGGGAATAAAAGAATGGAGGGAATAATAAGAATAGACGGAATAAATAAATAAATAAATAAATAGAGGGAATAAAAGAATAGCGGGAATTGATTATCTTGTACTTAAAGCTTGAGTGAAATTTTTGTTTTTCCTCATCCTATTAGACAATCAGACATCACTGACATAGCAGTCGCAAGTGTTTACGCTACAGGAGATCTGTCTGTTATTTTTTTTTACGACCTGTGAATTTCCTAAAAATGCATTCTGGTCATTTTTAATAAATTAATGTTTGGTTTATATACATTTCGTAAGCATTCTCTATTTTCAAGAGAAAATACGAAAACTGATGCTGACAGAATCGTAAAGATGGCAAAATACCAAGTCTTTTTGGTTCTAATTGGCGAACATTCATTTAATATCTATTGGGAAAGTAATTTATTTTCTCAGGTTGGCAACCCTGATTGAAAATCAGCTGAACAATGTTAACCCATTATTGATTATTTTCGTCGCCAAATGTTTATCAGAGACGTAACTTTCATTGCAATAAATCAAATAAAACTAATTTCCATCCATTTTAATTCTTTTGGGAAAGCCATGAATTCATTTTGTCTTCATGGTTTCATTACCACATTGATCTATGAGAAGGAGTTGAGATAGATAGATAGATAGATAGATAGATAGTGTTGTATAATGGCTCCTACTACGTTACTTACAGTATCGCAGAAGTATAAAAGACGCCGTGTCTCGAGAAGCCAGACAGAAGCTAGAGAGAAGCCAGACAAAAGCAGAAGCAGAGACAGAAGAGCTATGAAGGACGTCGGGCAGTAGAAGACTAACTTCGGTCGTAACAACGAGAGACTTATAATGCTAGTCGAACTGTAACACTTGAGTTAATACATAATTAACTATGTTTCACTGCGTATCGGTTCCTTACTACGATACAGCAGACAGGCAGATAGATAGATAGATAGATAGATGTTGAAATATCAAGACCCACATCTCAAAAAGCAGATATAGGTAGATAGATAAGATAGAATTGTAAAAATGGCAAAATATCAAACGTCTATTTTGCGTCAAAGTGCGTTATCTAAGATTCATTAAGTTGCGAATCGCAATCTTTTTGAAAATGAACGAGAATCGATTAAGTAATAAAATGTCAAGAAGCCAATCACACAGCCATCTTGAATTTTCTTTTTCTTTTTCACTTGAACGACTAATTAAAGATGAAGCTAATTACGTTTTGCCTTTTGTGCCAGTTAATTGGTCTACACTAAGCGACGGGGTGTCGTTTCTTGGGACAGCCGTCAATTTTGTCCCGGGGTGTGTAAGAGTAGGGCCAATGCGAGAATTACATTGGCAGGGAAAGGGACAAGACACAGTAAACAGGGTGATGGAGACTTCCGATGAAAGAAAGGCGTTGAACATGATATAAAGAAAAGGAAATGAATATAGCATAAATTCCGGGACGAAATACAATTTTAATTTTAACATTTTATTAAAACTGATCACACGTGGGAATCGCTCTCAGAAAATCAAAAAGTGCATCAACAAAAATTTTGTCACTAACAATGATAATATATTTACAGGTACCCAGGAACTAGAAACCTTATCTTTATTGTTATTATTCAATCACCGTAAAGTTTGTTGTTCAAGTCTGAAATCTAAGTTGATATAAGATCTTTAGCTCAAATTTCTGGGTTAGACCTATACCTGATGTTGACTCCAATGTATACAATACTCTAATGGGCCAAAACTTGCCCAGGAGGTCTAAATGGGGATAAGATTCCACAGTCTATTGCGGAAGTAAGCAACGTAGTTGTCTGACTGGCTTCCCGGGTGCTGCAATGTTACGGTAAGTGTTTACGGATAATGAATCAGCTGTTAGAAACGACATGTGTTGATATAATCATATTTACCAACCCCTCCGCTCGGGCAGGATATGACACAAGGTCAATTTTTAAGCGGAGTTTAACAGGTTTGAATTCAGAGTTTTCCTTCTCCTAGACTAGTTGCCTCACCAAGGCTGAAGAACCCAGTCTGTCCTACTATTTACCCATAGCTGGAGGGAGAATAATTGGATTCACACCTTTCTCAAGGGTATTAGTGCTATGTGAAATGCAATCAGTCTCGTCCAGGATTTGAACTCGTGTCGCCGAGTCCATTTCCTGCGAGGATAACCATTACACCACGGGCACCATAGTGTTGATATAATACTTAATTTGTATTAGAGTTTTACTATTCAATATTAATAAATGCTAATTTGTTATATATGTTCACCAAACAAGAGTTAGGAATGTTTGTGACAGTCTGCTATATATATATATATATATATATATATATATATGTGTGTGTGTGTGTGTGTGTCTGTGTGTGTGTGTGTGTGTGTGTGTGTGTGGTTGTTTGGTTTTTTGGTTTGTTGGGTTTTATGGCATATCAACCTTTGTAGGTTATTTACAGTAAGTGGTGTATATGCGATTGTGAGAAGTACTTTTCCACTGGTTGATCACTCTGTTGTAAAGGTATGGATTTTAACCCTGTCGTATAAGTCAATCCCTAATTTTGTAGAGATTTTTTCAGGTTTGAAAGGTTAAATTATACGACACAATTTACCCTTTTCCCTCTGAATGCTTCAACTATCCGTAACTACCGGTGCCTCATTTTTTTTTTTTTTTGAAGAAAAACCTTTTTCAAAAACAATACTTTGAAACCTTGAAATCATTATAAGATATTCTGACATTCTAGAGAGAGAATTGACTAAAGATAAGTAAATCCCTAAATGTATTTTTTTTTTGTAATAAAGAATAAATGTTCTTGCAAACCAAAAGGTTTTTATCATTTCTTTTTTAAATGAGTAATATTCAACCTGAAATTTTAAAAAAACTGCTTTATGAGAAATCTAACTTATTCATGAAAACAAATACTTTATAATGTATTTTTATACGATATATATATATATATATATATATATATATATATATATATATATATATATATATATATATATATATATATATATATATATATATATATATATATATATATAATATTCCACTCAAAAACGTACGATCTGTTGAACACTGACTCACCTGGGAATCGAAAGTGTGAAACTCTGTCTTCTAAGTGTTTTTAATCTTATTTTACATTTGAAATGATATTAGAAAAAAAAACGTGAAGGGTGCATTAGCTTTATAAGTCCCAAAAATTCACTCGGAATTGCCCAGCCAGGACATATGGCTCATTAAAAAACTGGAAGATGTTTCCGAGTGAAATCATCAGAAGGTTGCAGGTTCAATCCCTACAACAGGTAAGACAAACAAGCAATACTTAACTCTTGTACCCAATCATAGCTAACAGAATACGAACAGTCTCCCCTTCTGGTTCTAATGAAAGGTTCAGTTTGAGATTCTGTGTGGACTCGACGTGAAACACCAGAAGAAGACCAAAGGACATATTGGCCGAAACATTGTGATTATAACTATAAAAATTAGATCAATAGTCCGAACATTCTAAGTAATAATGATATTTCCGTGCATAGAGTACTTTAAAAATTGTAAAGATTAAAAACGTTTTCAGAATTAAATTCTAATTATTATTGTAATTATCAACACACACATACACACACAGACATGTGTGTGTGTGTGTGTGTTTTGGTTGATTGGGTTTTATGGTATATCAACCTCTGTAGGTTATTTAACGCCAAATCCATTTCTTTTTTTTACAAATAATCAATTCTATTTCAAACAATTCAGTTTATCATGAGTACACAGTTTAATTGTCAAAAATGTTTCTATTTCAAGTCATTCAATTTATTCAAATATTTCTCATTCAGCTAATTCAGTTTAGTATAAATACAGGTTTTGATTACTCTCAGTTAAATGTCAAAACAGTCCTATATTAAATAAATCAGTTTAGTGTAAGTACAGTTTCAATGTCAAAAAACAGTTTCATTTAAATAATTCAGTTTAACATATGCACACAGTTTAAATGTAAGTACGGTTTGATTTCTAAAAACATTTCTATTTCAAGCCATTCAGTTTACTCAAACAATTCAGTTTAGCATAAGTATTCCGTTAGTTCTATTTAACCCATAGATAGAGCCCTATCAGGTGTTACCACACCGGGCCAGAGTAGACCAGGGAGCAATGGCAATTAAGGGGTGCTCCGCATTCCCCAAAGCTCCTTCATCAATGGAACCTCACCATTAGACTGTTTAGTATCATATCCAGGACACCTAGGGGGGGTCTTACCCTTCTGCAGTGATGCAGTCGGTGTATTCTACAGCCACAGCCGACTGTGCAAGTATGTGTGTGTGTGTGTGCGTGTTAGTATGTGTGTGTGAGAGAGTGAAAATGTACAGAGATGAAAAAAATATTGAATTCAAAGAATGACCTTATTAAGAAGATTATTTGCCAACGTAAAATGTTTAAGTTTTTAGACCTTCATCAGAATGTATTGTTTATTAAAAGAAAGGAAAAAATGAGAAAGTTTTAAATCATTCTGTTTCTGATCGAAGCATTTTATTTCAAATTTGTGTGATGTAATAGGCGTTAAAAAATTTGTGATTAAAAAATCCATATCATCTCTATCTATCTATCTATCTATCTATCTATCTATGTTAATATTCATATTATTCAGTTGAATCTACCTAATATAAACATCCAATAACATATCTCACTGTCTTTATTAATTCTAGCCTTCTTATCCGTTTAATTTATCTATCTATCTATCTATCTATCTATCAATGAATAAATAAGCCAAATCATTTTAAATAAGGAATTTTGTAACTTTTCAGTACCAATTTGAACAGATAGGCAAAAAAATTGAAAAAACGTGTCTCTTTTTTGTGGTTTAAAATTATACTAGATTAAACAGTTTTGAATCTTTCAAATTAAAATTGTGATTGGATTCTAAATTATGTCTGACCAAACTCTACTTTATATTTCCTTTCCTTAAATTTCTCGCAAATTCCTTTATTACGATAAACAGAAAATTCACCAACCTATTTTTATTACAATCCAAATGGAATTTCATAAACCCGAGATCTTGATTCGATAGTGATATTGTTATTTCTTTGATTAATTAAATTTCCTTTAAGAGTTAGCGACTGATTTAATTCTAAGATAGTTTAGAATCTTTCTATGATACTTTTGGTTAAATTGTTGATTGAAATGTTATATTCATAGGATATATTACTATCAAAAATAGTTTTTTTTTATTTTTAGAGAAAATTAATGTCCCTGAATTTTGAGAGGATTCATTATGGCATGGTATATAGAAGATTAATGCCGAATCAAATTTTATACAAGGCAATGGTCTTATTTCAATCAATTCAGTTTAGTATAAGTACATAGTTTAATTGTCAAAAACATTTCTATTTTGGCTATTCAATTTAGTCAAACAGTTCTAATTCAAACAATTCAGTTTAGTATAAGTACAGTTTTAGTTTACACACAGTTAAATGTCAAAACAGTTCAATTTCAGACAATCCAGTTTAGTGTAAGTACATTTTCAATGTCAAAACAGTTATATTTCAAAAAATTCAGTTTAATATAAATACACAGTTTAGTTATATTTGACCCATAGATAGTAACTTATCTGGTGCTACAACTCCGGGTTAGAGTGACTCTGGGAACGATGGCATTGAAGAGGTACTCCACATTCCCTAAAGCTCCGACATTGCTGGAGCCTCATAGTCAGACTCTTTTGTGTCATATCCAGGACACACTTTGCAGGGAGTCTTACCCCTCGGCAGAGATGCAGCCAGTGTATCCTACAGCCCAGCCGACTGGACAACTAAACGTCTAATACGTTTTAACAGGAATATTAGTGTATAATGGTTTTATGTCGAGAATGATTAGATATTTGTTTCCCATATTTATATCATTAATTTTGTTGTGTAAATCACTAGAATCATAGATATGCAAAAAACCTTTCATACATAAGAAAGGACAATATTTGAGGTAAAGATTTTGTGATGCTATAAGGGCAGATCTAGCCTCAGAAATTTCCATGTTTTATAGTGCCTATGTCAGAGAGGTGGTTGCTAAGGCAACGAGAAAGTGTGGTTGTTGCGTAGCCAACGTAGGTATTAGTAGTTATGTTATTTTCCGAATGACTCTCTTGAAATGTACTTGTAAATTGATACACCACATTATTTTGATATACCACATTTTATTTAGGAAAGTTTCTGGTATTTTTAACTGTGAGGTTTGAGTTTTAAATTTTGTGTAATGGATGATGAGTTTTATTTGTTTTTGAAGTTCGATGGGTTTAACATATCTGTATATAATGTTCGTTTTTTCTTGCTCGTCTAATTTGTCCTTTTTATGCCTTTGATCTTTGTAATATAAGGTAATTCTTTTAATATCATTATTATTGATGTTATTGTTATTTTCATGCATATTATAGAGGTATAGTTTTATTTGTTGATCGATTAGTTTACCAGGGAAGTTATTATTAATTCAGTTTTGTTTTATGTTTGATATATATATATATATATATATATATATATATATAATCAGAAGAAAATGATCTAAGGATTAGAATCAAAAGTAATAATCTAAAAGAAATACGAATGTTCAGTTGAGTGCCCATTGGCAACGGCTATCGAGTGTATTATCAATTTCAGATTAAAACTGCATCGAAACTCACGTGCAGAGCAAAAACATTTTTTATTACAGCATCCCCAATTAATAAAAACTCAATTTTATAGTTCCATTATGAATTTATTTCAGGTCTATAAAATGACCTTCTTCAGATGGAGATTTAAAAAAAAACTCTTATGTATTTAAATAAATATTTTCAAATTCATAACTGTTTTTTATCTCCATCTCAAGAAGGACATTTTATAGACCTGAAATAAATTCATAATGAAACAGCAAAATTGATTTTTTTAAAATTTTATATAGTATATATATATATATATATATGCAAACATTGATTGCGTTCGAGAGGTATGTATACAGCTAATCATTTATTTAGTAATATACAAATAAGAATAAGACATTAAATAAAACCCTGGCATATCTTGTTGAAAATTTCTTTGGGTAATAATCATGTATGCCACTTTGCTAGGTAATTCATTAATTAATTAACGCTACTCCAGCACTCCCACCATCTCACAGACAGCACTTCTCCTCTTCCCCAATATAGGTGAAAGTTACTGTTGGAGTGCCCCCTATAGATGGACTCGTCCTCATGTGACATATACCAACTGAGCTCTCTTCTGCACAGTCTCAGTCTCAGCCTCAGTGCAGTCGAAGTCTCAGAGGAGTCTCAGTGAGCTGTAACTAAGAGAAGTAATATTCCTGATTGTTAAGCTGAGGTGAGGTTTCTACCAGCTATCGCCGTGTATATACTATTTTCCTTCAATATATTTCTTACCACTTATTTCTGTGTCGTGTCATCATTTGAACCTCTCCTTGACCATAACAGTTAGGTTTATTGTCCTGCCTGAGATGCCCTAAAAGTGGAATGCCGACGAGACTGAATTATTTTTAATCACCTCTAGCGGTTTTGAGTCTCGGCCCAGAAGGATATCCACCTCTCAGTGGCACTAATAACCTCGTCTAATAATATATAAAATTAATTCTTAGGCATATTATTTCTGCCTATGACAATTTTGCTCCGAAAAGCAGCACCCCAATTAACACGCTCTCTAACTTTTATTGAAATCATGAGTGGCTCTTTTATAAGCTGTGTGGAACTTCAGAAACTTTTTTTTCTCCCGATCAGTTACCATTCGTCAATAGGTACTGTAGAACAGCAGAACCCCATATTTTCTCCTGATCAGTGGTAGCTCGTCTATAAGAAGTGTGGAACTACAACAAACCCTATTTTCTCCCAACCAGTTATTCATTGTTTATCCTATTTACCAACCCCTCCGCTCGGGCAGGATATGACACAAGGTCAATTTTTAAGCGGAGTTTAAAAGGTTTGAATTCAGAGTTTTCCTTCTCCTAGACTAGTTGCCTCACCAAGGCTGAAGAAATCAGTCTGTTCTACTATTTACCCATAGCTGGAGGGAGAATTATATGATTCATACCTTTTCCAACGGTATTAGTGCTATGTGAAATGCAATCATTCTCGTCCAGGATTTGAACTCGAGTCGCCGTTTTCATTTCCTACGACAATAACCATTTCACCACGGGCAGTTGTTCATTGTTTATAGACCCTGTGGAACTGCTTCACCTATTTTCTCTCGAACAGTGGTGGCTAGTATATGGACTGTGGAACTGTAGCAACTCATATTTTCTTAGATCAGTTGTTGTCCGTCTATAAACATTGTGAAACTGCGGCGCTCCCAATTTTCTCCTGATTAGTTGTGATTCGTCTATAGATAGTGTGGAACTACAACACCCGCTTTTTTCTGCCGATTACTGGTGGCTCATGTATAGACATTGTGGAACTGCGGCATCCCTAATTTTCTCCGGATCATTGGTGTTTAATCTATAGACATTGTGGAACTGGAGCATCCCCCTTTTTCTCCTGATCGTTGGTGGCTCCTTTACAGACACTGGAATTACAGCATCCCCAATTTTCTCCAGCACAATGGTAGCTTGTCTACATGCAGTGGATGACTCCAGAAACTCCTTTTTACTACCGAACAATAGTGGCTCGTCTATAGTTATTGTGTGACTTAATTACTCCTCACGTTCTCTCGGAATAAATTCTGAAAAAAATATTAATCTATGAAAGGTTGTATGCATATTTTTACTCGCATCACATGCAGGATTTTGTAAATATTTGTTTGTTTGTTATTTAATGGCATATAAACCTTCTCGGGTTATTTAATGCCAAATCCAGCCTTTTTAGGACTGTAGTGGTATTTTTTAAACTATAGATGGGAGGATAAGGGGGTATTTGTCCGAAAGTGAACGTTATAGTTCGACTGGAATTCGAACTCGCGTAATACGATTCAGCAGTCCGGTGCTTTAAGCATTACTCCACGAAGACATCCCCATTTTTGCCAATGATCTTCAAATGTAAATTATAGTTTTATAAGGAGCAGATTATTTTATTGCTTTTGAGCCATGCAAAAACTATTCCGTCCTTTTAGCCCTTTTCCCGATTCGCTGAAGCTTCTCCAAAATCTTTAAGCCGTAGAGTGTAATGAGTCTTACATTGTCATTCATGCTGATGAACTGTTGACGGGGAATTGACTTGATATCAGGATTGTCTCTCTTCTAGACTGGTCGCTCTGCCAAGGATTGAGTGTAGCAATTGCATACACCATCTGAAAACATTGTAACCTTTGCCTAGAAAAAAGCTTTTAAATAAAGTATCAACTCTCTCATCCAAATATAATTATGAACAAGCTACTTGAATTCTAACAACTGGAAAAATAAAAAAATTGAATAAAAAACTAACCAATAATAATGATAATAGTAAATAAAAGAAAATTATGCCAAAATGTAGGTGTACAATGCACGAAGACTAACCAACAACCGGGTCCAAAGGACGCAAAACGATTTGGAAATAAAATATGGGAACGGAAAGAATATAATTGTAAGGCCGAATGGATAAACAAAATGGAAAAAAATTAACAAGGAATCGAAGAATATTCTTAAGATGGAAATACGCATAGAATATCTCAGAGAAACACTCAATAAATAACCGAAATAGAAAACGCCAGGTTAAGATGGCATACATGGATCTGTTTTGAAAGACTTCTTGCCAATGCATGGCAGACTGGGTCTTGAACTGAGTATTGATGCCTAGAAAAATCAAGAATGCCTGAATGGATGTCTAAGAAGAAGAGTACCCTCATCAAGCGGTGATGAAAAAAAAATTAGAAAAGAGTACCTCAGACAAACGAAAAAACTCCAAACCTAGATATCTTGCAGAAATTTCATCAAATTGATATATACCTTGTCAGTTCACTTTGTCAGATACTCGGGACCATTCTTAAAACCGACAAGGATGGAACTCAGGTAAATGGACCAGAGGACAAGAAAACTAATGAACCTGAACAAGACCTTACATCCTAGAAATGACATAGACAGACTATTTGTGTCAAGTAAAGAAGACAGAAAGGGACTCGCAAACATTGAAAATAACCTAGACGCATCTATACGACGAGTCGATTGTTATATTATAAAGAGCAAAGAAAGACTAATTACGGTGATCAAAAACAGTTCGTTTAACATAATAGCAAGCACAATAATAATAACAAGGAAACTGAAATGGGTAGAAAAATAACTGTATGGATATTTCAAGCGACAAACTAGCGAAATCGTATACGAGGAGAGTTGGACATGACTACGAAAGTGGAACCTTAAGAAAGAAACTGAACCTCTTCAAATAACAGCACAAAAAATGGCATAATTATCAATAATGTTAATTTGAAAATAGAGAATGCACAACAGAATAGCAGTATATATTACATGGTGATAGAGATGAAGCATTATAAACAAATGTAGAAAAGTTGCACGAAGGGATTATAAGATAAGACATTATTGGACTGAAAGGTTATCCACTTGGAATTGTGCAAGAAATTCAATATTGATCATGCTACCTTATGGTATATGCACAACCCAGAATCCTTCCAGAAGAATGAAATGCATAAGATTATCCGGGATTTTGAGATATAAAGAGTCACCTACTTCCGGCCAGAAGAGCAGACCTTGAGATAAGTGACAAAAACAGAAATAACCGTTTTGCTGTTCAAGCAAAACATAGAAATACAATAAAAAAGGGGGTAATTACTTGGACCTTGCCAGAGAACTAAGAAAGTGATAGCAATTGTAATTTACGCGCTTGGAACGATCTTCAAAAACTTAAAAAGGAAGCCAGAGGAGTTGAAAAACGGAGATACCATCCTACCTACAGCACAGTTACAATCTGCCAGAATACTGAGGAGAGTCGAAGACTTTCTGTCCTTCAGACTCCTGAGAAACACCATTACCTATCATTGGTGTGAAAAACTCGCAAAGAGTTTAATATCAATAATGAGGTGCCCGTGATGTAATGGTTAACGTCGTAGGAAATGGACACGGCGACACGAGTTCAAATCCTGGATGAGACAGATTGCATTTCACATAGCACTAATACCCTTGGGAAAGGTATGAATCCAATTATTCTCCCTCCAGCTATGGGTAAATAGTAGGACAGACTGATTTCTTCTGCCTTGGTGAGGCAACTAGTCTAGGAGAAGGTCAACTCTGAATTCAAACCTGTTAAACTCCGCTAAAAATTGACCTTGTGACATATCCTGCCCGACCGGAGGGGTTGGTAAATATGATAATATCAATAATGACCAGACCTTATTATCATCATCATCATATCGTGCTGGTTGCACGGATATCCCTGACCCTCTCTCGCCACTCCTCCCTATCGTTCATCGCCCTAGGTAGGTCTTCAGGACAACATCCTGTATCCTCACATAGCTGCTGAATGTACGTTCGAGCTGGTCGACCTGCTTTTGCGTGGCCATGTGTGGGGATCCATAAGAGTACATCTCTTATGAGTTCATCTCTGCTTCTCCAGCAGTGTCCTGCATGTCTGGTTCGTCTAACTTGAATAGTTTTCGTGATAGGAGGCAGGTCGCCGTACAGTTGGTGTCTTGTGGGGTGTTGCTGCCAGGACTTGTTCAGGATTGCACGCAGCATTCTTGTGTAATTGCCATCTAGTTTCTTCTCCAGCCGTTTTGTTAGCGTCCATGTAGTGCATCCATATAGCAGTATCGATGTGACCGCTGCCTGGAAGAAACTGCGTTTCATTTTATCCGTTAGGTCTGCTTTCCATATAATCGATAGCCTATTGATAGCTGTCCATGCTTTCGTTAGCCTCGTTTCGATGTCCTTTTCGGTTGATTCAACGCTGAGACCTTATTATAATAAACAAAAAAAAAAAAAAACTTGCAGAACTATGACTCCGCTATCCCCGCTGACCACTGAGTAAAATTGAAAGAAAGCAATAAGAAGGATAAGTACCTCGACCTTGCTAGAGAATTGAAAAAAACTGTGGAACATGAAAGCGATAATTATACCAATTGTAATTAGTACTCTTGATCATCAAAGGATTAATAAATGGACTTGAGAACTTGCAAATAATATATCGAGTGGAGAAAATCTAAACCATAGCATTATTGAGTTTGGCCAGAATACTGAGAAAAAACCTGAAGATTTGAGGAGACTTGTCGTCACTCAAACTCCTGTGAAATACCATCGGCTAACGATGATGTGAAAAACTTCCAAGGAGTGAAATAATAATAATAATGATAATAATAAGAATTGCAAATGTTGCAAGCTAACATTAGAAGAATAAAATACCAGTCACCACTGGGTGAGAAAGGTGATCCATTAAGAATTTTGAGCGTACGACCAAAGGCGCTCGAGAGTAGCGAGCTTGTCACGAAGTAAACAAGCCGTCAACCAGGTAAATTGGCTAACTGTGCAAGAAATGGAAATTTTATCAAACTATCAAAAGGTATATGCATGAACTAGAATCGGTCACAGAACATTAGACGCATAACATTCTCTGGGATTTTGAAATACAAACGGATCACCGAATCCTGACCAGATGACCAGACCTAGTATCGATTAATAAGAAATAAAGAAGTCATCTGGAATATTTTTTCCGTCCCATTGGACTACTGAGTGAAAATAAAAGAAAACAAAAAGATTGACAAATAATTGGATATTACCAGAGAAGAAAACAAAAACGAAAACACAAAAGAATAAAACGTGGAACATGAGAGTTACAGCAATAACACTTGTAGTTGTTGCGCTTGAAATGCTCAGAAAGGTACTGGAGGAACTGAAAGTCCGAAGAAGCATCATTAAGATCTGCTTGAATACTGAGAAGAGTCCTGGGGACCTGAGAGCCATGCTGTCACTCAAACTTAATGGAGAGACTCCCATATTATGAATATGAGGTAATAAGGAATAATGAATAAAATATTCGCCAATGGTCCGGGAGACCGGGGTTCAATCTCAGGCCGAGTCATAACAATAACTCAAAAATGGTACTTGGCGCCGCTTTGCTTAGCACTCAGCACTATAAGGTGAGGATCAAGGATAAAGTGGAGCAATCCTGGGAATTGAGTAGTGCCCTCCCCTGCATCTCGGCGTAGTAGCTATCGAAAAGGGAGCCTTCGGGTCACCCTTGACTAAGATCGCCAATTTTACTACTTACAATAGATTGCATTCGACTAGTTGTTGGCGATATGGAAATCAAATCTCTCTGATAAAATAAAACGGGAAATCTCCAAAGCCGTAGCCGTGTCAACGGATGAACCTACAAGACTATAATGTAGTGACAAGGGGAATAGTGCAATGGGAAGAACGCAGGGATAATGCGTGCTGTTTTGAACATATCATTGAAACAGCACCTCCAGAAACAGCAGCTCTAGGGCCACTTACTTTCTATCTCACAAACCATACAAATATAACAAACAAGACATTCTAATCACTCAAGGAAACACCAGCAGTAGGGCCACTTACTTCCTATCTCTCAAAGCATCTAAGTAAAATGACCAAGACATGCTGGGCACTGCTGGAGATGTGAGGACAAAAACATGAGCAAGGTCCTCCTATCGGTTGCCACAAAGAGACAAACCAGTTGTGTCGGACCAGAAAAAGGGGGTGTCCTCGTGGTGTAATGGTTAAAACGATGGACTGCGGAATCGTAGTACGCGAGTTCGTACTCCAGTCGCGCTATTACGTTCACTTTCGGGCAAATACCCTTGGGAAAGGTATGAACCCCCTTATCCTCCCAGCTATGGGTTAAATAGTACCACTACTGTTCTTCTAGGAGAATGGCTTTGGCATTGAATAACCTGCAAAGGTTGATATACCATTAAACAAAGAAACCAAATCCAGACAAGAAAAGACCTATATTTATCACCTCTGTACGGACACTGGATACTGTCTAAAAAACCTGCCAGAAGTGATGACAATGATCGTCATCATATACATGAATATGTTTCGTGTGAGTGAGCAAAGGTCTTTTTTTTGGCGCAAACGCCTTTGTATGTAAGCGTATGTGTTCGCATGGTAATC
This sequence comes from Sepioteuthis lessoniana, assembly GCA_963585895.1. Classification (NCBI taxonomy): domain Eukaryota; kingdom Metazoa; phylum Mollusca; class Cephalopoda; order Myopsida; family Loliginidae; genus Sepioteuthis; species Sepioteuthis lessoniana. Next base: position 60,504,197 of record OY757934.1, read on the forward strand.
GTGTTTGCAGATCAGTTTGCCATTAAGCAAATGAGATTCCTAATGAAATGCCATTTGACCTTTTCGATTTCTTTCTTTGACAAGGTGAAATGGTGCAAACGACTCGCAAGAGCAATGTTCGCTCGTGACCAAGAATCAATAGAAAATGTGAAAGTACGAAGAATCTTCTCCAGTCCTATTCCTCCTCCACCCGCAAAAAAGGTGAAAGAGGAGAGAACATTCACATCTCGAGAAAAAAAAAATTGCGGGAATACAATCGCCAACAATGAAAGAGAGGATATTTACCCTGTTAAGGAAAATTGGGCCAAAAGCTAACGGAGTTTTAGCGAATGCAAATATCGCCCCACGTTCGTTGAACTGAAACTACATAGGTACACATAGCAAATTTTAAAAGTAATATATATATATATATATACTTATTAGTTTGAAGTTTTTTGCTTTACATATATATATATATATATATATATGTGTGTGTGTGTGTGTGTGTGTGTGTTTGTGTGTGCAAATATATATAATAATTTAAATTTGTTTTGTTTATATATATATATATATATATATATATATATATACCAAATGCATTGACATATAAATATATATATATATATATAGCAAAGTTGGTTGTCACTAAATGACTTTGTGGGTTTGTGTCGAACTCAGTGCAATATAATATGGAGAGTGCTCTAGGATAGAACGATTATAATAATAATAAATAAATATATATTAGATATATATAAAATTATGTAGCAAAAATAAGATTGACCGATGACTTTATATCCGGTTAAAACATTGCGCTCCGTTTGTACGTTCACATACACATACACTATATGCCACCTGCACATACACACCATAATACGCAACTATAACCCACACAAACACACCCACACACACTCACACACTTATAATCACATGTAAAGATTCCAACAAAATCCCAACGGTTTTTGACTGTATTTTTTTCGATTCGCGATTCATTTCATTTATTTCACTGCCTGATGATTGTTGTTTTGTAGAAAACTCGATGAAACCCAGGGATCTCAGTCTAAATTCCATGGAATATATATATATGTATAGTTAATACAAGTATGTTATTCGGTTAGAGATATTTTTATAAATTTTTTCTCCTAATAAGTCAGTCATTTACAGTGAATAAATAAATAAATAAATAAATGATAATAATAAGAGACCAGACTTAATAATAATCAACAAAAAGAAAGAGAACTTGCAAAATAGTCGACTTTGCTGTCCCGGCAGTCCACAGGATAAAACAGAAAGAATGTGAAAAGAAGGATAAATACCTCGACCTTGCTAGGGAACTGAAAAAAACTGTGGAACATGCAGGTGACAATTATACCAACTGTAATAGGTGCGTTTGGAACAGTAACTAAGGGATTACTAAAGGGACTAGAGGACTTGGAGGTTGGCGGACGAGTGGAGACCATCCAAACGACAGCATTGTTGAGAACTGCCAGAATACTAAGAAGAGTCCTGGAGACTTGAGGAGACTTGCTATCACTCAGACTTCAGTGAAAAACCATCAGCTATTGATGATGTGAAAAGCTCTAATGAGTGAATAAAAATAATATATTGAATAAGTTAAAAGTTAATGAGTAATGTTTAAAAAATATTAGATACCTGGTAAAAGATACCAGGTACCCGATAAAATGTATTAGATACCTGGAATCTGGTACATTTTACCAGGTTAAAGCAAGAAGATAACAGCTAAACAGAAAATGATTTTTTGACTTTTTAGAATTTATATTTATTACGTAATATTCAACGCGAATCTGTAAAAATGCAATAGTTAATATACATTTAGCTGCTCTAGGTTGCAGTTGTAGAAGTGGAAACAACACTCAAATCAAAGATCTGAAAAGAAACAATATTGGAGTAACTTCTAATGTTGAAAGGAAAAATGTTTATAGAGCTGTGCTTTGTTACGCCATTGTTTTATATGGATTGAATAGAGAAAATATAGAAAAATATTGAGTCTAAACATAATACTCGGAATGCCTTTCCATATTCTGTGAAGAGACAGCGTCATAATATTTCAAATACTGTTCAGTGAGATTGTGATTTCCTCGAACCCATCACCAAACAGCCAAATGTCCCTACGAAATAAAGACATCGGCAGAGGCTGGCCCAAAGTGGAATTCGTTAGTATATACAATGAGAGAAGACAATGTACGGAACAAACGTTAATGAGAAAGGCAAAATTTATTTTGATTTTCTCAATATTACCTGAGAAACACTCGTCCGACTCTGTTCGTCTTCCTTGCAACTCTGTCTTCTCAAGTCCCTTTTGCAACAATCTATTTTCTATTTAGAAATACACCGACTGAATCTCTGAAGAGGCGTAAGACCGCCCCCGCAACGAGTGTCCGGGATATAACACTAAACAATCTGATGGTAAGGCTCCAGTAATGCTGGAGCATTGGGAATGCGGAGTACCCACTTCATTGCAATCACTCCCAGATCCACTCTGACCCAAAGTGGTGGCACCTGAAAGGGTACTATCTATGGTTCAAATAGAACTAAACTGTGTACTTATGCTAAACTAAATTGCTTGATATATTTTGACATTTAAACTTCGTACTTCATTTAAACTATGGACTTATGCTATACTGAATTGTATAAGATAGAACTCTTTTGAAATTTAAACTGAAATTTATTTAAGTGTGTGTAAATTTAAACTGAAATTTATTTAAGTGTGTGTAAAAAAAAAACTTTACTCAAACCAAAGGGAATTGTTTGAATTACAACTGTTTGACAAAATTGAATAACTTGAAATAGAAATGTTTTGAACAGTTAAATTGTGTGCTTATGCTAAACTTAATTGTTGGAAATAGAATTGTTTATTTGTATAAAAACGGATTTGGCATTAAATACCCAACAAAGGTTGATATGCCGTAAAACCCAAACAAACTATTTTCTAGGCCCAGCTTCCTGCGTTAAATATCCAGAGTACCTGATAACTTCTCAGCTGGAGTTTTTTGATGACTCAGTTACGCAATTTCCGTGTGATCTTATCACACACCGACGGAAGCGTTTAAAGTTTTTGTTAAGCTATACTGAGCTGTCATACTTCCATAGATAGATAGATAGATAGATTGGGAAAATAAACTGATTTCCCTGCTAAAAAATGTTAATTTTGCGCACAAAATATGCTCGATAAGCTATAATATTTCTATGTGTACTTTTTACATTTATTGACGAATCAGCGCTCATCCACTCGTTTTGAAATTCCTTTAAGATTCACCGACCACAATATTTGACTTGCTGCGAATAATTTGAAGGATCGAAATCCAAAATAATTTAAGAAATATCTTCTTTCTTCGATAGATTAAAATAAATATTGTATCAATAAGAATTATTGATAAACAATCAACTTTTTAAAATCTAATTTCCAGTTTACTTATTTTAAATTGCGATAGAAATAATAGACCCGCCAGCAGCTTTAATGGATTTATTCTGTAACCTACCCAAACTTTCGGTATTTCTTTTGAGTAAAGGATCTAAAGTTCTGCTACTTCAAGATGGCATTTGATTTTAACATCACTTGATAATCTTAAACTGAACATCTATACGCTCGTACTAATAAACTTTCCATTGCTGATTAAATTTCTAATTACGTTCATTTAAGTATACTTACTCTTTTACGTTGTGGCACTCTTGCACGCTGATCTTTTACACACACAAAATATTAAGGCTAAAAAAATGCTACACTCCATGCATGAAATTTTACTTTCTCGTAACGTAAATATTTCTTTAACGATTTACGCTCTGACTAATATTATCTTTTCTTACAAGAAAAGACTTTGTAACTTCTATTAAAAAAAAAATGATTCAATTTAAATAAATATATTTATTAAATCTTACATTGATGTTTTATTAATTCTTTTACACACATTATTCGCTAGATAGATAGATAGATAGATTGGGAAAAGTTGAAAAGGAATGATTATATATATATATATAGAGAGAGAGAGAGAAAGAGAATGAGATTGTGTATGTGAGAGTGTAAGAGAGAGAGAGAGAGAGAGAGAAAGAGAAAAAGAAAGAGAAAGAGAGAAAATAGATAGATGGATATATAAGATAGGTAGATTATGAGCACTGAATTCTAAAGACATTTTTGGCACATATTTTAAATCATGATTTCAAATTTTCTCAACCCTTTCCCTACGGACAGGATGTGACAGGAATTGAATTCATGCCTTTCCGAAGGGCATTAACACGGCGTGAAACGCAAACAAGCTCTTCCAGGATTTGATTTAAACACTTTTTTCTTTTCTTTATTTGCAGGAGTTTAAACTCGGTCATAATTTGTCTTCACAATTCTCGACCACATGTTGTCAGGGTGACAATGCTCAGCCACATGTTGCCCGATTCACACTACTGAAGCTCACTGTCTTGGAATATGAGACTTTGCCACCTCCGCCATGATTCAATTCAAAGAAATATATTTATTAAATCTTAGATCGATGTTTTATTAATTCTTTTACACGCATTATTCACTAGATAGATAGATAGATAGATAGATGGATTGGAAAAAATTAAAAAGGACTGATTATATATATATATATATAGAGAGAGAGAGAGAGAGAAAGTGAGATTGTGTGTGTGAGAGTGTAAGAGATAGATAGAGAGAGAGATAGAGAGAAAGAGAAAAAGAAAGAGAAAAAGAGAAAAAAGATAGATGGATATATAAGATAGGTAGATTATGAGCACTGATTTCTAAAGACATTTTAGGCACATATTCTAAATCACGATTTCAAATTTTCTCAACCCTTTCCCTACGGACAGGATGTGACAGGAATTGAATTCATGCCTTTCCGAAGGGCATTAATACGACGGGAAACGCAAATAAGCTCTTCCAGGATTTGATTTAAACACTTTTTTCTTTTCTTTATTTGTAGGAGTTCAAACTCGGTCATAATTTGTCTTCACAATTCTCGACCACATGTTGTCAGGGTGACAATGCTCGGCCACATGTTGCCAGACTGACACTACTGAAGCTCACTCACTTAGAACATGAGACTTTGCCACATCCACCATGTTCTGATCTCTTACTTACCGTTTTTTGGAGCATCTGGGCTTTTTTGGGCACCAAAGATTAATCCCTTCTAAAGAAAAAGTTGAAACTCCATTTAAAGATTACATGGCTTCAAAACTTTTAGAGTCGCAAAAATGGTAGTCATCGCTCAATTTGAAATATGACGGTAGCACCAATGGTATACAACGGTCAGTTACAAATATGACTGTACCATCGATGGTACACAACGGTCAATTTGAAATATGACTGTACCACTGGTGATATAATTTGTTTCAATTATCCATTGTCTTAGAAACACACAGCTACATATACTCACTTATATATATATATATATATATATATATATATATATATATATATATAACAATGAACATACCTACAGTTTTCCTAAAATTTTATGTCTTCTTGGCCATCAATAAGTTTTTAACCATCAATAATTCGTTCATATATATATATATATATATATATATTTGATAATCATCATCATCATCATCATATCGTGCTGGCAGCACGGATATCCCTGACCCTCTCTCGCCACTCCTCCCTATCGTTCATCGCCCTAGGTAGGTCTTCAGGACAACAACCTGTATCCTCACATAGCTGCTGAATGTACGTTCGTGCTGGTCGTCCTGCTTTTGCGTGGCCATGTGTGGGGATCCATAAGAGTACATCTCTTATGAGTTCATCTCTGCTTCTCCAGCAATGTCCTGCATGTCTGGTTCGTCTAACTTGAATAGTTTTCGTGATAGGGGGCAGGTGGCCGTACAGTTGGTGTCTTGTGGGGTGTTGCTGCCAGGACTTGTTCAGGATTGCACGTAGCATTCTTGTGTAATTGCCATCTAGTTTCTTCTCCAGCCGTTTTGTTAGCGTCCATGTAGTGCATCCATATAGCAGTATCGATGTGACCGCTGCCTGGAAGAAACTGCGTTTCATTTTATCGGTTAGGTCTGATTTCCATATAGTCGATAGCCTATTGATAGCTGTCCATGCTTTCGTTAACCTCGTTTCGATGTCCTTTTCGGTTGATTCGACGCTGCTTCCTAGGTACGTGAATTTGTCTACTAGTTTAAGAGGGGTTCCTTCTAGAGTAGAGATGTCCCCCGTTTGGTTATAGCACATATATTCCGTTTTGTGTGCATTAACATAGAGGCCTATGCTTGCTGCTGCTCGTTCCAAACTATGCAGAAGTGTTTCGGCTTGGTCAGGTGTATTTGCCAGTATCGCTATGTCATCGGCGTAGTCGGCGTCGGTAATTGTTGTTGCGGGGTATCTTCTGCTTCTTTTCTTCGTCAGTTCGAAGCCATTCTCTTTGATTTTGTCAATCGATGTTCTATTGCCAATTCTATGTTTTAGATCAGTTTTTCACAATATTCCATTTTATTACGGGAGATTTGCCCGTCACATTCTATATCTGATATATATGTTTTGATAATGTCTCATGGAATATGTTCTTTTAATTAAGCTTTGATTAGATTTGCAACATCTACTTTCCCAAGATATTGGGTTTTATTCCTTTTTTGCCGTATAAATCATCATGGGTCATTTACAGTCAAATCCTGTTTATATATATATATATATATATGTGTGTGTGTGTGTGTGTGTGCGCGTGTGTGTGTGTGTGGTGCATTCAAAAAGTTTCCAGACATTTTTGTACAGTCATTTAAAATTGTCGTAGACTCTTGAAGATTCAGTATGTTATTGCTATACATCTTATGAGACGACTGACCAATGTTTATGATTTTAGGTCAAAATCAACAGCTACAGCATGAATTGGAATACACCCTATTAAAGCCTGATTGTCACAGCTGCTGAATTTCAAAAATGCAATCTGGACGTGAGGACACATTAGAAGAACGATATGCAATAAAATTCTGTTTCAAACTTGAAAAAAATGCCACAGAAACCTATGGAATGCTTCAGACTGCTTTTCGACCATCTTGCATTAATCGAGCATCATTTTTAGAGTGGTATAAGAGATTCAAGGAAGGCAAGAAGTCTGTGAGGGATGATGAGAGGCGTGGGAGGAGTAAGGAAGTCAATACACCAGAGTTGATTGGCCAAAGGGTTAGGGTTAGGGTTAATATGTTGAGGTTTTAAGGGAGTTCAGGAAGAGATTCCGTCGGAAGAGGCGAGCACTCTTCAAAACGGGTCAGTGGCATTTTCACCAGGACAATACACCAGTCCACAACTCCATCCTTGTCACAGACTATTTGACCAAGATGGGCATCGAGACAGTTCCTCGACCTCCCTATAGTCCAGCCTTTGCTCCCTGTGACTTTTGGTTATTTCCTAAGCTCAGAGGCTCTCGTTATGAGACAATTGAGGAGATGAAAGAGGCTGTGGCGAGGGTCATTGACAAACTCACACAAGAGGACTTCTATGGGGCCTTGCAGAAGTTGTTGGAACGGTACAACAAGTGCATTGCAGCCGGAGGAGATTACTTCGAAGGGGACTAGAGTTTCATGTGTCTACTATCAATAAAAGAGCCCATACGAAAAAAGTCTGGAAACTTATTTAATGATCCTGGTATATATAAACTATGTCACTGTATCTCCTGGCAAGACTCCTGCGACAGTGTCAAAGAAATCAGTGTTGCCATTGGGTGAGCTAACCATTGCTTTAATGTTTTTGGAGAAAATCATTACTGCGGCAAAAGCTTCATTGGGAAGACTTTATATTAGAAATATCTACTTCATATTCTTCTGTGTATTATTTACTCAAGGTCAATGTATATGCGGTGTTTAGCTGGTTTGAATTCAGAGTTTTCCTTCTTCTAGACAAGTTACCATTCCAAGATTAGCGAACCCAACTGCTCAACTATTTACCCATAGCTGGAGAGAGAATAGTTTGATTCTTATCTTCCCCAGAGGTATTAGCGCTATTTGAAATATCAACAACCTCTTCTAGGTTTTTGAACTCGGATCACCGTTTCCCTTTTCACGAACGCTTCTGTGTATATAATTAAACAAATTGTTCCTAAATATGTGCACCCAGGAGGTGAAGAATTCTATCCTCATGATAAAGACACTTTTTTAAAAGAATAGTTTATTTTTTCTAAGATTAGATGCTATAGACCATGCTTGTCGTGGGGAGATCTCAAATTCACGATTATTCTCGAAAAAAGAAATCAACAGACACGTACATTTCATTATTTATTTAAGTGAACATCAAAAGTTACAAGTATTCACTTTTTTTTCTTTTTTTTTTTTTTTTGGTGCTTGGTCAGTTTCTTAGATGAAAGAAAACATTTGGGAAATCGATAGAAAGATAGACAGACAGAGAGACTGACAGACAGAAAAGCAGAAAATGGATGTTTATTTCTTTGAGTAAATGGTTATTTCTCTCTCTTGACATATTTTACTCGGGTGTAGACTTTTTTTTTTCATCTTTTGTTAGTCAGGAGTCAAGAAAGCTTTAGTCTCGTCTTCAACTTCACCGGCCAACCTGCCCGATCTGAAAGATGTTTCGACTAGCATTTCCAATCTGATCAAAGACAATGCATCCCACGCCACGAACTTTTTTTTTCTCCGTTACATCTACGTTTCTCTCCCTGACTTGGTTTTCTCTCACGCATTAATTCATTCACTCTCTCTCTCTCTCTCTCTCTCTCTCTCTCTCTCTCTCTTGTGCACTTTCTCTCTATCATTCTACCGTCTCTAACGAAATCATTTTAAATCTTTACCCATTCTCATGCAATATCCTTTCTCTCTCTCATCCCCCCCCCCACACACTGAGACTTTTTCTCTATCTCCCTGTCGCTTCCGCTTTCTTTCTCACGATCAAACTACCATCACTTACGGAATCTATTTAGATCTTTACTCTTCCACATATAATATTCTCTCTCTACATCCCTCCCTCTCTCACTCTCTCTCTCTCTGAGCGAGTCCGTGAGGGTGTGTATAGGGATGTAGTTATTATACATTAATATCATTCTTCTCTTTATTCACTTTTTTTTATCATTCGTTTTTTCTATTTTGGCTCAAAGGAAATATCGTAGTTTTATCCCGCATTGTTTAGCCTTTGATCTTCGATTGGTTATTTCTGTATTCTTTGGGGGTGAGTCCCCTTGGCATAGGGGCTAACATGCTGCTCTGTAGCATCGTAATATGCGAGTTCGAATGCTAGTCGTGCAAGAACGTTCATTTTCGGACTCATACCAAGAGGAAAGGTATAAAACTCATTTATCGACTAGCCATGGGCTTCATAATACGACAACAGTTCTGCAGGGATGTTTTCAACATTAAACTACCCACAAAGATTAATATGCCCCCTAAACAAATAAACCAAACCAAGCCAATTCCTTTTTCTCTGTCTGTCTCTCTCTATATATATATATAGCGTCGTTGGTCTAATGAGTAGAGTGTTTGCCAATGGTCAGGGAGACCGGGTTTCAATCCCAGGTCGAGTCATAAAAGACTAAAAAAATGGTACTTGATGCCGTCCTGCTTAACGCTCTGCATTATAAGGTTAGGATCAATGGTAAAGTAGAGCAATTCAGAGAATGAAATAGCGCCCTCTCCTACACCTCGTTGTAGTAGCTATTGAAAAGGGAGCTTTCGGGTCACCTTCGACTGTGCCCCCCCCCCAACTTTACTTACTTACTTGTTGCGAGCAATATTGAACAAGTCCTGGCGGCAACACCCCACAAAGCACCAAGTATACGGCCACCTGCCTCCCATCACGAAAACTATCCAAGTTAGACGAACCAGACATACAGGCCACTGCTGGAGAAACAGGGACGAGCTCATAAGTGATGTACTCCTATGGACGACCAGCTGGAACATACATCCAGCAGCTATGTGAGGATACGGGATGTAAACCTGAAGACCTGCCAGAGGCGATGAATCATAGGGAGAAGTGGCGAGAGAGGGTCAGGAATATCCATGCCTGTGGCACGAAATGATGATGATATACACACATATATATATATATATATATATATATATATATATATATATATATATATATGAAAAATCATCTGATTTCCGAACTAAAAAGTATTAATTTTTGTGCAAAAATAAGCCGAAATAACTGTAATATTTCTCACTGTATTTTTGCATTTATTCCTCCATCGATGGACTTTCGTTCGTTTTAAAAATACTTTAACATTTACAGAAAACAATACTTGACTTGCCGCGAAAAATTCGAAGAACTTCAAATGATTTAAGAAATCATCTCCCTCCCAGATTTTAAAAAATACAATTTTAACCAATTAGAATCATAGATCAATCCTTTTTTTTTTCTTTTTTTAAAAATCTAATTTCGAGCCTACCTCAGTGTTTTAAATAATCGATAGAAGAGATGATTCTTGAATAGATTTATGGATCCATTCTGTAAGTCTTTATTTCTTTTTTCCGTTTCTTCAATTTTGCATTCTTTTTCAACATCGATTTTTTTAATTCTAATTTGAATGAAACTTTGTTTACATCCTCTCAATCCAGAGCAGAACTATTTCCTTCTGGCAAAATATAGGCCTCCGTCTTTAGTCCTAGGCTATGTGGGAAGATAAACGAATACATTATGTCATCATTGCCAATGACCACCCAAAACATCATCATGTGGACTATATTACCACTACAGTACTCGTCTTACCTTGCTGATGAATATTCGAACTGTATATACTAATATTTTTTGCGCATAAGTATACTTTCTCTTGTTCATGGCGACATACTCACATACAGAGGGGGTGTCCTCATGGTGTAATGATTAAAGTGATGGACTCCGGAATCGTAGTACGCGAGTTCGTACTCCAGTCGTGCTATTACGTTCACTTTCGGGAAAGGTATGAACCCCCTTATCCTCCAAGCTATGGGTGAAATAGTACCACTACTGTTCTTCTAGGAGAATGGCTTTGGCATTAAACAACCTAAAATGAGTTGATATGCCATTAAACAAAGAAACCAAACCAAACCTCACATACAGATGTTTTCTACAAAGAAAATATATCAACAAGAGTTAAACAACCGCATATTGCTACACTTCATGCACCATGTTTATTCTCTTTCTGAAAATATTTACGTTCAGACTAAAATTATCTTTCTTAGAAGAAAACACTTTGTAACTTCTATTCTTAACAAAGTTTTCACTCAATTTAAAGAAGTAAAATTTATCAACTTGTAGATCGGAGTTTTATTCAATCACTTACACACTTATTCGCTACATTATATATATATATATATATATATATATATATATATATATATATACTAATCTAATATCTACCAGCATTCACGGTACCAGAAAAAAAAACCGAAAAAACCCCGACCAGAAACAAGAGATAAAAGTATCTCGAATCACTTCCCGGGGGAAAAAGAAAAAATTATAGGTCAAAGAGAAAGAAAAGGCCAACCTCGTCCGACCCCTTGAAAAAAATCAAGGGATACGCAGTCAGTAGGTCAAAAGAAAACTAAAAACCTTCCGCGAATCCTGCAATGCTACAATTACAAAAGTGCTCAACACAAGTGGAGCCAAATATAAAATTAACTTAAATCGCGAGTTGGAAATCTTCTACTAAAGTATAAGTTAATTATATATATATATATATATATGTGTGTGTGTGTGTGTGTATGTATATATATGTGTTGGTGTGTGTGGGTTTTTGTGTGTGTATGTGTGTGTGATCAGTAAGAGCTTTACGACAACTTACCTCCCATCTCTAAAATAATCCCTATAAGACAAAGAAGACATGTCAGACACTGCTGAAGAAGCAAGGACAAATTCTTAAATGACTTTCTCCAAACGAACCATGGATATGCCAATGTTAGTCGACAATGCAAGAACTTACTTACAACAGCTCTCAGCTGACACAGGATATCGTTTGGAAGACCTGCCTGGAGCAATGGATAACGGGGCCGGATGGAAAGACAGAGTCAGGGAATTCCGTGCCAGCAAGTCGACATGATGGTTATTATATGTGTGCGTATATATATATATATATATATATATATAAGTTGGCGACCGTAGTCGAGGGCGACCAGAAGGCTACCTTTTCAATAGCTACTACATTGAGGTGTAGGGGAGGGCGCTACTTCTTTCCATGGATTGCTCCACTTTACCCTTGATACGTACCTTATAATTCTGAGTGTTAAGTAAGGAGGTATCAAGTACCATTTTTAAAGTCTTTGTTATGACACGACCTGGGATTTAACCCAGGTCTCCCGGACCATTGGCAAACACTCTACCTATATATATATATATACTAAGCCTGCATGAAATTGAAATTAATATTAAAAGAAACCTTAGAAAGAGTATAATTACATATCCTGTCTGTTATGCTCGATCAGTTTTAAGCAGAATACAAATCGTTTTTCTTTGCTTTTTTGTTGCCACAACAAGGGTAAAAAAGCCTGTCTTTCCTACAATTTACCCATGGCTATTATATGTTAGTTAATAGCATATCAATCTTCTCGGGTTATTTAATACTAAATCCATCCTTATTGAAGGACATTAGTGGTACTATTTGACCAATAGATGGGAGGATAAGGGGTTCATACATTTCCCAAGGGTTTTTGTCCGAAAGTGAATGTAATAGCGCGACTTGAGTTCGAACTCAGGTTGTATAATTCGCAGTCCAGCGCTTTAACCATTACACCAGAAGGACACCCCCGCCTGTTATATGGTTTAAGGTATTCCTATCTAATACTGATAATTTACACGCAGTTCTATCGTTTAATGTAATTTTTCCTATTTAGTAATCATAATCATTTTTTTTTTCAGTAAACAGTAATATGGGTTTGAGTATTCCTATCAAATAGAAATAAATTTCAGAAATTAATTACGTTTCAAATATTCTTATCTAAAACTAATAATGTTGTACAGTAGCAAGAATCCCTATCTAAAATAATTATAAACAAATCTAAAACTAATAATGTTGTACAGTAGCAAGTATTCCAATCTAAAATTAATTATCAACTAATCTAAAACTAATAATGTTTTACAGTAGCAAGTATTCCGATCTAAAATTAATTATAAACAAATCTAAAACTAATAATGTTGTACAGTAGCAAGTATTCCGATCTAAAATAATTATAAACAAATCTAAAACTAATAATGTTGTACCGTTGCAAGTATTCCAATCTAAAATTAATTATAAACTAATCTAAAATCAATAATGTTTTACAGTAGCAAGTATTCCTATTTAGAATTAATTATAAACTAATCTAAAACTAATAATGTTGTACAGTAGCAAGTATTCCTATCTAAAATTAATAATTTCAAAAGTCAACAAGATCTACGTCTTCGAGTCAGAGTGGACTTGACCAATCATGGAAACGAAGTGGTGACTCAACACTTCCGAGAGCTCCTCACCAAATGCAGATTAGAGTCATACGTTGAGCACTGCTTTTTTTTAATGGAGTATTCTAAGCCACGCCCACCGAACTTTGCAGCTTGCAATGTTGTTGATTATTCTTTTCTTGCAGTAGCTGCAGCTTTGGGGTCGTCAATTATTGTCAACATTTCATTGTAACGTTGAAAGAGAGCAATAGTTCGTTAAGCGGCTTCATTGACCTCTTTTCATCTTCAATTAATACTCTGTAAAGATCCTCTAATTGTCAACATCTGACTAATCCCTCTTTGGAACCTTCTGAAGGAACTGACGTGCCAAATTCAGCGTTTCAAAGAGAATCAAAGACATCATTGTATTGAACGACGCTACATTTTAATGAATATAATCATCTGACATGAATGCGTCGAGGAGAGTTGCCAGTTGCAAACAGTTGAAGATAACGCAGCATTTTCTTGAAAAGTTATTATCTTAAAATCTAAATAATTAAGATTAAAAAAAGTATATTGTTTTGTTCAAAGACATATCAAACTTTGTAGGTTATTTAATACCAAAGCCATCCTTCAAGAACATCACCAGTACTATTAAACACATAGCTTTGGGGATATAAGGGTGTTCATTCCTTTCTCAAGGGTATTTGTCCGTAAGTGAACGTAATAGCGAAACTGGAGTTCGAACTCACATACTAAGATTCCACAGCCCAGCGTTTTAACCATTACAACACGAGGACTCTTCCAATTAACAATAGTTTATTACATGAACTATGATAAGAAGTAACTTGAAACACTTCAATTTTTTAATCATTGGTGCTAGATATTTGGGGTTTTTTTTGGTTTTTTTAATGGTATATAAATCTTTGTAGGTTATTTAATGGCAAAGCTATCCTTCAAGAACATCACCAGTACTATTAAACACATAGCTTTGGGGATATAAGGGTGTTCATTCCTTTCTCAAGGGTATTTGTCCGAAAGTGAACGTAATAGCGAAACTGGAGTTCGAACTCACATACTAAGATTCCACAGCCCAGCGTTTTAACCATTACAACACGAGGACTCTTCCAATTAACAATAGTTTATTACATGAACTATGATAAGAAGTAACTTGAAACACTTCAATTTTTTAATCATTGGTGCTAGATATTTGTTTTTTTTTTGTTTTTTTTTAATGGTATATAAATCTTTGTAGGTTATTTAATGGCAAAGCTATCCTTCAAGAACATCACCGGTACTATTAAACACATAGCTTTGGGGATATAAGGGTGTTCATTCCTTTCTCAAGGGTATTTGTCCGAAAGTGAACGTAATAGTGAAACTGGAGTTCGAACTCACATACTACGATTCCACAGCCCAGCGTTTTAACCATTACAACACGAGGACTCTTCCAATTAACAATAGTTTATTACATGAACTATGATAAGAAGTAACTTGAAACACTTCAATTTTTTAATCATTGGTGCTAGATATTTGTTGTTTTTTTTTTTTTTTTTTTAATGGTATATAAATCTTTGTAGGTTATTTAATGGCAAAGCTATCCTTCAAGAACATCACCGGTACTATTAAACACATAGCTTTGGGGATATAAGGGTGTTCATTCCTTTCTCAAGGGTATTTGTCCGAAAGTGAACGTAATAGTGAAACTGGAGTTCGAACTCACATACTAAGATTCCACAGCCCAGCGTTTTAACCATTACAACACGAGGACTCTTCCAATTAACAATAGTTTATTACATGAACTATGATAAGAAGTAACTTGAAACACTTCAATTTTTTAATCATTGGTGCTAGATATTTGTTTGTTTTTTTTTAATGGCATATAAATCTTTGTAGGTTATTTAATGGCAAAGCTATCCTTCAAGAATAACATCACCGGTACTAATTAACCCATCCAAGGCTATTTGTCAGAAATTTCGAACTCGCTTACTACGATTCCACGGTCCATTGCCTTAACCAATACCCCGCCAGGACAGCCCTGGATTTCTTTTAAAAACAGTAATATTTACTTGAAAACGTATGAGTCAAAATTATGAATATTAGTGGTTGGTTTGTTGATTATTTGTGATTGGTTGTGCTTTATTGCATATCAACTCTAGTAGGTTATTTAATGCCAAAGTATAGTGTTCACCAATGACGCGTGAGACCGGAGTTCAATCCCTGGTGGAGTCCTACCAAAGACTCAAAAAATGGTACTCGATGCCACATAGCAAAACAATCAACGATATAAGGAACGGATCAAGGGTAGTGGAGTAGAGAAAGAAGTAACTCCTTCCCTACAACTAGTGGTAGTAGCTTTTGAAAAGAGATTCTTCGGGTTACCCTCGACTACAGCTGTCAAATTTACTCATATATATATATATATATATATGTGTGTGTGTGTGTGTGTGTGTGTGTATATGTCTGATTTGTCAACGAATTGTTGGCTGGTAGCATTTTTAAACGATCGAGAGCATGTTCGCATGATAACAGTTAAATGTTTTCTCGTTATACTATTTAACACTAATAACACGGGTTTACAAAGAAATTGAGGCAAGCACAAAAATACCCGTTTTTACCTAATTTGAGGGTGCTGAATTCAAATTTGAAATCCGTTTTTACTCATCACCTCTAGTTTTTTAGATATGCATAGTGTGCATTTTGTGCATATACGGTACATAAAGGCGTATATGAATTCTGGGCTAATTCTAATATTGTGAGACTTATGGCTTATTTTTTAGTTATTATGCACTAAATGTAAGTGATAGCATTACATTATATATATATATATATATATAGTTATATATCAAAACGGATTTTGACAGTTAAGGCAGCAGGTCTCAATCCACACTCTGGCAGTCATTGGAAGAGGTTGTCTCGCAGGCGGCGCAGGAGGTTGGGGTCCCTCAACTATCGTGTTACACATCTTTTGAGTTACTAAATATTAGTATTACATTTTCAAATGCACATTTAGTTTTACTTTGTTATATTTTCAGATTCTCCAATGGCTTCAAGCACGTCTAAATGTCGAGGATGCCTCAACAAGGCCAATTCTTTCTGCTACGTGTGTGGGGACTTCACAACAGTTGCACAGCGTCGAACCATCACTTCCCTCCTCAGAACCGCCTACTTTCACTATTTTGACTGTAAAATTGGTGATCAAGATAAGTCTTGGGCTCCGCACTTCTGTTGTAAACCCTGCTACAATGGACTAACTGCATGGTTTAATGGCAAGAAAGCGGCTTTCAACTTTGCAGTCCCGATGGTTTGGAGAGAGCCGCAAAACCACGCAGATGATTGTTATTTTTGTTTAACTAATATAACTCCTTTCAATGCATCTTCTAGGAAAAAGATTATTGTTATTTCCAAGTCCTCCAGTTCTTGTAGCAACCCTTTTGGGACTGTACCAGGAGCACCAGTTACAATTGGTATAATCGTTACTTTCATGTTCCACAGTTTTTTCAATTCCCTAGAAGGTCCAGGAACTTATCCTTCTTTTTACTTTTTTAAAATGTTATTATGTGGTCAGCCAGGACAGCAAAGTCCACAGTTCAGCAAGTTCTCTATCTTTTTTGTTGTTGATTATTATAAGGTCTGGTCGTTTGGCCGAGATTTGGTGATCCGTTTGTATTTCAAAATCTCAGAGGATTTTATGCGTCTCATTTTCCAGGACAGATGCTGGGTTTTACAAATACCATTTGTTCATATTGTCAAATTTAAATATCTTCTACAAATATCCGTGGATCACCTCGCCCACTCAGTAGTATCTAGTCTTATACTCTTTCTGTGATAATTTACTGTATATTTTTATTATCATTAGAGTTTTTCACATCAGCGTAAGCTGATGGTCTTTCACTGGAGATTGAGTGACAGCAAGTCTCCTCAATCTCCTGGACTTTTCTCGGTATTCTGGCCGTTTTGAATAATGCTGTTGTTTGGATAGTTTCCACTCGGCCGCCAATTTCAAAATCTTCCAGGCCCTAATCCTTTAGCTACTGTGCCAAAAGCACCAATCACAATTGGTATAATTGTCAACTTCATGTTCCATACTGTAGTTTTTTTCATTTCTCTAACAAGGTCGAGGTACTTCTCTCTCTTTTTACATTCTTTCAGTTTTATTCTGTGGTCAGCCGTGACAGCAGAGTCGACAATTTTGCAAGTTCTCTTTTTTTTTTTTTGTTGATTATTATAAGGTCTGGTCTTCTGGCCGAGATTAGGTGATCCGTTTGTATATTAACGCCCCGTAGGAGTTTTTGTGTGTCATTGTCTAGGACAGGTTTTGGGTTGTGCATATACCATTTGTTGGCATGGTCAAATTTAAATTTCTTGCACATTTCCCAGTGGATCACTTTGCCCACCCAGTCGTTTCTAGCCTTGTACTCCTGTGGTAATTTGCTGCAATCGCTTATTATGTGATTGATGGTTTCATCTCTGTCACCACATAGTCTACATTTGCTATTTTGTTGCGTTTTATCTATCACTATGATTGGTTCTCATGGCGCTGGTTTGTGCTGCCATTCAGTTTCTCTCTTAAAGTTTCCTTTTCTTAGCCCTGTCTAGGTTTTGTCGTGTGAGATGTTGTTTATTAGTCGTTTAAAACGCCCATGGAGTTGTTTTTCTTCCCATTTTTGTTTCCTAGTTTTTGTCATTCTGTTAGCTATTGTGTTGTCAGTATTATTTCTGATGGCCGTGATCAGTCCTCTTTCGTGTTTTTCTATGCTGTTTTCGAGTTGTTGTATGGATGTGTCAACGCTGTCTTCGATGCTTGCAAGTCCTCCTCCTCCCTCTTTTCCTGGTACATATAATCTGTCCACTTCGTCTCTGGGATGTAATGCCTTCTGCATGGTCATTAATTTTCTAGTTCTTTGGTCTATTTGTCTAACTTCATCTCTGGTCCACTTGAGAAAGGGTCCCGAGTATCTAACGAGGGGTACAGCCCAAGTATTTATTCCTTTGATAAGGTTTCTGTTTGAGAGCTTAGTCTCTAGTAGTTTTCAAGTCCTCCTGAGATATTCTTTTAGATTTTTGTTTTTCGTCTCCACTTGTTTGATGGT
The DNA here is from genome assembly GCA_963585895.1 of Sepioteuthis lessoniana. Lineage (NCBI taxonomy): Eukaryota > Metazoa > Mollusca > Cephalopoda > Myopsida > Loliginidae > Sepioteuthis > Sepioteuthis lessoniana. The sequence goes on from OY757934.1 coordinate 60,522,551, forward strand.
GTCAGCTTCCTAGATTCCTAAGTATTTTTAAGTCTCGTTTTCTGCGAGTGTTCTGATCTTGTCTTGATTTGGTGGTTCTATTCTGTCAGTTAGATGTCGTTGGCCACTTTTCGTGACGAGCAGAGCGCATTTTTCAATGCCATATTCCATCCCTATGTCTTTACTGTATATTCTAACTGTGTGTATAAGGGTTTCCACTTATTTTTCTTATTTTTTGTAAATAGTTTTATGTCATCCATGTACATTAGGTGGTTGATCTTTTCTTGCGATCTACTAAGTTTGTATTTGGCCGTGCATTTTCTGAGTATGTCGTTTAGTGGCATCATTATTTACTCATTAGAGTTTTTCACATCAACGTTAGTTGGTGGTCTTTCACTGGAGTTTGTGTGACAGCAAGTCTCCTCAAGTCTCTAGGACTCTTCTCAGTATTTTAGCCATTCTCAATAATGTCGAAGTTCGGATGGTCTCCACTCGTCTGCCAACTTCCAAGTCCTCCTGTCCCTTTAGTAATCCTCCAGTTACTTACATTTCTGATAAATCTTTCCTAAATTTATCACATATGTTAAACACTCAAGCTCACCTTCCATATGCAATTAATAAATCCATTAATATAAAAAAAAATCTAAATTCAAGCCCACCATTAACGGTTTTAAATAATGTGCCGTGGTAATGAGACTGAAGACTGAAATTAAGTTCAGTCTCTCTTCGGCATCCACACCTGCGGACACTCTAACGTCAAATTTTTTATCATCTTTCCCTTCTCTTGGGCATCATAGCTTTGAATATTACGAACCTGTCATATGAAGAATTGATGGCCATCTGTAGAAGCTTTCCTAGCCTTATATCAAGTCCCAGGTTCAGCAATTACAATTGGTATAATTGTCGCCTTCATGTTCTATAGTTTTTTTCAATTCCCTAGGAAGGTCGAGGTACTTATTCTTTTCACATTCTTTCAGTTTTATTCCGTGGTCAGCCGGGACAGCAAAGTCGATAATTTTGCGAGTTCATTTTTTTTTTTTTTTTTTTGTTGATTATTATTAGGTCTGGTCTTCTGCCAGAGATTAGGTGGTCTGCGTGTATGTCAAAGTCCCATAGGAGTTTATATGTGTTATTTTCTATTATTATTATTAGTAGTAGTAGTAGTAGTAAAAAAGAATACGCATATATGATAGTATAAAAAATTTTAGTATTAGAGAGAAATATCTTTACAATATCATTGCGTACAAACAAGTGATTGTTTTTATTCAATAGGATTATTAACTTGAAGCCATCGAGTCGAAATTATTAGTAAACTGTCGGTATAATTGAAAACCTAATAACGGCTAACGAATTTTCATTATTAGTATTAAATACGAGCACTTGCTTTAAACAGCAGAATTCTTCATTGACCTTTTCTTAACTCACATTATGATTCCATATCCAGAACCTTACGTATTTGCTTCCTTTGACGAAAAGTTCTCATCGGCGACCGTCTGCCCCCTAACTCAGGCGCCCGCCAGCCAATCGATGGCCATGACTCGCGTGACTCGGAGACAGACTAACTGACTGCAACTTTCTGGGTACCTGTGCATATATAATTTTCCAGTGTCCACTCGGTCTTCCGGTTGTCCTTCTGGCTGTCAACCCACACAATCTACATATACCTACGTATCACTGGCTTCAAGTTTACTCAGCTGGGACATTCTATCACAGAAATCTTTGATTGACGGCTTAATCAAATGTCAATATGCAACATTAAGTGCCAATGGTGAAATGGTTACTCTCATTTGAAATGGATACGACGACCCGAGTTTAAAACCTGGATGAGACTGTTTAGAGTGGTATGAACCTTTCTAATCTTACTCCAGCAATGGACAAAGAGTAAAGTAGGCTGAACCATTTAACCATGGTATGGCAACTAGACTAGGAGAAAGGAAACTCTGAAATAAAAACCTGTTAAAATTCGCTTAAGGATTGAACTTGTTTCATATCCTGTTCGTGTGAAGGGCTTGAGTAACTACATACATTTAAAGGTGGCAATTATATTTTGTCTGTTGTATCGTGGTCAAACTTAACGGTTACTATTACAAAGGAAGTGACTATTGTTTTAAATATACGGGGTGGAACGATAAAATTGTCACCGTAGAAAAGACGACATGATTCCATTTCCGTTTAATGAAAACTGGTTTTCTTTTTTTGTTGCAGACCATCTACTAGTTGGCCAGTTGTGTACAAATCCCAAGAGCGATAGGAGCCTTCTATCATGTCTGAAAGTGACTCAATGTTCAACGAGCGAGATCGAAGATGCGCCGCTGTACAACTCATACACACTACCGATCCAAGTTATGACAACAGGAGCATTGCCAGCACCCTCAAAATACAAATCTGGATTGCCACGAATAACAGGGACGTGCCCAGGGTGATGAAAACAAAGTTTCAGGCTACGGTTATGGTCTTTGGTGTGGTTTCAAGTGAGGGCCACATCATGCCACCTCACATCTTCGAAGTCGGCTTGAAAGTCAACACCAAAGTGTAACTGGATGCGCTGAAGAGTGTGGTGATCCCCTGGTGTAATAAGCTGGCCGGTGGCAGACCCTGGATGGGGCAGCGGGACTCGGCGCCGGCCCACAAGTCCAAAGAGACCTAGGCTTGGCTACAGAAGGAGTGCTACGACTTTGTACCCTTCTCTTACTGGCACCCCTCCTCCCCTGTCCTGAACCCGCTGGACTACTTCGTTTGGTCATACATCGAGAACATCATCAACATGACACCAAAGCCAGCCTGATAGCCGCCATCCGCCGAGTGTTTACCGAGCTCCTGCCGGCGCTTTTGGAAAAGGCATGCTCACAGTTCCAGATCCGTATTGAGGCGGTGATTGAGGATGAAGGCGGCTACATTGAATAGATGTCAGCTCTACAAAGTAATCAAGTTACCTGAATTGATTTTTTCAATAAAAGTTTTAAAATAAATCTGTAGTGTTGTTTTCTTTAGGACGACAATTTTATCGTTCCACCCTGTATATAAACCCCTTTCTAAGACCTCATATCAAATAGTGTACTCCAGCCAGGAATACGGATACAAGACATGGAAGTATTGTGTAATATTGAGATCAGAGAGTATACAAAGAAGAGTGACAAAAATAATAAAACTAATAACAGGGAAAAATAGGAGAAATTGGAATTAATTTCTTGACGAGAAAGAGGAATGGGAAGTGATTTAATTGAAATTCGGAAAATGATAAATGGAGCTGCTTATTATGATTGACATTTTTTCAATATTTCTCATCGAAATGGAAATTTGCTGTCCAGGCAGAATTTTAAAAAATAAGTCTATTGACCAAATGATTTTTTATAAATTTAGTAATATATTTTTGGCAAAAAATCACTTAACCAGATTTTAAAAAAAGAAGCAATTCTGTAGAAAACTTTAAACTTAAAATCGATAATTTCAAAAAAAAAGAATGATAAGAAAAAGAATTTAAGACACTATTTTAGAGATTATCGGATGAATTTGATCTGTACCTGTAACTCGCTCTCTCTCTCTCTCTCTCTCTCTCTCTCTCTCTTTCTCTCTCTCTTTCTCTTTCTCTCCCTCTCTTTCTCTCTTTCTCTCTGTTTGTCGCTCTCTCTTTCTCTCTCTCTCTCTTTCTCGCTCTCTCTCTTTTTTTCTCTCTCTCTCTTTCTCTTTCTCTCTCTCTCTTAATCTATCAATTTGTTATATAGTGGCTCGAACCACGTGACTTCCGGTATCGCGGAGGTATAAAAGACGTCGTGTATCTTAAGCACGAGGGTTCTGCAAGATCTCGGTCAGTAGTATGAGGAACTTCGGACGTAACACCAACAGCGCGAGACTTATAATATTTGTTAGACTGTACCACTTACAATGCCCTACTACGAAACCGCATAGAACCCAAAATAGACAACATCCTTAGGAAAAACCAAAATGGCTTCCGGAGAAATAGATCCACAACCTCACAAATATTGACTATCCGTAGAATCCTTGAAGGCGTTCGGGCAAAAAACCTTCAGGCGACATTACTATTTGTCGACTTTACCAGGGCCTTCAATTCCATCCACAGAGGGAAAATGGAGCTAATCCTACTAGCATACGGCCTACCAAAAGAAATTGTAGCAGCAATAATGATCCTCTACAGAAACACAAAAGTGAAAGTACGTTCACCAGATGGAGACATGGAATACTTCGACATTGTTGCAGGAGTACTACAGGGAGACACGCTAGCCCCATACCTCTTTATCATCTGTCTAGACTGCGTGCTTAGAGCTTCGATCGATAAAATCAGAGAAAATGGCTTCGAGCTGACTAAGAAAAGAAGCAAAAGGTACCCCGCAAAAACAATCACAGACGTCGACTACGCTGATGACTTGGCGTTACTGGCGAATACGCCTAATCAAGAAGAGACACTACTGCATAGTTTGGAACGAGCTACAGCAGGCATTGGCCTCCATGTAAATGCGCACAAAACTGAATATATCTGTTACAACCAAACGGGCAACATTACTACACTAGACGGAGCCTCTCTGAGGCTAGTGGACAAATTCACCTACCTAGGAAGTAGCGTCTCATCAACCGAAAACGACATCGACACACGACTGACGAAAGCATGGACGGCTATAGATAGGCTCTCGGTCATATGGAAATCAGACCTGACCGATGAAATGAAGCGCAGTTTCTTCCAGGCAGCGGTTGTATCGATACTGCTATATGGATGCACTACATGGACGCTAACTAAACGGCTGGAGAAGAAACTAGACGGCAACTACACAAGAATGTTGAGAGCAGTATTGAACAAGTCCTGGTGACAACACCCCACGAGACGCCAACTGTACAGCCACTTGCCTCCCATCACGAAAACTATACAGGTTAGATGAGCCAGACATGCCGGACACTGCTGGAGAAGCAAGGACGAGTTCGTAAGTGACGTACTCCTATGGACCCCCACATATGGCCTAGCAAAAGCAGGACGACCAGCCCGAACTTACATACAGCAGCTGTGTGAGGACACGGGATGTAACTCAGAAGACCTGCCGGAGGCGATGAATGATAGGGAGAAGTGGCGAGAGAGGGTCAGGGATATCCGTGCTGGCAGCACAACATGATGATGATGATGTACCACTTCAGTTAATAAATAATTAACTCTTTATTTCAATGTGTATCTCTTCTATACCACGATACAACACTATCTATTTACATGGTATTAATAGTGTATATGTTCGATGCAGAGACTCTGTTATTTTCTTAGATTGATATTAAAAGATCGTAACAAAAGAGATGCCAAAGGAGGCATAACAAACAAATGATAATATTGAAATATTGTAAATAGTATCGAATGACGACAAAAACAACGAGAAACTTCTAGAGCTTATATTTAACAATGAAAATTTATGTTGTTTTTTTGTTTTTTTTTTGTAAACTACTCGTAGACTTTAATGAAAGGCCTGGAGATTAAGTGAGATGGGTATTAAACAAGGATAACGCGTGCTGTCTCGACCAAATCCTGGAAGCAGCACCCAACAAAACAGCAAAGATGAGCAAAGCATGCTGGGTACTGCTGGAGAAGTAAGGATGAAATTATAAGCGACGTTCTTTTGTGGACTCCAATCGATGGACACACCAGAGTTAAACGACGAGTAAAAATTTTATCAGCTCTGAGCGGACTCAGAAAGTTGTCTGGAGGACTTACCAAAAAAATTGCTGAAGGAGAAAAAGAGAGAGAAAGAGATAGAGTGAAAGAGAGAAAGAGAGAGAGGGAGAGTCAAGGAATCCATACTTTCAAAGGAATGGTTAATGGAAAAGAGTGGTGGGAGAGAGAGATAGGGAGCAAGAGAGAAATAGAGAGAGACACAAAGAGAAAGAAAGAGTGAGTCAAGGAATACTTACTTTCAAAAGAATGGTTGATAGAGAAGAATGGTGGGAGAGGGAGAGAAAGAGAGAAAGACAGAGTGAGAAAGAGAGGGATAACGAGAAAGAGAGAAAGAAAGAAAGAAAGAGAAAAAGTCAAAGGAATCCATACTTTCAAAAGAATGGTTGATAGAGAAGAATGGTGGGAGAGGGAGAGAAAGAGAGAAAGACAGAGTGAGAAAGAGAGAGATAACGAGAAAGAGAGAAAGAAAGAAAGAAAGAAAGAAAGAAAGAGAAAAAGTCAAAGGAATCCATACTTTCAAAAGAATGGTTGATGGTAGAGGATGGTCGGATATAGAAAGAGACAGACAGACAGACAGAAAGACAGAGAGAGAGAGAGAGAGAGAGAGAGAGAGAGAGAGAGTCAAGAGAATCCTTACTTTCAAAAGAATAGTTGATGGAGAAGGATGATGGGAGAGAAAGAGAAAGAGAGAAAGACAGAGAGACAGAGAGTGAGTCAAGAGAATCCATATTGTCAGCAAGCTTTGATGAAGATTATGATGATATTTTTACAGGTGATCAAGATCAACACAGATCAGCCAACCTAAAAAATAATCAGTCTTATTGCTTTCTAGACTGACATTGTAAATAAAACAACTATTCTCTATTTACGTTGTAAGTAAACACTTCACTCACCCAAATACACTCTGTAAGTAAGAAACAAAAAATTGATTCTTAACAATAATAAAAATTTTTTTTAAAAGAATTGATAAAATAAGGAAAAAATAATGACCGGACCATCTGAAAAGTAAATTATCCTAGAATAACTAAGTTTGCAACAGAAAATTAGTCAGAATACTGTCTTATGTCAGACTTAACATATTTCTACGGAATAATGCGATGATCAACGGTATCAAAATATTGAATTCTAACTCATCACTATAATTGGATGATTAATGTCTGGTAAAGTATTCGCGATTTTTATACACTTGAACATTACGTACTTGGGACAGATCTAATGTAATTTCGAACCTGATACTGAGATGGAGTTTGGTAGGTACCCGTGGTGTAATGGTTATCGTTGTAGGAAATGGACACAGCGATACGTGTTCAAATTCCGGACGAGGTCGATTCCATTTCACATAATACAAATACCCTTTGGAAATGTATGAATCCAATTATTCTCCCTCCAGGTATGGATAAATAGTTGGACAGTCTGAGTTTTTTTAGCCTTGGTTAGGCATCCAGTCTAGGAGAAAGAAAACGTTATTCAAACCGGTTAAACATCGCTTAAAATTGACCTTGTATCACATCCTGTCCCTGTTGAGGGGTTGCTAAATAGATATAGGAATGAAATTTGGGATTGAAAAAGGTGACATGTTTATTTGGGAAAAAAACAAAAGAGAAACAATGAAAAAAATAGAACAACTCAATTCGGAAAGCATCAAAAAAGAAAAAATTACAAATTACTAGGAACTGTAGAAGAGGTCATCATCATGTAAAAGAAAAATAAAAAAAAGGAAAACCGTTGTAAACATTCTGTAATATAATTAAGGATGCTAATCAATTAAATTAGTTATTCGTTTTATTTATAGCAATAAATTGTGAGTGAGTTAAAAAAAAACACTTAAATTGAATTATAAGTCGAGAAAGTCAAATGCGTGCACGTGTCGAAGATATGAAATTGAGAAATTGTTATGAAATCTGCGCAAGAAAAGGATGTTTAAAATATACATTTCGTCAGCTAAGAATTAATTGATGACGTATTACAGGAAAGTTTGTAATGACACATGCTCTTATCCTCTTTAGTTCATAAGATAATTAATGATATATATCAGGGAGTTATTGACCGGTCAGTTACTCGGATCTGGTCGCTCACAGTCGGCTGCAGATAATCAATGAAGTTACGTCGGGGTTGAGAGACGGACTGCCCTGTTCCGTGATGACGGGCCTGGTCAGAGAGAAAAGGTGAAGTCTGTGCTTTGATCGTCACCACTCACCAATGAAACTATCTACGTTTCTAATTAACAACAGTAATTCTTTCAATCTATCTTTCTCGTCGTGGGGACATCTGCTGTGTGAAATTTTGCAGACCGTAATAAAACTTTCGTATCTTAAGAAACAACGTATTCGCTTTATATTTGCAAAATATTACACCTATTTGGGTCTCTTAAGATATCACTTTGTTTATATCTGCGTATGGAGTGTAACTCAAATTGATATTTGATGCAATTCAAACAATTTTATAATTCATCTTCACAAAATATAAAAAAGAAAAGAGTTTTAAAGATGCTTCGACGAACAGAAAACTCGCTGGCGTAACTGTAAAGAATGTCTAGGATACTGTTTAGAAAAAAATTAACGTTTCATTCAGTCTTTATTTCTGTCTTGGTAAATACAGTTTCTAGTCTTGGTCCATTCTGAACAATCCTCTTCACAGGTATCTTTTTTAATTTTAAATTCGTTTTGACTTTAATGGAATATTTCATAAACATTCACTCATAATAAAATGATAGAACGACTACAAGTTCAGTGAAAAGGAAAAAAATCCAATACGTGATCACAGATAAAAATACCAAACTTTTTATAATCAATGTTTCAACCTGTTGTATAGCCATGACCAACTATACAAACACATATACATATGCATGCATACTCATAACGACGACACAATAAAGACAAGCGACACAGTTCTTTAGAAAAATACACCTCTCACTTTATTGAAAGGGTTGTGTGTGAGAGGGAGTTGGAGACCGAACAGAACTGCAGCATATTGATCCCCACTCTTAGGGCCACAACAGCGTTTCTTTCCCGCTCTCCTGCGTTGCTCAACCAGGGGCCTGGGGGCCCAGCCTCTCTGGGACATGTTCCTCATTCCAGCATCTTCTCTGCAACTGCCCAATCGGGGGCCTGAGGGCCCACTCTGCTGGGTGCTGGCTTTCTCTACCGCATCTTGTCACCAACTGATTGAACTTCTTGTGCACCGAGTTATATAATAGTTGGACGTCCACCTTCTTCTTGTGGGCGTCACAAATCGCACTCATTCAACCCGTCCACGGTCAAGGTTATATTCTGATATTCCTCGACCGGATGCAACTGTTATTTACACAGATGCATTTCCTATTTTGACAGCTTGGCTGGGGTCAATATGTTACAAACCTCCCACCGGACCAGACTCAAAAATAGGCAGACGTGTGGTGCCATTTTTGAATCAATGAAATAATTCCTTCAGCCTTCATTGTAAACAATGTGTCAGTGGCTGAAGAGGGAGAGTGTGGCTAGCCCCAAAATTTAGGTCATTACTTGTCGTTCAACCGGTAGATCACTAATTGTCCCTTTTCAAAACTCCCAAATTCTTCTGTATGACTGTTTCTTGCCCAAACCTGTGATTAAAACATTGTTGTCGGTCACGCAACCGGACAGTTGAGGGGGACTTACTATCTTACGCAAGCAAATAAGTGTGATGTAGTAATTATTGCTACAAAAAATGAAATAATCTCTCTCTCTCTCTCAGCTTTATCCTCTTCGTCAGCTAATTTGGCATTATGATCGATATTGAATGGGCAACACGAGTTTCGCAAATGAAGTGCAAGTCCGTATTAAATCTTTGTACTAGCTGTTGAGCCACGATGCATACATACAGAAAAAAAAACTTAGGTACGTTCTCTCTTCCATCACGTTAATGGTCTACATTAAACCTAAAATAAGACCGCTGTGTCAGAAGGGATAATAGAATATAACAACTGCATCTCTGCAGAGGGGTAAGACACCCACCAAAAACGTCCAACGTATGACATTAAACTGCATCTAATTGTGAAGCTCCCGTCTGGGGTCTTTTAGGAATGTAGAGAATCACGTCATTGCCATTGGTCCTAGATTTGTTCTAACCCAGAGAGAAAGTACCTGTTAGGGTCCGATCTATGAGTAAATAAAACAATTGCTCAATCATTTATTCAGAGCAATTATTATTATTATTTCCTTTATATATATTATATATTGTTATTTCCTTTGAAAGTTTTTTCTCGCCAGCTGATGGATTTTTACGGGATTCTGAGCGACAGCAAGTCTCCTCAAGTCTCCAGGACTCTTCTCAGTATTCTGGCCGATCTTAATAATGTTGTCGTTTGGATGGTCTCCACTCGTCCTCTTATTTCCAAGTCCTCCAGTCCCTGTACCAATCTTTTGGTGACTGTACCGAGCGCACCAATTACAATTAGTATTACCGTCACTTTCATGTTCCATATATTTTCAGGTCTATGGACTTTTCTCTCTTTTCGCTTTTTTTAAGTTTTATCCTGTGATCAGCTAGAACGGCAAAGTTAATTTTGGGGCAGGTTTTCTTTTTCTTTTTTAATGTTGACTATCACTAGGTCTGGCCGTCTGACCGAGATTAGGTGATCCGATTGTATATCAAAATCTCATAAAAGTTTGTGCATCTCATTCTCCAGGATGGATGCTGGGTTGTGCATACATCATTTGTTCCTAGGGTCAAATTTCAATTTCTTGAACCGTTTCCATAATTATTATTATCATTATTATTATTTGAAACCATAATCATCATCATCATCATGTCGCGCCGCCAGCGCGGATATCCTTGACCCTCTCTCGCCATTTCTCCCTATCATTCATCGCCTCCGGCAGGTCTTCAGGGTTACATCCTGTGTCCTCACATAGTTGCTGTATGTATGTTCGTGCTGGTCGTCCCACTCTTGCACATCCATATGTGGGGGTCCATAGGAGTACATCGCTTATGAGCTCGTCCTTGCTTCTCCAGCAGTGTCCTGCGTGTCTGGTTCGTCGAACTTGTATAGTTTTCGTGATGGGGGGCAAGTGTCCGTATAGTTGGAGTCTCGTGGGGTGTTGTCGCCAGGACTTGTTTAATACTGCTCTCAACATTCTTGTGTAATTTCCGTCCAGCCTCCTCTCCAGCCGCTTCGTAAGCGTCCATGTGGTGCACCCATATAGCAGTATCGACACAACCGCTGCCTGGAAGAAACTGCGTTTTATTTTATCAGTTAGGTCCGATTTCCATATGATCGAGAGCCTATCGATAGCTGTCCATGCCTTCGTCAGTCGTGTGTCGATGTCTTTTTCGGTTGATGAGACGCTACTTCCTAGGTAGGTGAATTTGTCGACTAGTTTCAGAGAGGCTCCGTCTAGTGTGGCAATGTTGCCCGTTTGGTTGTAACACATATATTCAGTTTTGTTTGCATTGACATGGAGGCCAATGCCAGCTGCGGCTCGTTCCAGACTATGCAGTAGTGTCTCTGCTTGATTAGGCGTATTCGCTAGTATCGCCAAGTCATCAGCGTAGTCGGCGTCCGTGATTGTTTTTGCGGGGTCCCTTTTGCTTCTTCTCTTAGTCAGCTCGAAGCCATTTTCTCTGATTTTGTCGATCGAAGTCCTAAGCACGTAGTCTAGACAGATGATAAAGAGGTGTGTCTCCTTGTAGTACTCCTGCAACAATGTCGAAGTATTCCGTGTCTCCATCTGGTGAACGTACTTTCACTTTTGTGTTTCTGTAGAGAATCATTATCGCTGCTACTGTTTCTTTTGGTAGGCCGTATGCTAGTAGGATTTGCTCCATCTTCCCTCTGTGTATGGAATCGAAGGCCTTGGAAAAGTCGACAAATAGTAATGTCGCCTGTAAGTTTTTTGCCCGAACGCCTTCCAGGATTCTACGGATGGTCAGTATTTGTGAGGTTGTGGATCTATTTCTCCGGAAGCCATTTTGGTTTTTCCTAAGGATGTTGTCTATTTTGGGTTCTATGCGGTTTCGTAGTAGGGCATTGTAGATTTTGGCTGCTATGGATGTAAGTGTTATCCCTCGGTAGTTCTTGGCTAGTCCGAGGTCGCCTTTTTTAGGGAATGGAAGGATGCATCCCTTCGTCCATCTCTCTATCCTATTTTGACTATAGACTGCTTTGCATTGCCGGAGCAGTATATCGTCGAATTGTCTAGTCTTCCACACTTTTTGGGGGATCTCGTCTAGCCCTGCCGCTTTCCTATTTTTAATTCTGAGAACTGAGTCGAGTTCTTCTTTGGTGAAAGGACCTAGTTTTACGTCTAATTGCTTGCTAATAATTCTGGTGATCGGTTCATCCGTTATTTCCGGTGGGTTACCTAGTAGATTTTTGAAATGCTGTTCCCACAGTTTTACTCTTTCTTGTTGGCTTGCAGCTTTCAATTTTGCTTTGGCTGTGCTCTTCCTTCCACTTACTTCGTTTATTGTTTGCCAGGCTATCCTGGATTGTCTGTCTTCCACCGAGTCTCTAATCTTATCTATCTGATTTTGTATGTATTCTGCCTGTTCTTTTAGGTATATTCCTGTTAATTGATGTTGTGCCTTTTCTAGTTCTCGTGCATTTGTGTTTGTTGGGTTCTTTTGATAGCTTTTGGAGGCAGTGTTCACAAGTGTACGTTTTTCTCTGACCACTAGCGTTTCCCAAGGGGCTCTATATTTAGTTCTAGATTTTGTTGGAATACACTTTGCTTCCGCCTCAAGGTGTGCTTCTAATACTGAGTACGAATTGAGAAGAATACTTAATGAATAAAATCATAGTTTTTAAATAGCAAAACATAAAACAATTAACTGAATGTAAATACAGTATTAGTATTAGTGTTGTACAGCCATGAACACTATACATACACATTCACATGCAAAAACATAACGACGAAAATGAAGACGAACGACACACTCCTTTAGAAAAATATACCTCTCACTTTATTTGAAAGGGTTCGAAAGGGTTACTAAAGGTTTTACTGTGTGAGAGCTGAGTTGGAGACTGAATAGAACTGCAACTTATTGACCTCCACTCTTATGGCCACAACAGCGTTTCTTTCCCGTTCTCTTGGGCTGTTCAACAATTGGCCTGGGGGCCCAGCCTCTCTGGGACATGGTCATCATTCCAGCATCTTCTCTCCAACTGCCTGAACTTCCTGTCGTCGGGATTATATAATAATTTGACGTCCACTCTTCTTCCTGCGAGCGTCACAATTTCGCACTCAATTCAACCTGTCGACAATCAAGGTTATCCCCTTGATACATTCGATCGGATGCACATGTGCATTTCCTATTTTGACAGCTCGGCCGGGGTCAATATGCAACATTAGATGGAATTATTGGTGTTTTATATAAATACTTAAAACAATTTAACTTATTTAACAAATTGAATCTACAAACTCATTTACATATATATATTGTTTTTGGCATTATATAAGTCACAAAGGTTGTTATGTCATAAAAAAAACAACCAATCAACCAATAAAAGAAGTGCTCTCAAAATCACGGTTATCATTGTAAGAAATGGAAGCGGTGACACGAGATTACATCTTGGGCGATGGTTTTTGTGTTTCTCTTCGCACTAATTCCGTTGGAAAAAGCATGAACCCAACTCTTATTCTCCACGTATCAATGGTTAAATAGCCGTAGAAACTACGTTCTTGAGTCATGTTTTGGCAACAAATCTTGAAGAAGGAAAACTCATTTCCATTAGAACTAGTTATACACAGATTAAGAAGTGACCTTGTATCACGTCTTACCCGTGGCAGAGGGTTTGAGTAAATACATGCAGGAAACAAAAAAAAACTATATTTTCAAGAACACTATTCTTTAAAGCTCCCGTGTAAGCTCGTGACTGAAGACGTTGGCTGTTTTGACTGTTTGCTCTGCTTTTGAGACGTATGACATTCAGTGAAATGAAAGTTGACATTTCACTAAGTTTGTCGTTCTTTGTCCCCCTGGTCAATGTCACCAGATACTGCACTTTGTCAAAAATTTTACAGTTAGGATCTCGTGTCAACAGTGGCTCTTTTTATAACCTTTTCAGACAAGTTTGACGGTCGGAAATATATTTAGGAATCTGTTGTTTTTTCTTTATTTTTTATATTTGTTATATAGTTTTGCTTCTTATATTATATTTTCCAACTTTCATATCTTCCATTGAATTCATTTTTTATTCTTTATATATATATATATATTGAGAGAGAGAGAGGGGGGAGAAAGAGAAAGAGAGAGGGAGAGAGAGAGAGAGAAAGAAAGAAAATTGATAACGAGATAATCCAAGCTGAGGAAGAGATTTATTGCGAAGTAAAGTTGACATTAGAGCGTTTCGGTTCTAATAAACCATCATCAAGTCTCGAAAAGATATTTAGTTATATTAAATCAACGATGTTAATCTTTTTCTCTATAGTGTCGGATTTTAGTCCATTATTTATTGCCATATATAGAGAGAGTGTTCACCAATGATCCGGGAGACCGGGGTTCAATCCCAGGTCGAGTCGTACCCAAAATTTAAAAAATTGGACTTGATTCCTAACTGTTCAACGCTCAACATTATAAGGTACAAATCAAGAGTAAGTGGAGCAATACAAGAAAAAGAGTAGTTCCATCCCGTACACCTTGGTGTCGAAGCTATTGAAAAGGGAGCTTTTGGGTCGCCTCTACTGTGGCTGACTAACTTATTACTTATATTCAGTCCCTTTAAACGACCAGGACGTGACACAAGGTCAGTTTTGATATGGAGTTTTACAGCGTTGAATTCAAAATTTCCCTTCTCCACGACCAGTTGCAATACCAGATTAAAAGAGCCCAGTACGCACGAGGGAGAATAGTTGGATTTATGCCTTTTCCAAGAGTATTAGCATTATGTGGAATACAAAGAATTCAGAATTTGAACTCGGGTTCAGTTCTCCTAAGACAAAATAGCCATTACACCATGAGCATGTGTATGTACTCATATTCAACTTACCTCTTTTTATTTAGTACAAAATAATTACAAACTACACCGACTGCAGCTCAGCAGAGGAGTAAGACCCCCCCCCAAAAAAAACCCAGTGCTCTGCATATGACATTAAACAATCTGATGGTGATACTCCAGTAATACTGGATCTTTGGAGAATGCGGAGTATTCCTTCATTGCCATTGCTCCTAGGTCCTCTCTGATCCTGAGTGATGGTACCAGTTTGGGTCTCATCTTTGGGTCAAATAAAACTGTTTGATATTTAAACACAGTGCAAACAAATGACTTCCGTTAAAATGATGTGTTTGAAATAGAACTGTTTTATTATTTAACTGTGTGTAAACAAATTAATGATATTAAATGGAATTGATATATATACATAATAATTCATGGAATCACTTCATTGTGTGCAAACCAATTACAATTAAATCATATATGGATATCTAGTCAACTGTGTTCAAATAATTGAATGATTCTAAATTTTTACTGTTACATTGCAATACTTTAAAAGATTAAACTGATTGAAAACAAATATTAAATAGTAAATAGATATATTCGAGTTAGATAGAAATACTTGAAACCATTTAACTGTATACAAAAATGAGCTCAGGATTGTTTTAAAATGTTTTTTAACAAAATATGTTTATGAAACATTTATATTTAATTTATACATATTTAAAAATGGATTTGGCATTTAATAACCAACAATATTTGATATGCCATAAATCCAAGCATACCCTAAATAGTTACAATATTCCTTATTCAAATTAGTTTTTGCGGATAAATTATACTTACCTTTAATAGTTTTGATACTATTTCTTACCAAAATATTTTCTAAAATAGATTTTTATTGCATGCAACAAAAAAGACGTTATCCTATTTTATTTGAAAATAGAAACAAAATAATGTTATTTTTTATTTGTTGAATGAGTTTTTTTCTAAACTATTCCATAAACTTATCATTGAGAATTTTTTTCAAAATTCCCAATTTTTATTAGACCTCAAAAAATCTATAGCTAATACGTTAACCTTTTTTGATAATAATAGACGATAAAGAAAAAAAAAACACTAATTGTGTTGTATATTGACCTCGGACCCGGCCAAGCTGTCAAAATAGGAAATGCACATGGGTAAATAACAGGTGCATCCGGTCGAGGAATATCAGGATATAACCTTGACCGTGGACGGGTTGAATTGAGTGCGAAATTGTGACGCTCGCAGGAAGAAGAGTGGGTGTCAGATTATTATATAATCACGGCAACAGAAAGTTCGAGTTAGCTGGAGTGAAGATGCTGGAATGAGAACATGTCCTAGAGAAGCTGGGTCCCCTGGCCCCCGGTTGAGAAGCACAGGAGAACGGGGAAAGAAACGCTGTTATGGCCATGATAGTGGGGGTCAATATGTTGCAGTTCTGTTTGGTCTCCAACTCCCTCTTACACACAACCCTTTCAATTAAGTGAGAGGTATATTTTTCTAAAGACCTGTGTCCGCTCGTCTTCATTGCCACGTTATGTTTCTGCATGCATATGTATATGTATTATGTGGCTATACAACACTTGCTTTTCGAAATTTCTGAGACGAAGTTTGATGATTTTTATCATTAAGGGTTTTCGGACTATTGTCTTCATCTTTAGTGTTATTTCCTCAACGTTTCGGCTATGTTACGCTATGTGTCCTGCTGAACACATAACTTTAAAGGAGACAATCCAATCCTGACTGCAGGCGAGTAACAATACAGGAATACTTAACTCATGTACCAGGTTATGGCTAACAGAATCAGAACAGGCGACCCCAACTGGATTCAATAAAGGACGTAGTTCGAAGTTCCGCGAAGGTTCCCGAGGTCGATAAACACCCGAAGAAGTCCGGAGGACATATCGGCCGAAACGTTGTTGAAATAACAATAACGATGAAGACAATAGTCCAAAAACATTCAATGGTAAACAGCACTAATTACGTCATACATTTTGAAACAACACGCTATTAACAATAGAAGAACGTGAAAAAATTTCTCATTATTGTTTTTCAACTTTTCATTTAAATATATTTTTTCACATACCATATAACATTACATACAAACAAAATGTTTGAGAGCCGGTGAGTTCCCTTTAATTATATATATGGGCATTTATTCGAGATTATTGCCTCACGGTCCCTTCCATTTACGGTGGTTTCCTCGTGGTGTAATGGTTAAAGTAATTGACTGCGGAATTGTAGTAAGCGAGTTCGCACTCCAATCGCGCTATTACGTTCACTTTTGGGCAAATACCCTTAGGAAAGGTATGAACCCCCTTATCCTCCCAGCTATGGGTTAAATAGTACCACTACTGTTCTTCTAGGAAAATGGCTTTGGCATTAAATAACCTACAAAGGTTGATATGCCATTAAAACAAAGAAACCAAACACTTATATTTTCACAAATGAATATCTTACAATTAAAATTGAGCACATGGCGTCAGCGTTTTCAGTTCAATGAAGAATGGGAGTGATCTTCCAAGCAACTAATGTTTTGTGAACTAAAATTAGTGAGCCCCAATCACAGACCCCATCCATACTTACAAGCTTCATACATCAAGCCTCTAACATAAAACTGCCTCTGATAAAAACTGAAATAGTAGACTGATAGAAAAGTGAGAGCAACGAATAGATGTTCAATGTTCAAGACATCATTATCATCAAAATTAAGTCGTACTGACAGAACGGACTTCCTTGACTCTCTCTCTCTCTCTCTCTCTCTCTCTCTGTCTGTCTCAATCATCTATCTGTCCTGGCAGGTCTTCTTCACTACATCCTGTATCGACACAGAGCTGATGTAAATAAGTGCTGTGGGAACCTTACCCATCTTACCATAATGGACTCTTCTCACAGTTATTAGTACTAGAGATTTCGCTGCCAGAGGGCAGATCAATATCAGAGTTATTCGAACAGTACGAGACATCTAATCTTTTCTATGTAACTCTATCTTTCTTTTGTAATATAATCTGTTATCTAATTTCCGGGGCCACAACAATAAATCCCAAAGAGAACGCCACTTATGAGTTCGTCCTTGCTTTTCCACCAGTGGCCCGCATGTCTTATTTGTCTTTTGTGATGGGAAGTAAGTGGCCGTACAGCTTTTGTTTGCGAGATTTGTTTAAAATAGTTCTTAGCATTCTTGTGTAGTACCCATCAAACTTTTTCTTAATGCGTTTTGTTAGCGTCCATGTGGTGCATGGGAAATTTTTAAAATATAACCATTTATCAGAGGTGGAGGTCTAAAAAAGTCAAAAAAGAAAAAAGAAAAAGAAAAAAATATAAACCTGAAAACAAAAGAATATCCTTAAGGGAATTTTCTCCAAGCTGTACAATTCGTATTTAAATCTGAATCACCGACTGTTTTCCATGAAGGACTGAGAACAAATGGATAACTTCCAACAGGGTGACACAATAAATCTACTGAGGGTAAGGAAAAGCCACGAGATATAAAGGGGGTGAGATAAACAGTTTTAAATAGACTTACCACTTCAGGATGAAAAAAATGGGATACAAATAATTAGGGGAACAGGAGGAGAAAGGGGTTCGTGACACCTACCACTAGAGAACAGGGTTATGACACAATTATACTTCTAACAAAGATTCTTATAAAGAAAAACCAACTTATTCTGAGTGGGTGTCCGAAGAGAACTCCCTCCCACGGTGGCCAAAAGCAGAAGAAGGGAATTCAGACTCCAACCTAGTTTCCTTTCATATAACCAGATTTGTTACTTTCACTTACCTTTCGTTGAATGTTATACACTCTAAGCTTTTTCAATCATATCTGATGTTCACTCTAAGCTGATGCTTACAAAAAGAAATCAGATCGTAATACGAAAAGTTTAAAGTGTCATACAATTCCTACAACCGCGTTATCCAAACCACGATTTGAGCCACGGCTAGGTTTGCCTAGTCCTCTCACACCCGTCCACGGAGGATATAGTTCTCGGTGACGTATGGTACATCGACATACACGAACTGTTTGGGACTGATGCGAGATGTTACCGATCCGATGCCGTCCCAAAGCGGACGGACCTGATCATAGTTGAAGGAGGTTTGCTCAGCTACACTGAAGGTCCTGTCAATGACTGACTTAGGAACACAGTCTCTCGGTAAGCCAGTGACACGAGTTCAAATCCTGGACGAGTTTGCTTACATTTCACTTCGCACTAATACTCTTGGAAACGGTATGAATTACTCAAGCTATGAGTAAACAGTAGGCTAGACTGGGTTCTTTAGCCTTGGTTAGGCAACCGGTCTAGGAGAAGGAAAACTGTGAATTCAGACCTGTTAAACTCCGCTTAAAAATTGACCTAGTGTCACAGCTTTTACATGTAGATGGTTTGAGTAATACAGATTTGTCATGTCAGCCATCCCTAAGCCCCCAATGCAAAGCCGCTGAAAACTTACTTGCCAGCGAACAATTGGCCTGCTCCCTTCAAGAGAAGAGAGAGCAGAAGTCATTCGAGAGTCAATAACAGAATTGCAAGTAGATGAATTATCGCCAACCAATAAAGAATCAGGGGAAAAATGTACACGGTGCACACCTTCCCCCGGTCCTTTAAGCATAATCACTTTTGAGTCCAATTTCAGACCTTTACCTGTATATCCGATACATTTCGATCTAAAAATACACTAGAACCGAATCACACCCCAAGGATACGAATTCCAGGAGAAAAGATTAGGGAGAGGAACGTCACTCCTACAAGTGTAGTCTCTCGATCTTTTTTATCTTTATCTATTATACCATGCAAAAACATGCTTCCCTGCTTTAATATCGTCATCAACACGAAAAAAAATACGGTGAGGTTATGGATGTACGCAGAAATCTTTGCTTGAAGCCAACGATGGAGCACGATTCAACGTAGGACTGGATTTGTTCTTTCATACGGCGAACCATCAAGCTCCAGATGCCAACCTGCTTCACACATCATCGATTTCTCAATCTGTGACTCTCCCCTTCTTTAGCCAAGGAAAGTCAGCGAAACAGCAAAAGAACTCCTCTACCGGGAGGTTCAATAAACAGGCGAAGCGATACTGGAAATGCCAACAGAAGGCCTCTCAGATCTCCTGATTCGAACAGTCTTTATCCTTCCAGAGAAATGATACTTTCGATATACTAACCAGGAAACCTTCATAGTTTTTGCTGATGCGCATGCACTCCTATTGGTCTAGAAATGAGCTCATATTTTTAGAAAGGTTTCACATGAAATCGAGCTATGTGAGGGACGAAGATATTCAAGACCCAGAAACTCTCATTTCTTCTGCGTTAAAAAAGTTTTTGTCATTTCGGCATTATCCTGTTTTGTCGGTAAATTGCAGCTTTATTTCTGAACACAGACGACATCATTAACGCTAGAAAAAACACTACATTGATCCATTTAAGTTGTATTAATATTTCTTCTGTTTCCAACGTACAAATTACCAATCTGTCAATCATTCATTGACACAAAATGAAGAATATATTCTCTGACATGGACTCGAATTTTGCATGTCACCAACCAGAGAATTGGTGCTTTCTGAATTTAAAGTATTATTCACCCACTTCTTAAGGTATGAACTGGCATCTTCGTACAAACTTGATTCCTTCAAAGCCCGCCTCTCTGATCTTTTCCATTTATTTTCTGGGTCCGTTATTGATAAATCTGATTTCCATTTACACCGACAGCAGTTATCTGTTATTAAAGCACTCGAAGAAAATAACTCTATTACTATCACCAAACCTTATAAAAGGCACTGGATTCGTAATTTTAAATAGAAATGATGACATCAATAACATCGCTGACATTCTTGGTGACACGAACAAGTTCGCTGCATTAGGAAATGTCAAGAATTTTGACAACATTGCCTTGCAAGGACTCGGCATTCAGAGCAAATTACTTAAATTTCACAAAGAGGATTTAATACCAAAGAGTGAGTCTCAATACATTCGGCCAGTTGGATCTCAAAGACCATGACTATACAGGCTGCCCAAAATACATGAAACAAACAGTCTCCTTAGACCTATCTTATTGATGGGAACGTCGAAGCAACATAGACTGGCTAAATAAATTGCCGCAGTGCTTGAACTAGTTTTCAAGTTCTCTCTTTCATCTATGCCAATTCTATCCGTAATTCCACCATAAAACCAAGTAACTCTGTTCCTTTGATATCTTGAGTGTTTATACGAACGTTCAGCTTGATGAGGTGTGACGTCATGATCGTTGGCAGTTTTTGTGTGGGATTTGAACGCCGTTCTTGATCTCGATATAGATCGAGCGGGAGCTTGCCAGAATAGAAACATTGGATGCTAAATATTTTTGTGAGTTTGTCGTGAGACTAGATATTGACGTCAACCAATTATTAGTCCGGAGAGGATAATGGATGTGCCCGTGGTGTTTACGGAGGTGTCCGTGGTGTAATGGTTATCGTTGTCGGAAATGGACACGGTGACACGAGTTCAAATCCTGGACGAGACTGATTGCATTTCACATAGCACTAATACCCTTGGGAAATGTATGAATCCAATAATTCTCCCTCTAGCTATGGATAAATAGTAGGGCAGACTGGGTTCTTTAGCCTTGGTTAGGCAACTAGTCTAGGAGAAGGAAAACTCTGTATTCAAACCTGTTAAACTCCGCTTAAAAATTGAACTTGTGTCATATTCTGCCCGAGCGAAGGGGTTTGTAAATAGGATTAGTCCGGAGAGGTTGAGTAATATTTTTGGTGGCCGTAAGTTTTGACTCTTTTAAAAATTCCGTCCTCAAACTTGTCTGTCAGTCAAATAAGTTAGATAAGTCTAAGCGTAGGCTGTCTGGTTATTGGAAAATCAACACATCCTTATTGGATGAGAAGAACTTTGAAGATCAGCTGAAGCGAGAATTGACGGGTGATATAAACTGGCAATAACTGGCAATAACCGTGGTGTAATGGTTATCGTCGTAGGAAATGGACCCGGTGACACGAGTTCAAATCCTGGCCGAGACTGATTGCATTTCACATAGCACTAATACCCTTGGGAAAGGTATGAATCCAATTACTCTCCCTCTATGGGTAAATATTAGGCCAGACTAGCTACTTCAGCCTTTGTTGAGGAAACTAGTCTAGGAGAAGGAAAACTCTGAATTAAAACCTGTTAAGCTTCTGTCACGTGGTCGACCACTGAGGGGAGAGAGATAAAGAATGTCCCCTACCCCTCCGTGTTTGAGTTAGCAGGCCACCCAAAGAATGACCGTTAAGACAGAATAGAAATATAGGTCATTTCCTCACTGCCTGTCGGAGAAAGTAAAGAATGTGGGTCAGAGTAAAAGCCAACAGATGTTTGCACTTAGTGACCAGGGAAAGGAAGAAAAAAAGTTAAATGATTGGCTAGGGCCCTAAAACAGAAGTGGCACCTTCTTTCCGTCAGCGGAAATAGGGAAAAGGAAAATTAGTTTTTGAAGATGAGGTCATCGTGAGAGGATGCGAGTCCGATGCGAAGACTCCTAGTAAAGAAAGCGGAAAAGATCTTCGACAAGAAGAAGCCATACCTTCAAGCCAGAACTAAAGAGTACATAAATAAATTCAATCCACCCGTAGAAAAAAAGAAAATATTCTCCAAAGGAAAGTCGTCGTAAAGATAAGTAAACTTTAAGACTGTTTCTCCCTAAACCCAATTATATACTCTCTCTCTCTCTTTTTCTCTCTCTCTCTCTCTCAATTTGAAGACAGACTAAAGAAGAAAGAAAAGAAAAGAAGGAAGACATTTATGTTTATGTACTATCCGTTAATAATACAGCCGACGCGTTGAATATATGTATACACGTGTATAGTAAAAAGATTGATATATTTTAATGTTCCCACATGTTGAAGTTGTTCATTTCTATCGTCTACTATCAAAAGTTGCTATTTCATGTTTCTTTTTCAGCTTCTATTCGCCTTATGTTATTCTCGCTTAAATAGTCCTATATGAATTCCTTTAAAAATATTATACGGGAAAACAGAGTTGTCAACTACTATAATTATTATTATTACATCTAAACCTAGAGGTCGTTATCTTCCATTGTTCTAGGGGAGGAAGAACTATTGGCCTTGGTGGGTGTGTGAATAGTGTGAAATTTGGAAACCACTTGCAATTATCTACATTATCTAGCTTGTATGATGGATTTTTGAGAATTTCTCCGTCGACACTTCAGTGACGCCTTCTTTGCTCATTGACAGATAATGTACGATTGTCGTGTGAAAAATTTATTGAATGTTTCTTTTGTTAAAAATAGCTAAATAAATATTGAAATGAAATAAAATGAAAAATCAAATAGAAAGGGAGAAAAGTTGTAATTTATTAAGCTTATTGCTTAGATGTGGCAAAAAGCTGCCTGAATGGGACGAGCAATGAGACTGGAAGTGAGGGGTGAATTGTTTGCAAGTGTAGCCTGTTAACCATGACACGAGCCGAAGTAAAATTTGTTTCGGAGATGATAGTTTCGCTGAACGGAAGAAACAACACAAAAAACTACCATGATGAGGACACAAAGTCGGCAATAAATAAAAATTAATTCTCAGATTAAGAAGCCTCATCTCAAAATGATTCCAATTAAAGACAATTACAATGTCACAGTCTGGCTCGTTAACCACTACATGTTGTTTCTTCTTTCACTACGTTTCGGCCAAATTTCACCTCTCACCTTCTTCAGGTAATTTTACCGCGACCTCGGATAGGAATGCTGAGTCTTGTAACCGTATCCACAGTAATTACTGCCTTCCATAGTTGTTGTCTATCGCACTACGTTTTTAACCAAGTAAACCTCTGGCCGGCTTGGGTAGGATTTGAAACCGCTATGTTCTTTAAATCACCTGAAGAAACAACACAAAAACTACCAAGATGAGGACAAAAAGTCCGTAATAAAAAATTAATCCTCTATTTCGTTTGTGTGATGACATAACTATTAATACTGATTCTCACGAGGACATTTTTCTGTGTAAAATATTAAAGAGACGGGGGAATAAAAAAAATCTGTTAGATACATAAAAAATACTAATTTTAACACAAGTATTACTACTAACCCGCTCAATGATACGATTCTTTTGAACCTTAAAAGTACCACCACCAATGCTACAACTATTCCCTTCCTACTACAACTTACCTCTTATGTATATTCTATTACAGTAGAATATTCCTGTGTGCGAGCACGCGATAAAGGGTCTTTGATTCCGTATCATGATACTGTAACACTCTGTAGGTGGTCCGCGAAGCAGACGATCCCTTTGTCTGTTTTGGCGCGAAACCAGACAAAGGGTTTGGACTCGAGATCTCGACGTGACCGGAATTAGGAAGGGAACGCCAGTCAGAGAGTTGGACAAAGGAACTCGGAGAGGGCAGTTGGTGAAGGGTGACGCGAGTGGCAAGTCGACACTGGACATCAGAAGTGACCAGTTGGAATTAGAGAGAGTGAAAGAAGACCGGTCAAGATGGGTTGGCATTCCTAGTAGCTTTGTAGAAATTTCGCTAGAAATCCAAGCTAGCGTTAGTCTACATATGCACACAGGAAATGCAAAGTGTTACATAAATCCCTCTCTTGCACCTTGAGTTAACCCAAGCATATTGTTCGTTTGGTCTTTTTCTCCCACTCCCTTGATTGTATTTCTTGTAGCTATGAAGAAATGTGCGATGCTCCTATCGGAACCACTAGTTGATCACCGGCCGTAAAGAGAAATGGTTTCGAAGAAGATGACGTATCCGGGGGGGGCGAGTGGGTATCGTCACAATACTGAACTGAAAGATTGACGTTATTATCTTCGATATGTGAGATTGGTATAAACCAACTGTAAAAATTTGTTTCTAAGAAAAAAAGTGAACCCGACCACGTGCTGACTTGATTTGGTCGGAATGGAGAAAGGAAGAAGTAATCCCAGACAGTGCAGCAATTAAAAGCTACTTCCTCTTTTTGTCGAGAACTACTATTTGAACCCTCAGTACGAATCCGAGGACCAAAGAGAAGGCACAAAAACTGAAGCTACGAGAAAGATTTCGTCACTCGCTTCTTGAATGGAGCTTCCCAAGAAATAATAGTAAAATTAAACGAAAGTCCACTACTCAAATTCTACCAAGTTAAACAATTGAAAGAAAATTCAACCGAGAATTCAGTTGAAAAGAACCTTAAAAAAGACTCGCAATTTAATGAACTCTGAAACATTTTTACAAAAAAAAAAAAAGAAAAAAAAAAGAAAAATACTCAAATTCAAAGAACTTTGTTTCCCGGACTCTTTCTCTCTGATTAGTTCTAGCAAATTGCACTAGAATAAGTAACTAAAGTTGGCGACTGTAGCCGAGGATGACCTCATTTCTCAATAGCTACTACACTGAGGTGTAGGGGTCGGTGCTACTCCTTACCCTGGATTGTTCCACTTTACCCTTGATACATACCTTATATTGCTGAGTGTTAAGCAAGAAGGTATCAAGTACCATTTTTAAAGTCTTTGGTATGACGCGACCTGGGACTGAACACATGTCTCCCGGACCATTGGCGGACACTCTACTCCCAAATTGCATGGACGCTTATCTGTGATTGCTGGTTTCATGCCGTCTCTGCCTGATGATTGCCGAGTAAAGACGGCATAAAACCAGTGGTCGCAGATAAGCTTCCATGAAATATATATATATATATATATATATACTTAAAAAAAAAAAACCGGTCACATAGGATTATAAATTTATTTCCCTCCTGTTACGCATTTTTGAAATTTCCAAAAACACGAATTACATTTTGACCTAAATATCAGATTAATTCACTGAATTCAGTGAATTAATAGCTAGGTGTAGACATAGGGCTAAATTTAAACTATAGATAATTAACGAAATTTTTTTTTTAAAAAAGCATTGAGTTAAATTGAGAATTAATATAAATGAATAAATAAAATAAAATGTTACATAGAAAATAATGAAAAAGCATAAAATACATACGTACTACTCATAAAAAGTGTAACTGATTAATGGTTTCTAAATAGTTTTGAAATTTTAAAATATTTTAAATAAATGAAATATTTGTTTTAGTTTAATATATCTATTACTGTATCATTACGTAAGGTTATCAATTAAAGATTAAATCTAATTCAATAAAAAATATGTAGTTTAGG
Organism: Sepioteuthis lessoniana; assembly: GCA_963585895.1. Taxonomy (NCBI): domain Eukaryota; kingdom Metazoa; phylum Mollusca; class Cephalopoda; order Myopsida; family Loliginidae; genus Sepioteuthis; species Sepioteuthis lessoniana. The sequence goes on from OY757934.1 coordinate 60,548,233, forward strand.
TCAAAATGTAATTAAAAAATTAAAAATTTAAAAATTTATTAAAAATAAATTTACTACATTTCTAACCGAAATTAAAATTTAAAACGGAAGTAGGTTTAATGAGGAGATAACTCTTCACCCCTTTTCTATCCCCTCCCACTTTTCTGTGTCTATTCTAGTTCTTTTATCTAAAAGATCTGGAGAAGTCCTGTTATTTTTTTTTCGTGTTTTTGGAAATTTCAAAAATGTGTAACAGGATGGAAATAAATTTATAATCCTATGTGAACGGTTCTGTTGTTTTTCTTAAAGAATTTATTGCTCTGTATTATTGTTACATTGAGCTCTTTACCAGGAAAATTTAAATATTCCCTCATGAATAACTTCTTGTCCTGATGGAATTACTCCCAACCCGGGTTAACTGGACCAAAGAATACTATATATATATATATATATATATATATATATATATATATATATATATATATATATATATGCAGCATGCACATATATCTGTTGTCATTATTTAGTGAAATTTCCGTTGAATTCCAATTTATTGTTTTGCGACAATAGGAAAAAAAAAACAACAAATATATATATATATATATATATATATATATATATATATATATATGGTGGGAGGAGGTGCTCGTGGTGTGATAATTGTCGTCGTACGAAATGTTCACGATGACAAAAGTTCAAAGCCTGAACTAGACTGATTGCATTTCCCATAGGGCTAATACTCTTGAGAAAGTTATGAATCTAATTATTCACCCTCCATCTATGGGTAAACAATTGGGCTGACTGGGGATTTTTGCATAAGCAAAGGAAAACTGAATTCAAACCTGTTAAAATCCGCTAAAAAATTGTCCTTTTCAAGCGTCTTGACTGTGTAGAATGGTTGTACCTACCTACCTACCTACCTACCTACATACATACATATATATATATATATATATATATATATATATATTAAAATAGGAAGGTCCACGAAGAGATTTGTCTCTTCGTGGACCTTCCTATTTTTAGATATATCCTTATTCTTTATTTGGACCTACAACAACCATTTATATATAAATATATATATATAAGATTAACTTAAATCGCGAGTCGGAATACTCCTACTAAAGTTTCACCTCAACGGATCATCAGGGAGTCTCACACCGACCAACGATAAAGGAGAAAACACCACTTTTTTATATTCACCAAAAACCTACCCAGCTTAAAATTTACATAACAAAAGAAACAAATAAAATGAACAAAAAACCTTACTTTTAATATCTAGTTATCAAAAAAAAAAACCCAAAAAACCCTCAGGTATAAATACGTAGAAACCTATCTCTAATTATAGAGTTGCCACCCCCTTTTGCGTTTACAACTGTTTAAAACCTCCGACTTTTGGTTTAACATATCCCTACTTTTACAAGACGCTATTTTTTTGGTGAATATAAAAAATGGTGTTTTCTCCATTATCGTTGGTCGGTGTGAGATTCCCTGATGATCCGTTGGGGTGAAACTTTAGTAGGAGAATTCTGACTCGCGATTTAAGTTAATTTTGTAATCGGCTCCACTCGTGTTGAGCACTCTTGTAATTGTAGCATTGCAGCATTTAAGGTGGGTTTTATTTTTCTTTTGACCAACTGACTTCATATCTCTTGATTTTTTTCAACTGGTGTGACGGAGTTGGCCTTTTCTTTTTTTTTTTTTTGTCCTATGATATATTTTCTTTTTCCCCCGGGCGGTGATTCGAGATATTTTTATCTTTTGTTCCTGGTGGGTTTTTTTCTTTTTTTCCGGTAACTGTGAATGCTGGTAGATAGTAGATTAGTAAATATATATATATATATATATAGTATTATTCGGTCCAGTTAAACAAGAGTTGGGAGTAATTCCTTCAGGACAAGAAAATCATTCAGGAGCTGAACATTTAAATTTTCCTGGTGGAGATACATTTCCTGGTGGAGATACATGTCCTGTTATATTTTTCTTCGTGTTTTTGGTTCACACCAGAAACTGAAAAACAGGATGGAAATAAATTTATAATCCTAAATTGACCGGTTTTTTCTTTAAAGAAAAGATATATATATATATATATATATATATATATATATATATATATATATATATACGCACACACTGTTTAGCGATATATATAAAAGGTGATCATTTTTCATTTTGTCGGAAAACAACAAATTGTAATTCGACGAAAATTTTACTAAATAATGCCAACAGACATATGTGCATGCTGCGTAGAAATTCTATGGTTATGCAAATGACACAGAAGCTAATATCATTTACCTAATTTGCTTAAATTATCATCATCAACATCATCATCGTGTCGTGCTGGTAGCACGGATATCCCTGACCCTCTCTCGCCACTTTTCCCTATCGTTCATCGACTCCGGCTGGTCTTCTGGACAACATCTCGTATCCTCAAATAGTTGCTGAATGTATGTTCGTGCTGGTCGTCCTGCTTTTGCACGGCCATGTGTCCATAAGAGTACATCACTTATGAGTTCGTCGCTGCTTCTCCAGCAGTGTCCTGCGTGTCTAGTTCGTCTAACTTGAATAGTTTTCGTGATAGGAGGCAGGGGGCCGTACAGTTGGTGTCTTGTGGGGTGCTGCTGCCAGGACTTGTTCAAGATTGCTCGCTGCATTCTTGTGTAATTGCCGTCTAGCTTCTTCTCCAGCCTTTTTGTTAGAGTCCATGTAGTGCATCCATATAGCAGTATCGATGTGACCGCTGCCTGGAAGAAACTGCGTTTCATTTTATCGGTTAGGTCTGATTTCCATATAATCGATAGCCTATTGATAGCTGTCCATGCTTTTGTTAACCTCGTGTCGATGTTCTTTTCGGTTGATTCGACGCTGCTTCCTAGGTAAGTGAATTTGTCTACTAGTTTAAGAGGGGTTCTGTCAAGAGTGGAGATGTCACCCGTCTCCAAATTATTAGCGAGGAGTAATTAAAACTCATGTATACAAGAAAATAAAGTTTTAAATGCTACATGTACAAATTGTTATGGAAATATATACAAACCAATAGGAAATAAATATAAATCAATAAGTTAATAGAGTTCGATAATGATAGCTGTGCTGGTTATTTAGTGATATGTGATCATTTTTATTGAAATACTAGGAAAAAGAGTTGATGCAAAGAACATGTTGAATTTTGAATCTCCTCTGATGTGATTTCATGAGAAACATTCATTATTGCCAAACAAAAGTCCCTGCGTCGAGAATTGGCACTCATTCGTGTAAACTCGACGCTTCATAATGCCTCACAAGTTTTCAAATGGATTTAAGTCGAGAGAATTTTTTCTGAGGATGACATCGAGTAGTTATAGATATAGTTGTTTATCTAATGCGCCTGAAAAATTATTGATTATTTCCTGCTTGGTGTTTTATTAGTAACAGAGATTGTGGAGAAACAATCTTCGAGTGACCCCTAACGGACCTCTTACGTATCTTTACAAGAGTTGCAACATTTTTTTTTATATTTACCGGATATCTTTCAACAATTTTGGATATTCCTAATGGCAAGTTACCTTTTACAAGTCCAGATATTATAACAGACTTCTCAGATGCGGTCAAGTCAAATTCGTAACCAATGTGGTGACTTGTTTATAACCTGGAACACTGAAGTATCGTGTTATTCATGCAAATGGTACCAGTTTGTTTACGTTTTCGCAGAACATTACTTTCCACAAAACATATGCAAAAAACTTACCACGATTGTCTGAAAATCAAATTACAACATGTAGTTTTGGAACAAATTGGAAAATGTGGGTGTCATTAATAATTCGTTACATTGTGTAGATATGTTGGTAAAATGGTTACATTGTTCGCAAAAAGTCCAGGAGTCTGGGGTTCAAATCCTGGTCGAGTCATACAAAGATTCAAAAAAGGTACTTGATGCTTCCTTGCTTAATACTCAGCATTATAAGGAACGGATCAATTCTTAGTAGAGCAATCAAGGGAAAGGAGTTTCACCCTCCCCTACGAGTGCCCCTACTACGGTCAGCCAATTTGAATTGGTGTTACTGGCGAATACACCTAATCAAGAAGAGACACTACTGCATAGTTTGGAACGAGCCGCAGCAGGCATTGGCCTCCATGTCAATGCACACAAAACTGAATATATGTGTTACAACCAAACGGGCAACATTACTACACTAGACGGAGCCTCTCTGAAACTAGTAGACAAATTCACCTACCTGGGAAGTAGCGTCTCATCAACCAAAAATGACATCGACAAACGACTGACGAAAGCATGGACGGCTATAGATAGGCTCTCAGTCATATGGAAATCAGACCTGACCGATGAAATGAAACGCAGTTTCTTCCAGGCAGCGGTTGTATCGATACTGCTATATGGATGCACTACATGGACGCTAACTAAACGGCTAGAGAAGAAACTTGACAGCAACTACACAAGAATGTTGAGAGCAATATTGAACGGGACACCAACTATACGGCCACTTGCCTCCCATCACAAAAACTATACAAGTTAGACGAACCAGACACGCAGGACACTGCTGGAGAAGCAAGGACGAGCTCGTAAGTGATGTACTCCTATGGACCCCCACATATGGCCAAGCAACAGCAGGACGACCAGCCCGAACTTACATACAGCAGCTATGTGAGGACACAGGATGTAACCTTGAAGACCTGTCGGAGGCGATGAAAGATATGGAGAAGTGGCGAGAGATAGTCAGGGATATCCGTGCTGGCGGCATGACATGATGATTATGATGATATATTTATGTTAGTTGATTTTCTTTTATAAACGAAGGATGCTTTTGTTATGTCATCTCGATTTTCCCTAACCGCTGTTGACTCCCAAGGTACTCTATATTTAACTCTTGATTCGGGTGGTATGCTCTCAGTTGCTGCGTCTATGTGGATGGTAACAACGTTGTCATATTTGTTAGTCTGGGTATGTACTGATGTCTTCTGAGGAGAACCAAACTTAATTCTTATAATTATAGTATATTGATTGCTTACATAATTATTAATGAGTGAAAACCTGTTATAATATATTAGCTTAGCTAGCGACAGAGTGCCGTGGATGAACTAAGCAGATTCAATGCGGTAGCAAGATAACATCAACGAAGTGGTTTTCACAGAAAAGAGAAATATAAAATATGATGGCGAGAATATAATTTATTGCCTATGGATAGAGTGACAGATATTTCAGTTCGCAGATAAGATCAACTAATTACCGGGAAAAAACGAAAGTATGTAAGTTCCGATAACCAGCCATAAACAGAAAAATACCTGGGCGAAGAGGATATTCATATATCCGCATGATATTCAAAAAATACATATAAGGTCTGTAATTTTGGACTGAAGGCAGAGCTCCGTTAGTCACTCAAGCTAAGGGGGAGATCCGCTGGTCTCTCAAGCAAAGGGAGAGACCTGTGGGCCCCTCAAGCAAACATGTGAGTTCCCCTACGTGTGTTCCCCAGCCGTCGCCCAACTTCACAAAAGGGTCCCCGCCACAGAAGAAAGATATGTGTGAACTCTCTCATTTAACTTATTGTAACGGATTAGTTAAGAAAGGTTAGTTTGAATATTGCTCTGCTTACTGATATAAGGGCACTTTTTTATCGAACTCTCTTAAACGGTTGTTTCTTAATAGTCTTCTGCGTTTTTGTTTTTGCTTTTTCGCAAATCTTTTTTTCCCTTTCACTTTTCAATTTGCAAAATTGAAGCCCACACCATCAAACAAATGGACATAAAAGAAAAAATATAAATGGAGTACCTCAAATAAAAGGGAAAACTTCTCAAAACCAAGCACAGCAAAATAAATCTCATCTAAGGGATAAACACTTTGTCTGTCCTCCTTGTAAGATACCCAGGACTATTCATAAAATGCCGAAGGGAAGAACCCAGACACTTGGACCAGAAGACAGGAAGTTTGATCCCAAAATTTGATAAGTCAAGGAAAGGAGGATGAAAAGGTCTTGCCAACATTAAACATAGCGTGGATGCGTCAATACGAGGATTCAAAGACAACTAGAAAAAGAGCAAAGTAAGACTAATTACAGCAACCAGTAACAGCACTGATAACCTATGAACAAACAGATAAACAATAAGTAGGAAACAGAAATGAGAAGAAAAACAACTGTATGGATATTTCGAGTGACAAACTGGCAAAATCTCTCACGAATACCTGGACAAGGGAAACCTTAAAAAAGAAACGGAATCCCTTTTAACATCAGAAAAAAAAAAAAAAAAGCTGTATGGATATTTCGAACGACAAACTGGCAAAATCTCTCATGAATACATGGACAAGGGAAATCTTAAGAGAGAAACTGAATCCCTTTAACAGCAGCAAAAAACAACGCCATAAGGACCAATTATATTAAAGCAGAAATAGATAATACGCAACAGATTAGCAAGTGTAGATTATGAGGTGATTGAGACGAAATGACTAATTACTAAAAATCGACTGTAGTAAACTAACGCAAGAGGAGTTTAAGACTAGATACTACTAAGTAGGGAAGGTGATCCACTGAGAATTGTGCAAGAAATTTACGTTTGACCATACAATGAAATAGTCCATGCACAAACTAGAATCCACCCAGGAGAAAGAGATATACAAATTCTCCCGGATTTTAAGATACAAACGGATGTTCTAATCTCGGCTAGAAGACCGAAGCTCTTGATAATTCACAAAAAAAAAACTTATTGTCAAGAAGACTTTAACGTCGCAGTGAAGTACAGAGAGAAAATCACAGAAAGCGAAAAGAGAGACAATTACTTGGACCTTGCCAGAGAACTAAAAATGCGATGGAACATGAAGGTGACGGTAATGGTAATTTTAATGGTCGCGCTTTGAAGAGCGGGTGGAGGAGCCGAAAATCAGTGGAAGAATCGAGACCATTCCAATTGCAGCATTGTTAAAATTGGCCAGAATACCAAAAGTGTCCTGGAAACGAGATGGGAATCCAGAGAAAACCCGTTAGCTAATACTGTAATAAAATAGCCGAGGGATTTCGGTTCATGCCTTTGGGTTTAGTTTGGCTGAGAAACTTTCGGCTCAGCACATGGGTTAGTTAGGTGCAAACATTGATGCAGGTGTTAATGCGGGCACGCGGGCGGACGAAGGTGTCACTCAACGGGTGACGGAGTGCGAGTGACATCACGCACCGGAAGCGCGCAGAGGTTTGTGGAGAATTGAAAGAAAGTTAGAAGAGTTGAAAACTAGACGCCGAACGAGGAAGTTCGACTTTTGGGGCTCGCTGAGGCGAGACGAATTTGCGCGCCGTGGGTGCCGCACGAGATCAGGGCCAAATGAATAAGACGGCATAGCGAGATTGTGTCTCTCCTCCTTATGTCGAAACCTCTAACTCAAAGTTAATAAAAAGGTTTCGTACCTGAACAAGAAGTCGTTACGTGTTTTCGAATTTCGAGATTCCTATGTTCTATCGTTATGAACATTATATGTCCATTTCGCACATGGCATTAATTGTGGCTATGTAACAATACTGCTGTGGAAAATTTGCTGGAATTAATCAAGAAATAAAAAGTATAAGTAAAAGTAAAAGTTTTTGCTGAAAAAGTGGGAAACTAACCCCATGTTCTGTTTTGTCGGTAACATTATTCTTATATTAATTTTAATCTTTCTGCAACGTGACTGATTAAAGACATGATTGTTGTATCAGTTAATCAGTTAAAACAGAGGGGTAGTGATGAATTATAGACTGTTAGAATAATCTATGAAGTCACGTGATAAAATTTTAGTATATAGTCATGAATTTCAGTCAGCGTTTGAAAATCTAAATCGGAAAACAAAGAAGAAGAAGAAACGCTACACAATCGTATATGCTAAAATCCAGAAAAAGACGACCCAACTAAGAAACAAGTTTATACTAAAAATTTTGGAAACTAGCTACATGTTCAGCCTTGTCAGTAATGTTATTATCTTATGTTTAATGTTCATCTTTCTGTGACGTTTCTATTTGAATTTATGACTGTAGTTTCTGTTGATTTAGCTGTAACATAGGAAAAAACTACAAGTATCATCTCACTAAAATGGCTGACTTTATCAGCAACAAGATTCCAATGAGTCAAAATCTCGAAACAAAAATCCTTGGAAATAGCTCAGAAATTAGTAACATCAGTTATATTGTAAAAAAAATTAGTCCCCCTGTGGACTTTAACCAAGTCAAAACTTTACAAATTTGCTTATTTGATTTTTTTTCTTTGTGAACCACCAAAGAGTTATCTCACTATGAGAGAACTTGATCATATCTGTGTCAGGAGCGCAGATAATATACAACCCCTGTGTCTGGTACAGCCACAATGTAATAACCATTACAAACATTATCAAAACATAATTTAACGAGAGACCAAGACAACAGGTATGGGTATTATGATTGGCAGGTGCTCCCTTGATAGCTAACGTGGGGAACCGATTAGCATCCTGCGAATGTTGGCTGTCCTTTTTCCAGGTACCGAAACAATGATCTAAGCAAACTCTCAAATCAGAGACTTCAACGCAGAAAATGGACAAGAGTAGACAACACACATGCAATTCACTGCTATCTTAGGGGCAACCCAAGGTTAAGAGGGGTAGAAAAAGACTGATAGAAATCTGGGAAGAAAGTAGTAGATTTAACACAACAAGCCAAAGTCTTGCTGAACAAACAAGGATGATAATAAAGAAAGGTTGGTTTTCTGAGCTTGAAATATTAGAAATTCATCAACAAGTAAATAGGGAAAATGGAGATGCCCGTGGTGTAATGGTTATCCTCGTAGGAAATGGACACGGCAATACGAGTTCAAATCCTGGACGAGACTCATTGCATTTCATATAGCACTAATACCCTTGCTAAAGGTATGAATCCAATTATTCTCTCTCCAGCTATGGGTAAATAGTAGGGCAGACTAGGTTCTTCAGCCCTGGTGAGGTAACTTGTCTAGGAGATGGAAAACTCTGAATTGAAACCTATTAAACTCCGCTTAAAAAATGACCTTGTGTAATATCATGCCCGAGCGGAGGGGTTTGTAAATATGGTAAATAGGGAAAATGTCAACAAACCCCAAATACAAGACTCCAGACGGTAAATACCAAAAACCAATAAAACTCTAAGAAAATCGAAACGTAAAGTAATAATCATCGAAACACCACATACCAAAGCACAGAATAAACACTAACACATGGATAAAAATAAATGTAAAGACTATAACGTGAATAAAGTCTAAAAGAAACCAAATTGCCATCTTTAAAGAACCAGAATTGTAAAGCAGGCAAAGCATAAACTGAAAAAAATAAACGAAATATTAACACCTATCTTAACGAACGATATCACGCCGGAGCGAAATTAATTTGTGAAAAAATTGAAGTTTCTCTAAAGAACACGAACAGAAATTCAAAACCTGGTAGGGAAATCAGACTGGAAATACAAAAAAGAAACCTTTGAGAACAAGCAAAAATATCAAAACAGAAGAAAAATGCGAGAATATCTTGGGACGGAAAGAGCAAAACAACATGATAAGAACAAACAACTTGAAGAGATAAATTCAGAAGGTACTGGAGAAAGAAAGAAAACTAAAAAGATACGGAGATAGGATCAATCAATGAAGACAAAACAGGAAATTCTAAAACAACGAAGAAAATTCTACCCGCAAGTAGGGGCAGAATGCACGAAACATACAAAAAACCGAGGAAAACAATTTGGAAGTAAAGTATGGGAACGTTGAGATCTTAACAGAAAAGCCGACTCGATAAACATCATTAAAAAGAATTGGTTAGACTGAAAGAGGGCCTGAAGCAAAAATACACTTCTATTTCACTCAGATCAACACTAAAAAATACCAAATTGGAAAACTCCAGGCCATGATAGCTTACATAGATTCTGGATTAAAAAATTCACCTCCATCCATGACAGACTGGCTGCTGAGATGAATAGATGCTTTGAAGAAGCAGATATACCCGAATGGATGACCGAGGGAAAGACCACCCTGTGTTGTATAGTCATGACCAACTATACAAACACATACCCATGTAGAATCATAACAACGACACAATAAAGACGAGCGACACAGTTCTTTAGAAAAATATTCCTCTCACTTTATTTGAAATGGTTCGAAAGGGTTCCTCAAGGTTTTACTGTGAGAGGGAGTTGGAGACTGAACAGAACTGCAACATATTGACCCCCACTCTATTGGCCAAAACCACGTTTCTTTCCCGTTCTGCTGGGCAGCTCAACTGGGGGCCTAGGGGCCCACTCTGCTGGATGCGTCTTATCTCCAACTCATCTGATCTCCAAACTGACTGACTTCCT